>JAIRCJ010000219.1:985000-2185000 GCA_020883675.1 Bruguiera gymnorhiza
TTGTGTGGGACTTATCGTTGAACTTCCTTCTTTCACAGTCTCCTCTACGTTGTCGCCTTTTTCCCTACTTCGAGTCTTCTATTATTGAAAATCTGTACACCGTAGATTCTTGTTATGCCTTTTTCTTCTTGTTGAATGCCGATCAGGCACGTACTAATCACGTGTCATTTTTACCTTTTAAATCTAACCCTAAGGGTAGAATCAATATTTACAAAGCTAGCTATGAACATTACATTGTTGGAGGTTGCAGCTCGAATAAAATTGGAGCCTTCGTGAAGTGCATTAGCTCATATTGGTTATATTCCACCAGTAACGGAAAATGTCATCATCTTCTTTAATGACATTAATTATTTAGGCCTTCAACATTTATATCACTTCATTTTTAGTTGACTAAACAAAAATATTAAATAATATAATTATTAGCATCACTATCCTCATGTATGCCTTGAGATAATTAATCCATTTGAAATTTATTTTCAGCAAATTATAATTTTCAGATTTACAAGCGTTGGATTCAATGACTTTGAAATATAATTTAATGATGTTACGGTAGGAGCAAGAGACTTCAATTGCTGTTTAAATTTCTCTCTCTCTCTCTCTCTCTCTCTCTTTTAAATATTTTTCGTTGAAGTGAAAGAGAGGGGTTAAATTATTAATTAGGTATCTCATTCTAAGTTTTAAAATTGGTAATCACTATGCTATAATTGGTGATTTAAATTGCTTTTCTTCCTTATGAATTATGTACTTGTGCTTCGTATCTATGTAATGTAATTTTGTTTTAAAATTATGCACAACAATTGTTGCAGGCGTGACAGTTTCATCACACATAGGGCCTTCTGTGATGCGCTGGCTCAAGAAAGTGCAAGAAATCCTCCTCACAGCTTGAACACTATTGGCAGCCATTTATATGGAAACAGCAAAATGAGCATAAGCTTATCTCAAGTGGGTTCTCAAATTTCCTCGATACAAGACCATGGCAACCAATCCAGCGATATCTTGCGACTTGGTGGTGGAACAAGGACTGGACAATTTGATCATCTTCTTCCTCCACCGATCGGTTCACCGTCGTTTCAACCCCAACAGCACTTGCCCTCATCCGCTTTCTTCATGCATGAGTCAAATCACAATTATCATGATGAGCACCAATCCCCAGAAGGGTTATTGCAAAACAAGCCATACCATCATGGACTAATGCAATTCGCTGATCTTCATAACTCCGCCGGCAACCCTATCTCTAATGCCAATCTTTTCAACCTTAGCTTCCTTTCCAACAGTAGTAGCACAAGCAGCATTGCTAACAACAATAACCCCAACAGCGCCAACAGCAATCTCCCGTCTTCAGGATTGTTAATCTCCAATCACTTCAACAACCAAAACAGTGTGGGCGGCAGCTTGGAAGGGTCCAACATATTCATGGGAGATCAAATGAGCTCTGGTGCTCCTTTGTTCAACCCATCAGTGCGCAATGATAATGTACTCCCTCATACGTCTGCCACAGCACTTCTTCAGAAGGCTGCTCAAATGGGTTCAACATCAAGCAATGCCTCACTGCTAAGAAGCTTTGGAAGCTCTTCCTCGAGTGCTACTAAATTTGGCGGTGGCATTTTCGCCGAAAATGTGGGCAACCTGAATGACTTGATGAACTCCTTTGCAACTGGCAATTCCTCCATTTTTGGTTCTACAGCTGGGCATGCAGCAGAAAACCCTTATGCCACAGCGGGATACAATTCCAACAGGACCGGTCTGGATGGAGAAAAGCAACCCCACCAGGGCCCCAGCTATGGCAACATGGACGAAGCAAAGTTGAACCAAACTCTCAACATGGGCATTGGTGGGTCCGATAGGTTGACAAGAGACTTTCTTGGGGTTGGACAGATAGTGAGAAGCATGAGTAGTGGAGGGTTTTCACAACAAAGAGAGAAGCAGCAGCGTGGCATAGATATGGCCTCTACTTCCTTGGATTCAGAGAGAAATATTGCTGCTGCGCCGACAAGCCAATCTTTTGGTGGAGATGGGAACTTTCAGTGAGGAAATTGATGAGAGAAAGTACAGGTACGTAACCAAAAACTAACTGAACTACTACGATGATTTCTTTTTTTTTTTTTTTGTTCTTTTGTTTTACTGATTCCCATTCCCTTGGTAAATGTGTGTTCTTAATTTTTTTTGTTTGTTTATTATACTATTCATTCGGGACTTCAAAAAAGAATAAAATAAAAATTTCTGTGTTTTGCTGTCTCTCTGACACACTTACTTTGCATGGGGGGCAGTCATGAGATGAGATGGTCTCCATATGGGTTTTGTTTTTTTCTTCGTCTTTTTGTTTCTATTTTCTCTACCTGTTTTTTCCTTTTATACGGTGCATATGTTTTCAGCCATCTCTCTCTCTCTCTCTGTGTCTCTCTCTGCGGATACAAATGAGTCTACACATGTACATGTGGCAGAGTCACGAGTGCTAGTTCTTGGATGCTCAAACAAAATGTCTTTTCTTTTCTAGCAGAGTATCTAATATATTAGGATTAGTACCCACGTTAGTTTCGGTATAAGCATAAACATTAGACAAGTAGTTAGAATGAACTAATTATATTAAGTCTACAAGGTTCTGTTTTGCATGATCTTTTCGACTTTTCTTTTAATTTTTTCAATTTTGTCCGCGCATCGTTTTTTTCTTCCTTTCCAAACCATAGAACGAAAACCAAAAACATTGACTTATGTACAGACAGGGATCGGTGGATGTGGTACCACTTGCTTTGAAGGCAGAACGTCAAAAAAGGACCTCTCTCAGAAATAACAATTTAACATGCTAATAAGATAAAGAAACCTTTTACCGCTGTAAATATTTGAATTAGATATACACACAATATATATATATACATATATATATCCTTTGCTAAGCCAAGCGGCTTTCCATTTTTTTCCATATTACATAAATCCATAGATTTATACGTACCATTTCGACTTGTTTTATTTTTATTATTGTTCTTTAGTGCTGCTGCATGTCACCTAGGGTTACACCTCAAAAAATGTCACCATTGCAGTACGTCTAATCATATTGTACCTTACAAATTAACTGTTTTTTCGTTGCTCTAAGAGAATTAGGTACCCTTTGCTCTAATTTCAAATTCTGCCTGTTTATAGGGAATGTAACTTCTTTATTAAGAGATGCATGGCGTGTTGTCTCAGGGAGATGAAGTGATAGAGACAGCTGCAGTTTCCCTTTTCTCTCTTCTGGCTTCCATTCAATTGTACCTGGATGCTCCTCAATTTCATATTTTGGATATTTACTTTAGCCGCGACATTTTCCTGTTTACTTTATTTTCTGGTACTTAAAACATAGAACAGTTCAGGAACCTTCGTGTCTTGAAATTTTCTCGTCATGTTCTGTCATGAGGAGTCCCTATGCATTAAGTTTTTATTAATTAATTTTCGTTAGATAATTTTGCAGGACAACATGTGGGACAACCTTTTTAAATAAATTCACATTGGCACCCTCATATGCTTGCACGATATTTCAACATCTTAGAACGATATTTCAACATCGTGGGCCTCATTTAGATTCTCTGAGACTATGACATGAATTTCTGAATGGTGACATGCCTAACTAAACTTCAATGAAGTAAGAAAGTAAATGCATTATTGTCATTGGTACAGTTTGTGGAATTTTCTAATTTGAGTCAAGTGAACTTAACGTCAAATGTAAGGAAAAGTAAAAAAATCGATATAAAGACTTAATTGAAATTTAAATAATAATAATAATAATAGTAAAATAGATTTGTAAGACAAATCATATATGTACTACATTCACAGCAAAAGTACGTGAGCGTAGCAAGTACCCTAAGATATCCATAAATTTCTTTGGAAAGTAGGAACTGCAAGAGAAAAATGTTAGAAACCTAACACAGTGAAAATTTTACAGGACATTACACCAAAAGAAAAGACAAAGAAAACTTTGTAACACCTAAAATTGGACTGTTAACATTTCATCTGATGGGCGTAGGATTAAATGATGGGCCAAATTTATGCTAGAATCTCTTATGAAGGTATCTAGTGCCATATCACAATATTGATTAATCATGCTATATATGTTATCGTATGTCTTAGAAGTCGGTTGGCTAGTGACTTTTGTACATATTTGATACTTCAAACATACCATTATTGAGGAGTGACAGGGTGATGAGATCTATGTTTTCTAGGTGGGAGAGAGTGGTTGCTTCAAACTTAGCAGATCAGTTAGCGGTTAAGAAGGGAATTGAGGTGTTCTTCTCGAGGTCATGGATACGAGCAGATGGTTTAATAGTACAGATAGATTTCAAATGCAAATCTGATTAAACGGGGAGGAGTTGAGACTGTGACGGTGTACCTCCACTTTCCACGACATTAGGAATATAGTTGTAAGAAATCAAATAGATGTCATGTTTGTGCATCGAAAAAAATGGTAGCAGCCATTTTTCGGATTGATTGGCGAAGATGGAAGGAAAGGGAAAGGGAAAGGGAATTGGGTGCTTGGATATGTGGGAGAGCGTGTGTGGGGGGGGGGTGTTGGTGTGGAGCTAAGGGCGAGAAGTTTAGATACTGGCATGGATGAAGTGGAGGTGCATGGGGTATAATGAACGTTTCTTTTTGTATAGTTGGGTTGATATGGGTTGGTGTAGCTTTCGGGGTTCCTTCGCTGGGTTTCTATCCAAAGGTATAAGAATGTTGCTGATTTTATATAACTTGATTGTGTTTTTGTGGTGATGTGGCCAGTATTGACACTTGAATATTATGCTAACCTGCTGTTTTTTTATTGGTGAAATTTTTTTATGAATGAAGATTAGTATATATAAATGCAAAAAATAATATAAATTTGTACAAGAAATGGAGCAACAGCCATTTATAAAAGCATGGCCACTACTTGTATGGATACACCAAGCAGGAGTACAATATTAGAAGCAAAAGAGAAATGTTAACTCTAATCACTAGTCAAACTCAGACATTTGTTAATCATTCATTATATTGTGGTAACATCAATCAGGTTGAAAGTTCTTCCCCACACACATATATTGAAGAGTATCCGTTAAACCACCTGTTTACCATCTCTTGAGCTATTCTTGATTACTCTCCTATTCCTCTCTAGCCATAAATGCCGACATATTGCTACTGGAATCATTAGTTGGAAATCCTTGCTTAGATGGGACGGGGATTGGGCCATTCATGCAAGCATATGATCAATTAACAAAAGGCATTCTTTATTTTTAATTGTTTTATATACACAATATGATTATTAATAAATTTTTAAAATAAAATTTATCACATCAATATAATTTACAAATATAATTGTAATAAGATGATAATTATGAGGTATATATGAAAAGTATATTCTTAAATATTAATTAGCATAGAAAATTGAGATAGACATTGAAGGAGTAATGATAGTAACACTTTTTATGTTTCTTTATTCACACAAACTAAAGAATGAAAATATTTGATCAATTATGTAGGTGTTTATTAGATAAATAAATTCACCGAATTGGTCACTTTGAAAATCTTTGAATGGAATATTATTTGTATGTTTAAGAAGTTTTGTAATGTGATATTTGTATAAGTGACTATTAAATTTGACATAACTAAAATTGATGTTTTTTTGATTTAATTTTTAGACTATTTTACTGAAAAAATGCTTTTAAGAGTGAACATTAGACATGTTATGAATTATATAAAGATGATTAAGTGATTGATGATGGATTCGTTATCATAAAGTAATGATGGGAAATTTTTAACAAGTATTAATTTAATGAAAACTTGGCCAAGGTGAAAGGAAGATTTATAAGAAGTTATGATCTTTTTTTTTAGTATTTGAGAACTAACATAATTAAATAAAATAGTAAATAAATACTAATTTCATATTTGATGTGTAATTAGAATATTAGTACAAAGAATGAATTCATTTACACAAAAAAGAATATACATTGATAAGTTAAATCAAACAACTTTAATATTTTTGACATTTGGGTAACGATGACAAATTATTATAAATTAATTTTAATTTAAGCATATAAATTAAATAATTAAAAAATTAATAATAAATTATAAATTATCTAATCCTTTGAAATTATTATATATTTCATTGCTAACAATTTAAAATTCTAATAGTTTGCAATCATAAGGGTAATTGGTAAAATAAATAAATAAATAGATTAAATTGGTCTTGATTAAAAATATTTTGAAAAGTTTTGGAGTCAAATATATGGTATTTAAAAGTTTAGAAATTAAAGTGCAATTTAGTAAAAATTTGCACCAATCACCTAACTAAAATTAAAGAGTTAAAATCCTATATGAAGTACTTTCAATGAGTTAATCATGTTATTTTAGTATAAAGAGAATTAACCTATACTCTCTTTTCCAAAAAGTTTTACACTCCCAAGATTTGTCTATAATGCACTCTTTTTTTTTTTTTTGTGTTAGATTGTGATTATTTGTTTTGGATTGTATCATGGTATGACCTACCATGAATAATAAGGGGTAGTGCTTAGACTACAATAAAAACCCTTACCTCGTGACTTATGCCTAGGATAACTCTTGATTACCCTATGTTGTTGTTTATGAAAAAATTAATTATAGATGTAGATTAATAAAGGTATATCAAGTATTATATTATTATGATAGAGGTAAGTTTTATTGTAAAAAACATTTGAAAGTGGACAAACTCAACTATAATAATTTCAATTCAAATTTAAATTTTACTAATTAGAATTTGTGTCAAAGTGATTTATTTATATTTTTCCATTAAATCCAAAAATTTTACATTTGTAATGTATTTTAAATTTCAAATTTGATAAAAAATTTGAGTTTTTTGGCATTCTAATTAAATTGTATATTTATATGTTTATTTATGGTGTATCAATTTACTATTTTAATTTTAAAAGTAAGAAAATTTGTTATTCTCTTAAACGTTGCAACCATACATGATACAAACTAAGGATAAGAATTGATCCAAACATAACACAAACTAAGCATGAGAATTGTTTAAAGCATGACATGGCACTAACCCATAGTGCTTAGCCTTATAAATTATGTCAAACTCATTATCTAAGTAATTAAAATGATATGACATGACATGAAAGATAAGTGAGTTATACCAAAGAATAACATAAAACAATAAGACCTCCAAAAAAAAAAAATTCATACCAAGCATAACATAACCTATTTTACATGTCATTGTCAACTAGTATTCATATATGCAAATGCTATCTTCTTCGCTTCTCCAATAAGTTAATTATATTAAGAGATTTTTGGTATTTTATTATAATATTGCAATTTTTTTTCCTTTTAATTTATGTGATAATCAATGAGAAAATTGAACTTGGCATGGAAATAATTTCAAGAAAATGATTGTGACAAATAATGAAATCTAAAAGTCAAGAAAAACAAAGGGCTCTTAAAGATCCTAAGAACAATATTGAAAAATTACGAAAATTTTTAATAAGTTAAATATATTTTAGTTTGTGGTAGTTTAATATTTTTACATGTTAACTTCTTAGGTTTTTCTTTTTTTTTTTTTGCTTTTAATAAAACTTTATAAGTCCTATGATTTTCAATTACAACAATCATTTCCATTTGTTAAATATTATGTTAAAATGTTAAGGTTGAGTTGTTGATAATTAATAGATATAAGTAAATAAAAAAAAATATAAAGGGTTTTGGGCCTGGTATTGGGTTAGCCTAACTTTGGTTAAAAGTTTGTTAAAGTTTACTTGTAGTTAGATAGGAATGGGTTAATAGTAATACTGAGGTGTCACCATCTTAAACATTTTCATTTTTTAATTTCTATCATTGATTTGTAAAAAGAGAGATATTAAGTATCTTATTAGTTTGTCATAACAAACAAGAAAGGGAATACAAATATTCTGATTTCTCTAGCTTCCTTGCTCCCTGACTCGCTCACTCTCTCTTTACCCTCTATTTCTCTCTCTCTCTCTCTCTCTCTTATAGTCAAAACACTCCAATTGATTTAAAGTAATAACAATCTTGTATCAAAGCAAGCTCAATTCTCATAAATACCTAAGCAAACTAGTAAGGAAGAATAAAGGAATAGTAATGGCGAGATCATCTTAACACCTAAAAAAGATAAGTTATGGAAAATTTTGGTAAGTGAATCCAAAGTTTATAAGAGCAAATATGCCAGTAAAAGACTTCTCTTAGTTAATGAAGATGTTAAGCTCGAAAGCTATGAATCATGTTGACCAAGGAGAAACTTGAGACAATACATAGTCATTACCTATACACAAAGATTATGCTTGTAATGAGGGAGCATGAAGTGCAATTAAAGGGGAAAATAATGAGGCAAACACAACCATATGTCTTTCTAATGACACTCTTTTACTTTGAAGGAGTTAACTTGTGAGAATGGGTTGCTAAATGTAATTTGTTCTTTCATTTGTAGGTGAGTGGTAAAAAAGTAGAGGATGGAGACATATATGATGTATGTTAATGATAAGTCAAAGGTCTAGTTCAAGGGCTGGTTATTAGATCACCTTATACAGGGGACAAATTTATAAGGGAAGCATACATAAGGTTTAGAAAGGAAAGCTTAATGGAAATCATAGAGGAATTCAACAAACTAATGCGAAAAAGGATGGTGGTAAACTATTAGTAGCATTTTAAGGAATTAAAAGTTCAAGTAAAATAAAGTAACCTTAACCTTAATAAGGAGTATTTTATTTTTAATTTTATTAATGCCCTAAATACAACTATTAGACTTTCAATAAAAAATGTTGCAATTTAAATCCTTTAGCTATACTTATGGATTAGCCAAATCGTAAGACCTTAACTTTTAATAAGAACTTTTTATAATGTTAGGAATTGATATCCATTTAAGCTTTACTTACCATTTCTAATCAAATGATTAGAGTAAAAATTTAAACCATTAACTAAAGAACCATTTAAGGTGTATAATATTTATGAAATCAACCCAATGGACTAAATAGTTATATTTGGAAAAATGGTGATAAAATACCAATTTTCACTCAATCATAAAAATGATACCCTTCCAAGTTTTATACGGTCACATTCCACCTCAACTTCCCACTAGTTTATATTATTAATGTAGTCATTATTGATTAATTTTTACAAAAAAGAATTGTGAACTAAATTATTCAAGGACTAACTCCTAGATACTCAAAACAAGATAAAACATCATCAAAAGGTATTTAATTTTAATGCATTCATGTTGATAAAATTACTTTCAATTTTATAATTATAATATTTAGAATGAAAATTTTAGATATATAAGAGACTTTTTCTTATTTAATTTTAACTTTTGCACATAATAAATTAATTATGTGAATATTTCTTAAGTATAAATGAGTAAAAACTTTCACATATAAATATTTGTACCATAATCAATAATTAAAAGATGATAGGCTAGTATTAAATCTTTAACAATTTTTCTTTCAAATTTAAGATAAATAATATATATATATATATATATATATATATATATATATATATATATATATATATATATATATAACTGTATAAAAGAAATCTTTCTCTTTTTTTTTAACAATTTTTAATTTACCAAATCAATTATATTGATATAAAGAAATAAGCAAAATTGAACTTTTTTTAAAGAATGTTCATAAGATAGATTATTTTAAACCTTTAAACTCAATTATAGTATCATTGATTTTAATATTTGATGACTAATTAAAATCTGAAGTGCAAAAAACAAGATAGTATAAAAGGGCTTAATGTGTGCCCATTCCAAAAAAAATACATAAGAAATATTTTGCTCTTAACAACTTCGTTAATGATGTTAGTTTAAAGACAAGGAATTAAAAAAAAAGAAAAGAAAAAGAATGTGAAATAATATATGGAAGAAATAATGATTTAGTCATTTTTAGGTTTTCTTTATTTTATTTCATTTATTTTTGGGTTAAAAGAGAGCCAAAAGACTAGGATTGGAGAATAAGGTCACTTGAACTCAAACATGGAATCAAGAAGTTCCAACAAAAATATCCTAATTAATTGTACTAAAAAATATGACTACTTTTAAATATTAAAAGTCAAAGTTAGTTGAATAAATTTTTTTTTTCCTCGTTAGTAAAGACTCAAGCCTATATTAAAAAATTACAACCTATAACATATATGCTAATGTCATTCAATCAAAATTTGTAAAACTTTTGAAAGGGGTTGTTCTAATATTGACATTCTAATACTTTGTAAGAATCATTTTAAGAATAAATACTAGTAAGAAAAAAAAAAGACAAACCAATAAAAGTTAATATCATCCTATGCTTCAAAGTAGAGCATGCATAATATCATCCTTAACCTAATACCAAAACCAAATTCATGATAGCATAATCCAAAATGTTAACATAAACAATTTAAAGTCAAATCATCAATCAACCTCCAACTTTTAATTCACAATAATTAATATTATTTAATTCATAATAAAACAACTATAATTAATAATACTAGCCTCTGACTCTTAAGTCATAACTTAACACAATATTAAATATTATGAAAACTCAAAATAATTGGATTGTAAATGGAAAAAAATTAAACGGGATGCAAATAATAGAAACTATCAAGAAAAATTACAATATAATACTCCAAATCTTTGTTAAGAATTCATAAGCATGAAAAGATGACCACATCAATTACAAGCTAACTAATAATGACAAAAAATAGGTGGGGGATTAGTATAACTTAGTTAATAATTATAATTTGCATAACATAAAAAAGGATTTAATGAGATAAGAATATTAAAAATAAATGTGATTATTTTATGGAATAAGTTTACTCGAGTAACCAAAAATAAAAGTTCAAATAAGATTATTATCCTTAAAGAAAAAAAATTAAATAAGGTTAATATTATTAACCAGTTCAATTTGGGAATTGAGTCCTAAAATGATGCTTGTATGACAAGTGATGTAGCCAATCCTACTTATTCCAATCAAACTTAATTGTTTGTGACAACCTAGCTTATATAAGTCAAAATTTAAAGTTGATGTGATAGATAACCTTCTCTCTCTCTCTCTCTCTCTCTCTCTCTCTCTCTCTCTCTCTCTCTCTCTATGGTTAAAATTAAGTAATAAAAAAATCCTAGTCTCGATTAATTAACCTACGTAATTTATAAAAAAAAAAAGATTTGAGAGAACAAATTTACTAATTTTTTTTTCACTAGTTGTGTTCTATAAAACAATCAATTGAAAAAATTACAAACCACTCATTAAGGGTTTAGGGAGTTAAGAACTAACTATGAATTTTGTGATTTAATTAAGTACATGATAAAGGATAAGAGAAAAAGAATAAAGTATTATATTGAGCATAATGGTATCATTAATTTGGAGAAAGTTATAACAAAAAATGTATTAAGTTTTAATATAAATGTTTAAGACTTTTGATATCAAGATAATATTTAGGGGATGAAGTAGAATTAGAATTATGAAATATAAATTTATTATATATTATAGATATCATTGAATAAGGAAAGTGAGAAAGTAGAAGAATGGTATTAATAAGGAATTAATACTGAGCATAAGCATATATAAAATATGTTAGGGAGAGTGAGCATAAGGTAGTTAAGCATAGACCTAATGTTGGGAGATTGACCATAGGTTTATTGTTAGGAAAATGAGCATGAGCCTATAAGTAAGAAAAATGAGCTAAGATATGCATTTTGTTAGGTTAAATACGAAAGTTTGAAGGGTCATGGCATAGATAGACACTTTGTTAATATACTTCATAATTGATATCAAATGGGATATCATGGATAATAATTATGTGATGCTACAGTGGGAGGATTTTAAGTGATAGGATAAAGTGTATAATATTCATACTTAAGGATATTAGAATGATGTTTATGACTAGACTTATGATAAATAGGGATATTTATAGTAGGTGGAGGAATGGTCTTAAGTCTAAGATTAGGAAGAAGTTATATAATGAAAAAGAAGTTTATTTTAATTATTAAGCATTCAATAAAGCTAATTAATATGAGATTATACATAAGAGATTCAAGCATGTTATGGAACTACAAAAGATGTCTTATTCATTAAGAGGTTAGGATATTTATGGAATAGCTTATTGTCATATTATGTTTTTCATTTTGAAATCTCAACCATGGTATATAAAATAAAAGTACCTTAAGACACACTTTCATGATAAGCCAATTCAAGGTTAGCCTTTTTTTGACTAAATTTGGCAAAGATATCATTAATCCACCAATCATGAGAAGGGTACTAGGTAGGCTTAAGAAACAAAAAATTAAAACTAATAAAGAATTATATCCTTAAATTGGTAAGTTGTCAAAGAAAGGAACTATCATGACTTACAAGAAATGCCATCAATATAGACATAACAAAAGGAATTATACAAATGTGTTTCCTCTTACTCCTCCTCTAAAGTTACAAAGACCAATAAGTCATTTAATGTTAAATATGCTAACTTATCTACTCAACTTTTATTATAACCAATGTACTGTATTTATGTTAATATCGCCAAAAAAAAAAAAAGCAAAAAAATGGTCACTAAATAATCTATAATAAGGAGAAGGTTATTATTATAACTATCTATTAATGATTATTTGTCAATAGTTATCTCATATTTAAATCAAAATTTGAAGTTATTTTATTACCAATAACATCAAAGTCTGGAGTTTAGTGACCATTTATGACATAGTTTTAAAATTCAAATAGAAGGATTGATCATTAGTTATACACTTATTTTGAGAAAAAAAAAACACAATGAATAAATATTTTATAAAAACTTACTTAATTTACCAGTTCAACAAAATAATTTGACTTTTAAAATTAATCAAGTCTTTTTTTAATTCATTTTCAGTTACTTCTTTGTCTAATTAGATAGAGAATCAAATCAATTTAAACTTTGAGTTATTAGTTTATTAATTTAACCATCGAAATAAATTTGGTTTTTACATCTATGATTTATAATGCATAAACTAAGACATGAGGATATGAAAACAACACTATATGGATAGAAAGATATACCTAACACTTAAAAGATTAAGGCATAAGTAAGATATATATTAGATACAATTAATTTTATGTATAAACATATTAATTAGACAAATCTCACATGTGTGTTTAAATTTTTTTTTTTTTGTGTAACATATTTTAAGGTATTTAAAGTGAGATATAACTATTTTGTTTAATATGGATATGTAACTTTTTAAAAATATTGGTGCCTAATCGGTAATGATCAACTTAATGGTCGAATTTCAATGTCAACGATGAGAATTAGGATCATGTAACAATATAATACTAATTTTTTACTTACAATTATTTGAATATTTTTAGCATTCCAAGTTGTTGCTAACAAAAATTAATTTAGGTAAAACTTTATGGTTAAAGGATCTAATCATAAACTTGTCGATGCAATTTCAAGCTAAAAGAACTTGAACCTAATTAGTGGCATATCCATTGAGTTGTTGTGTTGTTCACCATACGTGATTGCTTTAACCATGTTGCTTAGTATGAGAGCCTTAATTGATCTAAAACTAGGTAATTTGGTATGATTATTTGGTTAGGGGGAAACTTTTTTTATACTTATATTTATAAATATAGAAAAAAATTAGTCTTAAATTTTTATATATTTTTATAATTTAATTTTAAATTTTTTTATATTTTCATTCATATATTATATTTTTTAAGTTTATTTTAAATTTATTCTTTTTTAACAAAAGCAATCAAATAATCATTTTTCTTTAGTTAACATATATTTATAAAAAAATAAATTTGTAACAAAGTTAAAAAAATATAAGATTTAAATAAAAAATAAAATAATTAAGATATAATTATAAAAATTATAAATGTTTAGGAGTATGACCACTTTTTTTTTTTGTATATTCTCCCTAGTATTTGAGCTTTCTGTACCTTTTACTTCCTTCGCTTCTACAAGACTCCCACTTTCACTTTCTTTTAAGAATACAACTGATAATAAGCTTGATTACTTGTATGGTTAGTTAGTTATGTCCTAGATCAATAACGTGGCTCCAAGAGCCACATGATAGAAAAAAAATAAAATTTTGAATTTCAAAATTTCCCATAAATAATTGTCTTTATGTGCAACAAGATTTAAAAATAAAATACAATAATAGTAGTAATCATATATTCACGTATTTGTATTTAATTAATTTCATATTTATTTATTTTTCTATTTTGTTACGTGTTTTGTCACGTTTTGTGGATATTAAAACTGTTATTACACTTTTTGGATATCTTCTCGTATATTTTTGTTTTGTTTATTACACATTTTATCTGTATTTGTTCTAAATACTGATATTTTCCAAGCCCATTTATAACCTGCCGGCGAATAATCAGACCATAAGTTGGGCCATTTTTGGAAAAAGCCCATAGGCTTTTGATCGGATTAACTCAATCGTCCTAGTAATCAAACCAGTCAACTTGGATGGAGTTTTGCATGTTTTCTAGTTTGTGTTTTTATTTTCAAATTCCATACCAAAATATTTTAGTTTAAAAAATACTCAAATCTCATGTTAAATTATTTAAAATATCATAAATTTTTTATTTAATTAAAATTATTTGATTTTTAATAGATGAAAATATATGTTATATTTTATATTTAAATGATTAATTTGTTATAAAAAATCAAATAAATAAATACAACTTTATTCCTATAATTAAAGGAAAAATGTCTATATTCATTCCAAGTTCTTAGGGATACACAATATAGAGATATTTATTATTAAAAAATATTAAATATTAAATATTATTAACTCAATGGATGCCATTAGTCGGATCAGTGATTTATTATTAAAACTCATAATCGAGTGATTCAGTTTTCTATTCCGATTGATGGTCGAGTGAAAACACAAAAGAGCATCATTAAAAGTAAATTTAAAAACAAATACTAAATCAAAGAAATAAAGCACAAGTTTAGATAAACTGTAAAAATGTGTACTGTCAAGAAAGCAACATTATTGACACTGTTGCTGCCTTCAAGAAACTTTTTGCGAGGAACTGTACACAAAACCTATTAGAAACACTTAGAAGGAAAGAATGAATAATTCAAAGACAAAAAAGAATACATGGTTGTTCGTTGTGGATCTTTCTTGGGGAATTGCTGAACTTGGAATTAAACTTTCCTGTTCACTTGTTGTCCATAAGGCTTTTACCCTAGATGCAAAAGCTGCAGCCCTCGTACCAAGAGAGTCTCAACCTCAAGTTCCACCTTTGTGTGGGTTGCAGTTATAATGTTAATTTGTCTAGTATTAGTTAGTTTGATTTGATTTGATTTCAAATAGTAATGTTCTACTATTATGGGTTATTATTGAAATTTTAAGAATTGAACTAATTATTAAATTAAAAAATTTACAAGTTTACATTTACTTAATTTAACTAATTTAATTAGAATTAAATTAATAAAATTGATATTTAATATTAAATATATAAAAAATTTAGTATTTATATGCATTATATGAATATATTGGTTACTAAAATATAATAATATACAAAATATAAATATCATAATATTATATTTGAAAACTTTAATTCTATGTATTTTATAATTTAATATATAATAATATTAAAAATTAATTAATATATTGGAGTAAAGGATGTAAAAAATTTTAAGTTAAATAAATTAAGTGAAAAAAATATTATAATTTATATACTTTCACTTAAAAATAAATTTTATGTATTTTTTTTTAAATATAATTTTTTAATATAAGAAGCATAATAGTCTAGGATAAAAGAGTAAAAAAAATAATGTAAATAATTTTTAAAAATAAGGAATGATAATGGGGAAATATACAATAAATATAACGAGGAGAGAAATAATGCCAAGTGCAATAGTGGAAGTCCTTTGTTGACTTCCTTATCAGTTGGGTTCGAATCCCTTGAGGAACATTAAGTTGTTTAATTTTTTCTATATGTGCAACATCGTCAAAAAGTTTTCTAACCAAACTAAAAGAATCGAAATCAATTTAACGATTTGCAGTTCAATTGGTCTGATTCATCTATTTCTGACCGCTTTTCGGTTCTTTTTGTTTCACTGTCCTAATTAGACTGAATGTTATACTTATTCTTAATTTTATTAGTCAGACCAATTGGTCCGATTCAATTTTCAAAATTCTGACTGCCACTAGACTAGTTCAAGTGGACCAGAATGAATGTATATCAGTTGTTGAAAAATGCAGGAAAAAAACACAACTTTGCCCACCTTTTATTTCAGCAGAGATAAAGTATCTTCTTACACCCCGTGACTTTTGTTAGAGTTTTGAGGGGGGGGGGTCATTTGCAAGAGCCAAACACAGGCACCCGTGACAGAGTGAGAGAAAACTGACCGTCCATGGACACCACATAGAACATGCTCAGAGGGGTTCCTCCAGAGTCATTAATCCTGCAAGAGCAGCATTGCATTAAATCAATGAAAAGTCGTCCCTTTTCAGTCAGTTCACCTGTTTGTGTGCGGGTATGTAAATAAATGAATGGATGGATGGAGACATTATGTAACCCAGGCAAAACGACCATAAAGTACAAGGCAATGGCAGGGTCGTTTGCACCCTTATTATTTGAAGTAAATGTTAATAGAAAAATTTGTTGTATTCTGAAAAAATAATTATTATAAATTGATTGATAATTTATCTATAAAAAATAAAAATTATTCTTAATGATATGCTTCAAACACAATATCGTTTTCATACTTTTGTTGCAACATCATATGATTTTATTTGATTTTTTTCCAACACAACTCACTTTAAAGTCAGAGCAACTGCTTGCAGCCAATTAAAATAATGATTAACCAATAAAGTTACATTTAAGCATTTGTTTGCCAAGAAGTACAGGTCCAAGCTCCCAGTATCGAGGCTGGAATGGACGCTTGCCAAACAGGTGGTCAGGTTTGTTCGAAGCAGACTTTGATCTAGGAGTATAAAGACCAAGTAACCAATGGACAAGGAATAAATCGGCCACCTTGGCCCTCCCGAATCCTATCAGGATAGACTACATAATAAGAGAGTGGAGTCCAGCGATTCACTACTTCTACAATTGAATCTCTTCAAACAGAAGCTCTATTTTATTTGTTGGCCCAAAACGACACACCCTTCTCTGTGATTTTGTTCCTTATCATTGAGCAATGAAAATAAAACTTCCAAAAATCACAATTCACAACACTGTTTGTAATAATCCAAGATTGATTACAATGCAGTGAAGGATAATGTCAAACTAGCTATTTGTTGGTGCTGTAAGTAAGGATATGGTTTTTCTGGAAACAATTAAATACATTTTCCTTTTTTGATACAGCAAAATCAGAAACAAATATTGTCCTCGAAGACAAGCTTTAAAATAATTAACATGTGCTTACTACCACGAACCCTGTTTTTACTTTCCTAGATCCAATCTCCAACGCATGCATGCATCCTTTTCACGGCATGATATATACACTTTGGAAAAACCAATTCCATTCTTTGGCAAACCCACATCAGTTACTACCGAGAAGGACCAACACATCCTCATTCCATGCATGGGCAGTGTCATCATAATTGGATTGACTAAGACCAAGAACCTGTTGGGAGAATGTGTGAGCTGTTGGGAAAATTCAGACCAACAAGTGGTGGGCCAATGCCTTCTCCAGGGTTTTCAGTTCCTGAAGCAGAACGATGATACAGGACAAGACTTCCATCAACACGTGCACTAAGAAAATCATCCACAAAAGAATAGATGAATGTCTGTTCTTTAGCAGTTCCAGAGGTCAGAATCTGATCTGATACCATTGATCATGTAGAGCAGTCCATGAAAGTATATTCAATAGGAAAAAGTGGTCAACAAAGATGGATACTAATTAACACTATGGAAAGACATATATCAAGAACACTTCTCATTTAAAGAATAAAACTTTCTACCAGAATGAATCGCCTAAATGCAGGTCCTAATGAATGAAACCTACTATCTATGGATGGTCTAATTACATGATGGGATAGAGGAAAGAGACAAGAAAAGAGCTCCTGAAAGAGTTGCTCACAACTAAATCCTAATTGCCTTCTTTTCATGTTTCTTGACACATCATATCAAGAGGTGAGCAAGCATCTACCCATAAATGGAAAAGAAAGCAAAGACCTAAGGAGCATCCTTAAACATATAATTTTCCTTTTTGGCCCACATAAATTGTCTACAGAATTGAAAATAACTGCAATAACACAAGTATCAAACTTCTTGATTCCTGCAATCTCAAAGCCATACCTTTCAATTAATTTTTAAGACAGAAGAACTCCAGCAGCGTCATCATGGGAGTTCTACATCTCAAATGCTTACAGTCCCACAAAATGCCATGACTATATACACTTTTATTTCTTCAAAGGCATAACCCATTTTAGGGATCATCCTGAATCACCTAGTTTGCTCAAAATTCCCATTACCACAACTTTGAAAATCTAAGCTCAAACACCACCTCCAACTATTGATTTGGTAGCTCAATGCATATTGTCAGAATGCGCTGCCAATCAATCGATTGACATGAATTGAAATCAATGAAAATATTACCATGCCCAACAAAAACCCAAACTAATATATATGTCAAAAATTGGATTCTCAACTGTCTGAAAAAAGAGCACAACGTTCTGTGATCCATTTACAGTAAAAGGTAAAGGTAAAAGTGGAAAAACCGTTTAATTGAGAATTCAAAGCCCTAACAATGAGAATTAATCATCACGAGAATGATGATGATCATCATGCACACATAATTTTGTATTAAGAAAAAGAAAGAAAAAGAAAAGGAAATGTAGAATTCAATAAAGGAATGGGCTTATCTCATGGACATTAGGACGGAGATTTTCGATCTCCAGGAGGCCTCGCGAGCGGAGACGTCACTGCTTTCACGTTCTCGCAGTTTCAAGAGAAGAAGCCGAGCCTTCTCGAGCGTGGCCTCCATGAGTTGAGACCGCGGAGAACGCTGCGCTGATGGAGATGTCGCGGCCGGCCAAACGGCAACAGGCATCGGCGGCAAAGACTCGGGGGCCATGGAAATGGATGAATCTTTGCTCCAATCAAATCAAAAAGAACAAAACACCCAAGAAAATATGCAGCAGAATGGAGAGGTTTTTCGTATTCAAATTTCAAAGGCGAACGAGCCAGCAGAGTTGCGAAATAAATCTTGGGCGCCATTTTAAATTAATAGACCGTTGGGTGGCGCCTATGCCTTTTCTTTTTCGTTTCCTCTTTTTTTTCTTTTTTTCCCTTCTTTTTTCACCACCACAATAATAATAATAATAATAATAATAATAATTATTATTATTATTATTATTATTATATTGAGGACCGTTTGAACATTTTTGTTGATTAAAAAATATATATTTTAATTATTCTTTACAAAATTACTCTTCACCTATTTACTTTAAATTTAATTGAAATTAAGAAACAACACTAATTCTTTATAAAATTATATTCCTCTTAAGAAGCCAACCTACAAAGTCTGATCGGTCAATTTTCTACAATATTCTTGAATATTATTATTAAAAATAAAAACTATATTTAATATTATCAAATAAAATATTATTCATTAAAAAAATATTTTAAAATAAATAAATTCATTGTAAAATTTGATAGCATATAATATTATTAATTCAACTTACAACCTTGTTATTATTTGAAATTTGAAATTTAATACCCGAAGTAGGCTTTTATTTGAAAAAAAAAAAAGAAAAAGAGAGAAATTAAAGATGATAAAAAGTAATTCAATTTAAATAATTTAATTTATTTTATTTATAATTTAATTTAAATTAATTTATTTTAAATAAAAAAAATTAATAATTCATAATTTAACTCTAATTTAAAATTAAAATAATTTAAAATTCAAAAAACTCATATTCAAAATATTATTTTCGTATCAATGCCTGCATGGATCCCCAACAATAGAGATTATTAAGGGTTAGCAAATTGTTGGACGAAATTCAAGAAATCTGAAAGAGAGTACCCCTCATCATAGATATAAGTTTTATCCTATTACAATGCAGCAAGAATTAAGTAGAGCAAAAGGAGGCATCAACGAGTTCAAAGTCAGTTAGCCTTGAACGATAATAACCTTGAGCATTATAACTTAAATCGAGCAGGTTACACATGGGCATCAGCTATACCGCATACCATACAACAATCCAGGCATATGGACTGTTAAATAAGCATCCTCCTATCACCGGGTAATATCACAAACCAGTTCATCAAGCATGTAGACTGCAGTTCGTGTAAGTTATCATGTCTCTTCTAGTTCAGTTGGTAGTTTATTGTATGCCAATTAGCTCCATTCACGAAGATCAATATCCACAAACCTTCAAACATAAAACTCAAAAATTCACAAAATTCAGAATTCCTGAATTGTAAATGGTAATAATCAAATAAAGCATTACGGGTACATGCCGTAATGATGCACATGGCGGTCAAGGATGGACATGAGCAGTAAAATTTCATACATTTGCCTACAAATCCACGACAATAGGTGCATTGTCAGTTGAAATCCAAGAGCTTAAGGAAATCTGTGATTCTCTAGATTCAACTTATAGATGGGAAGGGGTAGCCATGATATTCAATGAAAGGTTTCCTTTGAAGGAAAAACAGTTGAGGTCTGGTCCTTTTGTATGGAAGACATTAATTTCTTAAGTGGCTTATCAAGGCTTGCCTGCAGCATCTGGGGAGAGAAAAGATCTGGCCTCTCAAAAACTTTAACCGCATAGTTTGCTGCCATGTTTACCTGTAATGAAATTGGAGATAAGCTTAATAGGAAGGGACAATCTATGGATGGAAAATACAGCAACAACAAGCCTTAATCTCAAGTTCACTTGGGATCTGCGGCATAAATTTTTCCTCATCATTTCACTCCATTATAAACTAAGTTTTAAGTGACATTTAATTGTTCCAAGTGTACAAGCATTTGTTGGTATGCATTAGACATATCAAAACCAATGCAAACGCCACTCCCTCAATTTATATCCAATGATACTAAGTCCTTATTTCTTATTTGATCCTTTCTAGAGTGGCCACAAATGCATCCATCTATGCAATCTCATCACTGTTACACTCAATTTGTAGATGTTTCTTGACAGCTCAATCCTCACTACTGTATGGCATCACTAGTCTAATTGATGTTCCATAGAATTTACCATTCTTAGTGGGAATCTTGTGGTCACACAAAACTTCAGTTGCACATCTCCATTTTTAGCCATTTAGCCCATGTTCTATGAATTCCAGTATATTTCCAGTCCCTGCAAATTTCTGCTCAATTGACAAGAAAACTCCTTAAATCACATTCTGGACAGTGAGCAAAGTTGCTGGAAACAACTCAAGAACTCACATGGATACACCAATAACATGCTGACAAACTGAGGAAAGATTGCTAATGAGGTTGAGCCGGTTTAGTGGCTGAGAAAGGAGGATTTAGAGGATGCCTAGGGCTGATTTAGGACCATCTTGGGAGTTTTTGTGATAGTTTTAAAGGCTTCCAAAAAGAGGAAACAAACATGAAAAATTGAGAAAAATCAGAATGCAACTGAAGAAGTAAAGAGAAAAACCAATTGAGAGCTTAGATGGATAGCAAGTCAATTGATCAAGGGTTGAGGAGGACATGTTTTAGGTGATTTAGGGCTGAATTTTGAAGGTTATTTGATGAGTTTAAGGGCTTGAAACAAAAGGGAACTGATCTGAAACTCTAGGGGAAAATCACAACAAAATCAGAGAAGAAAAAGGATAAGCAATTGAGAACTTCATGGAAAGCTCTTCAATTGATCATAGGTTGAAGGAAATGAATCTAGGGATTGATGGAGGAAGTTTCGGAATGTTTTGATACCGTTTGCAGCAGAAACATATAGCTGGAAAGAGGGGAAAGAACTTAAGAAGATAAGTCTCCTCAAGAACAGAACTTTCAACCTATAAATCTCCTATTTGAATGTTGATTGACAGAGAGGTTATCTATTTATAGAGCAAAATGAAATGCCTAGAAAGTTGTCCTCCAAGTAGAGAAAAAAAAAAAAAAAGGATTAGAACAGGCTTGGAAGAGTTTCAAGCCAAACTGGAAGAGAAAAACATGTTCTATTGGAGTAGGAGCCCAAAACAGAGCAGAAAACATGGACCTAGACTGGCAGAAAGTATTCCCAGCCTGGACTGGGCCAGCAGAACGTACTGCTTGCCTGGAATGGACTGGCAATATGTATTGACAGCCCATATGGGCACTATAATTCTTTCGTACAACTTTGGTAGTCTGTATCTCACTCATTTAACCCCTAAATTGGGCCAGCCATATACCCTCGGAAAGCTCATGAAGTTTAGTTTCTGTACATAGAAGGCTTGCACTCTAATTCAATTTCATTTGGGAGTTATTCCTAAAGGAGTAGACCATACTCAATGCAATCTGCTCATTCATGAAGTTTGACTTTAGAAGGTCATGCCTCTCAATTAATCCATCTAGCATCTGAAAGCCTCACAGGTCTAGTCTCATTTGCCACTAACCTCAACTAAAAATCCCATCTATAAGTCAAAAAATTAAAGTTTAAGTGCACAAAGGTCAAGTTTGACAACTCAAAACCTATGAGTAATTAACTTCCAAATTTCAAACATTCAAACCCAAATTCAAGTCTCTAAGCCCGACTATATTCCACTGCTATCAATCACAAGGTGTTTTTGATAATTGATAAAAATAAGGTGTCTACACCAATACGTTTTCAGGTGTCTAGCACCTGTTCTGAGGTATGTCAGGCAGGCATCAGTATCCAACACAGACATGCAAGCTTATTAGAATCATTTGCTTTATAGTTAGCCTGTGACACTAGTTATTGATTTCATGGCCATTTTAGAAATATTGAAAACAAAGAGTTTATCTAAGACACTGCTTTTGTTGTTTTCAAGCCACAAGTGATCAGCAACAAAAGATGCACGAAGCAGAAGAAAAAAAAAATTAAAAGATCAATCTCCCTCCCTTTGAGCCTTCTCTCTCTGTATAAGGCTCCCTTCAACCTTTTAACCATCTCCCACTGAGAGTAAGTTTAGATTCATGAGCACCCATTCATGCTTTAAAAACACATAGAATCTCATCCAACAGCTCTACTCAACTCAACCTTAAACCCAAACTACTTGGTGATTCCATAGGTTCAAACACACACACACACATTTTCTAATTCACTCACATTAAATTAATGACCAAATTTTTAGGCATTGGTTTACTTCAGGACAAGTTAAAGACCCACTTCTCTTCTTTCTTTTCTGTCTAGGTGAGCCATGCCTTCAATATGGTGCATCTCTAGGTCTACACAGGATGTGCTGAGCCAACCTAAAACAAGCCTTTTCCAACTATCTTCGCTAAAGGAGCATTCCTTGGTTCAGGAACATTAGCCTGTAATCAAGGGTTAACCTCTCCAGCCTAATGTGGATTTTACTGTAATGATAAGATTGACTTGTAAGACATGCACAAGCATCAGAAGACAAGAATGAACATTAAACCCAATCATTACGACCAGCAAACAAAAGTTTCCAAATAGTTCATTGGGTCGGCAAAGCAAAATCAGCAAAATGATATAGCCAAAGCCCACCATCAATGTAAATAAATTAAAATGCGTAGATGTCATACAAATTCTTATGAGCCAAAAGCAATTCCATTTTCAGTCAAGGAAATCAACAACGATTAAAAATCATCTGTGCAACTAACAAAACATGACAAAGCACCATCAAAAGTAAAAGGAAAACTAAATCAAAATCGTAGAGCACAACAACTTAAATAAACAACAAACATGAGTATAGTCGAAAGCAACATTACCGACTCTGTAGCTGCCTTCAAGAAACTTTTCGCAAGGGGCAGTATGCAAAACCTATTGAGACAGAATGAAAAACTCAAGTCAAAGAAAGAACACAAGGTTAGGACTTGCATTCCTATATCAATGAACCAGAGTTTAAATATTTTATACTTGGATTCTCGTACAACGAGAAAGGATTCATGCAACTGATTCCAATTACATTTAAGATTAAAACTTTGTTATTATTGTAACAACCCTTATTTTGATAAAGACATATACTTTAACACGGATATGGATCTGGGGGCGGTGCGGGTGGGGGGCTATTTGCAAGAATACAAACAGAGGCATCAGGGACGGAGCGAGGGAGGGAAAAGCTTAAAACTCACATTCCACGGCCCCCAGCTAGAGCTTCCTCTGATGGGTCTTTCCAGTCATCAACCCTACAAGACCAGAAGCAGCGTTACAGTAATTTAATTGCTTCATCCCTGTTCACTCAAAGCAACTGTTCGTCTCCATGAGTGTGAATAAATGGATATATGTATGTATATATCGAGAGAGAGAGAGAGAGAGAGGGGGGGGGAGGGAGACTGAAATTTACACCAAACCATAACGGCGATCAAATACGAGGCGACGGCAGTGTCGTTTGGAGATCGACGACTCCATTTCTATCCTGTCCCGTCTGTGCTGTACGGAGGACCAGCGCCTCAGTCTATTGTTAAAAATCCCAAATATATCAACACCGAATTAACCACTTTATATTACTAAAGTACTGTCATTTTCTCGACGATTGATGTTAAACCCCCAAAAAAATAAAAAATAAAAAATAAAATAATAATAATAATAATAATGCTTTTATTTTGGCACATTAAAAATAATAATACTGTTAAGAATACTAAAATTTCTGGCATGTAAGTGATATGGTGCATTGACAATTGTAACATATCATGGTGAAGCCCTAGCTCAATGCATTTAGGTGGAGAGGTACATTACAGTTCCAGAAGTATTCGTTCACATAATATTTCAGATTGCTTAGTAAATAAAATTTAGTAAAAATGTTTTGTAGACTAACAATGATCTGTTTTAAGTGGAAAGATGTGCAGAGTGAGGATGTCCCCTGGGGCAAGACCATTTCCATTCTGCCCTAGCAGCTCTCTCAATATTGGATGCTTTTGTTGTATGTATAGCCCATGGGCTTCAACAACATATAGTTGACTTGATCTGTAATTATTGATAATAATTTAACTGATTTTACTTTTATGTTAATTTAATTAAGTTTTTGAAAATTTTCTAACAACTATTAATGATTTAATTTGGATATACAATTCAATTTGATACTAATATATTCTTATCAATTAACACCAAAATTGCTAGATTAGATTAATTCACAATTATTTAAGTAGAATGCAAACAATATAAAATTAGCCATTTTATCCGCACTAGTGCAGAAATATTTAAATAAGTTTGTACACAAATATATATAACACTTGTTGTAGTAAATTATAAAATGTATTAAATACGCATGTTGTTTTCTTTATTAGATTAATACTAGTGTTTATGCTTCTTATTTTTTATAAAAAAGTTATCAAAGAAAATTGAGTTTCACTTTTGCAATAAAATCGTCCATATTATAGGGGCTAAAATGCGGCTTAATTTCATCATTAATTTATAAATTCTTCCAACAAATTATTTATATTAAGAACTTTTTTCAGATTATGTTCATGAAAGAAACAAAAGAACCACGCGAACCGAAAAAAAACTTGTGAAAGTGAGTAGTAGTAGAAAAGTACAGTCACTTAAAATCTGGACTGACTAAAGCAAAATACACCCATTGTCATCAATTTTTCGCTGATGTCACCGTCAAACATACTCTCGTCTCCATGAAGAGGCATTTTGCCATTGTGGAGCTTTTTTACAATGTCAAATGTCTATAGCAGCTTTTTATCTTGAGATCTTAACAAAAAAAAAAAAAATCGAGGTGAGCAAGATCATTAAAATTACATCTAACGTAAAAAAAAAAAAGGAATTACAATAATAATAATAATCAATGAGAAAAAAATCAATGTGAAATATTTTACTTTACAGGAAACGTTGGCTGCAAAATCAATCATGACATTATTGAAAGATGAAGCGAAAGAAAAGGAGTTTGGGTACCAAAAAAAGTGGGGGGGGGGGAATTGCGATCTAGAGAAGTTAATCCAAAAAGAGTTGTAAGTCATTTAAGAACGCGAAAATGTTAATTTTGTAGATCAAGTTTGTGTTGGGTCAGACTGGTATATAAGGTGGAAAATGGACGATGTAGATTGTGTGGCTGTGTTGGTAGATTCAATTGGTGCAGCTTGTGAGAATTTTCAAGTTTTATTAGACAACATTGACAGATGCGAGCAAAGAAATGAGTTTTGAAATACTAAGACAAGGTCATAAAATCATAATGAGCAGTGTAGATTTCATTTAAAAGATGGATTGTGTATGTCTAAAATGAGTTGGAATAAAAGAACAGATATAATCACTACTCTGTGTCCCGGGGAATGTCAATAAATTAAATTCTTCTTTTTTTTTTTGGTTAATTCTTCACATTACATGAGATTTAGTTGAGATGCAAAATACTCCTTTTGACTTTTTAGAAATAAACATAATCTAAAAAGCTTATCTTAAAAATCAATCATAAATAGAAAAATGCACTTATATGTTATTCTATCAATTTCTTTTTTTTTTTTAAGTTTCCTTGTTTCTAAATGATGGTCAGCTTCCCTCTTCCCTCTGCATCATTATTTTTCATAATATTACTAGAATGTCTTTGGAGCTTCTTTCTCTCCTTCAACTCAGACAAAAGATTAACATAAACAAACAAAATGGATTAGATAAACCAAAATGATAATTAGGTTAACACCTTGGGATATCCAACAATGGTCGTTTCTATCCCTCAAAATCATATGTATTGGTGAAATTTGGTTGTTAGCTTCAAGCGTGCAGGGATAGAAAGAGTGGGCTAAGTTTACTATTAAGTTAATATGTTCAATTAAAATTAATACAATTTAAAAAATACCTAATAAGTGTATTCTTTATAAACTAATTATTAAGTAATTTATAGTAAACTTACTTAAATAAAAAATATTTTAGTTGTAAATCACATAAACTTACTATATTCTTTTTTTATTTTATTCTATTTTGAATGTTTGGTTTCCTAGTAGATGAGAGAGATGGGAAGAGATAGTAATCAGATGTGGAAGGAAAAAGCCAATGCAAATAATTTTGACTTGCCTTATGGCATCAAAAGCTAGTCAGAATAAATTAACTTGGCTATATTAGTTGTCATGTAAGTGTCATTTTAGTACTTATCAGTTAAAATTAACATTTTGAAAATTATTGACTCATTTGTATTTAATGAGAATTCTTATAAATATGAAACTTATAAATTAATGTAATTAATATTATTTTAAGAATTATAAATTACCTAATAAGTGTATTTTTTATATAAGAAGATATGATAACTTTTATATAAAGATAAATTATATATTTAATTAATATTATATGACTATTGATTAATATTAATAATTCTTAAAATTATTTTGCCATTAATATTACATTGATTTATTAAAAGAAATTAACATTTTGTACCATTTTGCTTTAATGATAAGTGCATGGAAGTTTTTAGTAAGTTAAAGAATAAGTTAACTTCAACACCAATTATTATAACTCCAAATTAGAGTTTACCTTTTAAATTAATGAGTGATGATAATGATTATATTATAGGAGTCGTGTTAAGGCAAAGGAAAGATAAATAGTTCCATGTAATTTATTAAGCTAATATACTACTGAATGATGGCCAAATGAATTATGCAACTATAGAAAATGAACTATTGATTATTATTTATACTTTAGATAAATTCTATGCATATTTGGTAAGAACCAAGGTCATTATCTATACAAATTACTCGATTATTAAGTATTTACTAACAAAAAAGGATGCTAAGTCACAATTAATTTAATGGATTTTACTTCTGTAAAAGTTTGATTTAGATATCTAAGACAAGAAAAGCTAAAAAAATTTAGTGGTAAATCACCTTTTTAGATTAAAGTAATAAAAGTAATAAGTGGAAAGTATTATCAATGATCATTTTTTAGATGAATACTTGTAGCCATTTAATAACTAGCTCCTCGGTATGCAAACTATTTGGTAAGCAACATCATTCCATCAGAGTTCTTTTACCATCAAAAGAAGAAATTCCTTTTAGAAATCAAGCATTATATGTGGAAAGACCCATTATTATTTAAGAATTATGTTGATGAAATTATTAGAAGATGTGTGCTTGATGAAGTAATGACAAATATTCTCACACATTGTCATTCTTTACCATGTGAAGGTTATCTTGGGGTTAAGAAAACTATTACTAAGGTTTTTTAATTAGGATTTTTCTGGCCAACAATTTTTCAAGATGTAAGAAGTTTTTTTTTTTGCATGTGATAAATGCTAAAGGACAAACAACATTGGAAGACATTAAGAGATACCTCAATTTGGTATTCTTGAAGTAAAGTTATTTCATGTCTAGGGTCTAGATTTCATGGGACTATTTCTACCATCTTATGAAAATCTTTACATTTTAGTAGATATAGTTATGTCTTTAAGTGGGTTGAAGTTGTAGCATTGCCCAATAACACCACTAAAGTTATAATCAAGTTTATAAAGAAGAACATCTTTTCATACTTTAGGGTACCAACATGGACCATCAGTGTCAATGTCATTCACTTCAAAAACAAGGACTTTGAAGCTCTCTTGAGTAAGTATGGGTGTCACTTCAAAATAAGTACTCCCGACCATCTGCAAATGAGTGGATAAATGGAAATTTCAACCAGAGAAATCAAGTCGATTTAAAAAAAAAAAATTCATTCTTCTCGAAAGGATTGGACAATTAAGCTTAATGATGTATTATAGGTCCATAGAATAGCTTTAAAGATGCCTTTTGCCATGTTTCCTTGCTAACTAATTTTTGGTAAAACTTTATTTATTAGTAGAGATAAAACATCAAATTTATTAGGTGATTAAAATATTAAATTATGACTTAAAGTTATTTAGTAAGAGGAGACTTCTTCAACTTAATGAGTTTGAGGAGATTTAAAGGGACTTTTATGAAAATGCTCATATTTATAAGAAAAAGACTAAGGCATGAAATGATAAGTGCATCCAAAGGAGAGAGTTCAATGGAGGTTAAAAGGTTTCACTTTTCAATTCTTGTCTTTTTCTCTTTCTAGGCAAGTTCAAATCTAGATGGTCTGATCCTTTTGTTGTGACTAAGGTTTATCCCCATAGGGCAATTGAAATACTAGTAGATAATTAAAAACCTTTCATTGTCAATGAGCAAAGATTGAAGAACTACTTTAAATGGAAAAAGGTGGAGGATATTCACTCCATCATATTACTCAATTGATTTTATGAGCCAATGTCTAGTTAGAAACATTAAATTATGTGCTTCTTAGGAGGTAACCCAAGTTTTCTTTTTCTTTCCTTATGTAATTGACTTTTTGTTTATTTTATATTTTATTATAGGTTTATAAGGAGGCACAAGACATAATCACAATTTTGTTAAGGGGTAATTATTCCATTAGTCATTCAAAAGTTTGCTTTTTATCCCTTTTGTTTCTTATTTATAAAACATTTGATATCATGCATATTTTTATAGTATAAGAATTGGACCCAATAATGGAATTCATATATATGTATAAATATATATATTTGTGTTGATTGAATTTTTTTTTATTGGAAGTGCAAATAGTTGTGTCATTGATAAATCATTTTCATTGACTACTAGGTCTCAAGCATGCATTTCACCTAGTGCTACATTCTTTTGTGCTTATTTTATCATAATGATGGTTGGAAGTTACTAAGTTAGAATCAATAATTGGTTTTGCTCAATGTTTCGTAATGGTCTAGTGAGTTTTGATAAAAAAAAAAGGTGATTTTCATCTTGACTAGACTAGCATTAGTTGGTGAACTAGTCATAAAGTTGGTTTGAGTCAACTTATTTACCTTCCTTAATCACCACATTCCAAATATACCTTCTCATTGACTTTTTCTTCCCCTCTCACCACCACTTACCCAAATCCCTACCTTTCCTCCCCCATACAACAATAATTACTCCCAAAGTCTTTTATTAATAAATCAATTACCCTTCCCAAAAAGTCTTACACTCTAATTGAAGATTGATTCGAAGACTTTTAAGTTTGATTTTGGGGTTTGGTCACTATCCACTAATTAGGGGTTTGCTTTATTTGAAGTACACATCGTTATTTTTTCTTTAAATCTTAGATGGATTAATGTTTGCATGACTTAAGTCTACATTATTCTTGCTTTCCTCCATGAATAAAGTTACATTATCTTGGGCATGTTTTACAATATAGGGGTTTGAGAGTTTGAAATAAGATAAAGAATTTTACTTTATTATTGGTTTATTTGGATTCCATTTTATTGGTTTTGGCTTATTATGTGGCCTTGGAGTTCTCTTTGCTTATTATTTTCTCTCGATTTGTTATTACACAGAGGGAGGTAGTCGAGGTGCCTCTTTTAGGCGCAAAGCCTCCAAAGTTAAAACAAATGGTTTAGCTCTATTCAATAGCTCATTTTACTGTATTGATAATTTTGTATGGTTTGCAAGCAAACAAACCAATAATATTATAGTTAAAGAGTCTCTTGATGATGAGATTAACTCTTTATTTAAACTAAGGAGTACATTTGATGTGCTTAGTTGAGCACATATTTTGGAGCTACAAGATATATACTATTCTAACTTGGTATAATAATTTTTTTTTCAAATATTGAAAAGAAGGAGACCATAGGTTTGGAAAAGATTGATTCTTATGTGAAGGGGACCAAATTAATCTTGATTAAGAGGATTTTGCCACCTTGTTGGGAGTCCCTGACGTAGGATTGCCTTTTGAGTCACATGGCCTAAAAATTATCTTTGATCCCATTTATGATGGACTATATGCTCATTGAAAATTAAAGTTTTGGATGATTAATTATAAAGGTTGGTCCCTCATCCCTATTAAACGCCTCTAAATTCAAGATTCCTTCTTTATCTACTTATTAAACTTTAATATCATGCTAAAAGTGAATGGCTTGAATGATATTCAACAATGTGATATTTACCTTATTTGGAAGATGTTGCATGGTCTTAATGTTATCGAATTGTTTAGAAAATGCATAAAATGGTTAAATCTAAATGTTTTATAAAGAATTTTTACTTTCCTTTGGTTTTGACTAAGGTGTTTATGGACTTCTAAGTAAATTTGCATCATGAGCACTCAATGAAAACTACAAATGTGGATGTGTTGGACACATATACCCTTCATAATATTAGCTTTATTGTAGTTAATAGTACTTAGAGAAACTCAGTGTTGGAACCACTTGCCACTGATGAATGAGTAAATGCTTGTCACAATGATCTTCTTAATGGTGCTAAGTTAAAGGTCCAGTTTTAAGATATTACTGCTGAAAAGACTTTGCATTCCATTGAACTAAAAGAGTCACATATATGTCCTTCCTCTTTTTTGGGTTCTTGATTATTTTCTTATTTTAAAAGGTGCATGAATGCTCAGAATAGGAAGTTAGATGAGCAAGCTCGATGCAAGGATGCCCAAGAAAAGAAGATGGATGAGATTCTAGTGGTATTAAGAGCAAGGGGAGACTTTTAATGATTTCCTACCATTATGTCTCATTGATTGCATTTTTCTTCATGTTATGCTACTCCATCTTAGTCATTGATCATTTCTTTTGTCTAATTCATATGAATTTGTTAAGATCTACTTGTTTTATGTGTTATTTCATAGGAACATTTACTTATATTGCTTGATATAATGTTATATTTTCTTCCATTTCCTTATAATATCTCCGCTTTAGATATGGATAATTTTCTTCCCTATAATGCTTTTGCAGTTCCTCTTTTTAATAGTAATTTTTCTAATTATTATAATGTGCGAGTCATAAACAACCTACAATAATATTAGAATTTGCCTCTTCCATCCACGATTTGACCTTGCAAAGTTTTGTTTCCCTTTCCGTTACTTTATCTTTATTAACAACATTGTGGATAATGTTGATTAAATGTGGGGGAAAAGGCAAGTTTGGGTAAAATTTTTCTAACTCTCTAACAATTTTGCTTGATTATGCATAAGTTGACATGATATTCACTTAAATTTTATTTAATTGGAACTCTTAGAAACCTATAATAATACTAATGTAGGCAATGTTGACATTTCTTAGTCATTTAACATTAGTTAGCCTTTATTGGTTAATGGTAGAATTGTTCTCCACTAAAAATATTTTGTTTTAAAAAATAATTTTGAGTTAACTATGAGAATCTTTATATGCTTAATGTTTAACCTTATAGTGAATTTCATGTGATTCTTAATGCCATGCATCTATTTAAAGAACCAAAAATGCATAATCATCTTTTGAGATGAAAGTTGTGTATGACATACCTTAGTTTGAGATGAAAGTTTTGTATGACATACCTTAGTTAAGGATATAATATACAATTTGACCAAAAAAAAAATCTTAATAAGGATGAGGTTATAGTTATAAATGGATCTACTACAATATTTTAAGTGACAAGTAACTGAGAGTTAGTATCACAAATGTTGATCTTCATGTCAAAAGGTGGCTTAAATTATGAGTATGCAAAACACTCTAGTACTTAACTTGTGAAGTAATAATTAGATATTATTATAATAAATGATAACATTTGGGTCAAAAAGCAAGTTTTTGCCTAGAGAAAAACATTGTTGTAACCTATGATTTATCTAAACAAAAAAATGTAAAATAAATAAAATAAAATTTCTATTGATCTTCGGCTTCGCTGTGTCTGCATTAATAAAGAGAGATGATAAGTTTATGCTTATAAGACTCAAAAATAAATTATGTGTTGTTGGTGTATTATGTGACTTTCATTAAGCATTAAACACTAAGAGGTTTTCACTTACACATTAATTATGATTTAATTATTAGGTGAAGAACAAGGAAGTCGATGATATGAGATTGTTAAGCAACATGTCAAATAACACTTTTAGGTTACTATTATTATATGTGAATAAGGCATCAATTTAAGAGTTGTTTGGACTAAGTATAACTTGGGTGAATTTCATGTAAGTTATGTTGTACACGTTTAACTTATAATTGACAATTACTTGGGGATAAGTAATAAGTCAAGTGTAGGGCTTCTTATTGCACAAATTTTATATGAAATTTTAAGTTTGATGTTATACGATTATAATTGGTTTTGGTAGGTTTTACTTTAATTGCAATTATTTTGTATTGTAGGTAAATAATTGAAGTAATGAAGTAATAAAAATAATGAATTAAACCTATTATAAAGTATAAAAAAAAGGAGAAGGCATGGACAGGTTATAAAATCAATTAAAGGACTAGTTTGTTATTGAAAGGATAGATTGGTGTTGGTTTATTAGCTGATTGGTGAATCGGTTAGATAATAGATGTGCAATACTACAAAATTGATTGAACTAGTACTATTAGTTGTATTGTTTAAAATGTTGCGTCATTTTTTTAGGACATTTTAGGGATATTTTAGTCATCTTAAGAGAGGTTTATAAATACCATGACAATAAATGACCCAAAAGAAGTTGGAGAAAAAGAGAGATTCTTGAGATCAAAAGAGGGAAGAAGATTCTAAAAAAGGGTGAAGCAACTTAAGTTAAAGGCAGTGACTTAAGCATGATTACTGAAGGTGTCAATTTCCATAAAAGTTTTCTTTACCTATTTCTTTCTTTCTATTATGGTTTTAAAGATATTAAGTATTTTTTTATTTGTAATAGATAACTAAAATCCTAATTTAGAGTTAGTTTACTTAAATTCTTATAGGGTATTTATATTCATTGGATTGATTGAATTATTTAATAAGGGTTAAGATTTGATTTGTTTATTTTAAATTTTATTGATACTTTTATACTTGATCACCATAAAAGTAAATTTTTGGTTGTGTTAAGATTGACAAATGAGATATAATTATATACTAAATAGATAAATATATAAATTTTGAAATAAACATATGAATACGTTTGTGTGAAGTTACACAATTTTTTGTATTTAATGGATTTAATTTATTTTTGTGTGAGTTTGATAAAAGATTACATATAGATTAAGTACGACAAGTGTTACTTAACAAAAAACATCTGCTATGAAAAAGGAAATTAGCCTTTAAATTATGAACCTATAAACATCCAATATGATTCACTCCTATTGGATGAAATCTCATAACCTTAGTACCTAATTTGATTGAAAAAACCTTGAATTTCTTCATATTGTTAGTTTATCAATTATTCAATTTTATTATTTTCATTAAAATTAAGTTTCTTTTAGTAATCTTATTTAATTTTGTAGTAGTATAAATCATAATTGAATTCTCGTTCTTTATAGGTATGACACCCAAAATATTCATCGAATTTTATTACTATGATCGACCTTATGCGCTTTCAAGTGGGTCCAATTAGTGACAAATATGGAAGATAGAGAAGTAAAAAAGAATGGGTGCCTAGTTGCACTTTTATGCTTGTACTTGTATACCTTTAACTTTTTTTATAAACATAATAATGATAAATGTAAAAAATTCATTTTTTATACCTATTGTTAAGAAAAAGAAGTATTTGTGGTTTTTAAGTGAAAACTAAAAATTAGATAATAATAACTCAATGTGATTTCTATTTTTTTATTAAACCAAAAAGTGAAAAATTAAAAGCCCTAACAAGCCAAACAAGCCCTTAGTTAATGTATAAGCAAAATTCTTTATACTGCATATTTTTTTTGTAAAGTTAATGTCTCATTATCTAATAAACTACATAAAAAGTGATACTTTAATTGGATATACTTTGTTCTTGTATGATATATAAGATTTTTTGTTAGATAAATTGCATTTTGACTATCATAAAAAAAAAAAACCTACTTCCTTATGACTTGCCTAGTTCTTATAAGAAATTCTTCAACTAAATCAATTCCTCACTAGTTTTAATGATGACGACATATTCAATTTCAACAATTGATAAAGTCACAATCTTTTGTAGTTAAGATACCCAACTAGCAATAATACCATATAAAGTATAAACATAACATGTGTTTCTTTCACTATTAATATCTCTATTAAAATTTGCATTAACAAAGTCTTACAAGTTCATATTGCTCTTGCTAAAACACAGTGTTATATATGTATTACCCTTTAGATAACATAAAACTCACTTAATAGCCTTCTAATGCTATTTATTGGAATTAACCATATACCTACTTACAATTTTTACTACATATGTTATACCAAGTCTAGTATAAATCATATTGTACATAAGACTACTAATTACCACAATATTAGGAACTCTTAACATATACTTGCACTCCTTATATATCTTTGGTGATTATTCCTTTGAAAGATTAAAGTGATTTGTCAAAGAAACACTAATTGACTTTACTTCCTGTATCTTGAATTAGTTCAACATTTTTTTTTAATATAAGCTGTCTATGATAGTTTCAAAGTATTAGTCTTTTTACCCCTTACAATTCTTTTCTTGAGAATACGATTTGTAACCCTAAGATCTTTCATTACAAATTCATTTAACAATTCTCATTTCAAGTTATTAATCTCTTAAATACTAGAACCTGTAATGAGTATATTATTTACATATAAAAGCAAAATAATATAACAATTGTCAAAATTTTTAAATTAATAATAATAATCTATGTCACATCTCTTGAAACTACGATTGCACATAAATACATCAAACTTCTTAAATCTTGCTCAAAATTTTCTTTAATTTTGAACTCTCATGTTCTTCCGAAAAATGATATCATAGTCAAAACTTTAAAGTAATAAGTTTATGAGTCCTTCCCACTTGTATATTATTTACTTATTTTTTACTTCTAATGTGAGATTCTTTAACCTTACAATTCACACTTAAAATCCTAACATTCTCTCCACACTACACTCTCTATATTCTCTTTTAGTTTCCTTCTCACCATTTTAATCCTTGATTTTCTCTCCTTTTGGTCTTAAAAGAAAGTTTATCTCTTCCTTTCAATCACACATCTAGACCCAATATCCACCAAATGATAAGTAATAAAGCAAAACCCTTAAATAATTAAATCTATATAAAATCAAAAACCTAGGAAAAAAACTAACAAATTATGACTATGATTTGATTAGGTAAAATGAATTTGTACCTTTGACTAGCTTGATAACGAACTTTTTGGTGGGTCATAGTGGAATGGCCTTTTACAAGACAAGTTAGTGATAATAGGGAAAATTTGTTCCTTAAGTTTGGGATCATCATTAAGAGTCGTGGTAAAAGGGTTAAAGATGATTGATGACAGTGAATGGGAAAGAGAAGTGATAGAGGTCATTCTTATTGTTTAAAGTAGAGCATGCAAAGAAGGCTTAAGACTTAACCTTCTTCATAAGAGGCAAGTTAAAGTAGATGATGAAGGAGTTAGGCAACTTTTTCATGTTTTTTGTCTCTCTCCTCCCTTTTTAGATTTCTTTCAAATGAGAAATTGATCTTTTAGGAATATTACATTCTTGTTACTTACTAGAGAAATATAGGATAAAGAGTTTAAAGACATTAATGTATGGGTGGTTAGTGGTTGCAAAAGGTGTCAATAGCATTAATATAAAATGCAAGAAAAGAGAATGACTTTGTTTTGCAATGAATGCATGAATAATGGATTGTTATATTTTTATAAATAAATAGAAAAAAGTAAAAATAATTTTAATAATTATTTTTGAAATGAAAATGTGATATTAATATAGACACAAAAAAATTTAATTTTTATATTGAAGAAAAGAAAAGGTTCAAGTAGTAGATGGCAAGATGGAAAAGAATTCTACATAACCTTCCCAAGATACATGATTTTAAATTATTAAATTATATTTTCATTGATTTAGTGAGAAAATTTAAAAAAATAATATATATATATATATATATCAAAACAACAAAGTTATAAATTATTTTTAAAATTTTATTATCTTTCTCACAATTTTTTTCTCACTCTTTTCTTTAATATTCTATTATATTCTACTTTCCTTTTTTTTTTTTTGTCCTTTTGTTTTAGAAGCTTTTATACTTTACTTTAATTCAGTTTTCATTTTTTAAGTTTGGCGCCCGGGTGGGCCAGATCGTGATGATTCCCTCCCTGTTTTCCCGCCAAAAGGAGGAGCAAGCGGCCCGACGCTACAGATAACCCGAAAAAAGATACCGAGGGGTGGAGAGAAATGGAGAAGACAAAGGCGGCGGCTACAGGATGCTACAAGTGCGGCCGTCCCGGCCACTGGTCTCGCGACTGCCCCGGTTCGAACCCTAACCCTAACTCCGACCCTAATTCTGGGAATCCTGGCAATTCAATTCCCTCTTCCTCTTCTTCGAAATCCTTTTCGTTGAAGCCGGGCTACGGTAATACTTCCAAGCCTTCGGGGGACAAGCCGAAGAAGGTGCCGCGAAGCCGGCCGAAGCTCACCCCAGAGCTTCTTCTCGGAGACGATGGCCTCGGCTACGTTCTCCGTTACTTCCCTCGTCATTTTAAGTATGGCGGCCGTGGGCATGAGGTAATTACATTGATTTCCTTTTCAATTTCCCAAATCTCTATGTTAAGTATACATTTTGAGCCTACTACGAGTCTTTGGCACAATTCTTGTTTCTTTTGGTTAGTTGCTGAGCATGATAGATCATCATAGCAAATAAATAGGATTTAAGTGAGATACTGAGGCTTATGTCTGATACCTATTTTCTTGAATAACACCAAATTAAGTGTGGAATTTTGGGGTTTTTCTCCGCTTATAGATGAAACAAATGGACCTGCTTACCTAAGAATTTTGTTTGGCCAGTTGGACAGAGGAGCTCATAGTGTCTATCTGTGAACTAGACCTGTTCTGATGTCTCAAAATCATTTGTCGTGTGTGAGATAAACATAAGGATGCTGGATGCAAACCCCTGTAAGAAGTTGTTTTGAGACTTTAGAGCTTAGCTTATTTACATATACTGTCTACAATCTGGAAAGCCTTCTGGTGGTCTGACAGTCTTAAAATTACGCAAAATATTAGATGGGGGAGTAATGACTCAAAATACGTTCGCATGAATGATTTCAAAATAACAAACTAGTCTGAAATATCCTGAGGAATGGTTTAAAGGTTGACACATTGCTTTCTTATTCTCCTGATTGTTCCACTGATTGGATTTTATCTATCCATTTCTCCATATGGCTTTTCTAATCTTCACACATTAGTCAAGTAAACAATGAACTGAGAAATCCAAGCACCATTTTGGCACAGAAAAATTCACTAACATTTTTGCGTGAAGGCACAACCTGGTACACTGCTGCTGGCTGCATTTGTTTATTTTCCATGTTATGGAGATAGCTGCTCAAGTTTTTTCTTATCTATCTAGCAAATGTTAATAGATGCTGGACATGGACAAAATACATTTATTTAAACCTTACTTAACAGATGGATGGCAAAGCATGAGCATCTATTCAACATTGATTCTTGGGAAGCATTAGGCAATATAGGCACCTATTAAGCATCAGGCAATACATTTAAAAGCTTCTCAGGTCATAAGCATCTATTATTAACATTTGCTAGATTGATGAAGATCTCACCAAACCAAAATCCATGCAATCAATTGTATCTAAACATAACTCAAACATGCAAAGGAGATGGAACTTAGCTTCTACTTGTTCCTGTCTACTCTCTGATTCAATGCTCTAATGTTCATGAAAATTAAATTTTTCTTTTCACGTCTTCTGTCATATTATTTATTTGTCAATTTTGGCCTTGTAGGTTAGCAACTTGGGGAACTTGATAAGCTTGTACAGTGAATGGCACTCTCATTTGCTCCCATACTACTCATTCGATCAATTTGTGCATAAGGTGGAACAAGTTGCTGCCTCAAAACGTGTAAAGGTGAGACAGTTAAATATTTATTACTTAATCTTCCTTTTTATATGGTTAACATAGGCTTGGGATCATCTTTCAATGGCTTGAGCACTACCTCACATTTCATAACTGGGTAAAATAAGAGGCAATATAGTCCACATGTGCATATTAATTATTAACTGATTACCATTGGGATTTGCACAGTAAAACCAGCAAAGATGATGCATGGCATAATCACCTCATGCTATATGACATATTATTGAAATACTTGTATTCTGTTCATTGGAGTGGAGAATATTACTCCAATCTAATCACATTCAAGTCTGGATGCATCACAGTAGATTTTTATTTTAAGGAGTGCATAGGGTGTCCCTGAGTACCTTAGTGAGAATTAACTGATGGAAAAATTAAATGAATTGAATAGATCATAGATGAATCTTTTTAAAAAAAGTTAGGAAAGAGGGCTATCAAAACTAGTTGAAATGATTTCGGTGTCTCAATTTTAGTTGTAAAATTTAACATGTAGAGTGCATTGCTTTCATATATTTATTTTGATCACCATTAAAAACATAATCTTCTAGCCAGTCTGGAAATGTTTTGGTTCCGCCCAACTCTGGTCTTGGAAAGGAAGTTCTGGAAATGATTATACTCTTTTGCATAAAATGGTAGCATGCCTAAAACAGTTATGGTTCCACTTCACAACAGCTTTTTCCCTCCCATCCCTTTGAATTTATGAGCTACTGCTTCCAACAACCTGCCACTTTTTATTATAGTAACCCTTGCTTCTATTATTTGACATCCTTCCATTGCTTGTTACTATTTCTAGTGAATCTGTTAAATTTATCGCTTCCCCCAGGTGGAAACTGGTTTTGATTAGAAGTCATCAGTCATGCTTTGATAGGCGGATAGATGGAATCATTGCTTAGCTAAACAGGATACATAAATGCATAATTGCCTAGTTTAAAAGGCCTCAGATGTTTTTACATGGGGCACTTTTCACTGTTATGCTAGTTAGCCCAATGCAGTGCAAACTGAAGAGGCTTGCATTTACATGCCATTGCTCTTACCTGAAGGAGGGTGTAATTGGCTTGTTCAGCTTTAGGTTTGAAGAATCACTGTAATAAATATGTTCAAAAAAAGTTTTGAGGCTCAAATTGTCAGAGCTGAAGATATATACACACAGTGACCTACCTAAACAAAATATATTTCAGTTTTGTGTTTAAAATTGAGTGAGTAAAGTAGGCAAAGTGGTAAATGAGGCTGGAATTATAGCTATGAGAAATCTGGTGGGACATCTATGCAATTTTCCAAAACAGGAGATCCTCTCTTTTTCAGGATCACTTAGCTGAAGGCCTTTGATAGCATCTTTATATCTGCATCTGTTATTTGCTTCCTATGAACTTTCATCGATTCTTTAGCTACCAGCATCCTTAACATAGTCTATAAACATGATTTGTTATTTGCAACTTCTATTTTAATATTTCTAACATTTATATGTACTCATGCAACATACATAGATAACATTCATCCACATGATTACAATGAATCTGTGTTACATATATGACTGCACGGTTTTAATCAGACATGTATTAGAGACTTAAGAGAGAAAGTTGCTAATGGTGGAGATCCTACAAAGTTGCATGAACTACCAACTGCACTTATCAACCCGGATAACGAACAAGGTATGCTGGCTCTCTTGTTGAAGAGTATCCACAATTTTATATGTTTATGTGTTTTGATTGGTTTGTTACTGGAAGCATAGTATGCTGAAAATGATTTCCTAAGGAACAAGGTATTTTCCCAATTTTGGCTGAGTGGATGATCATGCCTGTTGGCTATGGTTTTATGATCTGCCAAATGTGTAATATGTCATGCATCATGTTTAATGAACTATTAAATAAGCAAACAATTAAATGAATAAATAAACATCAACTACAGAAAGATGCCTCATATTCATGGGTTGACTTACTGATAACGTTGTGGATAAGCATGCAAATTTGCCATATTGAGCCTACCAAGTCTTCCCAATAAATCTGTTGCAAGTGACTTCAATATGTCTTTCCAACATTGATAATCTTGCATTTAAAATTTCTACATGAAATCCTGTTGTGTTTAGTAGGGAACCTAATACAAATGTCAACACTTCCCCTCAAGATGGTGCAAGGATTTCTCACATGCCCATCTTGCAACCAAAACATGGAAATGCTTATTACTAAATCCCTTAGTACAAACACCACCTAGCTGATTTTCTGAAAGCACATGAGAAAAACTATCTATTGATAAAATGCCAATCAATTTCAATGTGTTTTATTGGATCGTGCTGAACTGGATTTTGAGCAATAGTAATAGCATCCATGTTATCACAGTATAAAGAAAGATTTTCTCTTCTGACACTGTAGATGTTGCATTAATGTTTGTAGACACAAAGGTTCACAAACACCCCAGGCCACAACTCATGTTCAGCCTCAGCAATTGATTATGTTACTGTACTCTGTTTTTGGCCTCTCAAAGTAACCAAAATTCTGCCTGCAAATGTGTAATAGCCTGATGCAGACCTCATGTCATCAGGGGATCCAGGCCAGTTTGCACCTGTAAAGCCTTCTATTTTTAGGCAGCCATGTTTAGAGAAGAGCAATCCCTTTCCTCTTGTAAATTCTAGGTCTCTTAGGATATGAAGAGCTTCTTCTAGACCTGAATGCCAAGGATCCTCCATAAATTGACCCACCACACTTACAGAATAGCCTTATTTGGCCTAGTGTGAGAAAGATAAATTAATCTGCTGACCAGTCTTTGATATCAGAAACAGGTTTACCAAAACCGCCTTGTAATTTATTGATTGGCTTCAGTAGGGCAATCTGCTGGCTTACAACCTGACATGCCTGTTTCTCCTAGAAGAACGAGCATAAATTTCCTTTGATGGATAAATATTCCCTTATCAGATGTAGCAACTCCTACTCCAAGGAAACATCTCAGCATTCCAATACTGTGTTACAGGAATGAACTAGGAGAAATCACACATGAAAATAAATGTTTGGTGAAGAATCAGTCTCAAGAGTGATCAAAAGGGAAGGAGATTATGGTTTGAAAAAGAGGAGACTAAAACAAAGCTTAAGGGAGAAATCACACATGAAAGTGAATGTTTGGTGAAGAATCAGTCTCAAGAGTGATCAAAAGGGAAGGGGATTATGGTTTGAAAAAGAGGAGACTAAAACAAAGCTTAAGGGGGGAGAGAGAGAGGAATTTGATTGATCAATAAAGGAGTTACACAAAGCACATGGATCGTTCTACTGTTCCTAAACAAACTTATACACTTGATCCAATCATGCAAAATGCCTTATGTTACACAAAACTACAAATTCCCATTTCTCACTTTCATCCAAAATGAAAATTCAAAAAGTATTAACAGCTATAATGGTTTTAACTGGGTTCCCTTCCATGGCTACTCCTTTCTTCTGCTTCCTCTCAAGACAAACTGTCTATGCTTGAATAAACAATCTGTGTGGGCCCACTATGGTAATTTAGAGCAAATAAAGAAACAAGAAAAGTTGGAATAGCAATGACAAATGAGAGAGAAGTTTAGAGGTCATAGAGGGGAGTAATGGAGCAAATAAAGAAACAAGAAAAGTTGGAATAGCAATGACAAATGAGAGGGAAGTTTAGAGGTCATAGAGGGGAGTAACGGATGAGATTTGAGACAAAACTACACGATAACAATGGCACTGAGTGTAGCAATAAAGGTGGCTTATATAGGTCAAAGGAAAAGAAGAAAAATGTTTTGCTAAATTTTTGGAAACTTGAGTAATAACTTAACGAGTTTTCATGTTTATCACAAAATTACAAATGGGATTAGATGAGCCTGTGGTATTAACAGCACATTCTACTGTTAAATTGGCCAAATCCAAATTGCACAAGTTTGTGCATTTTACTTTATGATGTCCATCTCTGCCAGTGGAAGTGCTAAGGTATATCATGCTCTAGGCTTTGCAGAAATTATGATTTACAGCATGTTTTATGTTGTACGCTATACTGGCATCTGACTGTGACATGATGCTCTTCATATGCTAATTAGTTGTAGACAAAATGACAAGGTAAAAGATATGTAGTTTTACTCATGCGTTTTTGAGTTTTTGCACTTAAGTTGCTGATTCCTCAGATTTAGGTGGCTAACTAGTTTTTCTGTTATTCCTAGGGTTTGTTGAAATAACACAGAAAATTTTTGGACTTGTTCTTTCCAAGAAAAGGAAATCCCTTCATTGTTGTCATTAATGGCGGATAATAGCTCTCTTCTGCATTCTATCCATTTATTACTACCACTAACCATCAGCTAATGTTCTGTTTGCCTTGCCTACACTGTAATAAGAAAAGAGTTATTCTTCATTTTTGTCTTATTGAAGCTTTGTTGATTTCTTTTAGATCTTTCAACTCCTGCTGAGGCCGTGAACCCTGAAGAACCTCTTCATATGAGAGATCTATCAACACAGAACCATGATGCAGATGTTGCACAAGAAGACATGCTTCATGAACTTTATGAGATGGCCACCAGAGTAAGTTTTCATTCCTTCCAATAAGTTTCCTCATGTTTTTGTTTCCTGCTTTCTGTGCTTCTGTTGTTCCATCAAATTGTCAGAAAATGTGGACTAGTTGAGTTCTCTTACAAAAAGTGCCATTTAGATATCTTTCATGGAAGTAATGACAAGGGCTTGGTTTGGTGGTTTCTGATGGTTTTTGGCCACTTGTAAAAGTATGTGTATACCCAGAGTTTCATGTGGTCGAAGATATAATAGCTCTAAGAAACATATGATACACATGTTAAAATACAAATGCCTTTTTATTTTTATCCATTCTCAACTCTTTGTACTAATGGCTTTAATTCCCATGCATCAATATATTTGCATGTATGTTAAGTGATTACTGCTCTTAAAAGTTTCAATAATATATAAGCATTTCTTTGGAAATAAGTGCTGAGTATATCTAGCATGTTGATGATGAAATAAAGAGTGCTGCTGCCACATTAATAGAAATGATAAAATCCTTTCTTACATCATGGCATTTAAGGTGGATATTATGGTAAGTTGAAGTTAATACTCTTGGGTCACACAAATATATGCAATGTGGTTATAGTACATAATATACTAAAATCCAAGTGTAACCTTTCCCAAGTTTAGGTTCAACACTTTTAAAAGGTCTTTTCCAAATATTGGTGCAAATCTTGTGTTTTTTTACCCTTTTTCCCCTTTACATAATTTTTTTCTTTTGTTGAAACTTATTAATATCTTATTGCCTATAGTTTACATGAATTCTATTTAGATTTATAATGTCCTCAGGTAAAATTGTTTTGACTCCAATTAATTTTGCCTTGTAATCATATCTATTGCATTTATTGATGTTTGGCGGAGGAATGTACTTGTAAAAGTTCATACTCCTTACATTTTGACCACAATATATTATGATACCATGACATTTTGTATTTCTTGGCATGATATTTGAAACTCAAATTGAATCTAATGAAGATTACAAAGTATAAAAATGCCTCACCTTGTAATAAAATTCAAGTATTTTATCTCTTGAATTTTATTTGATATGACCACCTGGTTGAATTTAAGTAAAGTATCTCAAGCCATGGGATGGAGAATTCATTATCTGTTGTTGACCTATTTGACCTCCTGTCATCACATCTTTGTCTTTTTGGACAAGTTTTCGATTTGAGAACAATGGCTTTATGACACTTCTTTCTTTTTGTAATTGCAGTAAGTTTATGCTGTCTTTTTTTTTTGTTTGGCTTAAAAACATTTGCAAATAACAAATTATTTGAAGTTTGCTTAAATAGTTAGTTTAGCACAAATTTTCAGTCTTTATGGGATTATTAGGCAAATCATCCTAGAATCCGGGTAAAAATGTGTGCCTGGTTTAGTTTCTTTAGGGTAAAAACCATAATTTATTGTGAGTTTGGACCATCCACACCTCTGCTTTGAATAGTATGTTACCAGAAAACTTAGCAGTTCATTCAGCAATTTTGGAATTGATGAGTGAATTTACTTGAAAAGAAATAAAATACTTTAGATAGATTTATGAAAATTTTATTGTCCTACCTGAGAGTGTAGATACGAATAAACCCACTTCAGAGGCATAGATTTGTCTAGTCTACTGTGAACTGATAGCACTATCTTCTATCCTTGCAAAGTCGAGTCACACAAAATAGAATAAGAAATGCCTGTCTTGATGCCAATTACTAGAGATAGGTTACAATCAAACAGGTGTGATTCAGCCTCCGGTTCCTTTGGCAGGAGGATTGCTAGTAAATGATTCAATGTCAAATATGTTACTGTGAAGCCCTTAGACATAAATATTTTGCCTTTATTATCTTTAATTTCCACATGTTATGTCTATCTATTTTATCATTCTTTATACTGTCATCAAATGACTAATGTTATGTTTTTATTTTGCCCAATAATTATTGGAAAACATCTGCAATTTCTCACTATTGATGGTGGAAAATTCTGTTTAAATGGTATAATTTTTCTTCAGAACAATTGACCTGCTTGATCTTAGGTTTGGAAAACACAAAAATACAAGCTAGGAGTTTTCTAGGGAATGTGCAATGTGTTATATGAGCTTTGCCCAAGAAAGTGTTCCATCCTTTTGCTTCTTCCTGAATTCGTATGCTTTGTTTATTTTATTTTATCGAGTTCTCTTCATCTAGTATTTCTTGCAATCATTCTTTTCCATTTTACACCTATGTGCACCCAGTCTATCTCCATTGCCTTTTCATTATGAAATCACTGTCATATTCATCATTATTACCTTCTTCCTCATATCACATCCATCTTGTTTTTCATGAGAATGAGGCTCATTTCTCTGTTTTTGTGCGCCTTGATCTTCTAGATGCTGCTTTTAAGCTAAATTATAACAAAAACTAAAAGAAAGGAAATAGAAATGAGCACATCATGGTTAAATTCTTTGAAGGGTGAGGACGGTTGGGTAGTTCGTTTGAATCAGAAGTTACAGATTCGAGTTGTAAAAACAGTATCTTTGTGAAAGCAAGGTTAAAGTTGTTTCTATTTCCTTGCATACATTTAATCTTTTCAAAATCTCACGATATGGGAACTTTGTGCACTGGACCACTTTTTATGGTTAAACTGTTGCATATACTTAATCATTGATTTCTGGTTATTTATTCTTTAGGAAACATCTCAAGCCTCAGGCAGTGGCACGATGCTACTGAACCAGAATGTAGGATCTATTTCCACAGATGTTCAGATCACAGATGAACAACGAGCTCGCATGGAAGCTAACAGGTTGAGAGCGCTGGAAAAAGCTGCAGCTCAGAGTCGCTCACTCCATTGAATTTGATTGTGTTCTTCCATTTTATGTCCATAATGCATAATTGTGAGGGCAATAGGATTGTTTTGTTGACTGCGTAGATATTGCTTGACAAGGCATTTCTTGATTTTTTCTGTTTGGTGCATATTGGAATGATGAGGCCTTCAAGGAATTCATAGCTTTAGGGTCTAGAAAACTTTAATATATGGTTGGATAAACATTCGCCAAATTAAGTTTTGCCTAAGCCGAAGTGGTTAAAGGATAAGCAATTAAAAGGGAAGTTAAGCATTAAAAGGGAAGATGATTTTTTAGATAGAGGGTCTAATGTTTATCTTAGTTTCCTTCTTTTGGACTCATGCCTTTAGTTAAAGATGAAAAATGCAAAAAATAAAAGGAAGGCCTTTGGGACTATTGATAATATTCCTCGATTGCAATGTGGATCACTTGTATAATTAAGATTAAGCCTATGGATCCTGCTCCTAATCCTATTAAAGTATTGACCCATGATTAATATATAAGTTTATCAATAGTGTATTTTCTTGTGAGAAACATGAGTGGATAGAGTGTCTTTATGGAAACTGTTAAAGTGCATTAGAGAGACAAAAAAGCAATTCATGAAAGGTTATTGTGTATATTAGTTTATAAACTTGATGAGAGCATTAGTGATTTCATATTGTCCCAGAACGAGCCTTTATAACTTGTTTATCTGAAAGGCATCTTATGCAATCATCTCATTAATGCGATTAAAAGAATGTTTATAAGGTTAAGGAAAGGTAAACTTTGCTCATTATCAGTAAGATAAATTTCTAACGACTTAAGTGATCTTTTTTTTCTTCTTCAAAATCAAGCTTTGAGTCCTTAAATTCTAGAATATAGAAAGTTGCAAGCAAATGACAGAGAGTTATCACAACTTTATAGTACGAGAGTTGTAATCCACGTTAACTTATATGGTTAACTATTTAGGTGTATTACTTAAAGTTAGTCTAGAGTTAGAAAAACTTCTTTTATTATAATTTTCCTTTTAAAAACTATTGAAACCTCTTACACTAATAAATAATGTGCAACTCTGTCCTGTGTCACATGTAGTGATCATTTACTTTTTTTATTGAATAAAAAGACACATTGACAATAATACCTATATAGTACATCTCTTTATTGATATGATTAGTTATAACTCTTACTTTAAGAAATCATTTGACATGCATTCAATCTATCCTATTATAAGCTACTTGAAAACTATAATTTTCCATCTGAGACAAACAAACTTAATTATAAAACCTTGAATATGCATGTTTAAGCAACCATGTATGTATGTTAAGTAAAAATATTATGATATACATGCAAACGTAATTCACCTTGTATAATATTAGTTAATGTAACAAACATAATTATGCATTAGATCAAATTCATATTTATACATTGAGAGACAAAGAGACATGTCCCTTTGTCAAGTTTACAATAAAAATTCAAAAGGTCAAGAGGCATTTTCCATCATTGAACTTATGCTGCAACTAAAAATCTAAGGAATACATCCTTTCAATAAATTTATAATCCAGAAAGTCAAGAGGGATTCTCTTTTGTCAAATCTATAGCAATAATTACATCATTGGATATACATAACAGGTTTTTACATAAAGCGAGCATTGAACTCAATGTTTGAAGGACTTGTCCAAGAAGAGAATAAGATGTTCATCAAATAAATATAGTAGTGGAATTTCAACGTGTAACTCTCTGGCTTCATTTGCCATATATTGGGCCCTTTCTACCATTTTTTAATCCAATGTGACACTTAAGAATCATGTTCTTGGTTAAAAGCAATCAGTTGTTGAACATAGGTAGTTAGCTTACAAATTAAGTATCTCAAGTTGCCATTTGTTGCATCAAACTTTCATTTTCTTTAGTGAGTAGATTTACTTATGTAATGTGAATTTATCACTTAACAAAGAGTGGAACATTCACATCATTCAATTGCCCTTAAAGGTGGCCATTCTCTTTTTAAAGAACTTCATTTTGATTAAAAGTATGTTAAATAACTTCTTATAATTGACTACGATCAAGTTCCATTAAACTCACATTTGGTAGCCCCTGGTTTACTACAAAAAGTTGAAAAGTTATCTCATTGTTCTTTCTTTGGGATGACTCTAGCTCCTTAATGAGTTAATTAATAATGAAACTTTGATTAAGATTTTCTAGAGAACTCGATTAATTATAATGTGAAGTAATAAACTCTTCAGGTAACATTATATTTTCCATCATAAAATCAAGCTCATCAAGATTAATGGGTACAATACCTAGTCATCCTTAACATTGGCATCTCACTTAGAGGTAATATAAATTATTGGCTTATCAAGAATAAAGATTCCACAGTTTTGAAATACACATTGTAATTCATAATGCTTAGAAGGCAGGTGATTAAGACCTATACAAATGGTCTTTACAACATTCTTCAATGCTTATATGATAGGTTGAAGATATTCATAATTGAAGTGGACAACTTCCATTCCATGGGTGATTGGGACAACCCTCTTCGATCCTATTTGTCTGATAGTGATTGTTGGGTCATAAGCAATGATTTTAGTTATTCCCACAAGGAGAACCTATTGATATCTCTTGTATCTATATAAAACTAAATCATTCCAGCCATTTGTTATAGTTACCATGATTTTAACTATGATTCATTCATTACACTGATATGATTAGGGAATTTACTGTGGTTTCGAATTTTAGAATCAAAAGTTATAAATGTAATAAGGTTTTATTTTTGAAAAATTTGCCTTGAATTTAAAATTTTCTTTTCCATTTTTTAAGTTTAAAATCTTGAATGAACTTAAATTTGAAACTTAAAGAGTTTGAGAATTTTTCCTTATCTTTTGCAACCAAATGAGTAGGTTTAAATATTTAAATTATAAAATTATTGAACAATGATTCTTAACTTTAAAAGAATTGTTGACATGAAGAAATCAGGCATACTCAAAAAGACTTATTAAGTTATTAACATGGTGACACCTTAAGTTAAATAAATAAATAATAAATTAGAGACAATTAAATGGACTTTAAAGCCTAAAAATGAGGCATTCAAACATTGTTAACAAAGTCAAATGAGTATGAAAATGGATTTAAATACTTAACTAATAAACAAAGGCTTGGGATAAAAAATTAAAAAAGCTTAATCTAACAAAATCCACTCAAATTGCCTCTTTATTACCCAAAAAGGTAACATGTTATGGTCATTTAAAAGTATCCTTTTTAGCCTAAGAAATTAGTTATTGATGCCTTACCCTCTTTATGCCATTACTCCATTTTTATTTTTTTTTCTTATAATTTCACCTTATTCTCTTACCATTTCAACTTTTCTTTAAAAAAAAAAGAAACATGGAGAACAAGCTAGTAAGTGTCCAAAAGAATTACCATTAAAGCCCTAAACTTTAGTCAATAGAGAGATCAATATAAACTTGAAAATTAGCCTAAAAGCAAGTGTTAAAAGCTTAAAAAATGACACTTTATGTTATGGCTCCCAATCTTGCTATAATTATGGACCATCAAATTTGTCAAATACCTCTTAAAACTTGTCAAGTACCATTAAATTTACCCAATCAGTGTACAACCTCACTATTGTTAATGATTTTCAACCACCTAGTTTAACATTTTAACATTTTGGTAGATTTGTTGTCAAAAAAATCTTACAATATCTAAATTGTTAATTTTTCAAAGTCATGATATATTTATTAATTTACATAAAGGTGGTGATTTTTTATTAGATATTAACCCTTAAAAAAATCCTGAAAGTATGAAAAATTTCAGAAAACAACACCCACAAATTTCATTTTACCCAAATGAGTAGTTCATCCATTAAAGACCCACTAGTAACTTTATGCACCTATTTAACCACAAAAATGGATTCCTTTATAACATTTTTTGGTTTAACTTTAATCATTGTTGTTGCAATTCAAGTCATTAGCTCTTTTTTGTATGGTACATAAGTTGTTTGAAAAAAATTTCCACTAGTCAATCTCCTTTTATAAGTTCCTTTGTACAAGCTGAAGATTTAAGGTTTGAAAAGTTGTCTTGTAACTCATTGAGGAATATTTCAAAGAAGTACTTGTTACAAATAAGGTTGGTAAAGTAATTTAAGCACAACACCAACATGTTCGCCACCACTATTAATAATTTCTCATTATCCTCTTATTGATTAATCTATTGTTATTAGAGTATGGATCAAAGATATCACTATAATGTAATCAAAATATGGTTGTAGAACCTCATTGAAAACTAAGAACCTCTTTGGTTTTGTGTTAAAAATCTTATATTAATTTTATTTATTCGTTTTCAATTTTTACTGTTTCCAAATTTCAAATTTCAAATCCTGTAACTTTTATTTTCTTTCTACGCTTTTTTTTTTGCTTAATTTTTATTTCATTTTCTCTCTTTACCATTTAAAATGCCATGTCACTATTTTAAATATATTATTTATTAAATTATTCCTCGCAACTATTTGTGTCTAGTAACATGCATTTGAGAAGTCTTCCCCATTTATTATCTCTTCATAACTATTTATAGTTATATCCATGCTTTATAGCTAACAAGTTAATATTGACATCAAATTCTAAACTGAATGTCTTACCTTCAAGATTTACAATCACAAAATGAGTTCAAACTCACCAAAGTTATCTTTTATGAAAACATACTAACATTTGACAACCCTAGCGTTTCTTTCTGATTTTGAAATTAAAATATTCATGGTTGTAGTAAAATATTTATATGATTGGGTCATTAATTTAATGAATTTTGTAATTTTAAGTTACAAACTTTTAATTTGTTCAATTTAATTTACCAACTCTTAAAAGTACAAACAAGAGTGTTTGGTTTAAGAACCTTCTTTTTAATCTTCATTAGTTTGAGATCTTATTCACATTTTAGCCATCTCTAATGTTTACCTTCTTAAGAAAATGTGTCATGTCTTGAATTGTTAGTACTTCTCCATCATATTAGCCTTGAACGTTGTATGTCATTTACTAATAAAAACTCTATCTTCTTTGCAAGTTATTAGTAGGTCCTAATTTATGTACAATCTCAAATTTCTTGGCTACAAATAATTTCATATTTATCACTAGTTACAAAGTCTAATGATAAAATTATATAAACTCATAGTTTTAAGTTTTAAGTTTAAATTTTAATCCCTACAAACCAAAAAGGAAAAAAAATTTCAAATATTAATTTCCTGACTATGCTAAAGATTTACTGGATTGAAATTAAGAAATTAATAAAGACAACTATTGTTTTAGTGTTGGAAGACTTTTCATAAAATACTTATTTGGCAATCATTTTCTCTTTACTTACCATTTTGCTATAATTATTTTGTATTTTTTTTATCTAAAAAAATTTGCATATAAGACCTGATGACCAGTTTAGTTAGATTTCTTTTAAGTTTTCATCCTAAAACTTTTAAGAAGTAACAAACTAATTAAAGATTGTGTAGAGTTTTGCCTCTTTTTATTACTTTAGCTTCTTTTTATTTGTTTAAAGGAGAGCTTAAGATAGAGAGAAAATTTTGTGTTTTATGGGGATAAATCAAAGTTGAAGAAACCATAAAGATTAAAATTTTAGTATGAAAGAGGCTACGACCAAATAAAAACTCCCATTAGAATGGATAACAAAAACTACAAATATGCAAACAAGTAATTTCTCAAATCATTGACAATTCAACATCCACTTATGCATTGTGATAAATCAAAAGGCAGTCTCTTGAATTTGCTAAAAAAGAAAACTTCATTTCTATCCCTTAAACTTATGGTTGTGGTTAAATACAACTAAATACATTACATATATGAAAAAAGTAGTCGTTGTGAAATATTCTTAATCACTAGATAAACTAAGCCAAGACATTTCAAGCATAAAAAAAAAACTTCCCTTTACTTAAAGATTTGTATTAAAAAAATGACAAAATCTCATCTTACTAAGGATAAAAATAGTTACATTAACTAGATATGGTGAAATGTTTTGTCTAATATTCTCGATCAATAATAACCATTAAATTTGGCCATTAGTCACATGCACTTTATGTTAGGAATCATAGAAATGTTATTGAATAAATACACAAAAGAAATAAGGATTTTAAAATCAATTTTTAAGAGTAGATCAATTACTTATTAATTATGAGTACAAAAATTATCCTAAAAGATAAAATTGTTACTAAAACTTTCTTGATTCTTTTTCTTTTAGCCCTTTGGTAAGTTGCTACAAATTACCGTTATTCAAACATTTAGGCCTTAACAGTAATCTACATAGACAATTTATAAATAACTTTTTAAACTCTTTTTAAGTGAAAGGAGTTAAAGGCCTAGGTTCAATCACTTTTGCCTAGCTAATAAGAAAGGTATATATAAGGATTTTAAATTTGAACCTTAATTAAAAGATTTACATTAATTTCTTATAAATCATATTTTAGTCTCTATATTTTCAAATATCTCATATTTAACTTCAAAGAGTTCTTCAACCTTTCAATCAACTTCAACTTGATCTCTATTTTATATTTTCACAATTGTTTTTATATGTGTGACCCATTAGAATATTAACATATTAATAATAAAGATGAATTATAATTTTAAAAGATTTAATAATTTAAATTTTATTAATTTAAATTTTATTAATTTATCATTAATTTACCAATTAATCAATTCATATTCATAAATCATAATTAATCTCAAATTATGTGTCATGACCACCTAAATATTAGAATTGTCAAAAGGTGGATTGGCATATCCTTTTAGTGCACAGTTTTTCAGTATAATCCAATCCTTCTATTATACTAATATTTTAATTATATATTAAATATAAAATTAATTTCTAGTCTTTTTTTTTTGCCAAATATAAATTATTAATTATATAAATGAGATTATAACTCCTTATAAATATGCATTCCATCTAAGTTAAAGAATTTAATGAATCGATATTTAGTCATAATAATGAAATATTCTCGTCTTATTACTTTAATTTGATAAATTCTTTATTAATTATTCAACTATTTCTATATAATTTATATTATACTCAATATAAGTACTTATAAATAATAATTTCTATATAAGATTTTTTAATAGTTTCAAATTTAAGAGTCACTTACACAATCATTATATGAAAATTTTCACAAACAAACAAGTAATATTTTATTTAAAAATTTTTATAACATATTAATTTAATAAATTTATTTATCTAACATATTTATTCAAATATTTATATACTTATGAGATTGATTATTTTTTTTATAAAAAATATGAGGTGTACTAGTGGTACAATTTTATTAATATCTAATTTTAAAAATATATCAATTAAAAATATTTTAAAATAATATTTTAATATAATAAATATCTCATAAATATAATTATTTTTATAAAATATATTAACTCTATAAATATAATTTTTAGACTTTATTAGTCATTAAATTATTTTTATAAATAATATTAAAAATATAAAAAAAATACATTTTTATTAATAAAATTATATATACGAAATATTTCGGAACCAACCATCGACGAGAGGTCAATTCATGGATTTTCAATAGTGTGCTGCGTTGCTACGAGTCAAATCCATTATAGCACATCGACCGATTGCGTCGGGCTACAGCTCATCTTAGACACAATGATTCATGATGCCACCTGCTACCAATCGCAAGCATCGAGCTTAGCGATTTGCGTGGAGCACCCTGATTCCCGGGGTTGGCCTGACGACCGAGAGAGATCATATTACTTTGCGGGGCCAATCATCCAGAGGAGAGGCAATCTTATGTCACCCTCTTACACAAGAGATCTGTTGCATATACAACTTCTAAATATAAATGTTGTTCCACATTATACTTATATGAATGTTATTATAATTTTTATTATTCAATTTTGATTATAAATTAAAAAATACACAGCTAAATAATTATAATTATAATAATAATATGTGTTTATTTGATTAGAGAGTGAGTGTGTGTGTGTGTGTGTGTGTATGTATGTATATATTTTTATTATTTTAATTTTTTCTTATTTATGAAAATGGGTTTCCATAAACATGTCAAAAATGGGTTATTATTACTATAAATAGTGAGGTCTTTTGCGGTAACGTAATTCCTTTGTACCAGTTGTAATTTGAGGGTGCGGAGTCGGTGAACGGCATAATCCCCCCCATCCCCTCGCCCCCCAAAAGGCCCAACGACCAACATTCTCGGTCTAGAATTTTTGCGCTGTCAGCGGGACTGTCGTCGCCTGCAGCAGCAGGGCGGGTTCCACAGATTGCTCCGCCAGAGAGATTCTTCAGCCCAACCCGTGTTGTCGACAAATGAAATTGTGATTTTTCTTCTTTTTTCTTTTTTTTTCTTTTTTGTCTTCTAACTAAAGCGTGACAACTTAATTTCAAGTCACATGACATTTTTTACTGTCAATATTCAGTAGACTTAATATATGATCTCTTATTTTAGGATGATTTTTTTTTTAATTAAGTAACTCATTAGACAATAAATTATATGATAAAAATAATTTTTTATTCTTACAAATTTTATAATTTTTTATAATTAAAATTTAGAAGATAAATATATAAATTCTTAATTTTTTAATGTCATTTAAGTATAAATTACAATTGTCAATTTTTAAATAATATTAAGAACACAGACTTTTGATCTTTTTGTTAGTTTTTATTGTTATTTATTTATTATGTCAGATCATATAGTTTATAATTCAAAATTAAAATGAAAATCATTATTAAGTATAATTAAATATAAAATAAATAATTATATAATATATTTAATTTTCTAAAAATATGATACATAATATTATGTAAAAAATAATAAATTTTGCATAAAACTATTAATATAGGTGATCCAATGCATGTCTCAACCAACATAAGATAAAAGGTTAGTCCCTTCTTTTCATTGTGTATATATATAGTTAATGCAATAAAATTATAGACATAAATTTAAATGACCTTAAATTTTCAAATACTGATATTAGAAGACAATAACAAGCACACCCAACATGTCTTGAATTTCAGATATTTTGGAGTCTAATATATGAATGATAATTGTGAACAATTTCCAACTAACCATGAAAAAAGTAGCTCCTACTCCATAATATATACAAATACAAAATAAAAGATTCTCAACGCTTTCTTGTAAGACATGGAGGACACAAATGAAGCTAAAAAGACAGGTCAACTTCAGTGCGGATTGAAGAACATAAGCATACATTGAATGATACACTGGTATACAGTATCCTGACCAACTTGGAAACTTAAAAAAAAAAAAGAAAAATGGCAGTAGCAAAAGCAACATATTAACAATGCAAACCAACAAAAAAAACTTGGACATCCAACCAAATTGAATCAAATTACTATTATTTTCATCTCTGTCATGACCTGACCAAATCAAGAAAATCTTAAGAAAGCAGATCAATCACCCTAAACGAGCCCGAAGGGGTTGGGAGATGTCAATAGAAAGGGGGGAAAGAAAAAAAAAAAAGGTCCAGTAGGAGTTGTGAACTTCGTGCTCAAAATGTCTACAGATGAATAAAAAGATACCCATGGCAATCCATGTACTTGAATTGCTTTCATTGTACAATCCAGGAAACATACATTCAATTCATGTAATGGATGACAATGGGATAGATTTTTCAAATAATAAGTTATCTGGGAGAATCAGAATTTCCTTCTTTTTAAGAAGATGGGAGTATTTTTTTTAATAAAAACTTTTTTTTTTATTTTTTATAATGGGTTGATTGTCATTCTCATATTAATTCTTTTTAAAGCAAATTCTTCCAAGTTTTTAATATTTTTTAAGTATTTGTTTGCATTGTCTCAATTATACAAAATTTATAATTGTTAGAGAATCATATAATTATAAAAATTTAATTATAGTTAAAATAAAATTTTATAAATAAATTAAAATAAATTTAATTGTAATCAAATAAAATTTTTAACAATTAATCAATATTAGAGTACAATTTTAGTATCAATATAGTACAATTGTCTTATATGTAAAGATAATCTCCACTATTTATATTGAAATTCATGTGCTATATGAGCTCTACAATTTAATAAGGTTGATATAATTATTATAGATTTTGGTCGAGAGTCTCGTGATCACGTATCTATTTGTGTAATTCTTTCTTTTTTTTCGTCTTTATTTATTTTTTCACTTATATATATATATATATATAATTTTAACATGGTATCCAAGCTTTGATCTTGGGATGCTTCTGGTGCTTGTATTCGGAATTTACCGTTGGCCATCAATCTTCCAAACATATTAGCGATCCATGCACCGATGACGGTTGAATGGACACTCTTTTCTTTTCTTTTCTTTTCTTTTCTTTTTTTGGTCGTTGTAGTTCATTTCTTTTTAAGATTTGATCCTTTTCTTTTCGGGATCTCTTTCAACCCTTTAGGCCCCACATCAAAAAATTTATACGGACTACTTAGGTATTTTAACGTGAGGTTAAGTTACTTCTCCAAATGGCTATGAATCTTATAATTACCTAAAATTGATTATAATTGAAATAAGATATTATAAATCAATCAATATAATTTCATTTCTATTAAATAAATTTTTAATAATTAATTAATATAAAAATAGAAATTTTAGTATTATTGTAATATAGTAATTTTATATGTAAAATAATTTTTTTTATATATATTAAAATTTATGTATTATGTAAAATACACTATTTAATAAAAAAAAAAGATACGATCGTGTAACTCTTCTTGTTGTCGTTTCTCTCATTTTTTTAATCTATTTTTTCATATAAGTTACCCTATATTTTAAGAATAATGGAAATGAATTCTTTTTAAAATTCTTATTAGGGTTAATTTTAATGCACGAAAATTATTTATTAATCTAAAATATTAAAACTTTCCATAAGTAAAATACATTAGTTAGAATCTAACACATTATATTTTACTAAAATTATGTTAATAATTTTCTATACATAGCTTAAATTCTACCATGGGCGCTATCCTGGTATGTACTGAGAGAGGAGGCGTGGCTCGCTGGCCATTAATAAATAAGACATGCGAAAAGAAAAAGAAAAGAGTCGATGGCAGCATACAAATGCATTGGCCTTCTTAAAGGTGAGCTCAACGACACAGTACCAAAGAGTGAGGGCCACGTGCCTCGACATTTAAGGCTGACACGTTCCTCTCGGCAAGTGTAGAAAGCTCCCATTTATTACCAGCTCGAAGCTTCCCACCTGCCTTCAATTCCCTTCACCCATTTCTTTTGATTGTTGTACGAAATATGCATATTGTTTTTGTTAAAAAATAAGGAAGAAGAGATAAGAATAAAATAACATAATTTACACTAGTTGAAGCTTAGGTCAAGAGGGTTATCATGGACGAAGCAGCTGCTGGCGATCCACCGCAGTGACGGAGTATTAATTGGCTCCCGTGTACAGTGTAATGATGTAGTCAAAGTTTCACAGGCAGCGGCAGTGTCGGGGAAAAAAACGAAAATTTGAGAGAGCATTGAACAGCCCAAGAAATTAAAAAATGGAAACAATGAAAGAGATCAATACTGGTAAATTTATCTTCTTCAATAATGCCTGCAGCCTGAGAATATAAAAAATCATGGAAAGGAGAAAATAAACATTTTTTTAATTTTTCTCTTCCTGCAAGTTCTGAGGTGGGTTCACGTGATGGGGATACAGTGAAATCCGTGAGTTTTGCGAGCAAAGGGTTGGAGAAACGATGCCGGTGCCAGTGGCAGTTACCAGTGGCAAAATGGGTTTTCTATCTTTGGCCTTTAATGGTTCTCCATCTACCTCTTTGAGTCCAGTTGAGTGAGTAGATTAGCCTCCTTTGGTGCCTAGCATTATAGAAAATTTAATTTTTCAGCTAGAGAGGACAGGGAAAGAAAAAAAAAAGAAGAAAAAAAATATTGATCACGGAATGGGAATGAAATTTGGGGGTTTTTTCTTTTTTTTTTTGTTCTTTTTTGGTGTGTGTATTTTGGGTATGTGTGCTTCAGACTAATTGATTCAGATGTCTTTGCATTGTGATGCCTTCGTGTGGGCAAAATGGTTGATGCGGGGATTTGAAAGGCTTTGAAAGCGATTGGTGTTGAGAAGCGCCAAAGACAAGAAAACGAATAGACAGGGCTTTGGACATATAAAGTGGGTTTGGCCCTTTTGGGCAGTGGTCTTCCAGAGATTTACGCATGGAGATTCCCCTGCTTTGGAGCTTGTAGTGCCACAAATTTATGCAAAACTGGATCCCAAAAATCAAAATCCAATCATATCAACATTATTTCTACTACAAAATCCATGATTTGAAAGACCCACTCTTTTGCTCTTTTTATTCACCCTTTTCATTCTGTAACAATTTCTGGCCCTCCAAAGATTTGGTTTTTTTTTTTTTATCTTTTCTTGGAGGATGAAATTGCAGGTTTTTCCAAGTTCAAGTTCAAGTTCAAGGTGCCATTTTTTCGTGTCATTTCTTCTGTTCTGCGTCAATGCCATCTCTCTCATTTCTCCGGTTAGATCAGGCGATGCCGAGGCCTTGCTGACCCTGAAATCATCCGTTGATCCTTTGAACTCGCTGCCGTGGCCACAAGGAGCCGATGTGTGCAAATGGCAAGGGATCCAGGAGTGCCTGAATGGAAGGGTCTCAAAGCTTGTGGTGGAGCATCTGAACCTGAGCGGCACCATAGACGGCAAAGGCCTGAACCAGTTGGATCAAATCCGAGTCTTAAGCTTCAAAGGAAACTCAATCTCCGGCCAAATCCCCGATCTCTCCGGCCTCGTCAATCTCAAATCTCTTTTCCTCAACATCAACAATTTCTCCGGCGGTTTCCCAGCATCCATTACAGGACTACATCGTCTGAAAGTCATAGTTTTGTCCGCTAACCATATCTCAGGTCCAATCCCAATGTCACTCCTCGTACTCCGACGGCTCTATGTTCTCTACCTGCAAGACAACTCGTTGACAGGATCAATCCCTCCTCTAAACCAAGCCAGTCTAAGACACTTCAATGTCTCTAACAACAAGCTCTCCGGCCAGATTCCGGCGTCCCCGGCATTGGTTCGGTTCAACAGGTCGTCGTTCACCGGAAACATTGATCTCTGCGGCGAGCAAGTGCAAAATCCTTGCAAGAACACGGGTCAGCAGGGACCTTCATTGAGTCCCACTTATCCGACAGGGCCAACAACGTCCTCCAAGTCCAAGTCCAAGCTACCTAGGGCCAAGTTAGTGAAAATTGTCGCGCCAACTGCGGGTGGGGTCTTGATTCTTTTGGCTTGTGTGCTGTTGGTATGTTTGGTTCGCAAGAAAAAGCAGCGTGGCAGGAAAGTGGGTGGGGTTGTTGGCCCACCTGGTGAAGGAAGAAGTAAAGCCTCAGCCGTTCGATCATCTGCGGCTGATAGATCAGATAGGCGGAGCGGCTTTCCTGGATCCGGGGGCACCAACAGTGGCATAAGCGGTAATTCTGGGAGAAAACAAGGTGGGTTTTCATGGGAAAGTGAGGGATTGGGGACTCTGGTGTTCTTGGGTGCAGGGGATCAGCAGATGTGCTACAGCTTGGAAGATCTATTGAAGGCATCCGCCGAAACTCTGGGGAGAGGTACGGTGGGGAGCACCTATAAAGCTGTGATGGAGTCTGGGTACATCGTCACCGTTAAAAGGCTGAAGGATGCAAGTTATCCGAGGCTGGAGGAATTTAGGAGACACATGGAGCTGCTCGGAAGGTTGAGGCATCCAAACCTGGTCCCACTCAGGGCTTACTTCCAGGCCAAGGAGGAACGGCTTCTTGTCTATGATTACTTTCCCAACGGCAGCCTTTTCTCTCTCTTACACGGTATGTCTGCGAAAACCCCTCTCCCTCCCTCTCCTTATATTTTATTTATTTACTTTGTGTTTGATTTTGTTTGGTTTTATTATTACTTTCATTAACACAATGCCAGCACCGCAATTAGGTTTTGGTTGGTCGAGAATTGAGATAGCACGGTAGAATAATTGGTTGGATGTGATTGATAATCAAACGATTAAAATTAACATGTGTTGCACGTCATTTCATGGAAGAAAAAACAAACACAAACTGACCATATTGACAGAAAAAGTGAAATCTGGGTGCAGAGGAGTATTCGGAGAGTTATAATGCAGAAATATGTGCTTTTGACTGGTAAAAGGAATGCCAAATGTTAATCTTTTTTAATGTGCTAATTAATAAAATGTTAATTTTTTGTAAAATAAAAGATGACATTACAAAAAAAAAAAAAAAAGAAAAGAAAGAGATTTTAAATTGATACACCGAGCACTGATTAAACTTTGACCTACTATATGAGACAGGAGCATTACACCCCAGTAGAGTATATTTGTAAAACTATTATATATTTGAAAACAAATAATAATACAACGAAATAGTAGTCAAGATCGTCATGTCGCGTGGGTGATTCAGTTTAGCTGATGAACTTCTGGGAATGCGCCGAGGGAGCTGGACTGGTTGAGACAAAAGTGCAATGGGGCAGCATGCTCCCATCGATGAACACCAGACCATGTGCCCATCCTGTCCGCATTCAATTATAGGCATTATCGTACACCCCTGCATTTTTAAAGTATGTAGGGTCTCATGGTAGGTGAGGTGATTGAAAGATTGAAAAGAGTGCTTATGATAAAAAGTTGGCGCACATTTTTTTTCTATGAAAAAAAAAATATTCAAAATTAAAATCACTTACATAATTTATGGGAAAAAATTGTGTAGATGTGATCTATAAATGTCCTTATATTGTTCTTTTGTAAATTATAGGCAAATAATGTATAAGGGGAAAAGGAAAGAAAAAAGAAACCCCAATTGGATCTACTAGACAAATTTAAAAAAAAAAAAAGAAAAACAAGAAAAAAGGCAAAATTGCAGTAAAGCATCTCATGATGATGTATAGTTTGAAGTCAGTCTGTGTTACTGTTGGTCAAAGGGCGAAGTGCACATCTGGAGATTGGAACGATGGTTGGCTGTGGACCGCCCCTTGTTTCTTGGTCTCCGTGAATAATGTTCACGTTTTTAAGAGGGCAAAGGTGAGACAGAGGGAAGGAGAAAGTTACTCAGAAAAACGTGCCTTTTGTTCAACTTTTTTGGCATCCCTCGAAGAGTCTTTTTCAAAATCTGTTGACAAAGATTGGCAGAGGAAGATCGAAACAAAAAAAGTTGAAACAAGTGCCACACAACGAGTTAGGAACTTTGGGTCACGAATCCTTCCAAAAAAAAAAAAAAAAAAGCTTTTATCTTGTATTCATTGTCCCTTCAAAGAGAAATTTTTGTAACCGAGACCATGTTAACAATTCACACGTAAATCTCTAAATTATGGACTACATCATGGTTTCATCTAGTCCCAAATCATAAGGATATGGCTCCTGTGTCGGGTTGGAACCTGATGATAATATCTCGATGTTTAAGCCATTGAAAGTCAAAAAGAAATAGGTTAGAGAAATAATTGGAGAGAGAGATTCTTTATTTGCCGTTCCAAGGTATCAATGTGGGATCGGGCGGATTGGATCCTAGGAGCCCCAGCCTAGTTGACTTAATGCCTTTAGATCTCAGGCCTAACATAATAATGTTCTATCGCTATTAGATAAAAAATTGTTACAATAATTCGCATAAATCGCTTAAATTGCTGAGGTCAGAATATCACATAATCCTAACTTGTTTACTTTAATACCAGAAATATGAATATCATGTGATTGTAACTGAAAATTGTAATTTTCCAGTTGTGGTTCCAATTGCTTGTGGTGAATATGGTGAAAATTTTCATCTTTTGCATTGCTTCATTCCATTCCGATTCTAGTATCTTGAATTTCAGAGTTCGTTCAAAGCTCCGTTCCACAAAAAAATGGATGGATGTTGTGTGCAATTGGTGTGTGAAATATTCATTTGAAGTAAGCAATGGGGTCAGTGTTACTGAGAACTGTTGATTGTCTTTTAGTGTATGTGGTTAGAGGTTAAAATTTGGATGTCTTTCTTCCTTTCTTGAGAAGAGAGTGTGGAGAGTTTCGGGGAGGTTGATTCCTACAGAAGTGTTTAAAAGCGTGCTGACCTACCATTAACATAACCGAGAGCCGGGAGGCATGGACAAGCTGATACAACATGTATTACATATCTTCTACCACTATTATCAGTGTGGATTACTGAGACACACCTGGTCAGTAACATGAAGAGTGTCTTTATGCCTCTTGTGGGTTTACCCTGTAGATTATTGTGCCTTGCAAAATCATCTACTCTTCACTGTAGTTATTGAAAAAAATTGCCAATGAACAGCTCAGTCCAACCTTGATATTGACTTGGACTTGATACTCTTAATCAAGGCAATCCAGTCTTTGCATCAAAAGTTTTCGGGATGCTATTGACTTACAGCTGGCAAGATTGAGAGAGTGAAGGCACAAAGTTTTGTGCCTCAGTATAATGCATATTGCATAGAAATGTTCATGTTTAACACATGAATTGAAGGAAAGTGATGCTGTAAATAAAGAATCTTCAGGACAAGAAGGAAGAAGAAAGTGAAGCCTTCATGATTAAGGGGACTTCGCTTCACGGTGGTTGAGAGCATTATAATTTGTCCTGCTTCATATAATTGGCCAAAGGATTACTAGTTATTGTTAACCCCGTTGCACCTGCATAGATGTGAATGCCCAATATGGAGGAGGTTTAGGATGGTAAAAGTCATGGCTATGAAAGGCAAATAAAAATTGAGGATACCTAACAGCCCATCATATTTATTTAGTTAGCAATGACTATGTAATGAATCTAATAGTGTTTTCTCATGGTTGATTTCTGTTTTTGTGATGACACTTAGAATATTTGTCCCCTTCAATCAGCTGTTACTGATTCCTTATCTTGTGTTCTTGCAATCACACATGAATATATAGCAAATACATCTGCCAAAGCTCAGGGTTTGCACGGTTAAAACATCAGCTTGATTAGTAACACTACATTTAACAGCTACCTGTCCAACATTGGCTTGATTGGGGATTGCATCTTGTCCAATTACCCGATTGCATTCTATGGTTAGAGAGCAAATAGGTTTCCTTTGTTTTAGACATCAAATTCTATCTCTTTGTTTACCTGAATCCCTTTCTTACCAAGCTCCAGAAGACAAAACGCATTATTTTCCAAGCTCTGTGTCTGAATGCATATTTTGCACACCTCTGATCATTGAAAGATGATGCTGGCAGCTCTTGACTGGATTTAAGGATGGACAGTATCTATTGTTGTAAAATGTAGTGTATGAGAATTGATATAAGGCATCATGTTTCATCATAGAATTCATCAATTTAAATGTTGTCTCTTCTCTTGTTGGTTGCCACGATAAATATGCTGTGTCTTAAAATGTGGGCCTAGGTTAACAGGACAACTAGCACAACTTTGCTGCCTGAATCTGGTGCTCTGTAACATTCTTTTTAAATCTTTGCAGGGACAAGAACTTCAGGTGGCGGAAAGCCGCTTCACTGGACTTCCTGCCTGAAAATAGCCGAGGACTTGGCAACCGGGCTGCTCTATATACACCAGAACCCGGGCTTAACCCACGGAAATTTGAAATCCTCCAATGTTCTTTTAGGCCCTGAATTTGAGTCCTGCCTAACAGATTATGGCCTGACAACATTCCGAGATCCAGACTCGCTGGACGAACCGAGTGCTACTTCTCTCTTCTACCGAGCCCCTGAAAGCCGTGACACTCGAAAACCACCCACCCAACAATCTGATGTCTACAGCTTTGGTGTGCTCCTTTTGGAACTTCTTACTGGAAAAACTCCATTCCAAGATCTTGTTCAGGAACATGGCTCAGATATTCCTCGGTGGGTGAGGTCAGTACGCGAGGAAGAGACAGAGTCAGGGGATGAGCCTGCCTCAGGCAATGAGGCTGCAGAAGAGAAACTTCAGGCCCTTGTAAACATTGCTATGGCTTGTGTCTCACTCACACCAGATAACCGGCCATTAATGAGGGAAGTTCTGAAGATGATAAGAGATGCAAGGGCGGAGGCACAAGTTTCATCCAATAGTAGTGACCATTCTCCTGGACGATGGTCAGATACGATCCAGAGCTTGCCTAGGGAAGAGCATTCCAGCATTTGAGTTAGTACATTAAGCGGCCTTCATAAATGTATTCTGCTTTCTTTTTGACCCATTTTCTCTTTAGTATTCAAATTTAGATTTTTCAACGAGGCCTTGTAGAGTTCATTGATGTGTAAATTTTATCACCTTTTCTCCTCCTCAATTTCCATTTTTTCCCTTTCAATTTCCAGTTTCGCGGTTGATTCAGGTTGGCAGGAGTGGAGTTTTCGGCCTGTATGGTTGAAATTTTTTAGAGGGCGTTAAAGGTTGACTACTGAAAAGGGTGACAAATACCAACATTTTCTTTATCAAGTTAATGCAGTGATGCATCTGCTTGAGCTTGCGGATTGCCTAAAAGGATGGAAGTGGCCTGATGCAAAAACAAATGACATTTGTTCAACCCTGTCATCGTCCAGAGATTTCCACAACCTCGTCATTGGAAATAACCACCATTTGAATTAATCTCATCATCACGCTCGCTGGTCAACTGACTGAAGGTTTACTTTTGCCTGCGCTGTGTGAGAGATTCCAGGTCAAAGACTCAAGGCTGACGATTATCATGCGAAAAGAAGATCAGAAAGAAAGTATATATCTTACTTGCTTTAATAAATTTCGTTCTTAGACAACATATATTTTAAAGTGATCAAAAAATGAATGCAAATTTCTCTTCGGCGGCACAGTTTCGATTTGTATTTCATGAGCATATGTACAGTCTTATCGAAAATTTTGACGAAAATTCGAATCAATAATTTTTAACATGACAACGAAACAAAAATTCTTTACCATTAAACTACAACATTCAGTGATACAATTTCGATACTTCTACTTTAAAACCACACAATTCTTTGTAGTAGAATGGTTTTGACTGGATTTCACAAGGAATAGCGGCACTTGAAGTCTACCTTTTTTTTTTTTTTTTTTTTTTTCCGTTTTGGATTGTCAGTGCAGGGTTTTGGTCACTGATTATTCCAAGTAAAAGCCTAACTAGTCACCTCCAAACTCTGAGCTGCTGCTGATACCTACGCTAGTTGTTCGCACAGACCTTTAGTGTGAGTTTGTGAAACTTTGAGACGGCAAAACCGGCAGCTGAAAAATGATTTTGAAACCGGCAGCTGAAACCGGCGTCAACCTGATATCCGTAACTTAATTGAATATGAAACTCACATTTTCGGCCAAGGATAATGCCAATCATCTCGATTAAAGAGTTCCAAAAGTTACTGACTCACGGGAATTACAGTTGACGCGGACAACAATCTGTTCACCAACAAAATAAGGCCAGCAGAAAGCAAGCAAAAGTACATCAACTTGCCTGTAGGTTTTCCAGAAAAGAACCAAAAGCCCGTCTTGAAAAACAACCGATGTGAGTATAAGAATTGCATAAGGCCACCGTGACATTGACGCGAAAGGGAGACAGGCCCTCCATGCAGCATACTACAGACATAGATTGCAAGAATCCAACACAGACCCCCCCCCCCCCCAAAAAAAAGAGGTGCAGATTACAACCAACCCGAGAAAAGAAATCAAGGAAACCCCATTTTCCTTCTTTTGCACGTATATCAAAAGAAGAGACCTTTACATGTGGTAGAGCAAACGTACCAAATCTAAGTTCAAAGAAATCAGAGAAACGTAAGATAAATAGATCAGATAGCAAATATAATTTCCTTCGACAAACTTTCTAGTCAAAATTTCCTACAGAATATATTGAAAACAAGAAAAATAAAATAGAAAATTTAGCCAAAAAACAAAAGGGTAAAAGGAAAAGGAAACAGAGAGATTGAAGTGGTGCCTGGAGAGGACGGTGAGGATCAGAAGGGTGGAAAGATGCAGCCATTGGCCTTGAGGAGATCGACTGTTCTCGTGTGAGCCGAGGAGAAGAACAAACAGAGAGAGCGAGAGAGAGGGAGAGAGACAACGACAGAGACAGGGGAAGAGGAAGGGAATAACAGATTGTTGTCCACATCAGTTGTAATTCAAGTACTCTTTAATCGGGATGATTAGCATTATCCTTGGATCAATTAATGCCAGTCCGGGAAAGAAACATGGCCCAATCAGAAAATTATCTGTCTTAAATGGCATAGAATTTGAAAATGCTCCTCACAAAGTTACATGATTAAGAAGAAATCGAAGGCATAATGTTTGAAAAATTTAAGGCTGAAAACTAGACTAAAAGAACATATACAAAAAAAATACTCAGAAAATGAACAAAAGCAGAACTTAATTGATTCTTCACGACGTTAGAATTTGCGCCTAAATGAAAAAAATTAAACCCTAAATGAAAAATAAAATTAAATAGATTAAACAAACAATATAAATTATGTTAAGTTGAGACAATATGGAAAATTTTCAAATTTAGTCATATTTTTTGCTAAACTGTCATTGTTTCCCACCCTGGTGTATCAGTGATGCCCAAATATAATTTTAATAACTTGAAGAACCAACTCCGAATGTTTGTACTTTTAGTCACAAAAACAACCCATGAAATTAGGAAGATTTGATCATTCTCATCCCTACCAACTGTAGTTAGAATCTTTGCTTTAACCACTCCTTGTAAGAAACATCTAATAACTTCAATTAGCATTCTACAATTTGCCAAAAATCCTTTGTTATAGCAATGAAATGTGAAATACATTTGATCAAATTTTGGCAACTCCCTTTTAGGTGCAGGCTTAATCGGTATGAGATCTACTTTTGTGTCTGGAATACTCATTTCAATTTTAGCTTTGTAATCTCATAGTTTGGCTTTTCAGCATCTCCTTGCATATTTTGTATAACTATATTTCTTGACCTGTGTAACTTAGAAAAGCACACTATTAACTGCATTTGTCTTCTTACCATGCCTTTTAATTCTTTTAAGGTCAATTTGTGGATAAAAGTCAAATTTTGGAGTAGTTTTTTGCCAACTAGCGTGAAGGAATCCCAACATTCTTGAACACTAGATTGCAATGATATGTGTCAATTAATGTCTTCACTTAAGTAAAATTTAGCTCTTTGATAAATCAAGCAATTATCTTCCGAGGACATGATGACTTTTTACACTTTTTCTTACAAATTCCTTGTTTTTTTTTGGTGTGTATTTAAACTCAATCTTCTCCTTTAATAACTACTTTAAAAAAGCCCCTTTAAATTGCTCTAAATCTTCAAAAATCATTAACACTTTAAACTTAAGCTTTCTTGTCGTGTGTTATGCATTTAATATTTTCTTTTTCTCCTTACTATAAGATCTTTGTCTTCACCATCATTGAATTCAAAACTTGTATAGTCTAAAGTGTCTAGATTATTTGTTTAATATTCATCTGCCTTAACTACATCTTTTTACTTGTATGCTTCACAATCCTACCCATTATTTATCTTGAGAATCTTTATTACCTGTATACCCTTGGCTCTTAAATCTAACATCATTGATAACTGTATCAGTCCTGTTGAATTTTCCCATGTTAAATCTCTTAATATCTTCTTTAGCCTTTTTCAACTTGGTACCATCATCATCAGTTAACATGTTTAATTTAGGTTTGTTTTTTGCATACTATTTATAATCTGAATCATCACTTTCTTAATTCTTATTGGTTTTTCCATAATTCATACTAATTACTTTTACTTCAATAAAACTATTCAAATTAATGCTACTTAACACATCATCATCATCATCATTATAATCAATGTTATTTAATTGAGTTAATGGTCCTTTTCCTTCTTGTTTTTCATTTTTTTTGTTTAATTCCATTATATGCCTTTTTTAGTATTACATTACCCTTACTACCCATAATTTCCCCCATCTATTTGCCTTTGCTACTTTTTATTTTTTTTCTCACTCTGTTCCATCATTTACTTTTTTATTTTTTCTACCACTCCACTACACATACTTTTGCCATTTACCCTTAGCTGCCTTTCATTTTTTTTTCTCCCTCTTTTCCTTTATCTACATTATTGTAACCTCCATTACCTACACCACACATACTTTCCCCATCAATCTCCATCACACAATCCTCATCTTTATTATTATGCACAACATAAACATCAAGCTCTTTATACTTTAAGAAAAGGCCAATTAATTCTCTAATTAATCTATCAATATTTATGATTTCCTTTAATCCCTTATCTAATGTCTCTCTAAGAACCCTATAATAGATTTTCTTAAAACTAAGATAGCCTATGTCCTTTATTACTATACACTAGATATGCCAATAACTTATTCTATCTATCTTAACACTCCACCTTCATATTGTGTGTGAGGCTTAGTCTTCAAAACTCCACCATGATATATAAACATTCTTCTATTACATTCATCCATTATTTGATAAAAAATAATAAAAAAAAGTAAACAACATATTTTAGGTAGGGTTAATAAAGACACAAAAACATGACTTTATAAGCCATTAGCATAAAAGATAGTAATAGTAACACTGAACAGTTTTCTTTCTTTGTTTTTTTTTTTGTAAGTAATAAATATGTAGACCTTTAATCTCAGCTACTGTAACTTTTTATTTTGCAAAAGAGTAACAAAAGTACTAAAGTTGACATATTGAGTCTACAAGAAATAAATAAATAAGTAACAAACATTTTAAAAAACATCATAAACAACATAAAAACAAATATATGACAATATAACAAGTTATATATAACCTTTGCAAGAAGACCCATAAACCTTAACATATCCAATAAAGGTAAGAAACACAAAAAATAAAAAAATAAATCAACCAACCTCTTTAATGACAAAGCAAATGCCGAATGATTAAACCATTTCCAAAAATGAGGCAAAAAAGATGCATGATAGAAATATAGAAAAAGCTTATTTCTTTTTAGAAAGAATATTAAGATCAATTTTTGAGGGGTGAAGGTGAGAATAAGTGATTTCTTTTTAAAAAAGAGCATTATCTAATTAATCATCACTTAGCAGAGGAAAAAAGATTGACAAAGGGTTAAAGAAAGTTAATCAATTTGGTGTTTTTGTGCAAAATTAGGGTTAACTTATCTAGGATTTCCTTCTTTAATTTAGGGTTTTCATTGTAAAATGGGAAGGGGTTCAAACCTATATATGCACATTCCATCTCTACTTATTATTTTTTTTTTTGGTAAAATGTGTATTGTTAGGCTAATATACATATTTAACAATTAAGCTCTTTTCTATCTAAAAACAATCATTAAATTAAAATGGAAATAAAAGGTATAGTCTTTAAATAAAAACTTAAAAAAGTGTAGTCTCAACCAAAAAGATGTAAAAAGATTTAGACATTGTAGAGGGCTTATCCTATGTTATGTTGTCCTAATCACTTGCTACCCTTTTAAACCTTAGCTTTGCAAGAAAGCTAAGGTTATATGTCCTTCGCTTATTTGGTGTTTGTTTGAATAATTTTTAGCTAGTTCACTTGCTCTTTTTCTCGAGTACCACTCCTTAGTATCTATACCATTTAAAACCTTTAAGCAGCACCTTTTAAACCAACACTTTTTTGTCATGTAGATGAGACTTCTCTATTTAAAAGGCATGTGCATTTTTACTTTCTCATCCTAAAAAATTTGTAAACCTTCTCTCACTTTAATTTTTGTTTTGTCATTTATTCTTTCTTTCTTCCGTTACTATTATAATTAGATCAAGAACTTAAAGTAATTTTAAGGAAAAGCAAGAGCCTCAAATGGAAGTAACTCTTTTTAAGAATGTTTATTAAGGAAAAGGTCCTTTGAATTGAGGGATGTGTCAGGAAGAGAGGTCAGGAAGATTGCTCCCAATATGAACTTGCCAATCCTATGAAGGCATTAGAGGCAAAACATGTTGAGGTTTAAGCATTTATGCCTCCTTACAACTTGTCATGATATAATGATGTAAAAAGAGCAATAAACCCCCACAAGTTTCTTTACCCCTTATTATAACTATTGAGACCAAGTTGACTTTGAAAGGAATCACATTATTCATCCTTATAAAGACGAGAGAATATGTTAAGCTACTCTTTACTACACCATTATTTTGTTGTTTAGCTAAAGATAAGGCTCTTTTTGTTTATTCTTGGAGTTTTTTAGAAATATCTGCAATATTAGTAAATCATCATAGGCTAACTTCTTAATGGTTAGAGTAATTTGTCCCTCATAAAAGGTGTAACGTAGGATCTTGGGCTTTCCATCACGCACATATCCTATTGCACATACATGACTTTAAAGGCTTTAGGAAAGATGTGTGGGCTTATCCAATATCTTTCATTATGCTAAGGAATGTATCAAATTTAAGGAAAACTAAGAACAGGGTGGAATATCAAACTCAGTTTATCTATGTTAAGGACCCAGGGGACATCCTCCACCTGTTGGTTTAAAACAATAAGGCTAAATTTGACAATCGATCTACTCTTAACTCTATAGAGCATAATGTTGTAAAGTGCCTTCAAGAGATAAATATTCGTAAGACATTTATGAGAGTTGTTTTAAGTCTAATTCCTAAGGACATTTTTATTTATAGGATGTACTTAAAAAATCAAGTTACATCTAGATCTTAAGTTGTTATGGAGGGAGGCTTAACCTTAATAAGTGCCTTCAATCCTAATCAATTTGCCTCTTAAGCCATTCTAATAACTTATTCTTCCACTAAGATTCTTCTTAAAAAGGTAAAAAGGCCACAACTAAGGCTAATGCTTTCTATTGAAAGAAGCATAAATCTTTAATGTCGAATGATGATAAGTAGCTAAGTAAGTGATTCATTTAAGGATTCATTTGTAAGGGTATGGACAAGATTATTGTAAAGATAATGGAGGATTAGGAGTAGCTGCTAATGAAGGTGGCCATATGGGAATAGAGGGTTGTTATAATGGATAAAAAAGCAAAAGAGTTAGATAAGAAAGCTGTAGGTTGCTTAGGAAAGCTTGTTTATGAATTTAAAGGCAATTAATTGTGAGAATGTTTAATTGCTTGTTGTAGCTCTTTTTTAAGCTATCACTAAGAGTTTTGATCCTTAGCGAGAGAAGATTCTTATAACACATCTTGAGTGGGACATGACCAATCAATAAAGAAGTGACTTGATTGACTCCACCTTGCAATTTAACACTAAGAGCAATTTTTAGGGTGTTATAGAATAATTTTACTTTGTATTTTTCCTCTTCGTGTAAGCCTTTTGCGTTGTTTTACTTTTTATGTAATTTTGCAAATGGTTATATATATAATTTATTTTGAGCATGAATTTTTTTATTACCTTTTGATTGTATGTTATAAAGGTATGTCATTTCATGCTTTTAAGTATATTCTAAAACATTATGCTTTTTTTTATTATTATTATGATCATTTCTTGTCATTTCATAATTTTTGGGCTAACCACCATATTACTTTAATTTTTTACTATAACCATTTTTACATTTATTAGTAATCATCATTTATTATGTTTCCATTGATTAGAGTTTTTTATATAAGGATAAAACCATTGAGGGCCTAGTACTTCTTGTTTCTGCTAATCTCTAAAAGCATTTACGTCATTCTTTATGAGGTTTTCTAACTTTTTGTACTTTTTAGACCTTTATCAAATAGTTTACAGAGATTATGGTTCTTTGTTGAGATAATCCTCATCCATCTTTTTCTTACCATAATTAGAATCTTTTAGAACATTAGTCAATTTGTCACAAAAAAGCCAACCCCAATGTTGTAGACTACATAATATTTACATTTTATGCGTTACAACTTTGCCTCTACAACTTCACAAAGTTCATTTGATAGATATTTTGTAAGACACCTTTATTGGCTTTTTAAGGAGATTAAGTTAATTGCTCCTTATTTTAGGGAGAGGGCTTGTTATTTACCTTTAAGCCATATTATCTTATATATAAAGCATTTGAATGATGATTAACCCTTCCTTTGTCTTATGCAATACAATAGTGTTTTGAGTTGATAGGAATAATACTATCCTAGTTAGTTCCCAACTCTTAGTGCTTTATGACAACCTCATTGGTTTTAGGTATAAGGTGTTATGTTCTCATTCTTGGGATCGTATTGAGTAATCTTTATAAGGCATTCAATATTACTTATGAAGGAGATCAACAGTAGTTTTGGTTAAGGATTTAGAGAAAAATTATGTGAGGAAAGGGCATTTTGATGGCCCTTAAAAGAAAACTTTATTAAGTAAGATTCTAAGACCAAGACCAAGTTGGTTCATCTTAGGGCTAGTTTGGAGGCTATTAGCAAGCATAAGAAGGAATAGAGGATAAATTAGACAAAAGGTGATTTTATCTTTATTGAAGACACCAATAAGAAGGCTACCATATTGGGCAACTTTTTGTATCATTGATGTTATGAGAACTTGTTAAAATGTTTACAAATTATCAAAGATAATAGGTTGCCACCTCCTTGCCTTAGGTATCTATTTTTTAAAAAAAGATGTCATTTCATTAAATCATCAAAGCACTGCAACTTGTCCTTTTAACTTGGCCTTTTTTAAGAAAGAACTTTGTCTTTTTGAGTTATAACTTATTTGTCTTTATGTCTATATTACTTTGTTTTTATTTTTTTATTTTTTGTACTTTTATACTCTTGTATTTTCTACTGTTGTCTCTAATTAAGGTGGTCCCTTTAAAACAAAATCAACTTTTCATATCTCATATTGGCTTTTGCATTATTGTAGTTTTTGATAATATACTTTTAATGCTATATTTTAATCATTCCTCCTTAACTAGCCAAGGTAGTTATGCTAGATTTAATGTAAGTTAATTAAGAGGGTTTAGGTGTTTATCTTTCTTTCCAAGAATTTCTCTTTAAGGCTTTTTTTGTTCCTTTGCGTAGAAAACATAATAAATTTTCCTTGTAACCTACTATAATTTTTTTTTTTTCAAGAACATAGTGTTTATTTGTTGACATTCTCCATATTCATTTTGTAAAGGAAGTAATGTGTTTCTTAACATTATGGTTACATAAATGGCTTATGGTTGGACATTTGTGAGATTTCGAAACAACTCTATGTTAAGAAACATGTTAACTCTTCTTGTGTAAATTGTTCTACCAACCATAACATCAAGAAATTATTGCCTTGAAGAAAATTATATGCCTTATGTTGTTAGAAGAGGTTCAGGCCTGTTATTTTAGCAAGCATGTATAAACCTTGGTGGTATGGACACCATTTAGATTTGAGGCATTTGATTTCTTTAAAGGCTTAGATTTAGAACTATTGTGACAAGCTAGTTCTCATCTAAACAAAGCAACTTATTGAGCTAGGAGTATTAATATTCCTTAAGCTAGGGTTAGGGCGTTATCATTGAAAAACCCAAAAATATTTGATATTTCTTCACCATCTACTTTTTTAGTAGGTCTCTCTTGGGTAAGCATAGGCATTTCTTAAGGGATTTCTCCTTTAGTAAGGGCCCAACATGTTTATTCTTTAGGCAAAAGATTAGACATTCATGACCTTCTTTGTCTTTGACTGTAAGCCTTAGAGCAACGATAATGTCAAGAAAAGTCAACTCATTAAATGACAAATTCTAAAATTTAGTTCTTATATGTGTCTTATCTTTCTCTTGTAATTGAGTAACCACGAAAAGTTACACCCTTTTATATTTGACAAATAAATAAAACAAAATTTTCATTCCAACTCTTTATAAGTTATTTTTCTTTTCCATTATGCATTTAATCATTAACTATAAGATGTAAATCATAGTTTTACTTCACATTTTTCTTTGCACTACATTTTTATATATTTTCATTTTATGCATTATTGCAACTTGCATTTTTTTTTTCTTTTATATCCACTTTTCCTTGTATACTTATGGTCTTGAACCATTTTTGTAGCAAGTCATAACATATTTGTATATGGCTTTTTGCACGCTCAACTATGGGTTACTCGTGTTTTTCTTTCTTACGCTTTTAATGGCAAGTTATTAATTGTACTTTCCCTATGCATTAAAAATCAAGGCATGCATCACGTTTATTTTTACATGACAATATGAATTTTTTTTCAACTTTCCATGCTTTTAAGTCACCAAGTGTGTTCCTTTTTATGTTATCTATAGCTTGTTTAAGAACGTAGTGATTGGGTGGAGCATAGGTTGCACTATTTCAGGTTTACACTTATTTGTCTTATGAAGCTACTTATAGTAACAACTTTTTCAGTTTTGTTATTCTCAGGGCTCATGCAAGTTACTTAGGATGCAAAATAGTAATTTAAAAGGCCTATTAATTGGGGTTAGCCTTTAACCATTTCTTAGTTTTTGTACTTTAAGGGCTTATTCTAATCATAAACCATTTATTTGTCTTATGAAGTTGCTTATAGTAACCACTTTTTCAGATTTGTTATTCTGAAGGCTCATGCAAGTTACTTAGAATGTAAAATATTAATTTAACAGGCCTATTAGTTGGGGTTAGCTTTTAACCATTTCTTAGTTTTTGTACTTTAAGAGTTCATGCTAATCTTAGACCATTAACTTAACAAACTTATCTGTAAGGGTAAACTATTAATAATTTTTTTATTTTAATACTCCAAAAGCTTATACAGGTCCTTTAGGTTATAAAGCATTAACATGTAAGACTTATTAATAGGGATCATTCTTTAACTATTTTTTGGTTTGAGTACACTGAGAGTTTATACAAGTCCTCTGAATTGTATAGCATTAACTTAAATGACTTATTAATAGATGTAGTCTTCAACCATCTTTTGGTTTTAATACTCTAGAGGCTCATACGGGTCCTTTAGGTCATAAACCATTAATTCAAAAGGTAACCATTTTTTTGTCTTTATAATTTTAGGGCTTGTGTAAGTCTCGTAGAGTATAAAGTACTAATTTAAAAGGCTTATTAGTAGACAGTAGCTTTTAACCATTTTTTAGTTTTAATAATTTGAGGGTTTATGCGGGTCCATTAGACTACAAAGTATTGACTTAAAGGACTTATTATTAAAGGCCAACCTTTAGCTATTTTTTGATTTTAGTAATCCAAGAACTCATGCAAGTCCCTTAAGTTATAAAACATTGACTTAAGGAGTTTATTAGTAAAGAGTTAACCTAAACCGCTTTTTATTTCAATAGTTTATTAACCATAAGGTATCTTTATAATAGAACTTTTTTTATTGATATCATATAGCATGATGGCATACATTTATCATTGATTAAAAGAAAACAAAATATAAAGAGATACTGGAAATAAAATTTCATACTACTTAAGTTCCATACCATTAAGATTAGGGATCCATCTAGTTGGTTAAGCTTATAACTGTTGAGTTGGATGATTTCTTATACTTTATATAGGCCCTCCCAATTAAGCACCGACTTGCTAGTTCCATTGTCATTCTTAGTTGCTTCCCATTTCTGTAAGATGAAGTCACCTTTGCTAAACAAGTATTTTTTGACATACTTATTGTGGTACTGAACTATTTTCTATTGATAAGTTATAATATTCATAAAAACTTATTTCTTGAGATCCTCTTAGAGATTGAGATTAGTGTACAACTCCTTACTATTGACATCTTTTTGAAAGTTCTTAAAGTGGTAACTTGGCTCCACCAATTCCATAGACACCATTGCTAAGCCAAGGCAAAAGGGGTTTTACCTATGGTCATTTTTAGAGTGGTGCAGTATACCCACAAAACATTGGATAACTTGTCTATCTCCTACCTTTTAGATTTGCTCAATCTCTTTTTAAGGCCTTGAATGATAGGCCTATTCACAACCTTTACTTGCTTATCGGTTTGAGGGTGTATGACAACTACAAAAAATTCTTGAAGTTGGTGTTGTTAAACTACTTTTTGTTGTCTATGAAGAAAACTTACAAGATGCCAAATTTGCATATGATAAATTTTTAAACAAATTTTCTCATATTTGTCTTAATTATGGTTAACAACAATTCAACTTTCACTTATTTGGTGAAGTAGTCAACTACTATCACTATAAATTTCCTGTAACTAGTAGTTTTAGAAAAAGGATCCACCAAGTTTAATCCCCTTTGTGCAAATGGTTACGGTGCTAGAATAAGACTTAATTGGTAACTAATTGAAATAAATTTGCAAACCGAGAGTAAGTATTACATTTTCTCACAAATTTCTAAAGAGTTTTTTTTTTTCATCGTAAGTCGTTAAAAGCTTTGCTTTAAAAGTTTAAAAGCCATAACTTATCTTTTAACATGATTGTCATGTATTTCTTCATATATTTCTCTAAGTACATAATTTCTCTCTTTCCTTATGAGGCACCTTAATAATGGGAGACTTAAGAATTTTTTGTATAATTTTTCTTCCAAGTGTATCTAGACACTTTGTACCAATGCACCTTACCTCTTAATTGTCTTCTAGTAATTATGTCATTTAAAAATACTTGTTAATTAGGTAAATCTATGATGGATTGGGTTACATTATTGCTACTTTAGCTATTTTTTGCTTCTTAACGTCAAAAATCATTTAAAAATTATCTAATATCGTTATAAATTTTTAGACTATATATCACTTGATATTACATGTCCATTTAATTCTTTTCTAAACAAATTTTATAACAAAAATAATAAAATAAAAGCACGTGTAATAAAGAAGTTAGAAATTAAAGCAACTGCTAGAGCAAGAAGCAACATTGGATGAATGAGATGATGAATAATTACTTATAGAATTAATATATAAAAATAATTTGTATGAATTTATCATGGCTTTTAAAAAGTAATATTTTAATATTTATAGAATTTTTTTAATAAATATATTCTGTCATAATCCCCATCTAATAAAATCTGTCTAACATGCTGAGTTGGTATACTAGACAACACCTACCATGTCATATAAAATCTATGCGAGCCTATATGAACCTGCTGGGCTTATTAGGCCAATCTGAAAATGGAAGCCAAACTCAATTATATTTATTAAGACTTAAACTCAAAATTTTAAAAGTTTAATAATTAAAATTAGAAAGCCCTCATCCTTAGTCTGAATAATTAAAAATCCTAATTAATAGAAATTATCAAATTAAAAATAAATAAATAAAAGGTGGTATGAATTCGAGTCCGCCATTACCGCCGAATTGCCATGGGGCGAGGAATCAACCACGGCAGAGCCATATTCATAGCCGAGGAAGCCAAGGGCATTACCACCGAACCCACCAACACCCTGTCTGAGCCCCCTGCGCCAAGCTCGGGGAAGTCTCAATGTGCTCATTGGGCGCTCTGAGCGGACTTTGAAGAAAATGGAGGCAGACCTGAAGCCAACCCTTTAAGGGTTTGTGCTGTTAGACTCTACTTTCGTGAGGTTCCTGATTTGCAATCCGGAGGGAGAGGGATTAGCTATGAGCCAAAAAGCGTAAGCGTGCATAGGCACAACAGCAAATGCAAGCATGCCCACCACTACCCCGAGGCAAATGAAGAAATCAAAAGGAGCCTTCATTACTACCACTGCTTTTGCTGCTCATGATATGATCACCAACAGGCAACGACTATGTTTCTACTCTTATTTTTAGTAACAGAAAGATTCATGATCTTCGTTCGTGGACTATAACTTGGAGTAAGAAAAACAAGAAATCTACCATTGTGCAGCGGTCTGAATCTTGAAAGAAAAATGTTTCCTATCCCCTTAATGTCACCCAAAATGAGATAGGGCACATATTCTCAAATTTAGTTCTATCTTTCCAGACATTCGATTAAGTATCAAAATAAAGATTGGAAAATTGAAGTATCATCTTCCTTTTTTATGTTGTGTTTTGACCGTAGGCAAGAAGAAATTAGATAATAGGTTTGGGCTAGATGATGTTCATTTCCAAATTCCCATTTGTCCTTCCTTCCTCTGTATTTTTGTTTATTTTGACAGATGAAATGGATACATCTGGGAAAGAGGGGATTGTTTTATTAATTGATAATTTCTGTAAATTATAATTTTTAATTATTCGGGTCAGGGATTAGGGATTTCTAATTTTAATTATTAAAGTTTTAATTTCGAAGTTTTATTAAATCTAATTGGATTTTAGTTTCAGTTTTTAATTGGCCCAATAGACCTAATAGGCCCATCTAGGCCACATAAATCCTAAATGACATGTTGGGTGTCGTCCACGTTGGCCACCTCAACACGTCAGCATGCCAGCATAGGAGTCCAGCAGATTCCATTAGATGGAGATGCCACGAGCTAAATTTGTTAAAAAAAAAAAAAAAGAATTACAAATGCTAACCATTTACTTTTTAATTTAAGAATTAGGATAAAGTTGTGAAAAAAAAAAAAACATAAAGTTCAATATATTCTTATATTAACAGTAATTTACAAAGCTCCCCCGTTGACATAATTGTTTTGCCCCCCACTCAGTCGAAGATCCTGCAAAATTGGAATAAAAAATTGGCATCACACCACCCATTTCAATCAACTTCTCATTAAATCGTAAAGAATATAAAGAATAATTTTCGTTAAAAATTTACCTTCTTTTGTAGTGTTAGAAAACCTTGCAATTATATGAATTTCATTATAACTATGGTAGGATTCTATTAACAATCACAATGGGTGTGCTTCTTTTACTTGCTTATTTGAGTTTATTTGTTGAGTCAATCTCTCTCTTTCCACTGCATGATAAGCTTCACTTGTTGACGGTATACTGGCACCATACACCTTCATGTGTTATTTTTTTATTCAGGTCTCAAGTCAATATTCTCTCGTTTTTTTTTTTTTTTTTTGGTGCCATAGTTCAATTCTTATTTAATTTTTGGCTTTTTTTGTTTTTTCCTTGGGAGAATTTGTTCCAAGTCTTTAAGCAAGATGACAATACTATGTGATTTATGTTCATCTTCAGGGAGGTTGTTAGAGAATACCACAATTATGGAAATTTAATTATGGAGGTTTGATTGTAATCAAAGTGGGATTTTATAAATTAATCAATGTAGATTTGATTGTAATTAAAATAGAATTCTAGTAATGAATCAAATCAAAATAAAATCCAGGACAGTCTCTGTAATATATATTGAGATTTATGCATTATATAAGACAATTCAATGAGAAAGATGTAACCATTGTAATTTTTTGTATCCGCGGACATAAGTCATCACAATCGAACCACACATATCTCTTTGTTTTATTGTTTCTCTTCTCTTTCTTAATTTATTTTCTCGCATAATGTATTTTATATTTTGGCGCGGGGTATGTGTGAGCAAGGACTAATTTTCTTTGGGTTTTCTCTGCAATCTTCCTGTGAGCATGTTCGAATCTACACAGAAATGTCGGGCAGGCGGACGTAAAGCTTGAGGCCTATATATATATATCCTGAAAAAAGTGCCATCCATTGTCCAAACAATTAACAACCTTTGTACGTGAGGTCTTGCACATTGTTACAAATTAAGCATGGATAGGCAACAAAATAATGGGAATGGTAGTGAGGCGCCGAGGATGATTCCGGAAAGAGGTGGTGTTTTAAAGAACAGCGTGAAGAAGGTGGTCAATTCAGTTGTTGGGAAACCAAGTCCCAACTCAAAAGGCTCATCAACTGTTTTCCCTTCTTAGTCTCTCATGACTCTATCCAATGTTAGCCCATTGCACTAGCTGTAGTTCTACTTGTGTGTTAGGGCCTACCTAATAAAAGATGATGATGTCCAGGGCAATAATGGGTTGTGTAGAAGGAATGAACCCAAAAAGGTATTTTGGGCTTGTAATATTAAGGTTCATTGTTCTATTATTAGTAACTGTTTGTTAGACATATTATCTATTGTTTAGAGATCGAGTTTCATATATTTCAACAATTAATATAACGTTGCATTTTCTGTCTTTTGATTAATTACTTGTTTTGTTGGGCGGTTGGACATCTACTGCATCTGCCAAATAACATCCTGACGATCATCAGGATAGTCCATTGATGCCAGTTTTCTTTAGCATGCGCATATGACCTTCTTACATAGTTATCATTTTTTTCGGATTACCAAAAAAGGAAAGTGATTATATCATACATTGTTATTATTTGAGAAATCATTTGTTTTAAACCTTCAAAGACAACCAAGCAAGAGTGGTTCATTTAAATTAGAATGTTGAAAACAAAATAAAATTTTTGGTTGTAGTTTGCAAATATCACTTGATGAGTTTGAGTTTTGATGAATTGGACAAATGCAAAATAGGAAGGTTATAAAGTGATAAGGTTAAATCTTCATATTAGTACTTTGATATATAAGTTAATAAGTATTAGAAAAAAATAAGGTTAAGAAGTACTTGAATAGTGAGAGGAGAATAAGCACTCGGGGGTTCTAAACTTTTAAAGATTTTTGTAATTAAATTTTAAATTTTTTTGAGTTTTCAAACTAACCCTAAATTTTAAAATTTTATTATTTATATATATATATATATATATATATATATATATATACACATACAAAAATTGGTCAAATTATTAGATATTTAGTTTGACCTAATAAAATCATATAAAAAAAAACAACTATACATCTATATGTATATTTCACAATTTGTTTTTCTTTTTCTTTTCTCTCACTTATAAAAGGTTAAAATTTTAAATTCTACCTATATGAATTCGAGGAAAATGAGATTTTTTTTTTAATTTTTGGCTTTTATATGTAAAAAAAAAAGAGAGAGAGAGAAAAAAAAAAGAGATTTAGTGAAATATACACATGAATATATTTTTAAGACATATTTTAATTATTTTTTTATATAATTTCTACTAAATCAAATTACATATGTAATAGTTTGAATAATTCATGTAAAAAAAAGATGCATAAGAAATAAAAATTAAAAGTTTAAAACTAATTTAAAAACTTAATAAGAACTCAATTGCAAAAAGTTCCAAAAATTAAGAACTTCTATAAATCTTATTTTTAGATAAAGTTATATACGTTTTAGATTTTTATGAAGTCAAGATAACCTTTTGTTGGTGAATTTACAATGGATGAACATGAAATATTATGCCTCATCTTTTCTTAAAATAAGATTATTATGGTTTAAACTTTAACTAAGGTTATACCATATCATATTATTGATGTAGATCTAAGTAGATAGAGCCTTAATCCATTGGACTTAATACCTTAGGTTTAAAACTTAGCTTAATAATGCTCTTATCACTTGCCTTAGTTAAAATTTAGGTTATCTTTTAAAGCTTGGGTTGTAAAATCATCTTAGCTCTTAGATCATATGTTTTCTAAATTTGAAAATCTTTGAAAAATAGGAGTCTTAAGTCTTTTCACCTACTCACTTCAATAAGTTTTGCTTAGTAACAAAGTATGTCAATAGTTCAATTTATTTCCTTAACAAGTATAATGATCCTTGTTCTCTTTTCAAAATAGAACTTTTTACCACCCTATTAATTTATCCTTTTTCTTGATCACATTCCTTAACTTTTCACCTTTTCCTATCTCTTTTTGTTGTTATATAATCTCTTCTTAAACAAGTATATCACATCTCTTTATTTAAACCCCAATTATACCTACCTCTACCATTAGTTGATTGCTTTGTTTTCACATTATTGCTCTATATTTAATATGGATAACAGTGATGAAATTAATGACCTAATTGCATGAACTAATATACTTCATTAGGAGAAACAAACCTAAGAACTAGAAACTAATTATGCTCAAGCCAAAAAAGTTACCATCTCAATCTTAATTGAAAAGATAATTTCCACTAAGACATTTACTGTTATGATGGTTAAATCAATTATCAAAAAGGTATGGAATTTAGCAAGGGATTTAGAAGTTTAATCATTTTAAGCAAATTCCTTTCTCTTTTCATTGAACAATGAAGCTAAGAGGTGAAAAGTATTAAATAAAATTCCTTGGAATATTACAATCAAAATCCCACTTATTAAGGAATAACCCTTAAACATACCTTTGGGAGACGTTGATTTGTCTATTTCTTCTCTGCAGCTATAAGTTCACTAATTAACACTTGAACAAATGACAAAAAAGAACACTAAATGCATTGGGTGCATGTTTGTGGGTCTTTTAGAAGTTGATTATACTCTTGATAACTCATTAAAGTGGAATAATTATCTTTAACTCTTAGTGAACTTAAAGGTGAAGGAACCATTAAAAATGAGTTTTTGGAGCAAAACCACCAATAATAGAAGCTTATGGGTTTGATTTAAGTATTAAAAATTCTTTAACTTCTACTATCTTTATGGCATTTTAAGTCATACAGACAAATCATACCACTTAAAACATATGCGAATGGTATGAAATCCAAGGAGGAACTGCTCAAACTAGGTTTATGGCTCCAAGTAAAGGCTATATAAAAGAGCATAGGGAAAGTAAAAAGAAAAGATGTTACATTAATAGGCTCAAGCAATGTTTGAATTTTATAGGAGTAAAGTAGGTTGATCCTATGGAAAGGGTAAGTGGGTTAGCCCTTTAATAGAAGGAAGAGGGGAGTATATCTTAAGAAAATCAAAACACTTCTTTTATACAAAATTTTTTAGCTACAAAGTAGAAGGCATTTGGTTTTTGTCATGTATATATGGTAACCCAAATAAAAGCTACTAGCAAGAGATGTGAGAAAACCAAAGCAAAAGGTCCCTTGGATATGTGTGGGGATTTCAATGCAATAGTGAAAAATATTGAGAAGTGAGGAAAACAATTGATAGAAAGAGATATTATAAAGGTTTTTCAACAATTTCTCAACAATTGTTTATTGCTTTAGTTTTCAAAGAAAATCCATAGACCTAGTATAACAACCAAATTGACTAGCAAAATGTTATTAAATGATTAGACCATACCATTGTGAATGTTGATTGATGTGAGTTATAATGCTTAATATAAGTTATCAATGTATGAGGCCTTGGACAAGATTTAAATTTAAGGTTAAGTGGATTAAAGAGCCTAAGTGATTGCAAATTATAGACAAAGCCTGGACAATGAGAGCCCTTGGTTTAGTTAGCATCTAATTAGCTAAGAAACCTCAAACCAATAAGAATGCAATATAGTCTTGGATCACAAAATGCATGGGGAATGCCAAATTAAAAATTGAAACACTTGAGAGAGAAATTGAGGCAATTCAACAAGATTACTCAACAGAGCAATCTTTGGAGAGGGAAAATCCCTTGACTAAACTACTTGATGATGCTTCAACTTAAAAGGAACAATATTGGCATCAAAAGTCTTAGATAAATTGTCTTTCATATCGAGACCATAAAATGCGATTCTTTTACATAACCATGATACATAAATAACAAAAAAATTTAATTACTCAAATCAAAATAAATAAGGGCCATTAGATGGACAATAAGCAAGAAATTCAAAATTCTATTCATTCCTTCTTTCATGCTTATATAAAAATGGGTTTATTAAAGGAGTTGAAGAAATCCTAAAGATTGTACACTTATTATGACTAAAGAGATGAATGATAGTTTAAATAATGAGGTCTTTTATGATGAAATTATACATGTAATATTTAAGATAAGATCACTAAAGTCACTTGGCCTAAATGGTTACTGGGGTTATATTACTAGAAACATTGAAGTATTATAGAGTCAGATGTCATCACAATAGTCCTTTACTTATTCTCTACTAGTTATCTCCTAATTAAATTTAATTGTACTCACATTGTCATTATCTTAAAAGTACAACACTTAGAGATAATTAGCCAAATTTGCCTTATAAGCCCCTTTAATTTTTTATATGAAATTATCTCTAAGATTTTAAATAACAGATTAAAGCCTTGTCTCTTGTAAATAAGTACCTTTGCACAAAATGCTTTTATCCCTAACCATTATATCTCTAATAATATTTTAATAGATCACAAATGTTTGCATAATTTAAAATATAAGTGTGGCAAATAGGGATATGTTGCCCTTAAATTGGATATGCAACAAGCTTACAATAAGTTTAAATGACATTTCCTTTAGCAAGTTATGGAGAAACTTGGCTTCAATGAATGGTAGGTCACTCAATTTATATAGTGTGTTCAAATAATTTCATATCATATTCTGGTTAATGAAAGATCCTTTAACCCTTTGTCCCTCACTTAAAGTTTAAGGTAAGATGATCCTTTATTACTTTACTTATTTCTCTTGGTGTCAAATATTATCTCTTAATTTTTAGAGTATGTAGTTCTACAAGGACAAATTCATAGCTATAGAATTAAGTCTTATTAACCACCTATATCATAATGGTCTTCAAGCTACCTAAGAAACTATGGCAAGGAATTAACTAATGAACAACTTGATTTTGGTAGGGTCAAAAAAAGGAAGAATTTCAAACTCATTAGAATAACTAACACACACTTTGAAAATCCAAACCTTAAGGAAGAATAAGGTTTTGTGACCTTCACACCTTCGATTTAGCTCTTCTTACCAAACAATATTTGCACCTTATGAACAACTTAAATGTAATATGGATTAAAGTGCTTTAAGGTATCTACTTTCCTTTTAGAAATTTTTTGATAGCCAAGAAAAAACAAGATTGTTGTTAATGTTGAAACAACCTCCTAAGAGGTAAAGTGACATTTTTGAAAGCTTATAATGGAAAATTAGAGATAGTAAAAGTGTTAACATTTAGAGTGATTTGTGGATGTCAAGGCTTCCTAGTTTTGGAATCAATTTTCCTTACCCTCTTAAACCTTATAAGCTAGTAACGAGAGCTTAAATTGATCATGGCACTTAAGAGTGAAAAGTAGATTAACTTAAGGATTTGTTCCCTTTAAAAGATGTATGAGCCATAAAAAAAAAATTCCATTAAACCATGGTAAGCACCAAGATAGGCTCATCTAGCACCATGATAGGTTTGGTCACTACTTGATTAAAAGTGGTCGCCTTGTTCCCTCTACTATTAAAGGAAAGGTAAAAGCTAGACTTGAGGAAGTAAGTCCTTTAATTTAGCAGTTATTATGAAACAGTCCTTTAACTTAGCAGTTATTATGGAACTTGAAAATTTAGTTAAGTATTAAGAATTTTATTTGAATAGCCCTACGAGACTCCTTCCTCACTTAAAAGAACTTATGCAAATAAGTAATCATTACAGATGATAGTTATCTAATCTGTGGTAAACACTTAGAATCAACAACTCATGCTTTTTTAGGATGTGATGATGTTGTAGCTACTTAATTTTGGAGTGAATCCACTTACTTGCTAAGCTTAGCTTAATTAATGGAATTTAGGTCCAGGTGGATTGCAAAGATAAAAGTATCACTAAAGCTTGAAAGAGGAATTTATAGGACATTTAGTCATTTAGTATTAGAATATTTAGAAAATAAGGTACTAATTATGTAGAGAGCAATGCACCATTCATCCTTTAGTCACCATTAAAAATGGAAAAAAAAGACTATAAATACATGAGTATAATATGTTTCATAATAATCCTACCACCATAGATGACTCACCTTAAGACAACATATCAACCAATATGGTTGTCACCTTTAAAGACAATAATTAAAATCAATAATGATGCAATCTTTAAACCTATAAGGAGTGGAGCTAAGTTTCATCAATTTGAGTAGTTAAAGCCTTAGCTCTTATATTGGCAACTAGGCTAACAATATAGGAAGGGTGGCAAATGGTCATCTTTAAAACTAATTATAAGCTTTTTATTAAGGCGTGCTTAGACAAGGATTTTATATGCCCCTAGGATATGACTTTAACAATTAAAGATATTCATGAATGGCTTGTCTAGTGAAGAAAGCAGAGCCCTTTTAAATTCTTATAACATCAAATCATATGGTACAGATGGTTTTTGCCCTTTTAATTAGCTTATTTCACCCCTTATTAAGTTGATTGGAATTTTGTCTGATGATTCTTATTAAACCTAAGTTCTTATTCAAGGAAAGTTCTCTTTTAGTAAATAATAAAAAAAAATGTTTCATTTATTGTGCAAAACAATAACTCTTAGGCAGTGCATCTTTTAAAAACTTACTCTCTCTTATTTATGTTAGAAATTAATAGGATAGACATAATTATTCTTTTAGGCCTCCTAAAAATAACATTGGATTGGTCACTAGCTTTTTTCAACATTTATAGACTCTCTTGCAATTTAGGTAATGCCACTGAGTTAAGCAACACTATATTTCTTAACCAAGAGTCAGTTATTATGTAAATTAATGGAGAACTTTTGTATATTTTCTTTTTACAAAAAGTTAAAGAAGAAGCTTAAGGAAAATGAATGTTTATTACTTCCTTTTTATTTTTATAGACGTGTAGTAGTTATGTAAAAAAGTCTATTAACTTTTATATAGTAGAAAAAGTTAAAACTCCCTTTGCCTTCTCTTATATATATTTTCTCACTCTTTTAATTAGGCTCCCTAATTTCTTTTGATTGAATTAGGTTAGCTTATTAAGGATGAGCTAACTTGATCTAATATATTTATATCTTTTACTCACACAATATAAATTAGAAGGAATTTGATCATTATTAAAAAAATTCTCAACGTTCAATCTTCTTAATTTATTTACAAAGAAAAATGAGTAGTGTGACGTTTATGTACAACTATATTTATGATTATATTATATGCATCTATTAGAAACATTTCATTATTATAATCTTTTCAAAAATGTACATGAGATTTTTAATAAGAGAAAAAAAATGTTTTTTTAATAATTGAAAATAAAATTTTCTTTTCAATATTTGAGTTTTGTTAATATTTAAGTTTATGCTAAATACTTATTATTTTTTAAGTTTATCTTCTCTTTTTTATTTAGTTATAGTTAAAATAATAATTTTAAAGTTTGACATAAGTTAATAAGTCAAATAATATATAAAGCTTTTATGTTTAGAAAATATAATAAATATATATATAAATTTATTTAAATTTACTATAGATTCAACTATAATTGAACTAATTAATTATTGAACTTTTAAGATTTTTTTAATTTGATGATAGGTTTAGTTTTAATCATATTGCTAATATTTTATGATTTTAGAGAATAAAATAAAATAATATTATTATATAGATCAACTATTTACATCAATAAATGTAATAAAACGGTTAAAATACCAATTGATAATAACTAAATCTAAATATGTTGGAAAATTAGGATCATGAATCTTATTTTCAAGTTGAACCTAAATAATTCAAAAATTTTAAAGTTAGACATAGGTCTAACACAATTTTTTTTTTTCAAGTTTAGTATTTAAACCAAAAATTTTTTGTTTTCTAATGTTTGAATTATGGATCTTATGGATATTTATAAAAACAAAAAAGTTTATTATTTAATACCTTTTAAATTTTTACTTATTCTTTTATATAATATACACATTGTATACATAAATATATACATATTATATATATACATCATTTTATTTTAATATATTTTAATAATAATAAATATGTGTGTGTGTGTTTGATTTAATATATATACTTATTTGTTTTATAATAACTTAAATTATTTATTTTATATAATTATCTAATTTTTATTTTTTATATTTATAACATTTTATAAATATATACATATAATAAACACACACACACACACACACACTTATGCTATACACAATATAAATTATATAATTTGTTAAATATCAACATTTAATTAGTCATATATCTTATATACTTATATAATTTTAATACAAATTAATATATAAAAATAAATAATAAATAATAATATTTTTTTATCTATTCTAATAAAAATGTTTTTATTCTATGAGATTTTTATATTATAAAATTTATGAAAGAATTTAATGTATACACTTTTATATTTTCATAAAGAAGTTAGTTTTACAATTCAAATTTGTAATCTTCCGATCTAACTTTACCAGCACAATGAATGTCACCCTTCACTTATTATAATAAATGAGAAAAATTAGTGAAAAAGTGAGTGAGAATTTTTTTTGTTTTTTTTCAAAGATTAGCTGTCAACCCATATGTCAATCCAAACCCAATTTGAAATCAAGCGACCCAAACCAAAATGACATGAACTTCAAAATAAAATGAATGAATTGAATCAAAAAATGACCTAAATATGAGATGATTTAATTCGAACTCATCTAATTCGACTCGTGTGACACTTTCAGATACATGCACGAATTCTAATGTCGTATATTTATCGTTGCATCTATGTCTATGCAGTGTCCATAGTGCGGAGTTCTCTTATCTCTTTAATGAAATTATTTAGTGGTCCGCGTGGGACCGCAGCACATGATTCATTGCCTATATGACTCGTTAATTGACTGGTTCATTCCATATGCTCATGGACCCACGACGTGCAAGTTCGACACAGTAACACAACGCCACAGCGGAGATGCAAACTTATTGCAACAGAAAATCCCTTGTAATTCAGGCCTACCTGCCTTAACATAATAATAATGACAATAATAACAAAAAGGAGGCTCGTGCAGGTGTGTCTTTTCCATGCCCCCACTAAAAGAAACTCCAGAGTTCCCTGCGGCTTCAGATTTCAACTTTCAAAGTTACGTGGTCACCACGAACGCCAACTCCAAGCCGGCAGGCGGTAAGTTTCACTTGCAACTGCAGAGAACTTGAATTTGGGTTTTCAGGTGACCTGTGAGTAATTACACGCCACCGCGTTACCGGGAGGGAGACGAACGAGCCCGTCAAAGACCAAATCACTCATTTTCTATCTGGGAGTTTTTTGGAGGACAAACAGAAAGAATGTTTAATATCAATATAAGTTCCCAAAATGCAAAATACAGATATCAAAATAAATAAATAAATAAAAAAAGGAAGAGTCAAATTTTTTTGTAATTTGTAATTTATAAAAATAATTAAATGTAAAATTAATTAAATGTAATGTGATAAAAAAAATTATAAGAAAAGAATCTAATTATTGTAAATGATTTCAATATCTAATATATAATATAATAATAAGGTGCTAATATCTTATAGAATTCTAATATTTCTAATAGAATCATTCAACCACAATGAAATTGCACCCTTATTTTGTTTATAAATTTTGGGTGGTGTATGACCAGGACTTGTAAATTGTTTATTAAGTTCTTTGCAATTGAAGCTGCAATTTCCTTAGTTTTTTTTGTGTAATCTTCGTGTGAGCATACTTGAATCTACACAGAAATGTTGATGCTGGCGGACATAAAGCTTTCATCGGGTCCTCGGAGACCAGCCAGGCCTATATATATATATATCACGAACACAAGAGACATGTCTAATCATCCCTCAAAAACATTAATCTGAAGTTCATGTCTAATCATCCCTCAAAAACATTAATCTGAAGTTTTCTATAGTCCATACAATTAACAACATTTGCACGTACTATCTTGCGCGTAGTTACAAATCAACAATGGATAGGAATCAAAATAATGGGAATGGCAGTGAGGCGCCGAGGATGGTTCCTGTGAGAGGTGGAGTTTTAAAGGGCAGCGTGAAGAAGGTGGTCCACTCGGTTGTTGGGAAGCCGAGTCCCAACTCAAAAGGCTCATCAACTGTTTTCCCTTCCTAGTCTCTGTTGCTCAATCCAAAGATGTTTATTCACTGATTGGTGTTACGTATGTCAGTCCATTGCACGAGGTTAGGCTTTGGTTTCGATTTCTACTTTTACATTAGGGCCCAATAAAAGATTCTATCCGAGACAACCAGGGGTTGTTGTGTACGAGAAATGAACTCAAAAGTAGTAGGCCCGTTTTCTTTAGTCTTAGGACATAGCCCTAGATTCTAGTCAAGACGAGTTTGTGTATGTATTTCTTCGATGACCTTTTGAGGTCTTTGGATGTGTGTTGCTCTTGTGTTGTTACTGTAGGTGTCTTGAATTTTAATGAGAAGTGCGATGGATGTGTTTCTGCTTGCAATTATGCAACGAAAGTGTTCTCAAAATTTTCAAGTATCTCTCTCCAAGGCAAGCTTTGAATATTTCCCTTCCACTCCTCCGGTTGACATCCTTGCCCAGCAATCAGACTCCGCCGGGTTGCCAATCTATCTCTCCTCGACCTTAGTGTGTTTAGCGGACCCTTGTTCGGAATTGTCCATGTAATTCCCACCTCTCTTTCCTCGCGTAGGATATATTTTGGACTACAAACCAACCCCCTCGATTCGAATCGAATTTTACATTTGACTGGTTTAATACACGAACTTAAAAAAGAAACTAGGTGTTTAACTTTACTTTGAGTCTTTAACCAACAACTTGTTTAATTTTATATTATTAACAAAAAAATTAACATTAAAAAAATTATAATTATATATAAACTTAAAAGACCACAAAGATCTATTTTAATAAAATTAATTAATTAAAAATTAAAGATCTAATTCAAGTATATAAATATAAATATATATAACATATAATTTTCAAAATAAACTTACCAAAAGTTATTTCTATAACATAATAAACGAATTTTTTAATAATTATATAACTAATTTTAAAACCAATTGTTTATAAATTTAAATAAATTAAAATTTATTTTATTTAAATTTAACTTATTTATTAAGTAAATTTTAAAATGAAATCTGAGTGTTATTCGTTCAACAGATTCAAACAAGTTGTTGTTGAGCGAAGTTACCAAATTCTTAACCAACGTGTTAGTTTGTTCGCAACCCTCATGTGCTGTGCAGTAGGAGAAAGGCGACAAATTGATCAAATTCCGATGAACCCTAAAATTGAGCGATGTTCAGCTTGGTGTCATTGGCATCCAATTCCTCCTCTTTCCTCACGTATCATATACTGTATTTTGGAAGAATGCGATTCCACTTTTGCCTAGATCACCATTTCTAATCTGGGTAAAACTCAGGTTTAGAGGGCTCATGGTTTTGGACATTTGGTGGGTCTAGAACGAATAACGGATTAAGGAAAAGGGCGTTTTGATTGTCTTAGATTTTAAAAGCTTTAATAACACATTGGAAAATAAAGAAGTTGGTTTTACAATTTAATGTATGCGCTCTTATATTTTCATAAAGAAGTTAGTTTTACAATTCAAATTTGTAATCTTCTGATCCCAATTTTACCAGGACATTGAGTGTCACCCTTCACGTATTATATAATAATCGAGAAAATTTAGTGAAAAGTTGAGTAAGATTTTTCCTTGTTTTTTTTTTTTTTTTTCAAAGATTAGCTGTCAATCCTAACCCAAATTAAAATCAAGTGACTCAAACCAACATGACATGAACTTGAAAATAAAATGAATGAATTGAATAAAAAAAAAGACCTAAATATTTAGGTCTGGTGTGACACTTCCACTAATGTCGTATGTTTGTCGTTGCATCTATGTCTATGCTGTGTACACAGTGCGAAGTTCTCTCATCTCTTCATTGACTATATGACTCGTTAATTGACTGGCTCATTCCATATGCTCATGGACCCACGACGTGCAAGTTCGACACAGTAACACAACGCTACAGCGGAGATGCAAACTTATTGCAACAGAAAATCCCTTGTAATTCAGGCCTACCTGCCTTGACATAGTAATAATAATAATAACAAAAAGGAGGCTCGTTCAGGCGTGTCTTTTTCCTGCCCCCACTAAAATCCTAATGAATTTGACCTAATAATTCCTTCATAACTTTGCATCTATTTTAAAGTTTAAATTAGTAAATGAAAAAATAGCGATAAATTATTTCAGAGTTGTATACTTAAATGATAAAAAATTTTATACTCTTTAATTATTTTCAAAATTTTACTAAATTCGAATTCTAGATAAATAACCATGAGGATTATTCTCCTAAGATCTAATTTTCACCCAAATAATCTAACCAGAGGAGGACGCGCGAGCTCCCTGGATATGCAGAAAGAAAAGAAACTCCAAAGTCCCCTGGGGGCTTCAGAGTTCAACTTTCAAAGTTGCGTGGTCACGACGAGCGCTAACTCCAACCCGGCAGGCGGTAAGTTTCACTTGCAACTGCAAAGAACTTGAATTTGGGTTTCCAGGTGACCTGTGAGTAATTACACGCCACCGCGTTACCGGGAGGGAGACGAACGAGCCCCTCAAAGACCAAATCAATGATTTTCTATCTGGGAGTTTTTCGGAGGATAATTTAAAACCAAATATAAAACGAAGTTTTTCTGATCCCTTCACCTAAACATAAAAACTTGTAAACTGCTTATTAAGTTGTTTGCAATTGAAGCTGCAATTTCTTTAGGTTTTCCGTGTAATCTTCGTGCGAGCATACTTGAATCTGCACAGAAATGTTGATGCTGGCGGACATAAAGCTCATCAACTGTCTTCCCTTCCCAGTCTCTTCTCTGTTGCTCTATCCAAAGATGTTTATTCACTGATTGGTGTTACCCATGTTAGCCCATTGCACAAGGTTCGGCTTCGGTTTCGATTTCTACTTTTATATTAGGGCCCAATAAAAGATTCTATCCGAGACAACAATGGGGGGTTGTTGTGTACGAGAAATGAAGTCCAAAGTAGTAGGCCCGTTTTTTCTAGTCTTAGCACATAGCCCCAGTTTCTAATCAATACGAGTTCGTGTATGTATTTCTTCCATGACCTCTCGAGGTCTTTGGATGTGTGTTGCCCTTGTGCTGTTACTGTAGGTGTCTTGGATTTTAATGAGAAGTGCGATGGATGCGTTTCTGCCTGCAATTATGCAACCAAAGTGTTCTCAAATTTTCAAGTATCTCTCTCCAATGCAAGGTTTGAATATTTCTCTTTCACTCTTCCAATCGACGGAGTGCTTCTCTCTCTCTCTTTCTCTCTGCCAATCAATCTCTCCTCCACCTTGTTCGGAGTTGTCCATCTAATTCCTTCCTCTCTCTCCACGCTTGGGATTATATTTTGGACTACAAACCAACCCACTCGGTTCGAATCGAACTTTATTTCATTGGAAATGAACCGTATTTTAATAAACGAACATAAAAAAGAAACTAGGTGTTTGACTTTAGTTTATGAATTTTAAACAAACAACTTATTTAATTTTATAATATTAATAAAATAATTAAAATTAAAAAAATTATTGTTATCTAAAAACTTAAAAAACAACAAAAATTTATTTTAATAAAATTAATCAATTAAAAATTGAATGTCTGATTTTAATGTATAAATATAAATTTATATAACATATACTTTTAAAAATAAATAAAATTACCAAAAAATATTTTTATAACACAATAAACAAATTTTTTTTAGTAATTATACAGACTAATTTTTAAGCGAATTATTTATAAATTTAAATAAATTGAGTTTTATTTTATTTAAATTTAATTTATTTATTAAATAAATTTTAAAATGAGATGCGAGGAGTGTTACTTATTTAACAAGTTGGAACGAATTGTTATTGAGTGAAGTTACCAAATTCTTGACCAACGTGTTATTTACCAAATTTCGATGAACCCTAAGAGCGAGCGATGTTAAGCTTGGTGTCATTGGAATCCAATTCCTCCTCGTTCCTCACGAACCATATATATTGTTTTTTTTTTTTTGGAAGAATGCGATTCCACTTTTTGCCTATGTCACCATTTCTAATTTGGGTAAAACTTAGGTTTAGAGGGCTCATGCTTTTGGACATTTGGTGGGTCTAGAACGAATAATGGATTAAGGAAAAGGGGTCTTGATTGTCTTGGATTTAAAAACTTTGATAACACATTGAAACATAAATTAACTCAAAAATTTTACGTTATTAAATAGGGATATTTAAAAAATATATTACTTTCATGTATAATTTTTTTTATTTATTATTAAATAAAATTTAATTTTATTTATGTCGTAATATTATAATTAATTATTTTTATATTTCGTTATCACATTATTTTTATATTTTTTATTTTATTCAAGTAAAAAAAAATATATTATTTTCTTGAACAAATTTTATAAAAAGAAAATATTATATTTTAAAATAAATTTTTTTTAGGCAAGTTGTCATAACAAGTGAACAATAAATTGGTGACTAAATAGGAAATAATAAAGGAGTAGTGGGAAAAAGAAAAAGTATAATTATGGCTTAATAAAACTTCTAATTATTTAAATAAAAAAAAAGGAAAACCAAGGGGTGGGGGGGAAAGGAAATTAAAGGTGGAGCTGGCACATCCCACAGGTCCATCCACAAGAATAATTGGGCATCGAATGCTTACGGGGATTCGCACTATTGCTGAATTCCAAGATTGGAAAATCTTGATAGATACAAAAAAAAAAAATAATAATAATGGGTTGAATAAATACAAATAATTTACATATTATATTATAAAATATTAAGTGGCTCCAATCAATTATTACCGTCTAAGCTTTTATTTTCTATTTTTCTTTTTGCGCGGAGAGACTGAGGCTGAGACTGGGAGATAGAGAGAGAGAGAGAGAGAGGGAGAGAGAGAGAGAGAGAGAGAGAGGGAGAGAGAGAGAGAGAGAGAGACAGAGAAAGAAACGCACAGTGGTTTAAGTCTGCATGTGAAAAACCATTTTTCATTGGCAAGCAAAGCAGAGCGAGTGCAGGCAGAGAGAGAAGGAGATGAAAAGAGGGAAAAGAAAAAGGAAAGCAGTAGGATTAGCCCACAAATAATACATAAAAAAAGTAAGCAAAAGCAACACTGACTGTTGTCACTTTGTGTGTGTTTTTGTGTGTGTGTGTGTACAACTTTGTGTGCGTATCTTTGTGTGCGTGTAGGAGCACTAGTTGGTGTGTGTGTGTGTGAGAGAGAGAGAGAGAGAGAGGTGGGGGCGAAAGCTGATTTACCCAACTATGGAAGGCGAATCTAGACAATTAGAGCTCCGTCGGGGATGTAATAAGCTAAGCTCCTCCTCCTCCTCCTCCGCCGCCGCCGCCGCCGACTCTTACTAGAAAGGTAAAGCTAAATCCTATTTGTATCGTGTCCATTTCTAGTTCTGTATGAGCTCTTTCCTCTCATCTGTCCATTTAAATCATATCATCTCTCTCCGTCTCTCTGTGTATCTGTGTTTGTGTGTGTGTCTCTCGACCCACTTCTCTCATGTATTTATTTTAGCTTTTGTTGGGTTTTGTTTTTGGAATCTATTCTAGGGTTGTAAGAGGTAAAGGATGGATTTTAATGTTAATTGAAGGTATAAGCTCACAGGCATGAATTTCCCTACTTTCTTTTTCTTCCTTTGGCTGTCTTTTTTGCAGAGTCTTGAAGAAAAATAGTGAAGTAAATTGGAGAGATTAAGTTAATTTTGGTGTTTGCACACTTTCGAAGGTTGTTTCGTAGGGGTGGGGGTTGGGGGGGCTGTTGATGTTCATGAGCTATGGTGGTGTAGTGAGTTTGTATAGTGGGCAGAAAAATGGCTGCCGAGTCATCCAACAAAGGGTTTCATCGAGAAAACAAAGCCTTGGGTTCTGCTCTCAATCGACAAGCTATATCCTTCCATTCCGCTGCTGTAAACAGCAGTTCCGACATGATTCCTATGGGAGATTACTTTGGGGTGAATGCTGCTGCTGCTGCTACCACTAGTTCGGCCATCATGATGATGCCTGGGAATCCTAGAATGATCAGCAGCAGTCCTGGAATGGTTCAGTTCCAACCTGTAATTTCTGCTTCTTCTTCTTCGCTTGTCATTGATTCCATTCCTCCTGGCCCAAAACATGACACAGGCTTGGCTGTTGAGTGGTCTGTTGACGAACAGTTGAACTTGGAGGAAGGCCTTGTCAAGTGGGTAGCTTGTTATGTTGTTACGAATGCTTTCTTTTTTTCTTAAATTTGTTTCTCCTTAACATACTTTCTATAATGTTATTTTATCATTGAGCCCTTCTATTAATGTTTGCAACTATAAAAACTCTGTCAATGGTGACAGCATTTGTAGGTCAGTTCAGGGGATATGTACGATGGTTTTAGGCATATGCAAGCTTCCTTTGGTTCAACAGTAAAGTATTGCATAGATCATGTGGGTTTTGTAATTTTGTTGAAAGTTTCTTTTATGGAGGATTTTTATTTTATGCTGTTATTGCATTCTGCTGGATGTTTGCTAGTATCTGACATGTCCACGTACTAGAACTATAATGAAAAAAGAAAGATGGCATCTAGTGGTGTTAGATTATGAATACTGGACTCTGTACTCGAAGTTTAAGTTTAGGTATACAACTGTGGCTTACAGTTTGCAGTTATTGATGATTTCTTTTCACCTATCATTGTTTCATCCCTACAAGAATTGACATATTTGTGCTCACTGGTTATGCTAAATTACCTGTATTGACAATTAATGTGTGTGGTCTAAAAGGGCTTTGTTTTTGGATGTCATGTTGGATTTTAGTTTCCCAAGTGGGTTAAAATTACTGCTCTATAGGTTGGTTTACATGTGCTCCTCTCCTTGAATTAATTTTCCAGATATGCTGATGAGCCAAGTATTATGAGATACATAAAGATTGCAGCCACATTACGTGACAAAACTGTACGTGATGTTGCATTAAGGTGTAGATGGATGACGGTATGCTCTTTTTACTAGTAATAATATAATTGATGCCATGTTTTTGTTTATCTTAATAGAACATAGAATACAAAAAAGTCCCTATAGTTTGTCACTGATTACATTTGAGGGATTGGAAATTTAATTTTGGGCACCTTTAGACTGGATTATGTTTTATTTTTGACTCTTGCATCACCAAAAACTGCACTTGTAGAGGATGCACAAAAAGATTGTTCTAAACATACAGTAAGAAAGGAGTTTGGTTTGGAGCAATCATTTAAGCTCTTATAATTATTTTTTTATCTTATTTTCGGAAGCTATTAATAGGAAGGATTATGTTTGTTTGTTGTTGTTGCATATGTGCACCATTCATTTTGTATTACCTGATGATTAATTGTCTGTTTTAGTTGCTCAGAAAGCATTTGTAGTGGCCAAATTTTTAGAGTATTCTTCATTAGATGAATAAAGTCTCTTTTATTAGAAAAATGTCAAAGATTTATTTGTTTGAAGAGTGCATGCTTGTTTATTTGATGAAAAAGGTGCCTGTGAAATCCTTTGCAGAGAAAGCGAAGAAAAGCAGAGGAATTTAATTTGGGAAAGAAGACCAGCTATAGGAAGGTACATCGTATTAGCAAAATTGTCCTATCTTTAGATGTTTTGGTTGCGCATTGCATCGTTTTACCTGATAAGATATTTGGAAATTCCATTTGGAGTTTGCAGTTTACAAAATTCATTCGCCCTTCTCTTCTGAACATTTACATATTAGTGTGACATAGGATTTGGTGAAAGGTACAAATATGGAACCCACTAAGAACAAGTGTGGGCTGATTGCTTGGCGGTAGAGTAGAAGGCAAAGGCATCTTTTAAGAAGAGGGTGTCAGGGGGAGAAACAAGGCTCCTACAATGTGAGGTTTAGTAAAAAGGTTAAAAGCCTTACCCTTGTTTTTACAAAGAGACTATCTCTGCAACTCAGACTTGTAACCCTCCAATCTCAATGGAGTAAATTTACCATCGCACCAAGGCTGATGCTTTGAAAATGCATCTCTTAAGTTAGCTTTTTACTGCCTACCTCTTTGTGTGCTCACTTCTGTAATTTTTCGTTAAAATTTTGGAAAAGGCTAAAGGAGGAGCCTTGGTGTAGCAGTAGGGTTACTCTATTTTGATCTGGAGGTCACTAGGTTAAGTTGTGTAGACAACCTCTTGGTGAAAACAAGGGTAAGGCTACATACTCCAAACCCTGTAGTGTGCGAGTTTCTTGCATTGAGATGCAATTTTGATTTTGGGATGGGTTGCTATTAAATGGACTACAAAGATGACTGTTGTCCAACACTTGCCCATATGATGGTGAAGTTTGGTTTGTGGGCCTTATATTAATTTGGTGGTTTTCAGTTTATGCGAACAGAAAGAAAACTTGCAGGGCTTGATACCAAGTATTGTTCATTCCTTTTTGTGTGGTGAGAACTGAGAAATAACATTTCTGTAGTGCCATGCTGGTCTCTAAATCGAAGCATATCTTTTATAAATGTCTAGGGACTTGGATAAGCAGAAATGTTAGATGCAACCTTTTCTTATTTTCTATATCAGATTCTGTTGAACCAAAGTTGTGCATACAAAGGCTTCAATATATTATATGTCTAGAATTTTTCAAAAAGTTAGCACAATTTTTGAAATGGCCTGTTAGTGTCCAGGCTATTGACCACAATTGTGCATACAATGTCTTTTATAAATGTTTTCACTAATCAAGCTGTTAATAGTGTCAGGCATCCTACTGGAAGTCACAATGCCCTCCCCCAATATTACAGAATAATTGAACCAATACTTGTGCATTTGAAGTCCCTTTCAGGTAGTTTGACATGATTGTTTCATTCCTAGTCATGGTAATAGATACAAGGTGTAATCTATGCACTGCTGCAGTAGGTATTTATGGATGCTTTTGATGTCTTTTTGTTGCATTTTCTTTGTGGGTGCATTTTTTATTTTATGCAAATACTGGTTTTTATGGCCAATTTCCTTTCACTTTATCAGTGAATATCTGATTTTTGCTTGAATTCATTAATAAATTAACATCCTTCGGATGTAATTGATAGAAGAAGCAGTATTCTAAAGATCTTGCTTCTTCAGGATAAGATGGTGGAATCATCCTCAAAGATACATGTGACTTCTGCTCTGTCACAAAACATGGTTGGATATACTCTAATGACACAGAGTGAGCCTTTACTTTCTGAAGGTCAGAAATTTAATTGCTGTAACTGAACATTTCTTTCAATGTTAAGTTTTGCAGATTTTTCTTTTCTGCTTTAGGTACCTGTGAATTCTCTCTCTCACTCTCTCTCTCACACACACACACTCGAGTGCTTGGTCACCCCTCTGCCCCCTCGGGGCCCCCAAAACACACACGCCTGCTGCATGTATGTGCTTGGTTTTCTTGAGTTTTCTATGGATAGGTCTTTAATTCTGCTGAATCAGTGGGGTGATGAATGCCATTTTAAATAATTTGCACATTTAGATATGATGTATAGTGCGTAATGACTCCTACTTCTCTTTTGCTGCCTCTTTTTCTTGTTATTCTTGATAGGGTGATATTTGAAGTTAGTTATGTGGATTTAAACTCTGTTTATGTACTCTTTCTCAAAATTTCTCCCTTGAATTTTGTGTAGAGTTATAAAAAAGTTTTTAATGTCCCAATTTTAGCCTCCTGGTTTGTGTTTTCTGGCATTATTTTGTTGAGGCTCTGGACAACTAATTGAAATCAGGTTAGTGGCATTTTTGCCATGATCTGAGTATTCTATTCCACTTGTTGGGATGAAGGATAATCTTGATAAGTCAGTGTGCTGTCTTGCTAGTAAACAATGGAACTCTGGTGTGGAGAAGTTGGAATGAATAAATTCTAATGCTCAATGCTAAGCGAGGCAGAAAATATTGCATTTTGTCAGAGATTGTGTTAGAGATCTTGATTACAAGAAGAACCAAAAAGAATTGTTCAAGAGTGTAGGGCTTCTATAATTTCACAGAAGATCTTTTGTTTGGAGAAAATAATTTCCACTGGGAAGCATTTCTATGAAAATGAATTGTTTTCCTTCATTGTGATACAGCGTGATGGTATTTTTTTTGCAATATGGCATATAATACAAAGTCATAGTATAGATAATTAATGATGTTGGCATTATTCAGCAGCTGGCCTATAAGTTTTCAGCAATTCATTGGGTGTTGCCAGGGTGGTCAAGAGTATATTAACAGTGTTTGCAGAAATGACAAAGTATTGATAACCATTGGACATTGGCCATACTCCGACAAATACTTTTGTGGTCCATCAACTACCTCGGAGGTAGCTAAGACCATAATTTTCGTCAAATATGATCTACAACTAGTCTATGGTCAGTAGGATATTAATTGTTACAAGTATCACAGTGGGGATGTTGGAGTCCAAGGCAATGGTCAATGTGGCCAGCAGCTAAAGTGATTAATGGTGATAACTGGTGGTCATCAAATGATATTTATTCCCTCTTTTATGCCGAAAAATGTTTTGCAAAATGACTTCCCCTTCCTTTAAAAAATGGCATGATTTTCCCTTTGATGAGGAAAATATATTTTTTTGGGGACCAATTATCCAAAGTGTACTGAGAAAGGGAGGGTTCTAGCACTCTAACATGAGTTTTTTTAGGTCCACTTTTTATTTGGTTATAAAAAGTAAACTTTCTCTAATCACTTAATGTCTCTAGCATGTTGATATCTCATTACCATGTACTTACAGAGCTACACCAATTTTCTGCTGAGCTCCAGCATAATTAAGGCATTTAAGAAAATACCTAGCACCAGTTGATCTCAATGCATTCCCAGTCTGATAGATTCATAATATGTTGCCTGGGTCTGGGAATAATGGTTTCTTGTTATTAGAGGGGTTGCAGGATATGTCTCTTGGTTCAAGGTTAAAAACTATGCAACAATGAATGTGTGTGAACTGTGAAGTTATGTGATTGAACGGCAGGGCTTACTATGCAAGTGAAACATGGGCTGGCATATGTTGGATGAGAACGATGAGCTGAAAAAGAGTTTGTCTCTTTAGATTCAATAGTTGAGTAACTTGGCTGTATAATGTTCTAGAATCTGCCTTCTGCCTCTATTTTATTGGTTTTTCTCTTTCTTTTTTAACATTATTTTTTCTGTGAGTTGTATATTTATTTTGTTGTCATCATTCTGGGCTTGTGTGGACCATTACCTTTGTACATTTTTCCTTCTTTTTGCAAATTGCTAGTTGGAAAGAATGTTGCTTCCACTGATCTGTTTGCTTACTTGGGTGGCTTCAGGATTAAGTGGTACAGCTAAGCATCTCCTGGAACAGAATGCTCAAGTGTTGAGCCAAATCACAACTAACCTTTCTATGCACAAGGTGACCACCAGATACCGATATTTATTATGTTGGTTCAAACTATCAATGTTAGCTGATGAAGAAAAGCAGTGTTACTATTTTATGACTGCTTCATTATTCTCCGATGGCTAAAACTTGTTTTGGAGTTTTGAAGTGTTGAAGTAATAAGATTTGGATAAAGGCATTTATGAGCTACTATTTTGGAACAGATAATGATTATGACTTTTTTTTGAGCTACTTATGGACAAGCTGATTTTATTATAATCTTGTTCCTTTTATTCCATTAGGAGTTTTGTATGATTGCAAAATTCCTGTTAAGTTGAAGGTTAAATTCTATCGAAAAGCTATTAGGCTAGGGCTGTTGTATGGTAGGGAGAGTATTGGGCTATTAAGAAACATGATGTCTAGAAAATGAGTGTGGGGGAGATGAGAATTCTTAGATGGAGTTGTAGTTTTTAGGTGGAATGCTTTCTTAATTTGGTATTGGAGTTTTCATGACCAAGTTATTATAAGTTTAAGTTTGAGACTAAGACCTTTTAATTGTTTATTTTCCTAGTTTGAACAAAACTAGCAGTTGGTAGAAATGAAAAATGTTCATGCTTGTGCCTTGGCCACTTCTTCCTCTGTTGCTTTCAGTGTCTGCACTATGTTACACTAATCCCAACTTTTTCTTCCAACAGAGAATTCTCAAGTTTTTAATGATCTCTTTTAAGTTTATTATTATTATATTTTGACACAAGTCACTCCTTCCTTTGAAGGCTCTAAGTTAAAAACTGTTGGTTCCTTAAAATATGATTTTTGCTTTTCACAACAGGATAGTGCACCATAAAGACATGGTAGATAAAAGCCCCTGACCACTTGTCAGTGCAGTTTGCTAGCAGCTTGCTTGAAATGGCCTCAGTCAGTTTGGTAGCACTGATTTTTGTTGTTTCCACATATACTTGGCATTATTCAAGATGCCATTCTGCCATATCATGATGTTCTTTGAGGCATGCTTGGTTTGAGGATCAGAATCATATTATTTTGTTTTTCTTTGGAGTGCATTTCAACACTATTTTGAAATGGTTGTTGGCTGTCACATCAGAATTAATGCCTTTTCTTATTAGCCTGTAGAGCTTGCAAATTATTTATAGCACAACTATTGGTTTGAATGTTGATTTGAATGTGTTAGCATTGTTTTTTTGTGCTCGAGTTTTAGTTATATGTGCTGATTCATGTTTTTCTGAGGGTGATTAATTAGTTGCCTTTGCTGACAGTTACAGGATAATGTTGACCTCTTTTGCCATGCTAGGAACAATATTACTGCAATTCTGAATGAGTATGTCAATGTTCTCAATTTCTTGAATGGAATGATGCTAAAGATTATCAATACCTATAGTTACCTATTGAGTTGCTTATATTGTCCAAAATTTTACCGTGACTTCTGCAGCATGAGAGGCATGCCTGGCATAATGAGCCAAATGCCTCCTCTGCCTGTCCGCATTAACGAGGATCTTGCAAATAGTATATTGCCTGATGCAACTCAGGTATACTCCATGAAATTTTAACTCTTGTGTATTATGATCGCATTTAGCCTTACATGATTCATGCATAATGGCATGGTGGCATGTTGGGTGGGATAGAGTTGTTTGGTTTAGTGTGAATCCAGGCAGATTAATTAATGCTGATGGGCCCGTCTGTGAGTTACAGATGTTACACCTTTTCAACACTGCTAACATTGAGGCCTACCTTTTCCACCCCAAAAAAAAAAAAAAAAACTCAGGATACATAAAGATGCCCAAAAAATAAAAAAGGAAAAATATTCAGATTGGTCTTTGCCTTTTTTTCGAAAAATAGTTGAACAGGGAATGGCAATATCACAATGATTAACATATTCAGTTTTCTGTCTTCTATGGATTTTATCTGCTATGAGTGTCTCTTTTCAAGATGTTCTTGTACTGAATGAATATAATGTACAGCTGGCTTGAGCCTCCCACAGAATTTAATCTATGCTACAAACCTTTGGTGCATATTTTAAGATATCTCCTTGTTAAGCTGTTTGTTATCTAATCTTTGTTTCTCACATTTTTCAATGATTTATGGCATCAATACATCATACTTACAGCTCTGTTACGCATTGAGAACTTCAGTAACTTACATCTAGCTGCCTGTGATTCTGTTAACCAATTTAAGTGAAAATCTACAATTATAACTTGGAATTTTTCATACTTTGTTACACATTTAATGTAGTTTTGCAAATTTCGTGTGACAAAACTCAATAATGAATAGAACAACTTCTTGCTAGAGTTGCACAGGCATTTGAAATTACTCCTTATTCTTGTCAATTTGCAGTATATCAAAAAGTTTTACATATACTTGTGTAAATCAAATCATCAAACTTGTGGTTTGTTCAAGTCACCGTGGTATGTTATCCAACGTAAGTTTAAACATTGATGTTTTGACAGAAAATATGTTTGATACCATTCTGCAGTTAATAGCCAGCAAAAATGGAATAAGACTTGTGGCTTCTTTTATGAAATCCATTTGTTTTGTTGTTTTTCCTTTATATTGCTAGTCAGCGATGTTTGGTTCACGCAGCAGAATCAAGTTGAAGCAGGAACCAAGGTGTTGATTGAGAATTCTTGAGGTCACTTTGGATTTATCTCGTCTTCGTGTAAGTACAAGAATTTTACTGTAAATGCCAAGCAGATGATAAGAAGCTAATTCCCTTTCCGTGTAATCATATTGATCACACTTTGTTGGTCCCATAATGGAAACCTGAAATGTTTAGCTCGCCACACATGAAACCCAAGCACCAGATAATAAGAATGCCCGAGTGCTTATTTCTCCTGTGTTCAAGGGACAGAATTGTCTAGCTAGACCATCGTTTTTCAGATGAACTGAGTATGTTTCTTCTGTACAAGTTTATTTGATGGAAACACCTTGTAATGAAACTTTCGGTGCTTGATTTCTACAAATTTTTAGCATATGATTCCCGCTATGGTGTCAGCCATGTACTTGTTGGACCTTACAGATTATTGAAAATTTTGATGCTTCTCGTCTAAATTTAGTTATGTGTTTCTATTCTTCTTGTAAATGGAAGCCAACCTTCCTCCCAGTGCTATGGATGTCTGGATATTATTAACCTATCTATGCCAAGGGAAAAGGGCGTCTCCTGGTAGATAAAGGATCGACTAGTAAATTACACGGTACAATCGGAAACCCGAAGAGCTGGCTAAAATTGTTCCACTCGATGTTCAGAATAAATGTGGAAAATCGAAAAACATTGTAGAAGTAACTCTGTATCAGCCTTGTTCTGGGCCGCACACAGGCATCTATATTTTTGTGTTCATGAAGATTATGTATATCAAGTTTTAGACTTAAAACTAAGAGTTGGGGTAAGTTTTCTTTCATCTCACCAAGTATTTTCCAACTGAGAACATCTAAATCGGAAACTCAAGATCATAACTGATGAGATGGCTCCTTGTATATGTCATTCACCCCATTTCCGAAGTACCGTACAACCTACCAGATTGAAGTTAAGGTTGTATTAGTGGTTTTATCTCCTAGGAGGTTTGACAGGCTTTGTAATCCTTCCAATTTTTAATGTTTTCTTGTCTCAAAGAGTTGGTTGGAGGACCCAATTGCTCTCGTACCTCAGTTGTCATAATAGGTTCAGGTGAAAAGTGTTAATCCCTTGGTTTTGTCGGTACAGACATGTAAACAATTAGTGGCATCTTGCACTAATGTTTGATTTAGGCACAAACATGAGGTAGGGATGCCAGTCAAGCAGGGTAATGGGAAGTCAATGGGCCAAGGCATAACAACCATCAAGCTCGACAATTGGTCAAGAAATGGCAATCAGCAGGCTGGACAATTGAACAAGGCATGGCAAGCAGTAGGCAAGAAAATTGTTTGAGGCATCGGAAATCAACATGTAGGAAAATTGGTTAGAGAATTGATAGAGGCAAGGTAGTGCAGGCTTGGACTACATCATAGGCAGGTGCGCTTTGGGTGTGTTGGTTGACAAGCAGGTAGCATTCGGTTGGCCGGCAAGTAGCGTTGGGTTGGCACGCAGTCAACACTGGGCTAACAGAGTAGGAGTTGGCCAGATAATGGGCATGAATTGCGCGAAAAATAGGAGAGTGTGGAGAAAGCTAGCCAAGAAAAAGGGAGTCTAGCCAAAAAACAGATGTCGGGGGAGTGATATTTACAAGCTCGAAACACGCAAATGCAATACAATTCACTGCAAAAAGACAAAATTTCAACTTCCGAGTATTTCTTTTTCTATAACTCATCTCTTTTTGTTTTTTTTTGTTTTTTTTGGGTCAAATGTCACTGAAGATGAGAATTAAAAGGAAATTACTTTTGGGTCAAAACCTCTCTTTAATCTCTCTCTTTTGCATCCTTGTGTTTGTTGTTGCTGTTGTCGTTGTTGTGATTGTTCTTAGGACCATGGCAGCTAGCATAATTTCTTCCTTCTGAATAGATCGGTGACCAGACCGAGAATAAGAGCTAGAAAGTCCAGATGTTGGGAGAGACAATCTCGAGTTTTTGAGGCGAAGGTAGAGCGAAAATTAGGTTGAGAGAATTGATCTTGAACTCTTTAAGAGAATTTTTACATTCATAAAATTTGAACCTAATGAATTGGTTTTTCTTGGGTACCGTTTTGATGGGAGGAATGTTGTGGGTGTGGAATTTGGGTGGTTTGTCCAGATGGGATTGGGCGATGATGGCAGTGGCTGTAGGAGACTCAGCCAGCATTTGGACAACTTGTTTGAAGGAGGAAGTGTAGCTTGGACAAAAATGGTCGGGTAAGAGTTGACTTGTTCAAATCTACTATTGGGTTTGGGGGATGGAAAAAGTGGTTATGGTTGATTGTTGTTGTTGTTATTTGTATTGGTGGTGGTGCTGCAATTGTTGTTGCCATTGGCAGTGCTACTGTTGTTATGGCTGGTTGGGAAAGGTTGGTTATTGTTATCTTGTCTTGTTGAGAAAAGAATAGATAAGAAATTGAAAAGGAAATACTTAGTTGTCTTGTTGTGTTGAGTTGTATTGCATTTGCACATATAAATCTTTTTCATGCATGTAAATATCATTATTATTGTAAGTATGAGGTATAAATATTAAGTAGAACTTAAAAATTTCTATTACATAGATAAAATATTTCAAATTAGGAATTATTGTATTAATATGACATTATTGATGTTCATGGGGTCATGTCATGTATCATAGTTAATTATTTAAAATTTTGAAACTTAAACTTTAAAATTAGAGTATTAAAAATTGAGTTTGAAATTTGAATTTTAAACTCTTTATTAAAGAAATAAGAAAAATTAAAAAAAATTTATTAATTAAAAATAAAAGTATTATGTGTGAATTTTATTTGAAATTACTTAAGAGTATAGTTAGATATGTGTTTGATAAGAAAAGAAGTTCTGTGTAGAGAAATTATTCCAAAAACAAGAATTACTTTTTCAAATAATTGATGTTAAAGAACATTTTTTTTCTCATTTTTGGTACAATCAAGATGACAAATCAATAATAAAGTATATTATTCTTCCTTTCTTCTTGAATTGCTTTAGATAAGGATATTATGATATGGACTTAAGGCCTACATCTTGTCCAAGTCCAGCTTCCCCTTTTCAACATAGTAATCCAAATCCTTTAAGACTCTAGGCAACCTGACATACTATTTAATAGTGGATTTGGATAAACTTCCCCTTTTCAACATATAAGACACATGTTATTGTGTGTGTGAGATGCTTTGACATATATATGTTAAGATAAATGCCTCTAATCTTTATAGGTTGTGTTTGCCAAAACGTCACACCAATATTGTCATTGCTACCAATGTTTGCTTAACATGCCAAGTTGAATGGTCCTTCAATAGAAATCCTTAAATGGGTCTAAAAATACTCCATGTCTTATAGCTTATAGGTAATCTTCACTTTAAGTCATTGCCTCCCTTTCACTAATCTTCTGAGCTTTCACTAACTTAGGCATTGGAATGCTAATGTTGGGTTTCAACCTAACACCTTATTGTATTTTCTAGGTATTGTAAGTACTTAATCCCCTCACCAAAAAACTCTCTATCATATAGTGTCATCGGTGGAAATGACATGTCATGTGCTATTTCATTTTCTTTAAGAAACATTTTCTTTTTTTTCTCTTCCCTCTATGATACTTGAAAGCCTTAGAAAACCATAACATGGTCGATTATTTAACTTAACAAGACCATAAGACACCCTTTTTGTCTATCACCTTTTATCTCACCACAAACAACCAAATTAGGTTTAGACCCTTACTACGATGATTATGACCTTGGTATTTACCCAAAGAAGCATTTTTATCATGAGTTTTAAAGTCCACCCAACCAGAAAGAAGGCGATTAGTGATGGGCCTAATTGTTGAAACTTGAGAAGAGTTCAGAACTATACCCTTGAGCTTGAACGATACTAATACTACCCTTGTAAAAGTTGCTAGAAAGGCTATCCCTACTTCCTTTAAATGGGTCATTGGCTAGAGACTTTTATTCTTGCCACTATGAAAGTCTTGTGGTTATTTTTTAATTGCCTCATAAAATGACAAGCCATAAGCCCTTTTTTAGCCATTACAACAAATGGAACAATCTTAAGCCAAAAACTAGTTAGAAACCTTTAGAGATAATAATATCGCTAAATAGCTTAAGTAACTCTTAGATTTAGTTGCTTTGCTACAAAGTGGAAAGGTCATTACCCTTTTGATCTTGAAAGATGCTTTGGACATAACCTTATTGAAGGACATTCATAATGCATTAGTTTGAGAAAAGTTCAAACTTCATAACCTAGAGGTTTATGATGGAACCACTGATCTTATGGACCAATGGAATAGATTTTGGACATTGAAGTCTCTTGATAGGGCATTAGATGCCATGGTATGCAAAGCTTTTACCATTATTTTGAATGCAGCAATTTAAAGATGTTATGTAGAAATCCCCCCTTGTTCCATTTCCATTTTAAAGCTGCTTAACAAAGAACTTATGACTTGTTTTATCATAAGCAAGAGATATAAGAAAGCTCAAATAACGTTGATCAAGTTTTAGTTGTAAATGGACAAGTCATTATGTGATTATGTAACCCTTTTCATTATGGAAATGTTAGATATGCAAAGATTGGAAGATGGCTTCATGCTATCTACTTTGTATTTGGCTTGGGGATGACACCTTTCATTAAGGTCATGTAACAAGCATAATAGTTCATTCTTATCGATAATGAGTCCAACTATATAAAGGACACTATTAATTGTTAGAATAAAGAGCAAATTAAGGAGGCTACTAATAAGAGGCCAAAAGACAAAATAAAAAGTAAGACCCCACCTTGTAACACAAGAAAGAGGAAGTGTTAGATCCTATATATAACCATTATGCCCATTTGATGACCTTTAAGACATATATCATTACGGAAATCAAGGATAAAAACTTTGTTAAATGGACCCCACCTTGTAACACAAGAAAGAGAAAGTGTTAGATCCCAAATATAAACACTATGCCCCTTTGATCACCTTTAAGACAAATATCATTATGGAAATCAAGGATAAAGACTTTGTTAAATGGTTAGCATTACTTAGGTCCTATCTTGCAAAGTGAGACCAATCAAGGTTTTGCTAGTTATTTAATGACCATGGCCACTCCATAGACAAGTGCAAATAATTGAAAAATGTAATATAGGAACTAATCAGACATGATATGTTTCAAAGTTATGCATGCAAAAAAAAACAAAGACAAACCAAGAACCAATTTTTAGGTGTGATAATTGAAACCAAGAGTAAAGTGCCCCCTTAAATAATAGTGTAAATAAAGCCAATCTGCCTCCTATTCAACCTAATAAAGGACTTATTAATATAAGTATAAGAGGTTCTTCCATAAGAATAAGCTTTTTAACATGAAAATCCTATGCAAGAAGGCTACTGAATTTGTAAGGCAAGAGGCCCTACAAAACAAACATGCTAATCCTATTAGTTATCAAAGTAATGTTTAACTTTTTTAATGTTCAACAAGTTTTGGTGGACATAGAAAGCTTTGCAAACATCTTATACTTTGACCCCTTTACCAAAATAAGGTTCACAAAAGAAATTCTAAAACTTATAAATTCCTCTCTTTATGACTTTTTTGGGAACATTATCATTTCCTTAAGCTCAATCAAGCTTTTGTTGGCACTTAGAAACTGTATCATTCAATAGAGACCACCTTGAAATTTATGGTAGTTAAAACCCTAGTTTCTTATAATGTGATTTTAACGTGGTTAACTTTGAGAGCTTTTGATGTTGTCTTATCTATCAAACACCTACAAGTGAAGTTGCTTGCTCCCATTAGAGTGAAATAAGTTAGTGGAGATTAGAAACATGTTATTAAACTCTAAATTAGTTAGGTTACAAGAAAGGGCAAGCACATTAACATTGAAATTGCAAGGCTAGATTGTAGACCAAAATTTGAAGACTAAGGGATACTCATAAAACGGTTGGTCAAAATTTCTCTTAACTTGTAAAACCCAAAAAGACAATAAATTAAGGAATAGTTGATAAGGAAAATTAAAGGCACAATCATTGCACTCTTAAGGAATCACACATTCAATTTTTTTTGGGGTCCTAGTCGACATACCTAAAATGGACTCTAAAGTCATTATATATAAGTTTAACACTAACTTAACTCATAAGCTAATGAAACTAAAGAAGTGAAATTTTGGCCTTAAGAGACAAGTAATAATTCCAAAAAAGGTTGATAAATTACTTTAAGTCAACTTTATTAGGGGAGGCTAACTACCTTAATTGGTTGGCCAACATGGTTATGATAAAAAAAAAAAAGGCAAATAAAGAATATATGTCAACTTCATTGACTTAAACAAAGTATGACCAAAATACAATTATCCTTTTCCTTGTATTGATCAACTTGTTGATGGTACCTTAGGACATAAGTTACCAATCTTTATGGACATTTTCTCTAAATATAATCAAATCCCCATGTAACAACTTAACGAAGAGAAAACATCCTTTCTTATGTGAGAGAGGAAATATTACTATAAAGTAATGTCATTTAACTAGATCTGTTTAGCTTGAAGAATATAAACACTACTTACTAGCATTTGGTTTTTAAAATACTTAAACGACAAATATGGTGAAATATTGAAGTATATATAGATGATACGTTAGTAAAAAATAAAACTCCTTAAATCGTGTAAACAATCTATAGAAAACTTTTAACACATTGAACAAATACAACTAAGAAATGCACCTTTAATGTGCAATCTGACAAGTTTTGGAGTTTTCTTATTTCTAACTGAGGAATAGAGACAAACCTAAAGAAAATTAGGTCTATTTTAAACTTGCCACCTAAAGATTAGAGATATACAAGTCATTGCTGATATGTTGGCCCACCTCAATAAATTTATATTTAGATCTAGAGAAAATAGTTGTAATTCTTTTAATTCTTAAAAGGGATTTAGATTTACTTGGAAAAGCAATTGTGAAAAGGACTTTAACAAGTTGAAAAGGTACTTAGCCTCACTCTTGCTCCTAAGTAAATTAGTCCTAAGAAAGGAGTTATCCATATAACCTCGTGGTAAGCTTGCTAGTAGTTAGCTTAGTCCTAATTTAAGAAGAGAGCCTAATCTAGAGGCTAATGTATTATGTTAACAAAGTCCTCTAAGTTATAGAGGTGAGGAACACTAAAATAGATAATATGACATAAGCTCTCATCATCTTGACATGAAAACTTAGGCCTTACTTTTAAGTCTACAAAATCATTATACTCAAGGACCAACTATTAAGATTGGTTTTTTCATAAAATAGATTTTATAGGAAAACTACTGTAGTGGTTGGTGGAACTCGGAGAGTTTGACATCTATTTCTAACCTTAAAAAGTGATAAAGGGCCAAACACTAGTTGATTTCATTAATAAGTGTATTGGCTTTGAAGAAGTGAAGTTGTAGACACACAGTGATAGAATAGTTAGTGAATGTTGATAGATCATTTAGTAAAGAAGAAACTTATTCCAACACTGTTGTGTAAGGACCCAAAAGTGTGGTCTTAAGGTATGAATTAATATTTTAATTCTTGACATTCAATAATGAAGCATAGTATGAAGCATTTATGGCCGATTAGTAATTGTAAAGGCTTTAAAGATAAAAAAATTTAAAGTATATAGCGACTTATAGGTCATATGGGTTAAGTGTAAAGTGAATTTGAAGCAAAAGAAGAAATATTGTCTAAATATGTTTAGAAAATCAAATTTTTTTTGGTGAACCTTAAAAAGGTTGATGTGTAGCTTGAACTTATTCAAATCCCAAGAAAAGAAAATCCAAGAGTAGACAAGCTATCAATATATTAAACATCTCAAAACTTAGAGGTAAAAGGACTAGGTATAATTGAAACCTTGAATCATTAAAGTTACGAGGTAGAAATCATCTAAGTATTAAAGATGCAATCCAACCCATCTTGGATGGACCCAATCGTCAAATGTCTTCAAATTGTAGAGTTGACTAAGATAAGCAAGAGGTAAGGCATATGGTGTACAAAGTGGCCCAATATGCATTTTTAGGAGGAAAGTTATAAAAGAGATTATTTAGCCTTTAACCACTAAAGTGCCTTACCAAAGAAGAGGTAAATTATTTGTTTAAAGAGATACACAGAGGAATATGCAACAACCATGTCAAAGGAAGGGAAATGGTCATGTAAGCTTTAAGGCAGGGTTTTTACTAGTTTACAATAAAAGAAGATTCCTTAAAACTTATAAAAAAGTGTGATAATTGTTGGTGTTTTCCATACTTGCCCTAATTACCTATCGTTTAGTTAACTCCCATCTTGGCTTTATGGCCATTTATGCAATGAGGACTTAACTTGGTGGGCCTTATCCCTAAAGTCATACAAAGCAAAAGAGATATAATTGTAGTGATGAATTTCTTCATTAAATGGATAGGAGCTAAACTATTGTTGGCCATAATTGAGGAAAATGTGAGAAAATTCATCTCAAAGTCTATCATATGAAAATTTGATGGCTTGTGACTCATTATCTCTAACAATTAGAAGCATTTTGATGATGCCAAATTTGAGAAGTTTTGCAAAGAATTAGGCATCCATTTAAAATTTGCAACTATCAAATATTCCTAAACTAATGAGCAAGTGAAGATCACTAATAGATCTATCATTTAAGGCCTTAAAAAGTGATTAGGCAAAGCTAAATGGTAATGGGTAAACAAACTACTTGACATTTATTGCACCACCTTAAGAATAGTTATAAGAGAAATCATCATTTAAGTTATATGTAATGGTACACACAAAGGTAAGAGAATCAAGTTATTACTTTGAGAGCATCTAAAAAGATGCCAATAGTAAGGAATTATCGACCAATCTCAATCTCTTTGGGGAACTTAAGAGATAAGCCTTTATGAACATAATCAAAAAATGACTCAATACCACAATAATCATGTCGAGGATTGCTTATTCATCAAATACAACCTTATACTATAAAGATTAGAACCATACAAGAGTAATGATAAAACTAGCAAGTTGATGCCTAATTGAGAAGGTTTGTACTGAGTGGTAGAAGTCATCTAACTTAAAAGGTACTTATTTGAGAAATTAGACAAATCTTTAATCTTGAGGATATGGAATTCAACTAGTTTAAAGTTATATTTTTAATAGCTCCCATATTTTGCCGTCCTTTTTGTCACAAGTACATTTACCCTATGAATAATATGATATCAATGATGAAATTTTCCACCATAAAGATGTTCCTAAGTTATTTGAAAAATACTAAAACACAAAAATAGTTAAGAGGTTGACCCCTTTTAGTAAGCCCTTTAAGTTAATACTTAGCAATTTAAGGGACTTGCTTGAGCTTTCGAAGTATTAAAACCAAAAAAGGTTAAAGAGTTTAACCCCTTCCAATAGGCCTTTAGAGCCAACGTTTAACAGTTTAAAAGACTCATTTCAGCTTTTAGAGTGTTAAAACCAAAAAAATAATTAAAAGGTTGGCCTCTACTAACAAGCCTTTTCAATCAAGATTCAATAGTTTAAAGGATATGGTTGAGCCTTTGAAGAATGAATACCAAAAAATGATTAAAGTGGTTGACCCCTTCTGATAAGCTTTTTAAGTGAATACTTAGTGACTTAAAGGATTCATTTGAGCCCACAAAGTATTAAAAATAAAAAATAGTTAAAGGGTCTTACTAATAAGTACTTTGAGTCAATGCCCAGTGACTTAAAAGACCTACTCAAGTCCTTAGAGTTAAAAAAAAAAAAACCAAAAATAGGTTAAAAGATTCATCTTTTTTAATAAGTTCTTCAAGTTAATACTTAATGGCTTAAGGGACTTGTTTAAGCCTTAAAATTATTACAGCCAAAAACCAATTAAAGGTAAGTGCCTTTAAAAAGGCCCTTTAAGTTAATGATTAATGGCTCAAAGGACTTGTATAAACTCTCAAAGCAAAAACACCAAAAAGTGGTTAAAGGTTGGCTTCTTTAAAAAGGCCTTTCAAGTGCATTTTCAAGTGCATGCTCCATGTCTTAAAAGACTCGCATGAGCCTTTAGGGTAGCAAAATTGAAGAATGGATGAAACAAGTCAAAACAAATATGAGCTTGAAGAAATATAACTTGAGCATCAGCCAAATAGGCAACAATTGCTCCTTAAAATGAAGACACATCTTATTACTTAATGCACAAAAATAAAGCTGAAAAGGGCAATGAAATAATGTGTAAAAACAAATACAACATACACTTTATGACTTGATACACAATAAAAGTGTAGAGATATAATAAAACACATGAAAAGGAAATGTAAGGAACCTGTAGACCAAATGTACAAAAAGAAATGCATAAATAGGTTGTGGCCTAATGAATAAAAGGAAACACAAAAACATGTTACAATTGAAGGTGTAAAAAAAATGAAAAATTAAAAATGAACACAAAAAATGGCTCATAACTTGATGACTTAAAAAGAGCGAGAGTATATTGTAACAATACACACAATGAAAACAAGAAGGAGATGAGAAATGCGACACAAAAAGATACGTAAAGGAAAGTTATGGTTTATAACTTATGGATAAATATGAAATAAAAACTTCAGTTTATTCATTCAATAAATATATAAGGACATTTTTTTCTTAATCACTTAGTTACAAAAAGGAGAAAAATCTTAGTACAAGATTTAAATCTAGACTTGACCTTTATGTTAATAACTTAACTTTTCTTGACATTATAATCATCCTCAAGTTTGTAGATAGAGAAGAAGAAGTTTGTGAGAGCTTGACCTTTGACTTAAGGAATAAAACATCATACTGAGACCTATACTGAAAGGCAAAAACCTTCAAACAATACTTAACTCACTTAAAAGGTCCTACCAAAGAAGTAAACAGTGAAAAATCATTAAATGATTTTGGGCTCTTTAGTTGTAGTCCCCTAACACCAACATAAGGGGAATTGGCACTTTTAAACTAATAAGTTTATTTTCAAGACAAGAACTAACTTGTTATGTTAGTACCAATTTTAGGCCTATGAAGAAATTAGATGCCGATACCACCAAGGTTTATATAGGCTTACCAAAACTACAAGCTTATACCTCTTTAAATGGTATGAGGCATATAATTTTGCTTTAGACCTAGATTTTTTGACATTATAATTGCCTAATGAACTTAAACAAAGAGGACTAATATATTTCTTGACATGTGGTTATTTAGGAATCCTATATATGTTACATAAGGGAAACAAGTAACTATGATGTAAAGAAACACATTGACCCCCATCCAAAAAAGGATTTAAAAAAGGCTTAAAGAATGAAAAAAGTACCTATTCTTGAAAAAAAGGGAACATTGAGGATTGTACAAGAGAAATCTTGGTTTTCTAAAAAGGTAATGAGAAAAATGAAGTGAACCTTAAGATGAGATCTTAGGAATAAAGAATAAGACCTCAAACCCTCCAAATTTATAAAGGGTGACAACTAATAGACTTTTAGAATAAAATGTGAAACATCTTACAATAACTAGCATTAAAAGTGGCAAAACCATCTCAGGGACTTAAGAAATGATGGTTACCAATTTAACATTAAAAGTGCAATATTAGAAACTATAATTACATGAAAACTAAGAAAACATTTGAAAAGTTGATCTTATCTAAAATGATTGTTTTTATTAATAAGGTACTTATAAAAATGCCCTAACAACCAGCACAAAAACTACAAAAAGTAAATATATGGATTAACAAAATCAACAAGTTGCAACTCAAAAGGATGAAGGCTTCTTTTTAGGTCTAAGAATAGTAGTGTTGGAAGGGTAAGAAATAGTGTCTTAAAGACCTAGTAGAAGGATATTTTTTTTTTATGTGGGAATACTTGAGAAATGGAATTAGCAACCTAGTACTTTTAATACTTGAAAAAGGATTTTACAAGTCTTTAAAATATTAGTGATACCAAAAATTGCCATCTATAGTAGCCCTCTTACCTCCTTAACTAAGACAAAACTATCTTGCATCTGGTCTACTCTTTATAGCATTTTTTTTTTTGATGTCTAACAACATTTTTAGGCTAGCCCTAAGATGGACCAACTTGTCCCTAGCCTTAAAATCTTACCTGGAAAAGTTAGCTTTTAATCACTGTCAAAAGGCATTTCCTCACTGGGCTTTTTAGGCTTTCTCTAGCTTTGTCTTTATCTTAGTAACTAAAGTCTTAAGATGGATCTTTAACATAAAAAATCACATGATTTAGCCATTAAGATTCAAGTATGCCTCATGAGTTTTATCTTGTTCATTCTATAATTGTGCCATCTTGGTTGACTTATTGTCCAACATTTGCAACTTATTAAGGGTACCTTCAAAGTTAACAATCACAATATGAATATTTGTAGCAATTAGAGGAACCAAGGCATTAAAGGACTCTTTTGGTGTTATTACCCTTATTAACATTGTCTTTTAAATTATACATTGTGACAAGTTATTTATTCTTATGTTGAAAGGAGAGCAACGTAAGAGAATGAGACTTTAAATCCTTATCCTGAGAGAGGTCATCACTCTCCACCTCCTCCATTTAACTTGAGATAACAACTCCACTTAATGAATCTAGATTAACAACCTGAATATCAATAGAAGGGCTAACTTATCCCTTAACCATATATGTCTCATGATTTAAATTAACTCATTAATGTTCCTCCTTAGATAACAAACAAGGATTGTCTTTTAGATGAGCATGCTTAAAGACACCTAAATTGGCATCCATCAAAGGACACTTTATATTAGAGATTTTGAGTGTGAGGACACCACATATTACCAAAACCTGTAGGTTGAGGTTGTTTGTTTGATTAAAATAGGAATTAGTCACTCTTTGGAAACTAAATTGGGCTTAAAAGGATGTATTTACAAAAAATGAAAATAAAAATTGTTAATAATACTTGGCCAAAGAACAAGAAGTAAGAGTATCCTATGAGATGAACAAAAAGGTGACTTGATCAACCTAAATCTACACCCTAATTATAGGTAACTAGGGATCAACTAGCCACATTATTAGTGTCTCATAGACTCCTACTCCCTTATAACAATGTATACTAAAGTAAGGAAATAATTATTTGAACAATAACCATTCCTTCTCTATATATCAAATTGAACTTTACTTAGCTATTTGAAAAAGAAAGGGAATAAAGGCTTTCCTTGGTACCATTAAAAGTGCCTTAAAGAAAACAATTCATTGGACAATCTTTTAACACTTGCCAATGAAAGGCATACTTATCATATCAAGCAAATGCCCATTGCTTGGAATGATTGCCATTTCTCTTTAGAGGCTAAATGAAAATAAAATTACCCTTTGATTCCTCATATAGGGAAGCCTACCCTTTAAGGTCTTCAAATGAATAGCACCCCCTTTATAGAGGTAATAAAAATCCTAATCTCCTTTATGAATAATGTTGACTATTTTATAGAAGTTGGCTAATATGGCCATAATAATGACAACATGATACCTTGTATCCAAAACTAGCAAACCCATTAAAAGATATCAGGAATAGGGAACTAGTGGCAAGGAGTTATCCCCATTAATATGAAAAACTTTTGTACCTTACAATTTATAGGAAAGGTTAACTTGACATTCAAATGCTCTTTATATACAAAGAAATGTAACTAGAGGGGTAGACTATAACCCCTTTCACCCAAGCAAAGGGTGACCAAGCAGATAATAATGTTACCTTATGAAATATCTGTCCAGCCAACCTTAAGAAGTTATAGAAGAAAAGTTACAATTAGTATTATTGTGAGCATTATGCAATTTATGAATACTAATAGTGGCCCTTTTATGGTAGCCTAACTAGCATTTTGAAATTTTGTGGTTATGGCAAGAAACAAATGAGCAAAGATTCTCCCAGTAAGGGACCATTATATTTGTAAACTATTTGAAAAAAGTTCTACAAGGCATAAGACTTATTGATTCCTATAATGAAGAACACTCCAAGAAACTAGTAAGAATAAAAATATAGAGCCCTCTAAGAGAGAAAATATCAACCACTAGAAACGTGACAAGTGGGTCATCAGTAAATGTGAAAATGGTTATGAAGAAACTAAGTTGGCATAATGCTTGGTCTAGAATTAGAAAAAGGCATGAAGTGGTTGTAACAATTTAAAGAAATGTGGCATTCTAAAACAAATCTAAAGATACCAAATGATTTGTTTGATAGTTGTTATTAAGGTACCAAAAATTTAATACCTTACTCTCAATTATTCAATAGTAGATAGTGTGAATAAGGGTTAATCCCATAAGGAGTGTAATCCATTTACTATTGATTAATTAAAAATTAAAGAAATTAACATAATTGGGGAAGGGGGGGAAGTTGAATTATGACTTTGTAACAAATAAAGTAAACAAACTAATGAAACAAAATAAATTAAAGAAAGATCAAATACTAAAAGTCTAGTTCTAAGTTTATTTGTAACCATGATATTTAATGATTTTAATCACCCATAATGTTGTTTTAATTCAAATAAAATTATCAACCCTAGATAATAACAAACTCTATTATCCAAAATTTTCCTTAAATATTCACTAATCTAAACAAACTCTTTATTTAGGTTATAACCATTATATTCCTAGAATAAACTCTTAAAAGTAATATACTAACAACTTTTAAAATTAGAAAAATAGGTTAATATAAGTAACAATCACACAAGTTTGAATAATTTAACTTACATTGAGTTATTCATTATAATAAGATGAAAACTTGTCCATAATCCCTATTTGTTATTTGCTACTCAATAATTAGAAAGAGAATATAAATGGATCATAATTCCTAATTTTAGTAATTGACATTTGTTGAGTCAATTTACTAGGCTAAACCAAATTAATTGAACAAACAATTAAAAGAGAACAATTGAAGAACTTTGTACTATTAAAATATCAATAATTTTGAAATCTCTTAAAACTATGGAAGAACTTAATTACACATGTTAAAAAAATGAATTCCTTCTAAAGTGATTGTTTTATACTTTAGCCATCTCCTCCCTTTTTACTCTAAAAAAATGGTTATTTATATCTTAAAGAATGTATATAATAGCCACCAATAAATCCTAAAGACTTAGGGTTTTCTTAATCTTTTAGAATTTTTGTATTGACTTTTAAGCTGATTTTAGACTAGATATTATTTGAATTAGGATTTGAATTCTTTATGAAAGTTTTAGTCCTCCTTTATAGCTTTGTAATGCATCAAATCTTGCTCAAAACAAAAGTCTATAGCCCATGTTATGAGTTTAAAATTGGGATTGACTCAATCCAGCCCATGATGAATTTTATAGCAATTCTCCAATTTGGGCCTGTGTATCTTTCATAATAATTATAGGCTAAATGTATATTTCAATTTAGGCTTTTAAATCACCTGATTTGGATGTTTGAAACTTGAGTTTTGTCTATTTAAATACTCAATACTCAGACAAGAATCTTACTTTAATTAAGATTCTCTTTAATTAGGACTAGACTTTAATTTTTTGCCTTATCTTTAAAGCAATTTCTCAAAACCCAAACAAATAGAAATTGGACTCATAAACCTAATCTAAAAAATTTGAGATTTTTACTATAATTTTATTGAAAATTACTTTTCTTATTAGGACCTTTGAGTTAGTGCAAAATTCGAAATAAACAGTAAAAATTAAAATGATAAAATGTTAGAATTTTTTCTAGTAAAAGTGTATATTCTTAAAACTTTTTCAAAACATATCTAAGTTACAAAACATATTCTAATCAACTTAAATAAGTATAAAATTTATTGAAAATAACTAAATATAAAAGATAATAAATATAATAAATTCTTACTTATTAAATTTCTCTATATTTAGGTTTTGCATGTCCTTAAGCAAAATAAAATCAACTTAAAAGAATAGTAAACCATACACTAGTTATACCTTAGAACAACACTACAATGTATAATCTCATTATGTTCAATTCTCAACCAACATATTCATCTAACTTAAAAATGCAACAATGTCAAATGAAATAACAATAAGTCTACTCATCTTTCTTCCTTTCTATCTATAATTGCCCTCAATTAGTTAATAAAAGGTTTATAACTAAGATGACTAAGTCATATATAATTCACCTATAAACCATTTCTCTTTAGTACTACAAATTGGGTAGCAAATTAAAGTGTTCCTTATTACAAGTTTAGGAATAGCTTAAGAAGAACAATTTCAAAACAAGCTACAAATTTCTTAACCATCTTTCATCATAAAACTCACATAACTCCTCAAAAAGAATTGTTTCAATTTAGTATTAAAAAGTCCAACACATTTATCCTTATTTTATAAGACATTGTTGACATCTTAAACCAAACAATATATCATAAAAAGAACCAAATTTCATACTTATGCATTATAAAACATTTTGAAGCATAACTAATTTATGATCACTATTTCATGAAAACTAAGAAAAATCCTATTTAAACCTTTCTCCTACACTTAAAACTTACATTTTCTCCAATGTAAGGCCAAATGTAATGAAAAGTTATTTGAAATATAAATAAAATGAAAGAGTAAAGAAAACAAATTTGATTTATATTTGGGTTGCCTCTTCAATAGTACTTTTGTTTAATGTCGTTCGTCTGATGACATGCTTCCTTGGTCTATATAGATTGGATTTTTCAAGTCCATCACCTTAAAATTCTGCACCCAAAAACTTTTATAAAAGGGTTTGATCATATGACCATTCACCTTAAATACCTTATTTGTCTTTAAGCTTTTTATTTTAGTTGCAAGATAGCCAAAAATATTGGTAATAACAAAAGGACTGATTGATCAAGAGTGCAACTTACCTAGAAACAATTTAAACTTTGAATAGTTGAGGGCTTTCTATCCAACAATAAAGTTCTTCCTTGAAATCTTTTGATCATAAGAAGCCTTCATTTACTTTTTATAGATTACAATGTTTTTATATACGTCATTTCTTATCTCTTCAAGCTCTTGTGGTTGGAACTATGTTTGTTCATCCACCTTATCCATCTTCATGTTGCATTGTTTTGATTGCCTAATAAGTTTTATGTTCTAATTTCACTAGAAGATGATATGTCTTATTATAGATTAACTAGTAGGGTGACATTTTTATAGGTATTTTGCATGCTGTACTATAAGCCCATAATGCATCATCTAGTTGCCAACATTAATTCTTTTGATTTATGTTAATTTCCTTTTCAACAATGGATTTGATCTTTCTATTAGACACTTCAACTTGACCACTTATTTAGGTTTGGTAAGTTGTGAAAATTTTATGTGTGACTTGATACCTTTATAGCAATGCCTCTACTGTTTTATTATAAAAATGGGTGCCTCTATCATTGATCATTGCCTTTAGTGTCTTAAACTTTGCAAAAATGTTAGTTTTCACAAAATTTACAACTTTAAAATCATTATTTTTTTTAACTCCTTGTCTAGCTTAACCTCTCCTTTTTTTTTTTTCTTAACTTAAGATTTTTTATGATGGCCACCTTTAACTCTTCCTTGTCAACTTAAAAATTTCTTGTAGTAAAAAAATTAATAACATTGATGGTATAAACTGAGTGAATACCACTAGGGTACCTTATAGCCTTATAATTATTGAACCAAATTTGTTCACCAATAAATTGCATCATTAAGGTACCCTTATGCATATCAATCTTTATCTTGACTATCTTTAAGATTGACCTCCCCAGTAAAATAGGTGTAGGGTTAGGGGAAGTATCATAATCCATATAAATTATGTAAAAGTCAATTGGAAATGCTAGTTTGTTCACCTACATTAATACATTCTCAATTACCTCCTTAAGATAAACATTAGTACACTAGTATTTTTTTTAAGGTCCTAGATTTAAAGAATAATAAATGGATCATGAAATCACGTCGATAGAAGCTCTTAATTTTAACATAAGTCTTTCAAATTTGATATAACCTATTTTACACAAGATGGTGAATATATCTAAACCTTTGCACTTGAGGAGAAGTTTATATTAAAGAATTACATACACGTTCTGCCACACTTTAATCTTCTCATCATTTTTCAATCTTCTTTTATTAGTGCATAGTTCCTTAAAAAATTTTACATACCTTGGTATTTACTTGATTAGATTTAGTAGTGATATGTTTACTCCTATCTTATGAAATGTCTCAAAGATTTTTCTCTCCTACTCCTCTTTCTTGGATTTTTGTGCACCAAGTTTGAAAAGGAAGAGAGTTAGCTTTAATCTAAATGAAAAGGTTAGAAATTACCTCAAATGGAGAAATCTTTACCTTTTTTCTCAATTCCCTCCTTCATAGCTACTTTAGATGTTTTCTTACATGGTTCTTCCAACCCTTTTCCACTTTTTTATTATATAGGCCTCACATTCTCATTTATATTTACTAAGGTTTGAGAAGGTAATTTTCTTGAACTTTAAGCATTTAATCTACCCATTGTGGTAGTTAGCTAACTTACTTGATTCTCCAAATTTTATATACTTGCCTTTGTCTCTTGTTGGAATTATTAAAAGTGGGTTAAGAAAGTTATATCTTCCAACGATGTACTTGAACTAGATGAAGCTACTATTGAGGTTGATCTAGTTGTTAAGTTTATTGAAATCTTGCATGTTTATTTTGATATGTATTTTAAATTGGCTTTCTATTTCTCTCATAGCTCAAATTGGAGTGATCTCTTATATTGAATTGTATGTATTAGAATAAGGATCATACTTCCTTGACTTCCTTTGAAATCCTTTTATAGCATTTACTTACTCCTTTCAAAGAATTGGGCAAAAATCTGTTAGATATTTCATTATTAGACATAAGCCACATGTCCTAGCTTGTTGCAAATTTCTTATAGCCATTTGTTGAATAATAGAGGCAATATTAGAAATCTGTAGCTAAAAAAAAGATGTATTTACCTTATTTACTTTTATGATTAGGGCATCTTATTTCATCCCAAACTATTGGGAGTTTATTACCATATTGAAGATCAAATTCCTTGTAACATCTAGTGTCTTATCTATTAAATCTCCTTCATTTACGACATCTATCATATTCTTATCTATAAGGAGTAAGCATTTATAAAAATATTGAATCAATAATTGGTAATTTATCTGGTAGTGTGGATAGCTTGCACACTTCTTGAATCTTTCCTAGTACTCATAAAGAATCACTCTATTGTACTAACAAATACCACATATTTTATTTCTTATATCGTAACCCTAAAAGTTGAAAATACTTTTTCAAGAACTTTCTTTTCATATTGTTTCGTGTTGTGATTGACTCTGACAGTAAATAGTAAAGCCAATCCTCAACATCATGAACTAAGAAGAATGAAAAAGCTCTCAATTTTATTTACTCCTTCGTCACTCTTATTGCATTTATACTTGAATAGACAATATGAAATTGCTTTAAATGCTTGTTGGGATTCTCATTTACATGACTGTGAAAAGTAGGTAACAAATGTATCAATTTTAATTTAAGCTTAAAAGTTAAAGTTAACTTAAGATATTCTATACATAAAGGTTTTAAATTAAAGTTAGGAGAAGTAAGCCTTTTCAAAGTTTGGTTATTCATAGCCATGTCTTTAAGCTCAGAATTATTAGATGAACTACTATGAAATTAAGAGCTATTTTCATGCCATATGAGGTAACCATAGATTGCTTTTACTTCTATTAAGCCTCTCTCCTTAACTTATATAAGGTTTTCTCAATTTCTAAATCAAAATTTGGTTTACAAAAGTAAGATGATCGAGTTATAGATTATAAATAAACATAAAATAAAAAAGAAGCATGCAAAAAAAAAAACTAAAAAAAATCTATGAACAAAAACACAAAAAGACTACCAAAACATTATCAAATAGCATTTTTAGGGCTTGAGAGGATGAAGATAGTGGCATCATGATTGGTTTTACTAAAAATGTCATTTCCTTTAAAAGTGTATAGTTTCACCACTTAATTTAATTGATAGTTTCTTAATAAATGGTATCATCACAACTAAAAACACCAGAAACACTTGAAGAATACAAAACTTTACAAATGAAAAGGGATATAATGTTATAATTAACTTAGTACAACAAAAAAATATTAAAAAATAAAAAAATTGATAGAAAACACTTCTTAGCAACATCGCCAAATTTAAGTAGCAATCATCAAGGCACTAAAAATTTAATACCTTATTCTTGATTATTTAATTATAGATAATGTGAGTAAGTATCGATTTCATAAGAAGTGTAATCAATTCACTAGTAATTAATTAAAAATTAAAGACATTATCGTAATTAGGGGTAGTTAAATTCTGATCTCGTAACAAATAAAGTAAAAAAATCAATTTAACAAAATAAATTATAAAAAGATCAAATACTGAAAATTTAGTTCTAAATTCATTTGTAACTATGATATTTAATGATTTTGATCACCCACAATTTTATCTCAGTTTTAATGGAACTATCAACTTTTAATAATAACAAACTTTATTACATGAATTCTCTCTTAGATATTTACTAAGAAAAATAAGCTTTTTACCTAAATTTTAACCATTATATCCTTAGAATAAACACTTTAAACTAATATACTAGTAGTCTTTAAAATTAAAAAAATAAGTTAATAAAAGTAACAATCATATAAGTTTAGATCATTTAATCTACATTAAGTTATTCATAACAATAAAATGAAAATTTGTTTATAATTTCTTATTATTATTTGCTACTTGGTAATTAAGAAAAGGATAAAAGCAGATCAAAATTCCTCATTCTAGCAATTTATATTTGTTTAATCAATTCAGTAGGCCAAAAGAAATTAATTGAACAAATAATCATTCAACCATTAAATTAGAATAATACAAACAATTCCATAAGAAAAAAGAACAATGTACTAGAACAATCTATACTATTGAAATATCAAAAGCTTTAAAATACCCTAAAATTATTGAAGAGTTTAACTGCATATGCTAAAAAAATGAATTTCTTCTAAAGTAATTGTTTTATTATTTGGTTTTCTCCTTCCTTTCTACTTTCAAAAAATGGTTATTTATATCCTAAAGAACATACATAACAACCACTAGTAAAACTTAAAGAATTAGGATTTTCATAATCTTTTATACTTCTTATAGTAGCTTTTAACCTGATTTTGGACTAAGAATAGTCCAAATTAGGGTATGAATTCTTTAAAACAATTGTAGTCCTCCTCTTTAGCTTTCCAATGCATCAAGTTTCGCCTAAAATAAAGGTTTAGGGCTGAAGTTAAGAGCTAAAAATTAAGACTAACTCAATCCAGCTTATAACATATTTTATAGTGAATTTTCTAATATTTTTAAACTATTGAAGAATCAATTTGGACTTAGGTCTTTTCATAATAATTGTAAATATGAATTTGTACTTTAATTTAAACTTTTGAATAACCTAATTTAAATGTCTAAAACTCATGTTATATCCATTTAAGTACTTAGTCTTTGGATAAAAATTCTACTCTAATTAAAACTTTTTCTCCAATTAGGACTAGACCTAAGGTTCAAAAGAACTTAGATTTGGACTTATAATTCTAATTTGGAAAATTTGAGGTGTTTACTAGAACTCCATTGGAGACCATTAGACTTGTGACTTGTAAGTTAGTGAAAAACTTGAATTTAAACCTATGAGTCAATGAAAAATTGAAACAAGTAATAAAGGTCAAAACAATAGAATGTTAAAATTTTTCTTACTAAAAGCATAAATTCTTAAAACTTTTTCAAAATATAACTAGGTCACAAAATATATTCTAATAAACTTAAATATATATAAAATTCATTAAAAATAATTAAATGTAAAATAATAATAATAATAATAATAAATTCTCACTTATCAGTGTCTCCACAACCTTAAATGATGCGTCTCCACAAGACGTGTCCAAAAGGATACAAAACAAAAAGGACTTATAAATTCGGAGAGAAATTACATAAAGGGAAACTCCAAAGGCTTACAAAAAGAAAAATAAAATAAAATACAAGGGAATATATTCTAAGTCACCATAAGAATCACTTAAGGCGATAGCTTACGAGTTAAGGTCAATAAGGTCATTCCCTACTGATCGCCTTGACCATTACCCACTTTAAAATCATCCTTCAAAGTCCGAAGTCAATAGTGGGAGAGGTAAGGAATCTTAAGAAAGGTCATTCCCATTGAGGGCACATCACAAGATTGTTGTCTTGCGAAGTATCAAAAGTTGTAGTTAATATGTGAGGAAGAGCATTAGTGAATAACTTAGCATTCTCGCAATCTATAGCTTTCGAGCAACCTGTAGTTCCACCTTTAGCTCCTTTACATTCTCTTTCACTTTGGAGAGATTTCTCTCCCACTTGTCTACCTTCTCCCATAATTCCTCCCAATCCTTCTTCATCTTTATGGCAACATTATTCATGCCTTTGTGAATAATTAGTTGGAGAAATTGATCACACAACTTCTTATCATCAACCAATATGGAAGATTTATGCTTCTTATAATGGGAAACCTCATTTTTAAAAGTAGCCTTCTTCCTTTTTTGAGAGGAACCAATCATAAAAAGTGATTGTTATCTTGGAAGGAGGATATGTTCCTTGATTTGCTTGAGAGGGAAGCAAGTTAAGGGTAGAGGCACTTGTAAAGGATAAACCTCACCTTATAATAGCTTAGGACATGGCCATAACATAATACTATGAATACACCCCTTCGGTAAAAAGACCCTTAGATTTTGGACTTGAAACAACATGCACGAATGTTTATCTCTTAAAGCCATCATATGATAGTCTGCTTTGAGGCATCAAAAGTAAGTTGATCACTAAGCTTGGTCTCCTTGTTTCAAACTAATAGGTTGATAACATCGCTCAAGTTCTTCATATAGATTAATTAAGTTTGATACCTTACCCTATTTTGATGATTCTAAAGTTTGATTCCCTCCTTAGCACAATGAAGGACACTATATGACCCAATTCCATCCTTTCCAAAGAACTTAAGATCATGCATGTTAAGCAAAACATTGCAAGTGATGGGAATTCCAAGATCTTAAGCTACTCCTATCATGACTATCATGTTCCTCCAACCATTAGGAAGGAGCTAAATTAAGGCGATCTAAAAAAATAAGAGATATTTTTGAAAAGTCTTAAGAAAAAGCAATGTTAACCTTATCTCTAGTTAGGTAATGAAAATGATAGTGGATCTTAAAGGAGCACGATACACATTCTCATCTCAATGTGGGCATATAATACAAATTTTCTTACATTAACCTAGTCCAAATAGTTGTAGTGAGTGGTAAAAACCTACTAAGGTTTTTCCTTCTTCTTAACATTACAACATGCTAAGCTGCAAGGAGGCATAAACATTTGTGATGAAGTATCCTTAATCTCTAATGCCTCAATGAGACCTGTAGGTTCATCTTAAGACTCAATATCTTGGGACATCTCTTTACTTAAAAGTGCCCCTTCCTAATGGACACCCTAAAAAAGGACCACATTTATTTAGGACTTCTTCATTTCCATACGCACATCTTAATATAATCACATTGTGTAAATAATAATGAATCAAGAAGTAAAGAACAAATGAGCAAGAAAAGTAGAAGAGGAATGAAGGAAAGTTAAGAAGCATTTTATATGAGAAAGTGAGAATGCACTTGCCTTATAAATAGAGGAAACTCGCATGCATTAAGAAGTATTTTATATGAGAAAGTGAGAATGCACTTGCCTTATAAATAGAGGAAACTCGCATGCATATCAAAAGGTGTTACCTTAAGAGACAACACTTAAGGGTTTTTGATGATACAAATACTAAGGAGCTACATCTCGAGGAAATTAGCAAGTGAATCGATTGAATTTTTTTCAAACAAATGGAAAATAAACAAGTAACATGAAGCCCTTGACTCTTCTTATTAATGCTAGATCTTAAAGGGAGGACAAGTGATAAGGACGTGACCAATGACTTACATCTCGTTCAAGCCTAGCTTCCTATCCTTAACCTAACAACCTAGAGCCTTAAAGACTTTAGGCAACTTGACCTATTGTATAACAAGTCTAAATAAGCTCCACGCCTCATTCACTATGCCTTAGCCTATAGTACATGTGTTGCCATTAGGGATGCTTTAACACTCGTATACCCAAGAGAATGCCTCTAATGTCTATAGGGTGCAATTGTCAAAACATCATGCCTACTCTTACTTAACTAATAATGATGCAATACAACCATCTTGGATGGACCCAATCATCAAATACCTTTAAATCATAGAGTTACAAAAAGATAAGTAAGGGGCAAGGTGCTTCAGGTACAAAGTGGCCTAATATACCCTTTTGGAAAAATAGTTGTACAAGAGATTCTTCGACTTCCCATTGTTAAAATTTCTCACTAGAAAGGAGGGAAATTATATTTTTAGAGAGATAAACCTAGGAATATGCAGTAGTCATATTGGAGGAATGTTCATGACCTTTAAAGCTTTGAAGTAGGATTTTTATTGAGCTATGGTGAAATGTGATTCTTTGAAACCCAAAAAAAAGGTAGCAATTACTAGCATTACGCAAACTTGCCCCAACTACCAGCCATTTTGCTAACTTCCATTCTAACTTCATAGCCATCTATGCAATGGGTACTTGACTTGATAGGCCCCCTCCCTAAAGTCATAGGAGGTGGGAGATACATAGTGATAGCAATAGATTATTTTACCAAGCAAATAGAAGCCAAACTGTTAAAGACCACAGTTGAGAAAATGTGAGAATATTCTTTTGGAAGTCAATCATATGCAGATTTAGCATCACACAAGTCATTATCACTACAAACGAGAAGCAATTTGATAATGCCAAATTTAGGAAATTCTATGAAGAATTAGGCATCCATTGAGAATGTGTAGCTACTAAACATCCTCAGACCAATAGGCAAGTCGAGGTTACCAACAAATTTGTCATTCAAGGTGGGCAGCGGACAAACAAACTACATAGTGTTCTGTAGGCATACCACGTCACCATAAGAATCCGTACAATTCATGTTTCCATTCTATTTTCATTGGGAAGATGTATCACGTCAGGATCTGTTGCTCAAACCAAATCATGCCAACGTTATGGAAGTTCCTGGATTGCAAGAGAAACTCCTTCTGTTCTAGCATTTGGGTTAGAAGCAATGGTGCCTGTAAAGGCAGAAGAATCCAGCTACTGCTCTAAGAGCTTCCAAGAAGATGTTAATAACAAAGGAGCAGAAAAGGTAGAAGAAAAATAAAGGATAATTTAGAAGGATTAGAGAAGAGAAAATGAGAATGCACTTGCCTGATTAATAGAGAACCCCATGTGCATATCGACATGAAAGGGTGTCAATTGAAGAGAAATCACTTGAGGGTCTTGGATGACACAAATACGAAGGAGCAACAATGGGGGCCCGAGGAAATGTAGATAGCCTTGGCTTCCAAGCAAAGCTGGGACTTAAAGAAAAGGGCAAGTAATGAAGATATTATGACACGAGCCAAAGGCCCACATCTCGTCCAAGCTGACTTCCTATCTTTAACTCGGCAGCCCGACCCCGCGAGATTCCAAGCAACTTGGCATATTGCTTAACAAGAAGTTTGGATAAGCTCCACACCCCATCCGTTATGCTCTAGCCTATGGGACATGTGTCGCAATTAGGGACACTTTGACATATGTACGCCCAGACGAATTCCCCCAATCTCTGCAAGGTGCACTAGCCAAAGTGTTATACCACTGCTATCTTCATTACCAGTGCTTACTAAGAGACCAAGCTGTAATATCTTCCAAAAGATACCTGCCTAACATGTCAACCTAGCTAGTCCTCTCACCAATCCTAAGTAAGGGCAGTACAAATTGATATTCCATGGTATCTCTAATATCATTGAGGAGCTTCACGTACCTGTTTCTTTGCTCATAAAAGAAGAGAAGGAAGCAGGATGAGGCATGACTGTTGTGGGGGTTCTGGAATGGACTAGTTGTATAGGGTGCAGTGGCGTTTAGTGTCACGACTACTTTTGCCGTATTTGTAATACTGGTGTTTATTTTGTATTTATTTGTGTTATTAGCCTAATAGAACTCTTTTTGTACAGGGTGTCCAAATTGTATAAGAGGTGATGTGCTTACAAGTTTTCAAGCCTTCTTCAGCTGGGCTTGACATTTGTCCCAGACTAATTCTTTTAATTAATAATAACTTTTCCATTCCACAAAAAACAAAAAAAAAAATCGATTTCAAAATTTTAAAACTGAGGATCTCCTCTTCTTCAATGCTTTGGGACATATGAATAAGAAATTCTATCAACTATCATCAATCTCTCAGCACAAACGAAAAACACATACATTGACATGACGTTGGTTTTCTTGTGTGCCTCGTGTGTCAAAATAGATTATTGCAAATAGTTTAGTTATTTTTTGGTGCAAATCATTCGCTGGCCAATTATTGCATATAATTGTTGAACTTAATTACGCACTTTTAATCAAATCATATGCAAATCTTAAATGATTGAATTAGTAAATATTGAATGTGGTGCTCCTGCTGAGCCGGCAACTCGATTTCCCTGTAGAATATGTAAATAAATAAATAAAAGGTGAATTATTCCATTTTGGTAGTTAGGTGATCCACTAACATGTTACATACTACTCTGAGTTCAATTTTATTTCCTTCTTTTTTTTTTTTCTTCCAAAATTCTTTGATAATTAGCAAATCCTAAGAAACACAAGCTACTTTAACTATGGACGTCAATACGTGTAGTCGTGATGTATCTAATTAACCACAAAATTGATGAGATTTCATTGCACCACTTTTCTCGGCAGACTTACAATAGACTTCACGAAAGGGGTCACAATGAACTAATTGGGTCATTCAAAATGTTCACATTTTTTTTTTCAAACGAAAGGTCCGTAGGTTTCACCAAAAATATATATTTATATCATGCTGTATTTAGAAGAATGTGTAATTTGTCCATCATTTTTAATCAAAAAAGAAAGTTTTTTTTTTTTTTTATGAACTTCAATACAATTGCTAAAATAGCATGCGAGGACAAATTTAAATACGCGAATAAAAGTAAAAGAAAAATCAAGATATATATAATTTTGATTATGATTCCCCCTATCTAAGTAACAACATAGCAGCAGTGCCTTGAACTTTTGAAAACGATCATATTGTGCACGCGAGATGCCAGTCAGTCCCACACAGTTATTGGATCATCGTACAGAGTAATATCCAGCCAGCCCAATACCTGTGCCACTGGTGCTCGTGCGCGAGCTTGGACTTGTGCACAACATTCCCTTCCTCGTATACATTTTTTACAGGGTGTGTTTGTGCTGACAAGTGCTCTGATCTCACCACCTCCTTAATTTTATACGTATCAATTCAAACATGATGTTAAGTCACTCCTTCCTTACCGTTGGTCTCACTAGAAATTTTTTATTAGACGATATAATTACCCCTCTTTACATCGTCCTCTCCCTTGAATCTTTTACTGATTAATGAAATTTCTCTGGGCTCACTCGCTCACCTGTCATTGTTACTCCAGTCTCCTATAGATATATATATATATATATAGTCCTCTCTCATCCATCTACTGTGCTCAAAGCATTAGTTCTTTCAAGTCACCATTTCCACTTCTAGAGAAGTCATGTTCAAGTATGGTTGGAAAAGAAGAACCATTGTCAGTCTTTTCCTCCCCACTTCTTGAGTAGCAGAAGAAACCACGTCCACAATGCGCACAATAATGTGACGTTCCCTCCCACTGCCCCCCTAGTAGTTTCCCGCGGGCTTCCTAGCCGGGCATCCGTAAAGCTATTCTTAGCCATGTTAGGCATGCGTCCTCCATCCACGTTACTTAACATGGAAAATAATTGTTCTTGTTAAGTAACATATAATCCAATGAAATGCCCCCAATGACCCCCCCCCAAAAAAAAGAAAAAGAAAAGAAAACAACATTACTTAACATATTCCTTTCCTTTATGTATGAGCATAACAAATTACTATTTTTATTTATATTTTTTAATATAATAAATATATCATTTTATATTATATAAATTTATTTAATTATTTTTTACATATATTTAAAGATAAATTAATTTAACTTATATTTTTATCAGAGGGCAAAAGAAAAGGAAATGATATTAATTACAGTCGCAATTGGCGGCCAAAAGAAAGTGACAGGGAGCAAGCCTACCACATCTGACTTTTGTCTCGTGCTGAAAAGACAAGTAATGCTCATCGTTTAACATTGCTCGTTAATTTAATCTCAAAATGTGAACTGGGTCCCACGATTTTTCGAAAAGAGACATCTTTTGTCGTGACGCGGCGAACACATCTCCCCTTTTTTTTGTGTAAAAAAATAAAAAAATAAAAAAAAGACAGAAATAGTCTCACAATTTTGCTAAAAAAATTGCAGTGTATAGGGACAAATTACAAAATTAATAAAAAATTACTAATTATTTAATATATTATAAAATCAAATATGTATTTAAATCTATTAAATATTTTGATAAATATTTGAACTTGTGACCCTAAAATAAGAATAAATATTTAAAATCATTGAACCACATCAATCGGTAGTAAGATGAACACGTTTCTCATTAATGACCAGGAATGAAATTTCTTGCCAACACACATTTGATTGTTCAAAATTTCTTTTTTTTTTTTTTTCCTTTTGACCAGCTTTGTTTGTTCTAATATGCTTTAGTAATTAACCACATTCATATGCAAACAATTAAGCCCGAAAAATTAATTATATTAAAAAATAACAAATATTTGTCCATAATTAGGGACCAAGTACATTGATCATTAAGGCTTTGACTCTGATGTTTTTGACACATCTCTAGCTTTTCTCGAATATTTTGGGTAACGGGCTTGAAACCGGTCGCTGGACTAGCCGCGATATTATGACCACAGGGTTGGCAGAGATGGTTCACAGCGAGAAGAATAATCAAAACCAACATTTTGCGAAAGCATCGACGGAGCCACCTTGCGCCCATGTCTTTGGACGGCCCCCACGTAGAAACAAGGCTCAGGTCATTGTCAAAAATGTCCCGTCGACAGCTTTCTGCTCGGCATGATGCGGTTGGTGTTTCTTTTATTTGGACAGTAGTTAACAGGGATTAGGGGACTCCGTCGTGCGTCCTTGGAAGAGTAACGTGTCGAACAGTACAAAACTTTCATTTCGGACGATGAGATTAAAGTAGGAGTTTTGGAGTTGATCCCATGAACTCTCCCATTTTAAAGATGGATCATTCGAATGGGACCCTTCGCATGTGCCAAAAGCAAGCACATGCATTTTTCTCGTCAGTTTTTTTTTATTTTTTTATTTGAGTGGAACTTGATTGCACGAATGCACTCAATTGTACATAATTAATAAAATTAATAAAATAATATGTATCTTTTCTCTTTTTACTAATTCATTTTTTCATTATTAGCCACTCCAAAAAACAAAAAAAGAAAAATAATAATAATAAAAAATAAAAGGAAAGATATCCATTAGCCTTTACTTTCCATCTCCCTTTTGGGTGTTCGCATGCAATACGTCTCCTGAATAATGCATGCAAGTTGGACGATAAGACTGCCAATCCATGTTTTACTGATGACAAATCATTATTCTTAAAAGCCTCTCTTTCATGTCCACACCTTTGAAAGGAAATCTAAGGGAACTCCAAACTTGCGGACTTTAGGGGTTTTTAATTGTTAAAATATTCAAAAGTAATCGACGTCGTTGAGAGAAAGCAGAAATGGAAAAAAAAAAAAACAAAGGAAATACTTAAAGGAAATTATGATATATTTTTAAATTTAAAAAACATAAAACGGTGTAAGACGACAGCGAAGGATCGTGACTTTGTTTCAGACAGAACAAAGACGCATGCTTTCTTATTTTTGGGAAAAGATAAAGGCATAAATAGAAAATTTGCAGCACTGTTATAGCGAATAAAGAAGGAGAAGTTCTAAATATCAGGCTTGTGGTGGTGGTGGTGGGTATTTTTGTTTGTTGAGGTGTGGAAAAGTTAAAGAGGCATTAGGTTGTTGTGGGCGTTTCACTGCTCTGAGAGTGCTTTTGGAGGGATTAGAAACAACATTGTAACAAGTAAAAAATAGGTAAATATGCACTCTTGTGTTGAATTTATTTTGTTTAATGTGTTTCATGCAAACGTTCTGATCCGAATTTTGAGGGTTTGCGGAATGGTTTGGTGGGGAAAACATAATAATTTTATTAATTATAGAGACATGAATGGTTTTGTATTGAGTTTTTCTTTGGTGGTTTAGTTTTTCCTAAAATTTAGAAAAAGTAGGGAAACTAATGATGAAAATAATGACATTTCGATGGTGTGGCCAGAAATGAGTGTCAGCATAAAGAGCTTTGATGAGGCGTAGCATGACAAAGATGGTTTAGATGCTTTTTGATACGGCATAATATCTAAAAGTGTAATGCAAAAACAAGCCCTAGTCGTTGTTTATGGAAACAATATTCATGGAATTTATTTATTTTTGGTCAAAGTTATTTCGATGCATATTGAGGTTTAATTGTTGCCATGAATTTCAAATGATTTTTTACCTTTATTGTTGTAACAGTAGATTTAGAGCGGATAGCTAAGAAGGTGAAAGCATAAGAAAGAATGAGGGGGCTGATGATAGGTAGATGAAATGGGTTTCATTGTATTGCTATATCTGCAAAACTTCAGATTGAACAGAGAACTCTGCTCGTGGCTGATGATGAATTTTGATGCTGGTCGAAAAGGATTGAAGATACAGCCCAGTGTCAAAGAGTTGGTGGATGCAGATGCTATTAGGTATATCCTGGGAATTCCTTATGCTATTTTGAGGAAGTACCAAAGTGACTTACGAAAAATGAAATGGAACTACTGAAGAAAAAATACATGAAACATGGAAAAGGGATTTTAGAAGGACGTATTTTAAGGATGCTTGCTTAGACCCGAGAAGAATGAGAAACAATTTAAGGTGACATTTCTGTTATATGCATTAGGTTTTTTTTTTAATGTTCTACTGTCAATTTCGGCATCAATACCAAAACGTTGCCTACAATTGGCATTGCTAGAGATGTATGAGGGTATAATTGGGGTAGATATGTCCCCTCGTCATCTCAGTCTCTAAAGGAGAGAAAGTATAGCATTTGTTACCATAGGGTTCTATGGCCCAATACACCAGATTCTACAAGTACAATACATAAAAGAAAAGGCCAAAGGTGTGTTACATCAAAGTTACATGAAATAGGATGACCTAACATTTAGTAAAAATAAAATTAATATTTAATTAAATTTAAAAAATAATATTTAATAAAAAGAAAAATAGAGATAAAATTAATATTTTTATTAAAAATATTTATTTATTGAAATGGTTGTACTCTTAAATTTACACAACTATTTATAATTAAAATTATCAAATTAATTAAGAAAATATCATAGTTTAAATAGGAAAATATTTTAATAACTAATTAGAAAAATATTTAACTAGTTATTAAAATATTTAACTAAATAAAAAATAATAAAAAATAGAAAATGAAAATTTCTAAATAATTGGTATAATTTCTTAATAGTATAATTATATTTGAAAATTAAATTTTGTAGAATTTTTCTTTGAATTTTTAATAGTCCCTCTAATTTATAAAGTTTTGTACTATCCATTTTATGTCAATCCCTTCTACTTAGAAAAACTTGACCTTGGGTTCAAGTTATTAGGTAAATATAATGGATAAATATCTATAATATTAAAGATTCTTTAAATTCCTTATTCCTCAGATAGATCAATCATATAAACATTTTTATTAATTTTCCTTAATACTTGATAAAGACCATATGGGCAATTACTCCTAATAAAAAGGATTCAAAATTTATCAAGATCTCAAACTCCAAAAATAATTCAAATAAGAATTAAAGTAATCTCATTTTAAGATAGGAATCTTTTGTCAATAATTTGACTTAGGAATCCTAAAACTTACAAAACTAAACAACAAAAAATACAAACCTTATAAGAAAAACTATAATAATTACCAAAAAAAAAAAATAGTCTTATTATAGCAAACTAAAGAAATCCAAAACCATCCAAACCAAAACCTTCTGCCACCAAAAAACAATCTCAAGATATTACCTACTACCGATGAGGCAAAAAGGGTCATATTTTGAAATATTGCAAAATTACCTGTAAAATACAAAAATTTCAATTACAAGAAGAAACAACTGCAAAATTAGAAGCTCTTCTTCAAAACACTTTTGGCTCTAATTTTGACTCCTTTGATAAACTCTCAAAGAAAGAATCCCTCTAAATAGTTAAACTTCAAACTATCACTATCTCATTTGAAATAAACAATGAAACTAAGAAAATTAATATGCTCAATAAGGATTAAGAAGTTATCATTGACTTTATTAAGTATATTAAAGAACTTTCCCTACAAAAAGTACATCTAAAGAAACTTTTCAAAACCTTCTAGAAAACAAAACAAGATAACCCCACAATTCTTACATCAATTGCCATTACTCCGTATAACTTAACAACTTATAATTGCAAAATGAACCTTAAAAAAACCAAACCCTACCATACAAAAATTACAAATAGAAATTAAATCCATCGAAATAAAATTTAGAGAACTTAAACAAAAACAATAAAAAGATGAAAAAATCCTGCAACTTTTTCTTACAAAACTCTTAGAACTAGAAGAAATGGATAACAGTGACCTAGAATCAAAACAATCATTAGAACTACAAAACCTCGAAAACTTAGAAAAAGTCCTAACTTATTTTGTTTTTTCCTTTGAATAGATTACTTCCTAAAATTATCTTATTAAGATCACCTTAGTTTTTTTGAATGATTTCAAATTGGATACTATAGTCTTATTGGATATTAGAGTAGATTTAAATTGTATCAAATAAGGAATAGTAACATAGAAATTTCAAGCAATTATGAATGAAAAACTTTCGGTTACAAATAATTCAAAGATGACCATTAAGAATAAAACCATTGCTCTTCTCCAAAATCAAAATTTTTGAATCAAAACCTCCTTTGTCCTAGTTGCGAATATGCATCATATTGTCGTTTTAGAAAAACCATTTATAAACCTTATTACCCTATATACTATAAACTACGACAACATTTCTTTCAAAACGAAATCTTAGAAACTCATTTTTTCCTTTATAGAAAACCCAAAAATATGAAATGTTAATCTCAGCAAAGTTCACTCCATTTATGAGAATAAGATTTACACAATCATCCTTGCCAACATCTCCTATACCTATAAAAGGATGTATCTTTACAAAGAATTCAACACCAATTATAGGACCTAATAACTATGGAGAAAATCTCTCTTCAAACAAAAAAATCTAAAATAACCTCAATTCTAACCTTTAAAATGCCTTTTAAAATAGAAGACAACACATTGTTGGCCTATCCTATGAATCAAACTTTGACAAAAAAATACATTTTTACAAAAACTAGACCTATCTAAATAAATGTTGAATTAGAAAACTATTATTGTATGGATATCTAAGATCTGGAATCTAAAAGCCTCATTTCAAAATCCAAATTGCCCTAGTCTTGTGCTACCTTTTATGTAAACAAATAATTAGAATTAGAACGAAGTGCACCAAGACTAATTATTAATTACAAACCCTTGAACAAAATTCTCAAATGGATTAGGTATCTTATTCCAAACAAATGAAATTTATTACAAAATTACATTTTACTTTTGTTTTCTTAAAATTTTAAATGAAATCAGAATTTTGGCAAATCTAAATTCACCAACAGATCATTACAAAACTACTTCACTGTTCCATTTGGTTAATACAAATGAAATGTTATGTCATTTGGATTAAAAAATACCCCTTTAGAATTTCAAAAAATTATGAATGACATTTTTCATTCATGCTTAAAATTTTGTCTCGTTTATATAGACAATGTGCTTATTTTTTCAAATTCTATTGAACAATATTTTAAAAATTTATAAATATTTTTTTCAATTACTAAACAAAATGGTTTGGTGATATCTTAGTTTAAGATCTTTTATTCCAAACCCAAGTTAAATTCTTAAGTCATTATATTACCTAAGGTACTATTAACCATATTGAAAGGTCTCTTATTTTTGCAAATAAAATTTTTTGACAAAATTATTGACAAATCCCATTTTTAAAGATTTCTAAAAAGCCTTAATTACATTTTAGATTTCATCTAAAATATCAACCGAATGGTAAAACCATTACATGATTACCTTTAGAAAAATCCTCTCCTTTGGACTTCATAGCATATTGCTATGGTCTAACAAATACAAAATCAAGTGCAAAAAATTCTTTGTATCCATGTCACAAATCCTTTAGCCCCAAAAATCGTTAAAACAAATGCCTCTAATTTAAGATATGGAGGTATCATTAAACAACTCAAAAATGGCAAAAAAGAAATAGTTTAGTTTACTTCTACACATTAAATGATTGTCAAAATAATTATTCCACCATAAAAAAAAATTCTTTTCATTGTTATATACATTATAAAATTTCAAAGTGATTTATTAAATTAAAATTTTTTTCTATGCATTGATTGCAAATTTACAAAAGAAATTTTGTAAAAAGATATTCAAAATACTACCTTAAAATATATTTTTGTTAGATGACAAACTATTCCCTTTATCTTTAATTTTGGTATTGAATATATAAAATGGGAGAAAAACTTAATACTAGATTTTCTAGTTAGAGAATTTCTTCAAAATAGATTTCAAAATGCCACAAAAATTTAAGAATAAAGGAGAAAGCTCCTTTACACAAACCCAAAGAAGAGAATGTCCAAACCACCCCAGAACCTACACCTACAAAACCCATTTCTTCAACCCAATCAATTAGGTCATGGATTAAGCAACTTATGAAGGAGGAGGAGGCCTGATGTTCTCAAAAATAGATCCAAGTTCACAAATGGATCAAAGCCATTTACAAAACTCTTGATCTCCTCATGACATACAAGGACTCTTAAAGAACCAAATAGGTAAATTTCCAAACTCTGACTCTCAAAAGGAGATAAGATCTTCCTCCAAAATCCTAGTTTAGACAAAATCCTCTTAAATAACTCTCACCTAGAAAATAACTTCCAAAAAGTCTCACTTTACATAACAAAACCCCATTTCCAAAACATTTTTACAATAGAAGTAAGATTTTATAATAAGGATTTGCTAATTACAATCTCTAAAATCTTCTCTACTGGATGGTATTTCAAACCTTAGGACCTTTCCAAAACATAATTGTATTACATGGTTGTTCTTGAAACAATTGAGTCAATCAAATTCAAACACTTATACATAGAAAAATTCCATTTTGATACTTTACTTGCCATATACAAAGAATTACCCATCCTTAACAATGGGGTAGGATCTCTCTAAATCCAAATATTTTCCTACCAATCTAAAAACAAAATTAAGTCATTACTTGTTATTTTAATATTGAGATTACTAATAAGTATGATATAATGCCTTTTTCCTTCAAAACCATAAAAGTAGCCATTTTTGGTTATTTTAATTTAACACCAAGATTGACACTATAAGAATCCTAAATTGATTTAAGTAATGGTAAAACTATTTCAAATCTTCCCTTAATATTCTCATCCTTGAGATTCAAGATAGTTATAACTTGTTTAAATCACAGTGTGAAACTATAAATAAACAAAGGAGATTTCCCCTTATTTTCCTCTTTTCTACAAAATTTTTCCTACCTTGGGTATTGACATAGTATTTTGAGTATTAAACTCATGATGTTACCCTCACACTCACTAGTAAATTTAAGGCAAAATGGCAGGACTCCATCAAAAACCCTAAAAAAAATTTAAAACCTGCTATCCAAAATTGGTTAAAAGAAATTCAATAACCCATATAGACCAAACCTCTTAATACAACCTTTTTGGCCTAGAAGTCTCATGCTACGAACCTTTTAGTAATAGCCTACACTAAAGAACAATACTTTCTAATAATGCAACAATTATAATCATTCAAAACTCCCTCAACCCATGAATCCTTAACCCAATCTAAATTAAACAAACCCAAAATTGACCTTTTCCAAGGCAACAAGGATAAATGTTTTGAAATCCTTTCTCAGATTTTTTTTTTTTTAAGAAAAGAAAAGAAAGGGTAGAAAAAAGAAAGAAGAAAAGTAAAAAAAATTAACAATTTCATAAAATGATAAAATTACTTTCAGTGAGAGCCAACTCCATAAAACATCAAAATTACTTTCGATGACTGACGGCTCCCTTGCTTATGATTGTTAGCTTCATAAAACGTCAAAATTATTTTTAGTGACTGACGACTTCTTTACTTATGATTGCCAGCTCCACTAAAAGAACAAAGCTACCTTTAATGATCCCTTTAGAGTAGAAGAATTTCTCCATTTATAAAAGATTAAAGGATACACCAAGATAGACAAACCTTTCCTCCCAGTTTTTCAAAACATCCTTTTGTAAAATATTTTCTCCCTTTACTATAATCTCTCTCTCTCTCTCTCTCTCTCTCTCTCTCTCTCCTATAATCTTTTCTCCCTCTCCCTATAAACTTTTCCAAATTCAAATAAAAGTGTTTAAAGTGTTTACAAATTATTATTATGTCAACATATTATAATTATGAGTTATCTTGCCTTAAGTTGGTTTAGTTTAGTAACTCATTTATTGGAAAGGTTAGTAAAAATCATTTAGAACTCTTGGACTATAAGAAATATCTTATCCTGACCTTTAATTCTACAAATATGAACTCGATATTATGTAAAACAACCTCTTGTTCCAATTCATCCACCTTAGTTTTAAAACCCATAGGATAACCAATATTAGGGAAATCACTATAGAAGACTTCAATAAAGGGATTAATGATTGTGAGATCCCAAAAGTCTAAAAAGAATGAATTTACAAACTTTCTAAATATAATTTTTTCAAAATTGATTTTACAATCAAAACTAAAGAATGAGATATTCAACTTACAACAGATTTTGAAATCATTCAACTACTTTTTCAAAAATCTCTTCAAAATCACAAAAACAAATATTACAAATACATTTATATAGGATTAATACAAGTAGCAATCAAATTCCTTACAAAAGAAAGTTTGAACATATCTATTGTAGCTATTCTATAAGACATTAGATTTACAACTTTTCAAAACTCATAACTTAGTTTAGTTAAATCTAACCTGTGTAGTGGACCAATTTCTTTCAACTGTTATTTGAATCTCATTATTTTTTTGTTGACAAAAATCTTTTACAAAATATGATTTTACAAATCAAAAATCATAATTATAACATATTGGAAAGATTAATTATAGTAGTATTAATCTTTAAAATTCATTATAAAACCATGATTTCTACATTTGCATCCAAATCCAAGTTCCAATCTCAGAAAGGTGAGACCTTTCTCTTACAAATAGATATTACTCGATCAAAGATTGTCATTCCAAGATCTATCTAATGGAAGGATATCACACTTCCATAAGATTGGATCTTAAAAGGAGCAGTAAAATGTAAACCACAAACAACTTAAAACAAACACTAAAATTTCCAAAATTAATCTATTTGATGATGGCAAAGTTGTTCTAACTTTTAACAAAAGATCCATAAGCTCTTGATCTACAGAAGGAGCTTCGACGACATCTATTATTGATATAAAGTACATATCAACCATCCCTTCTACTATAAACCTTTACTATAATGCCCCAACACCATGACAACCACCTCACGTTTCCATATCAGATTTACCAAGCACCTCCTTACAAACTACAAACTATGATACAAATATCCCTCATCTTATATACATGAACTCTTAAGTCAATCTCCTTTAACCTTACTTACCTCATTAGCAATTATTGAAAACATTTTACATAAATTACATGTTTTAGAAAAAGATTTCCAAGTTAATAAAAAATACTTGCATATTGACATTGAAAACGTGAGCATAATGGATGCAAACCCAAATTTGTCCCGATACGTATTATGGAAATGAAGAAAGATGTTATACATGAATGCTTCAACCTCTAATATTTATTATAATTGGTTGAAAAAAGAATTGCCAATAACAATAATATGACATTGACATGCTGAAAGGAATTTTGTTAACCTTGCACATCTAATGGTAGTAACAAACATATTACATATTAACCCATTGTGAGTACTTGATTTTGTGATGAAGTTTGATGGGCTTGAAAGATATAGAGAGGATGCAAAACTTAACAATTAAACGATGGATAATCTCATTTATAGAAGCTCTTGGTGCTAGCATTAATATAGAGGCTAAGAATATTTCATGGAAGATATTATACAACATAAGTATTAAATAGAGTTTTACAGATAGATAACTAGGTACTATGAATGAAACTAGGACTAATTGGTAAATTATGTTTGGAAGGATAGTTATATATATCTCATTCGTAAAAGGAATGACTACCTTTCATTTATTTCCATTAATGAGTTTCATTGTAGGTATATACAATGAACCACCTTTTTGATAATGAATAAAAATATATAAATAATGGGTCACAACAATAGACCATAAAGCAATGTAAGTTGCATTGTACACAATCAATATATATTTTTTGGAAGACAATGAGTACATTGACAGAGTATTTCATGGACAAAAATAGAAGCAAACTTATTTTATACCACAAACAAATTTTCATATTCTAAAAACAAACCTTTTTATATAGCATATAAGAGATTTACATCATTGTGTAATATTTTACTATACAACTCCATAAAATGTTATGTAGGTAATATAAAATACAAAGTATAAAGTATAAAAGAGTTTTGCATCTATAAAATTACATCCAAAAAAATTTCCCATTTTTGAAAATAATAACAATCTTTAAACTAGATGTGCACATCATATTCATATTGAATTTTGGATTTTCTACCCATAACCTAGTAAATCTCAATCAGGCAATGTATTGGACATGTATGTATTATTTATACCATACAATTTAACTTTTGGGTAGGATATTTGTAATAATAAACTCCCAAAATGAGCTAGAAGATAGCAAATGATTAGTCCATAAAGGGAAATTGTATATGGACTTACAAGTTCATGGACATAAATAAAAGTATAATAATGTCATATTAGGTATACACTATTTCATATAATATAAATAATATTTTATATAATATATAAAAACATCTTGTATATATTATATAAAATATTTTATATGTTGTATAAAATAGTTTTACGTATATTTATGCACATGAGATTATGTTTCCATGTAGTTGTTCCCTTTAGTAATTACTGACCATAATAGGTTCTACAACACTACTAATGATGATAGTCTTAAATTGAATAATGATACAAAATCCCTTGAGGTGTATGACATTGACCATTAATGTAATGTAATGTAAATACATGTAGGTGTATTATTAGGCAAAAAAGATCTTGGAAGTCTAACAAAATGAAATTAGAATTGGCACTCATTTGTCTAATACAATATACTATACTTGTTGAACTACATGTTGGCACAATATAATGCTAACTACGCAGTAAAACAGAAAGTTAAGAAGACTACACTCATATAAATTATATTTGCATTATGATAACTATATGATACAATGAAAAGCTAAGAAGATTTACACTAATATAAAACATATTTGGTTAAGATATTTGAACGACTAGAGATTATATGTAGAGAGGCTATGCTAATAACCACTTTAATATTGACATAAGTTCCTGACCTTGTATAAAACATAGTGTATGTGGTAAAAATTTGTGTTTATGTTGCAAAAACACAAATGGGTTCCATTAAGAATGAAAATTAGGGTGCTATTGTCAAACTTCTCTTAACAAACATTAACATGTCCTATCAAGGGATCATAAATTATATCTGAAAGTAAGTTGAATGCCTAGAAAGTATATACAGAGACGTAATAGTAATAACCACTTGAATATTGTTAAAAGTTCCAAACATTGTGTAAAACATAACATATGTTGTATATATTTGTGTTTCTATTGTATAAACTATCATGGATCCCATTATAAGAAAACAATAAGGTGTTCTTGCCAAACTTCCCATAACCAATATTAGTGTGTCTTCTCCATAAGCATATATGTGTAAATGTAATAGATTCCATTTTATATTATATTGATGCTCCACAAGATGACAATAGGCTTTTCATATTACATAAAAGGTTAATATGCAATACAGATTGTATGTTAGCTTTTATTTATACATGCTCTTGATTATATCATTTTTAAAGTGTTATGTCAAATTTTTTTGAGTTTGCAACGTACGTATAACATTTCCTAAACTTGTTTTATTGGCTACATGACTTGCACATAATTGACCACTATGGTCTACAAGTCCATATAGCATGTGTTGGCAAAAATACCACTAAATACTAGAGTTAAGGTTGATTATACTAACCTTTTCACTTATATACCATATAATATAATATGTTGTGCCTAACTAATGGTTGACATGTAAGGTGTTTTGTGACATTTTCTGAGAAAATAATTGACTAAATGTATGCTTTAGATGTCAATCTTAGGTACAATTATAAAAAGGCCTAGTGTTAGTCCTTTAAGCATCTTGATTTCAAAATGCAAATATTTGATGGTATTTCTCACCAATACTTAACATAAAGTTGGCATGGGATGAGCATGTCAAGAAAAATAATGTGAAAGTGGAGTTAGTGTACAGGACAATCAAGTTAGGGGAGGCTAGGTTCGGGTTATGGCAGTAGCATCAAGCCAAACTATAAATGGAGGCCAAAGTCTAGGATGTGTTCCAATAGCATGTGAGGGTGTTACAGCTATGTATGGTAGCATTGGCATTAAGTAGGAAAGATGTTTTGGTCATTGGTTGGTGCAATAGTATATGTTGTCAATGCAGCAACATGTTATTAGCAAATGAGAGATAGTTTAAACACATTAATTTCTCCTCCTACTAAATGACCAGATTCCTTAATATTCTTTAGAGGATATGCATGCTTTATTTTAGAGTTAGCTAATGTTGGTGGACACACAGAGGTCTAGGTTGACATTACATGGGCATAAGACAAATTGGCTAACATGTGTTCCCCGAATTGGCTACAACATCATAAAACATTGGTGTATGAATTGAAGTCTAGGCCAATAATGTACTAGATAGTATACATATATGAGTTAGGTGTATGTTAATGGATAGACGACTTAGGAGTGTGTCATAAGTAAGTATAATCTCAAGACCCACAAAAATAAAGAGATTATGGGCGATGTTTCCTAATAACGTAGACATGTGACTAGCGGGCAACAGATGTGCTGATCAAGTTGTTTGAAGTATCCAACTCTCTTTAAAGATAGTTCAAATTTGAGTTTTTATTGGCCAAAAATGTAAGAGCATTTATGGGCAACTTGAAGTGAGTAAAAAATGTCATCTAAGTAGGAGAATATAGGTTAAAGAGTGTTATACAAGGCACTTAGACATAAGACCCAATAAATCATAAAACTATGTAATTTACTAAGACATGACTATCTTAACAGTCAAATTATGCAAACCTAAGTAATTAGGGGTGTGAACTACTAATATTATAAATAAATGCCAGCCAAGGGCTCACTATCTAAGAAAAGAGAGTGAAAGGCTATAGGAAATACTTAAGGGCTTAGTATTGTATCTTTTGTAGGCTTTTGTGAAAAGTAATAAAGGTTGGGAAGGTTCACATATATATTGTACCTATTGCTCTACTTTTGTGCTATTGTGTGGATACTTTACTTGTATTTTTATGTGTAAGTTTGGTTGAGACCAAGAGGCATCTTGCTGTCATCACAAGACCAAAAGTTTGTAGTAAAAGAGTTGGTCATGTGACAATTGGTATCAGAATCAAGTTTGATCAATGGTTGGTGGATCGAGTCTTGATGTGGTGTAAAAGTGAGTGACTAAGCCCCTAAAGAGCAGACCCTTTCAAATTTGGCAAGATTTAACAAGTTGAAAAAATTGGTGCGTCTTTTGTAATCTTATTATGATATTCTTAATTCGGCATGAATTAATTGCTTTGGCCATTTGGAGTAAGATGCTCTTGTCTTTAAAAAGGTCATAGGCAACCTATTTAGCAGATGAGGTAAGGGCTTGTTGAAGATAAAGATGCCTAAACCGAAGCCATCAAGGGTAAATATGATAGTAAAACAATTGAAAACTTCTTGCAGGATATAGAGTAATACTTTAAACCTGCCCATATATTAGATATAAAGAAGGTGGCACTGACTAGTATTTTATCATACTAAGGATGTCAAGCAATGATGGTAAACTAGATTTGACGATGATGTAAGTATAAGAAACCTCAAATTAAGATATAGGACGTGCCAAAAAAGGAATTAAAAGATTAGTTCTTACCTTATAACATATCATAAATTGTAAAAAAGTCACTGAAGATATTGAAGCATAATGACATGATTCATAACTATGTCAAAGAGTTTAGCTTTTTTTTGCTCAACATTCGAAATATGTCCAACGAGGATAAATTCTTCAATTTCATGTCAAGACTTCAACTTTGAACTCAAATTGAGCTAAGAAGACAAGGCATGAAGAACTTGCCCTTCACAATTATTACTATTAATAATTAGGTCAATTTTTGAATCGACACTTATAATTCTTCTAGTGGCAAATAGTCCAAAGATAAGGCTAAGAAGAAGAAAAAGGAGTCTCAAAAATGCAAAGGGAAAGGTTAAGTTGTTATTTGAAACCAAGGTAAGAGCAAATTAAATTTTGGTTATTTTATTTGCAATGGTCTACATAAGGTAAAAGAGTGTCCAAAAAGGTAGAAATTAAGCGCCTTAATGGTTGAAAATGGTGGTAGCAATGCTAGTTTAGATGATGTCAGTCCCTCTTGGGTCAATCCTATTCAACTAATTAATGCGATATATATGAATCATGCATCATGACTAACCTGATTAAAATCAAGGTAGGTAAGAAAATGTTGTTAGTAATAATGGATTCAGGTACAACACATAACTTTATAGTTAAGTGGATGGAAAACTTACTTGTGCTAAATGTGAGCTACAAGAGTGATAGTCGTGTGAAAGCAATCAACTCAGTGGCATGTGATATTCTTATAATAGCAAAAGGAGTTAAGATAATCCTTGGTCAATGGATTAGTAAATTTGATTTCTTTATAATGTTGTTGGACAACTTTGATGTGATTCTAGGGATGGATTCATTAATACCTCATTTGGATTGGTTGATGATCATAGATAAGAATCGATTATACTTTATTGCTAGTAAGAAGTGTCCTCTTACCAATAAAGGTGGAAAAATTTGTGCTAAGTTGTCTACATTGCAAATGTAGCAAATGTAGCAAATGTTGGAAGAAGGGGATATGAAGTACTTGGCAACGTTACAAGTAATCAATTATGAGGCAAACACAAGTATGCCTAACAAAGATGCTATAATGGATAAGACAAGATTGACCAAACCTCTTTCAAAGAAACATGTCACAAACCATAAGCTTATTTTGCAAAATTAAATATGGGGAAAAAGCATTAGGTGCTAAAACACTATGCAAATTTAATGTAAGTGTTATTTGATATGGCTCAAAACAATAAGAATGAGGTTTGGGGGCATGCAAAAGATGACAAGTTGCATTGTAATTTTTCTTCAAAGTATGATTTTGATCTTTAGAATATTGTTGATATGGATAACATTGCTTATAAGTGATAACATTTAGCCTCATAGAATTCTGCTCCAAGATATGAAGTTAGCAAGGTGTTAAAGTTGCAAATGTGGGAGGTTAGTTCACCCTAGTAATAAGGATGTTAGATTCAATAAATAAAGGTAGTTTGTTAACCCCTTAAGCGTCTTAACTTAAAAATATTAGCATTTGGTAGCAATTTGCACCAATGCTTAACATTGAGTTGGCGTGGGATGGGCAATATGGAGTCAACATACATGACAATCAAATTAGGGAAGGTTAGGTTTAGACTATGGTGGTGGCGTCAAGTGAGGCTATGAGTGAAGGTTGAATTATAGGATGTGTTAGGCAATATGTGGTAGTGTTATTGTTGCAACATATAGTAGCATTAGGGTGAAGTGGGAAAGGTGTTTAAACCATTAGTTAGTGTGGCAGTGTACACTAGTAACATAACAGTGTGTGTTAGCAACATAACCATGTGTGTTAGCAATATGACAGTGTGTGTTAGCAACATGACAGTGTGTGTTGGCAACATATCAGCATGTTATTGGCAAGATGAGTGATTGCTAAGACACTTTAATGTTTTCTCTTACCAGATAATTGGATTCTTTAATACTCTTTAAGGAGGATATGCATGCCTTTTTCTAGAGTTAGCCAATGTTGGTGCATAGACGGAGGTCTAGGCTATGCTACATGAGTATAAGATAAATTGGTTAACATGTGTTTTTCGAATTAGTTATGAAATCATGAGTCATTGGCGCATAGGCTAAGATCCAAGCTAACAACGTGGTAGGCAGCATAAATGCATGAGTTGGGCATGTGTCAGTGGGTAGATAGTTTGGGAGTATATACCAAGTATGATCTCAAGTTCTTCAAAAATAGAGAGATCATGAGTGGTACTTCCTAATATTATAGACATGTAACTAGTGGGCAGCATTTGTATTGATCAAGTCATTTAAGATATCTAATTCTCCTTAAAAGCACTGTAGTTAAGGGTTTAAACTACTCACATTATAAATAGGTACGGGTCGCCAATAACTCACTACCTAATAAAAGAGAGTGAAAGGTGTGAGAACACTTAAGAGCTTGACATTTTATCCTTTGTAAGCTTTTGTGAAAAATAATAAAGATTGAGAAAGTTCTTATATGTATTGTGTTTATCGCTCTATTTTTATATTATTGTGTGGATACTTTACTTGTATTATTATATGTGGATTTGACTGAGACTAAAGGCATTTTGGTATCATTACAAAGTTAAAAATTTGTCGCAGAAAAGTTGGCCATATGACACCTATTGTGTACAATGGATAAATCGTACAGCCAGGCAAGTTTATAAGGGATATAACTGCAATCTGCTAGTTTGGTTGTAGCATACATCAATAATTTAGTTAGTTGAATTGAATGATAATATTTTCCACTTATACAATAACAGAAACAACATTGTTTCCTTTGATTACACACAAGAAAAGATATCGTAGTTCGTTGCTATTGGTTTACCATAGATGAGGTGTTAGATATAATTTTAAAATGTAGTATATAATGTTTTATAAGTTGTACATAATAGTTTTAGTGTGTAATTTAGAAATTTTGCTAGCAAGTCAATTAGCACGTACTAGAAGTTTCGAGGATTGAACATCATTGTCATGATTGTGCAGTGTGGATAAGACTTTTAGTGGGGATTGAGAGACACTTACTTATATGCATGATAGCAAGCTTGCACATTACTGAGTTATGTACATGTATTCGTCAGTAGTTGTATCTACACAACTTGATCAAACACATTTATATACATAAAGGCTTAATAATAAAACTGTAGAACGAGCAAGAAACATTCTGTTAGTAGTTGATTCGAACACACACAATCAAAAACAGTAAAATCTCCTTGAATGTCCCTAGCACGGTCAATAGGGCCAACAGCATACTTGATAAATACTACAACGCTAGTGCACAGCAATGTTATATCTTAAAGGGAACCTAAATTTCATCACAATCACTGGTTGACGATGAAATGTCCATAACATTATTAATACTCTGACGAGCATTGGGGAAAGGTTTCCAACTACTACCTACTCCTAGTGCTATGTTTCGAGGATGGGCCTCGCAAGTGGGTTGTTGATTCAGTGTCGGTGTACAAAATATTGACACACATGTTATGAAATACGACCTAGCACATACCAAACAATTCGATGAAAGTACAAATAATATGCATTAACTTGGTGTATTGTTACATTATCGATAGTATGAAATTAAAAGTGGTATATAATCCCACAAAATAAGTTTTACATATTATGTATGTAATATTTCCAACAATAACTTGCACTTCATGAGCTCATTCTTAGTAGATAATTCATCTACATGTGGCATTGAATATTGACATGACCTTGATTAAGGCTGAGTATTATATCGATCTGCTATGGATGGAAGACTTTTTTATGAAAAGGCAGCTATTAATATCCAGGACGACATACACAACATGCATGTGAAGCCACCCGATACCCATGGACGAAATCGTCGCCATGAGCCTCATACGACGGAGGTATATCTCGATGAGCATTTGGCATTGAAGGCAGCACAACTGCAATGGTCTCGGGGAGACATGAACGTAATCCTGCGGTGGTCTACCTTTCGTCAAAAAGTCAGTAAGGTGGTTTACCTTTTGTCACGTGACCACTTAGGGCTTATTGTCCAGACTAAACCTTTAGCTCGTGCTATAATGGTGCTGCCTTCACCTATTGTTTATTGCGCATTTTTCAAACTACAAGGTGATGTTGGCCTGTGAGGATGTCTAACAGAAATGTGGCCTCACACATCTGTGAACTATACCTTGTTTATTTTCATATTTGTATACTACAACACTTGGTGAGACAGGTATGATAGCGGCTATATCACTTCACGTTGTATTAAATCATATTTATCTAGTGCATAATGTTTCTTGTTTGGTAAGAAACATTTTTCTCCACCATCTTGTTACTTTGCTTCGAAGACCTTTTTCAGACATGTTTTAGGGAGCTAAAAGTCATTGCGTAACGCTCCATTTGCAACATATTTGCATCTACATATCTTGTGCAATGCACATCTTAATGGTCTGAAGGAACTGATTCATTGTCTTCAGATAACCATTATTAGTTGTGCACCACTTAAAGGCAGCATGGTGTGCTCATTTATTGGTCCAAACGCGACATGCAAACTGCCAAGATTATTTCTATTTACGTTACTTGACGACGATGGTTACAGTCTCCAACAAGTTTAGCTTCGCCGGACTAGCAAGATTGGTTGGATAATTTATAAAAAAAAACGTGTCATACATTATATTACATCAATATTATTTTATACTGGGTTACTCATTATTCATATATGCTTCATTCTAAGTCGCCGCATGTGGCTCCTTCAATTACAAAGATCATGTTTCCACCCATTCAGTAATATTTTTCAATATTCCTTGCTGCCAGTTGCGCTGACTATTGTTGTAATTCTGCCATGCGTCTTGCATGGTCAAGCTCTTCGAAGGTGATCATAGACCGAGCTTACAAAATATCATCACACGTTGGATCATTAGGGTTGGTCGGCACTTGGAATGTATGCCTCGATTTTCCTTGTATTAAGTCTAGCCAATCAAAGTAACCACACCCTCCACCTCTAGTTCTATTCGCCGCGTTTAATGAGGACATGACAAAGTTCCATGAACAATAAACATATATGGCATTTAGATGCCAATCAACTTTGCTAACTACTTGGAATATCAGAATTAATCATAGGGTATGTGTTCATATTGAGGTTAGGCAACTTAGAAATTTTCTTCCTCTGTTACACTCAGTTTTGGTTGTGAGTACTCTGTAAGGCCCCGCCCCACAGGGGAAAGGGAATAACTCGTCTGCCCAGACAAAGAAATCGCAGTCCTTGAACATGAAATAAATGGGAAATGGCTAAGGAATCACTCACTGGCCATTGCAATTATTGATAACGAGGACTACATTGGCAAGAATATTATCTTTATAATTAGATACAGTACTTTAGCTTACTTGTTAGGGACATTTGTAGTAGGCCCCATTGGGATTGGTCGACAACTGTGAAACCCCCACACACAGTGCGACTTCCCACAAATGCAAATGGTAGACATGTTATTCACAAGCTAAGCCAATGGTTGACGTTATGGAATGGCTGCAGTGAAAAGTATATGAGTTTCGCGAGCACAACAATGTCATCAAACTATAAGTGACCCGCAATAATAAAATGATAAATATTGTCGAAGCCATTAATGGACATGTTTTGTGACGTAATATACAGCATGCATCGTATTATATCCAACACAAATAGGCTTTAGGTACGCCATTGACACATTATATATGAACTTCCAATTTATTAGTACAAACCTAATTTATATTGTCTATCATATCCATTCGTTAGTATAAAATATTTAATATGTAGTACACCATCAAGTGGTGCTGCCAATGTCTGGTCCCTCACGCAATGCCTTGCCATCGTCAAATGTCAATAATAGACACAATCAGGACTGGTCTGTGTGTAGCCATGAGAACAACGTTCACCCAACCTATAATTTTTTGGAATACTTTTAATACTATATTCTACCCATTTGGAAGTTCTAAGACACCATATCTTACCCAATGTCTAATGCTAATGGCATGGAGTATTTGTTTACCAAATTTAAACTGCCAAAGGAGACAACATCTCTAAATTCTCGGAAGGCTCTCCTCCCATCAGCCTAAAAGACATTTCTCAATGTTCCATCGTCGTTGTGACCTACTAAGTAGAAAAAATCATGTGCTTGTTGCATTGTAACGAACAAATTCTACATTACTTGCGCATCACCGTCTTGCAACTCTAATCTCTTATAATTATCGATGTAGTTCACACAATTCTTTGACCTGCACGACATGTCTTTGAACCCACCAGCTTCCATGACCCCCAACTTCACACTTTTTGCAGGTATTACACTTATAATATCATGATTTTCAAACTTCCATTTCATGTGGGCCAGCATCTTGCAATGTTGCCTATGAAATCTGACCTTATTAGAACTTAAGACACGATTGTGCTCATCGATGTTTTTTGTTATTTTCCATTTTCCATCTCCCTTGTTCATACAAACCTTTGCTAAGCATTCTACTCGGCCACTTGCCCTTGGTTTCAACTTGTTCAAAACCTTGTTTTTGTGTGACCGACCGTGAACACATACAAAATTTTGATACCTTGCCTCGTTATCATCCCCTTTTCATAACCTCGCTTCACACTACTGAATCCGCTTAACTTGGCATATTTTTGGTAGAAGTTAAAAGTATCTTCTGTACAATCAAACTCCATCCCTACCTCTAGTACCCCCCCCCCCCGGTATGACCTCTCTTCCCAAATCTCTGGTATCAGCCCCTCCACCGTCATTTTGTTCTACCTGGAATCCATGCTCTTGTCCTGTTGCTTCTTCCATTGTTTGTTTTCCTTTTAGTTCATCTCTTGAAATTGTTTAGTTCATATAAATTCACTTCAATAAATTGTAACACATCCTCAACACAAAATAGACACAAAAGATTTTATACTCTGCTGCACAATCAATTTTTCTCCAACAATCAATTCTTCTATACCACTCATTTAAATTTATACAACATAATGGAGCTTAAATACTTATATAGTGTTAAACAATTACAACTTAGCCCTCCCCTGTCCAAAAGGAAATTTTGAAATTAAGGATCAAGCAAAGGTAGCTACTTTTCCCCACCTTAGATAATTATACTTAACTCGAATAAAATTGTTATCCAAATTAAAAGAAACATACAACCATTATAAATATTATACCAACACTAGAGGCCCACTCCTCAACTTGCCTTATATTGTGAACAAAAAAGAAATTTTCTTTACCATACATTCTCCTTCTATCCAAAATCATAATTGGGTTGTAAAAGTTATTATCTGTTGTGAAAAAAAAAAAAAGATTATTACTTTTTCACAATATTCCCTTTATCTGTTATACTAGGATGCAGTATACAACAAAAGCATTGTTGTATAATGCCTCTTATGTCTACAATAAAAAGTTTGTTTCCCTGTACAATACAAATTGCATTTATGTCATATAAAATTCCTTTAACTTGCTTGTATACATAACTATTAGTTGTTTATCTCCAAGCTCTCTACACACAAATTAACCCCGCAGTACCATCACATATCACATTACATTGCCAGGATTACTAAAAAAAAACTCATCCACCTTAATAATCTCATCCGTACCTCAAAATCTCTTGTGTCAAGCCTCAACTACACTTGGTTGCCCAAAATGTAGATCAATCTGAATTAGGTCTTCTGATTACATACAATAAGTTAATGAATTCTCATCTCTTTCACAACTTTCCAATTTGTCTATTGTTTCAAAAGCATGTGCCTACTCTCACAAATGTACTTCACTCAAGCCTTGATGGAGCTTTAGGTGGCCTAGAACTTCCCAAATTCCAATATGTCGAACTCTGCCATTGATGATCTTGTTTGCCCTTCCTTCCTTTCTTAGTTGGGATTTCTAACCCTCACCCTTTTCTTTTCCACAAAATTGCTGGTAATTAATTTCCCGTACTTGGATTTGCTTTCCCAATTTTACCCCAGCTTCTATTATTTTCCCGTTCATTTATTTTTTTTTTCCTCTCCCACTCTTACCTAACTTTTTTCTCTTTTTATATTCATACCATTCCTTTTTATATGCATTGAGTCCCCTGGAGTCCATATAGTAGCTCCCCTTTTCAAAACCATAACTACTCTTCGAGCTAATCATCCTAGTATTTTGAGCAAGATTGCTAAAATAGAGATCCTACATAAAATTGATTTAGGATTTTAATAATCAAATCACATGATCAGATCTTATGACCATAAAGTTTTATCAAAATGAAGAAAAAAATATAAAAATTAACTAATACTGAGAAATATAATTTACAATTAAGTATTTTATATATATCAACTTAATAATAAAAAGAATTATAAAAATTTTCTTCTCTTTAATAAAAAAATAACTTAATAACCTATCTGTTATTTATAATTGTTAAAGAATAATTTTTATGAGTCAAAAATCTTTTTTTCATTTAGTTAGTTGCTTAGTTATATTTAGTATTCAAATTTAAACAGAGATACATCTTTATTCTTTTTTATTAATAATGAGCTCAAACTTCAAAAGCTCCAAAACCAAATCGTTTTTCCCATCAAACAGTATAAGAAGATATAGAACAGTATGCAGTAAATAGAGCAATTGCAGGACATTTTACTTTAAAGGAACTAAAACTCAAATTTTCATTATAAAAAAAAAAAAATGAGAATCATAAAATCAGAATGCAATTCTACCAATCCTATGATTTGGGTTAAAATTCTACCAAGATTCTAGCAGGACCCAAATCATTGGCTTGGTGTAAGATCATAGAGTTGTAAGATCCTATGGTCTAGTTTGAGATTTTAACCACCACACTTAAGACTAGTTATTTTGTTGATGGTTCAACCATGTATATTATTCATATTGGACACATTTTCACCATAAGATTATCTCTGTTTTCATACTTATCTTTTTCCCAAGGTAATTTTAAACTCATTAGTCATATTAGCTTTGTATCACATTTTTCTTAGCATAATTGTATTGGGATATCAAGTATTAGTATGTCATTCTCCAAAAAGAAAAAGAAAAAGAAAATGAGTTTGTAGTTAAAAATCTCACATTAAAAATAATAGAGAAGTAGTGCATGGAAAAGACTCATAAATTTATTGTCTTAAATTTTAAATTAAGATGGATGAAAACGCGTTTGTTACTTTCTTATGTCTTGCTCAATTTTTATTTTTTTTTTCTTTCATTCTCCAACAAATTGTTCTTTGTATCGTCTACAGACAAAATAGACTATTGGTAGGTATAAAGAAGCAGATACTATCGAGAGATTATGTTTGGTTAATTGGCTTCAAATGACTCCAATACCAGCATATTCTACTTATGTGATCAATTTCTTCTTCATGTCTTTGGACGATACAATTAACCATGTAACTTCTTCGTTTATCGATAAACAATCTCCCCATGACCTACTGAGCATCTTTTGGCTGCCAACAGAATTATTCTTTTGTCAAAAGTCTACAATATGCTGGTTATGCTCAATTGTAACCCCATGTACACTTCAAAACTTGAGCCTCAGTATCCTTTTTGTTGTATTCTTTTGGTTATGGGATTGAACATATAGATACCGTTGATACATTTTTAAAAGATACTCTACTTTCCTTGGGGTATTTTTAGGATTACAAGATGTTTTCCTTCGTTACACTTGGGCAATTAACATCCTTCCAATTGTCTCGACAATCATTCTCTCATCAAAAAGTATAAATTATCTCAACAATCTTTGTGCCGTTTGGCTCCTCAAGAATTTTTGTTGCAGCCTACTTCGACCACTTCTAATGATCATACCCAAGAAAGATAAGAAGAGATGAACTTGGAGGATCACACGTAACCAGAGCTTAAGACATCTCGGACCACACCTAATTAGAACTTAAGACATCGGTCATAAAGACTTTGTTATTATGACACTTAATTATTGAACTCAAAAGTTTAAAATAGCGGATGAAATTCAAAATATAAATTATCTATTCAATTATAATTCACATCATATCTATTGTAGTTTACTCTCTTTCTTTTTTTTTTTTTTTTAATTTGTACATAATTTATTTTGATATATAGTAGCAAATATTCCCTCAAGTGGGTTAGTCATTGGACTTCGCAGAAAAGCTGAAAGGACATTGATTTCATAAAAAGGTTGGAAAACTCACGGCCACTTCCAAACTAATTGATTTATGTCACCTGTCATGTCAATTAGGTTTCTAAAAATATTAGCACGCTTAGTATCATTCTTTTCCGCCATTCATAAAGCAATTATGAGTACCGCTGATATTCTTTTTGGTTTATCACAGAAATATTAGTTTAGATAGGAAAATGGAACCCCACGGAAAGTCCAGTTCATCGTGATGTATTGTGAAGGATCTCTTTAACTTGGTATACCATTCCAAATTCATGTTACAACACACGCGTCATACAGGGAAGAGGGGGGCCTAAGGAAACACCGATAAATATGAATCGTGAGGGCCAAAATGATTGATATTTGTCCAATTTCCAAAAGCAGAGGAGAAGGTCTTCAAGAACTCATTAGACATTTTTCATGCCCGCAATGAAGTCAACAAAGAGATTAGGTTGGCTTTCCAATCATTGATACATTTTCTCCCACCATTGTCCTGTTATGCTTTTTGGGTGTTGAGGTTTATTTTAGAATACCTTCGCTAGACTTGGTCTGCTAGTGTATCTATGTGTTGTGTTAGACTTGTTCAATGATTTAAGGGAAAAAGTTGGTGGACCGAGAAAAATGTAGAGAGAGAGAGAGAGAGAGAGGGAGGTGAGAGATGACGTTGGCATTGTGGGCCTCTTTTTTCGAAAAACTTTTTTTTTAATGTTTGAAATTTTATGTGAAAATATGTGTAATATGTAATAACAATAATATAATGTGCAACAAATATGTCAATACATATAACGTATTTATAAAAAAAATAATAATAATCTTCATGTTTATTATACGTTATATTATATTTATTGTACATTTTACTCTTTTTGTTGCAATTAGAGTAATTTTAAGTAAAAAAATTAAAATTTCAGTAAAAATAATATTTTTATAAGAAATGGGATCAACAATCTAATTTTTCTCTTTTAATTTTACTCCGTTCACGTAACGATACTCTTGATTGAATTAAAGACAACTGATTTCTAGAGAGCAAATTGCACTCCTTGCGCCAACTGTCGCCATTTTGGAAGCTTTCCTCGTTTGTTTATCTTCTCCTTTAGCTCTTTGTCGTCTCTCTTATTGCTTCTCTTCCGACGCTCCCTCACTTTCATAACAGATTCGTATCAGCAATATCTATATATATATATATAGAATATTCCCTCCAGTACGGTGTACCCTGACCACTTTGTCTAGCAGCACGACGTACGCTTTAGTGCTTTTTCTCTCAACCGGCGGAAAGATAGAAGAAGGGAGTAGCCCTCACCTTTCCCTTGCGGGACTAGTTCACTATTGGCATAGTTGTGCAACCCTTTACAGTTTTTCGTTCCCACCCCGCATGAACAACTAATATGCTGGAATCAAGTCCCCCTCTTTTAGACCATTTTAGAGCTCTTCCAGCAAGCAATTTAACCCAACCTAGCGATCCGCAGAATAGAGGTGTTGCGGAAGGATGCCAACTCCCATTGATAGACCTTAGTGGTCTCAACAGCCATGACCAAAGGAAACGAGAAGCTTGCGTTTCAGCAATTCACAAGGCATCGTCGGAGTGGGGATTCTTCCAAGCAGTGAACCATGGGATAAACCCGGAGCTACTCAAGAATATGAGGAGAGAGCAGAAGAAGTTGTTTCAGGCACCTTTCGACAGGAAGGCAACATGTGGAGCATTCGTCAATTCGTATAGATGGGGAACACCATCTGCGACTTGTCCAAAGCAATTCTCCTGGTCTGAGGCTTTCCATATCCCTCTTTCAAAAGTTTCTGATGAAGCTTGGTTTACGACTTTGAGGTAACATTCTTTTCTAGTACAATATGACTTGGTCTAGTATCTATCTTCCCCAAGAAATTTACAATTAACTCTCTCTCTCTCTCTCTCACACACACACACACACACACACACAATTTTGTCTAGAATCTTAACTCTTTCCATTTTCAAGAAATTTACTTGATAATACACAAACAACTCTTTCAATCTAGTTATCCATTTTCTGAATTTCTCCCGTAATGCTTGGTGTGCTCTAAATATGAAATCATTAGTATTATTTCCACCCTATCTAACTAGCACCTTTTTCAGAGAGTTTCAACTTGGAAACTTGTGTGTAACTCTGGTGTTCTATCAAGTAGGTTAAAATTGCTGATTGCTGAAAGCATTTGTAATTACCCCAAATAAATTGTTGTTATTAGAGGTGACCTCGGTTCGGTTATGTTCAGTTTCAAATTTCAGTTTGAACCAACGGTTCCATTTCTAGTGAAGGGAAGAATTGGCAGCTCATGGAATCTGTTATGTTCCATCCGATTCCTAAAAATCATGAACTTTAACAAGACTAGATCCTCCTTAATTATGACTCCAAATGCAATTGTTGAAACCGGTCCAATTTTTAATTCGGTTCAACCCCTGTTCGTTTTGAGTTCAGACCAGAATCGGGTTACCTCTAATCGTCACATATCTTTGCAAAATCTTAACAGTTTAACCCTCGTCAGCATGCATAGGCTCGCTATGTAGCTAATACAAGGAATGGTTCACAGGAGATCAGTTGTCCAAAGGATCACAGCCACCATTAGTCAAAATATGAATTTTGAAATCAAATATTTATGTGCCTAAGAAAAGAAGAAACCTGAAGATTAATATGAATACTGACAATCAGTTGAGTCCAAAATCACAGGGTAAAGTTGGTATGCTAAATAATTTCTCCCAGTTACACATAGATATGTAAACATACTGATTTGATCGATTACTTTTATCTACAGGCAAGTCATGACAGAATTTGCAGCGGCAATGTCAAAGCTAGCGAGGGTGCTTGCCGGGGTGCTAGCAGAAAACTTGGGCCATCCAAAAGAAACTTTCGACGACATTTGCAATGAAGACACCACCTGCTTCCTTCGGTTAAATCGCTACCCAGCCTGTCCATTATCTCCGGATATTTTCGGCCTGGTGCCCCACACTGACAGTGATTTTCTCACAATCCTTTATCAAGATGAAGTCGGCGGACTTCAACTCATGAAGGATTCCAAGTGGGTGTCTGTTGATCCTAATCAAGATGCTCTTATCGTCAACATCGGTGACCTCTTCCAGGTAAATTTATTATCCCCCTTAATTCACAGTGTAATGGAAAAGAAGAATACCAATAGTTTTTCATAGACCCACAGCTCTCATTCTCCGCGTGAAACTCTGCCCATCAAAATTTTCACGTCGGCAGTTAGAAAACACAGTTCGAGCATATATGGACATCTCCGAGACTTTGGCAGTTTCCAACCCTTTCTCATTCCCCAAAACAATGTGATGGCGATTAGTAACTATCAGGACTCCTGTCATTCACATGCACAATAAGTTATTTTAATTAAATTTCAAATCATTTTAGTCAATTTTTAGCGTCTCTTCTCATCCCATCAATTCATCTTACTTTGGCGCTATATCTTTGTTTCTCCTCCACTCATTCCCACCAGCCTTTTCTAGTTCTTTCTTGATTGCGCGTCTAAACCTTATTTTCTTAATCGGGTTTCTTAGACCAAGATTTTTGTGTGCCATATGCACATCCTCCCTTAACATATGACGTGTGCATCTAATTGCTTGTCACCTTCTTATTGCTTTCCTATGAACTATATATAGTCATGAATTCATATTCTGGCGACAGTACTTAGTGAATTTAAAGATACATATGGTCTACACAATTTTAAGAGTGATTAGTGACCTTCATTGAATACGTAACTTTAGGAGTGACTAATGACTCTTTTTGAGTATCTTAAAGTTGCTCCCCCGTAAATTCAGTATAACGACCTAATCAACTATACAATGTAAATCCAACACAATCCTCTCTAGCGAAACTGTACGACAATATCCTTGCTTTTTCATTACATATATATATATATGCATATGCTCATTGTCATCCTGGCACCCTTTTTATGTTATTGTAAATCAATAAAATAGAGACCAGGAAAAATCACTGAAAGCCAGGAAATTAATCCATCCTCTCTCTCTCTCTCTCTCTCTCTCTCTCTCTCTCTCATACACACACACACACACACACACACACACACACACACACGGACACTCTTCCCCGTTGTCTAGTACTGCCTACAAAAACAGCATGAGACTAAAAGACGAATTGGTTACAATTTTAAGAAGAATTTTTCAACTTTGACTTACAAAACAATATTACACCTCAACCTTTCATATTTCAAGGATATATTCCATAGAAAATTCAATCTTCCCAAGCAGAGAACATCATAGACAGCTAGATGCCTATATTTTATATGAAAAAACATACAAGTCCCTAAATCAAAACTTTTAAGCGATCCAGTCTAAGTACACATACTTACACCTGTTTTTACACTAATATTAGAGATTCTCTGAACTTATTAAGACTAATCTTTTCTTCGTTGTTTTCTTTGGCTATTGTAATTTATGAATAGGCCTGGAGTAATGACATTTATAAGAGCGTTGAGCACAAGGTGATGACTAATGCAACAAAAGAAAGATACTCAATCGCCTATTTCCTTTGCCCTGCATATGATACATTGATAGGGAGCTGCAGAGAGCCTTCTATGTATAGAAAATTCACTTTTGGAGAATACAGGAGCCGAGTTCAAGAAGATGTCAAGAAAACGGGTCATAAAATAGGACTTCCAAGATTTCTACATTAAGAGAATGGGTCAATGAAGCAGAATAATCAAGCAGGCTTATGTGTTTGGTGTTAAGAGATCACTAAGTTCAAATGCGGCTTAGTGCCAAGAACAGGAGAAATCAAGCACTCGCTTTGAACAAAATCATACAGCCATCTGGCCAGGAACATCCCACATTCGGCAACCATGACATTTGTTCCATTAACTTGACAATGCACAAACAAGCAAAGATAGACAAACGGAAAGACATGCATTACATATTCATTTAAATTGGACTTTATAGCTATGCTAGGATTTTTCCATAACAATAAGTAAAGAAACAAATAAATATCTCATTTCATCTTCCTTTTTAAGGTTGTGAGAGAGAGAGAGAGAGAGTTGAAGAAGAAGAAGAAGAAGAAGAAGGCAGAGGGGAAAAAACGAAGATGCACTACAGACTTCCCCATCCACAGGCTCATTTTGCAAAGGCACAAAATCTTCAAGAGAATAACCAAACTATGGAAACAGCCTATCTGAAAAATAACCAAACTCTGCATAAAATACCTTGCATTTTCTTCTGATGAATACATTATCCCACTCAAAACAGATCTTGAACATTTGCAACTTGCACCTTCAATGTTGATATCTACCTACCTTAACAGACTTCAAGCATTCCCATCACCTCATCTGTTTTCATGATTCTTGAGTTTTCTTCAATCTCAAAATTTTGATCTCTAAAAACTCTAAAAGGTTTGATCCAATCAAACTATGCTTGATAGTCCCAAATAGACTGCCTGATATTGGCTCCACAAGCCACCCGACTTGCATTAAATAACTGCTGATGAAATCCCTCTCACAGCTTGCCATTTCTCAACTCACAAGAATCCATATCACAAATTCACGTCTTAGAAACATGCAGGACACAAACAAGACAAAATCATCCAACCTTAGCTTCAGGGAACTCCATACCTGTCCCTTAATGACATCGGCCAACTTCATTTAGTAATACACAGTCGTAGATTGCCATTTCTTCTCGTTAATTATTAAAACCATGGGTAGAATATTGCAACTCCTACATAAATAAACTGTTAGAAATTATTGTCACTGAGCTATATTGTCTTCCTTGTCTGCAACATTTCATTTGAGTATGCTAATGAAACCATAGCCCCACACAGGACATTCAGGTTACCTCATCCTAAAAGTATTTGCAGCACTAAAACAAGGCTTCCAGCTCTTAACTACATTTAAAGCCTGCAAGAATCTTCTTTCTGCTTTAACCCACTAGCTTTACAGTCCACAGTTTCATGCCTGAGAACTGAATTTGCTTTCAGTTGTCTCACTGATGAGCCTAGGAAGTACAACAATGTTCAGAAAAGGACCTTTATGCCTTATGCACTGACTTAAGTAAGAAAGGGAAGATGGCTGTCCATCAGCTGATCCTTTCTTCTCAATAGGTTACAAGGCTACTGATAAAATCTTTAACAAATTTTAACAACATCCCAGATAAGCCACTTCTGCAGTTTAACTATTCTACAAATCAGTAGACACAAAATACCATGTCAGGACAAAATCCAATCATTTGTAATGCTACAGTCAAAACAATGTGAACAGAAGGGCACAGTGTCAATGATACTAGAATTTGCTATGTTACATGTAACTCTCTGGTGGAATTATAAAACATACATCCATCAGAAAATAAATAAATAATAATAAAAAAGGGCCAAAATGGTTGAGTAGGAATGTACAACTAGGATGCCTTGGGTTAGTTTGGTTGACAGAAAATCATATATTCTACTTGACTGTAACTAATGTGCTTTGTACAGAATTCAGATATATTATTCAATCAAGTAGCATGGATACCTTGGATTTGAGACTGGTTTTCTTCTTCACCAGAGGGACTATCTCTTCTCGAATATCATCCTGAGACTGGTTTTCCAAATTACGGAATGAAGCATTGTCCTCTGCAACAAATTCAGGCCTCTTTTCCTCTTCTGCTGGCTTATTAAGCAAAGGACCCAACAACAGGACCAGCATGTCCTGTGCAGGGTCCCCTGACCTGCTGAAACTGACAAAACTTTGTTTTTCACCAGAGGGTGATCTGTCTTTTTTCTCATGGGCTACTAGAGACTGTTCACAAGGATTCACAGCAGGGTCTGTTGCAGGAAGATCAATTTGTAATTCATGCTCATTATTTGCCAAATGTTTTTGCCCTGACAATTTATTGCCTTGAATATACTGCATCCAGAATAACAGAACCATGTGAACAACAGCTTGAAAAATTTTCAGGTTAAAAGGACCTCTAAATCAATCAGTTCTCTAAAAAGAAGAAGTCCTTAGTGATGTTGAAGTTAATTGGTTCACTAGAAAACAAGTTGAAAGAATTAAGGAGCTGTGAACTATGGTCCACATTTCATATTAGTGTTGTAGAGTATAATGTCTAGCATTATATGTTTTACAGATTATTTAGGCATTTGTATCACTGCTCCTTATTATCAGAAGGAAAGGGGATAATTTGTGATATCGAGGTACACTGGAAAATGACAGCAACCAGGTTTATGCTTGTGGTCGTATTCTTTAGATATCTTTCCCCTAATTAGTTACAATGACAACAACAACAACAACGCCCTAATTAGTTAACGAGTTTAATTTCAAAAAAGAACTGTAGCTTCAAGATTCTGTATGTAGAGGACTTAGCAGTTTTTTTTTTTTTTGTAGAGGAAGTTTATGAGATATTTTTATTAGCAAATTGGTGTTTATACTAGCACATAGTCATAGGAATGGTTCCTGAACCCCACTGAAAGTTCAACATATATATATATATATATAAGTCATGCGGCTCTACCACATTGTTTTATTCTCTAATGGCGGCGATGATATGATTTCCTTCCAAAATTTGATCTAAAAAATGCAAAAAAATAAAAATAAAAAATAAACAAAACAAGAAATTGTTTAAAAGAGTAAGGGAGGGACCGACCTCCTTAGCAATGCTGACAAGATCTTCAACAGTGAGCCCTGAATCGTCCTGGCTGCACTCGGGGGCAGGAGCAGGAGCAGGAGCAGCAGCAATTACTTTGGATTTCCTTTTTCTGCATACTTTCTTGTTGTTTGGGACAGTATCTTCATTCTCTGTAAACGGCGGAATTCCCTTCCTACTACTTGTGCTTCTCTTGGATTGACATGATTTTCTAACAGAAAAACGAGAATTTCGCAAAGAATTCGAATTTTCTTCTTCTTCTCCTTCTTCTTCTTCAGGATCCTCCTCCTCCTCCTCCTCCTCCTCCTCCTCCTCCTCCTCTTCCTGCTCCTTCTTCTGCTTCTTCTTCTTCTTCTTCTTCTTGTCGGGATCAGCAGTTGCAGTGGCGGCAGCTGCTCCCGAAAGCATCCACGAAGGCAATCGCCGTGTAGTTTCCTCAACCATTCTTTCTATTTATCGTCTGATCCCACCTCCCAACAATTCAAGTGAATCTCAATTACAATCCAAATGTCCATGATAGAATCAGAGAAACCTAAAAGCAAGTAAATTCAAAGCTGCAAACTCTTTGGGGGCTAAGGGCTTTGGTTTCTTCATTAAGTAATTGAAAGAAAATTCTAAAGAAGCCAAGTCACATACCAGTCATCTGGTTGGATCGCGGTGGTAGATTGAATTTGAATACCTAAAAAATATAATTAATATAAATTTAGGGTTACCAATTATATATATAATTTGGTTAAATGAATAAAAACCTTCACCCTCTCTCTCTCTCTCCCCTCTTTATTCTATTCTAGGTTAAAAATAACTTACTTGGCACGTTTTATAAGTTTTTAAATATTTTTATATATTCAATTATTTTATTTTGATATTAAATAAATTTTTGACAATTTACAACTTAATTTTAATTTTTATAAACTATTATTCTCATAATTTATTTTTAAAAAAATTTTATTAATTCACTCATCTATTTAAAATTTATTCAAATGTTAGACTTTATATTTAATCTAAAATTATTTAATCACTTTTAAATTCTATTAGATTTATTTATTATATTTTAACACCAATAGAAGTCTTTATTTGCAAAATCAAAAAAGGCATACAAGAATCCAAAATAGGTTTATTAAGGCAAAAAGTACAAATTAAATATTAAAAATAAAAAAATAATCTCTTGGTTCTAATAATCGTTTTAAGAGAATTAATTTTAAATAAATTAAAATTTTTGATATATTATCTAACTTGATAATTTACTAATATAAAAAATTATATCTATTAATTATTAAGAATAATAAAAATTAAATATTAAATTTCATAAATTGAACAAATCATATCATATGGTTGAAAGACTTTATTAGTTTTATTAGATTAAATTATTTTCCCTTGTCTTATTTCTTTTGAATCGGGGAAATAATTTCATTGATGGATTAATAGTAACAGACAACAATCAATATGGTTGAAATTTGAAATAGAATCAATCTTTTATTGAAAACTCACATTTAGTATAATGTGTATTAATATACTACTTCATATAGGCTTGGGTTATAATAAGATTGTTTTTTAAAAGTTGAAGTAACTTGTCCCTAAGTTATAAGTTTTTATCAATTTGATTCATATAAGAAGACTTAGTTGAATAATTTGTAAGAGTAGTTAGGGTTTAACCATAAATAGTTTCAAATAGGGACATCCTTATTAAAGAGTGATAAATGGTATTGTATCACTATTAAACCTAAGTTATTTCATCTTGTCCTTTGACTTGTCACTTATAAAGCAGTGAAAGTAGTTCTCTAAGTACTTATTAACTATTTTAACTTGTCTATCCACTTACAGGAGGTAAATAGTACTTATATTCAACTATATTCCTCACAAAAAAAATAACTTCTTTTAAAAATTACTAGTGAAGAGTTATCTCAATCTTTGATAACATTGTGTTATTATCAATCTCTGATAACAAAGCCTTTGCAACAGTCTTTATGATTATTTTGAAGACAACAATACATAAACTGATAGGTTAAAAGTCTTTGCTTATTACTAGTGATGTCATTTTTAGAATGAAACAAACATGGGTGTGATTAAGTAAGTTCAAGTCTGTCACCTTTAATGTTAACATCTAACATTAAAGGTGACAAATAATGTTAATAGTAAAGGTAATGTCTGGTCGAGTAAGAGTAAGATACTGCAATACTCCTACAATACTATAATAAAGTGTCGAATCTAAGAATAGTTCACTATAATGAATAAATGGAATATCTGAGCCGATGGTATAGGGTGTAATGACATGTTTCACATCTTGCATTTTTGCTCGTGTAAGAAGATCAACTGCATATTTTGCCTAGTGAAGAAGAATGTCATTTGAAGTGTGTTGTAGTTCAATCTCAAGGAAATAATTGAGTTCACTTAGGTTATTGATAACAAATTCCTTTTGTAGAGTCTCTAAAAGAGTAGATAGTGGTGTTATAAGGGATCCTGTAAGAATTATGTTATCAAGATAGACAAGTAAGAAGATACTATATTGTTATATATGCAGTATACTAAAGAAGCTACAAAATCAATTGAGATGAGAAAATTACTGAGACGTTAGTGTCAGACACGAGGTGCCTATTTGAGGTCATAGAAAGACAGTTTTATATGGCAAACATGATGCGGAAAACCCCAAAAAGACGTGGCTTAGGGACCCAACGCACACAATGAACCAAAGAACAACCAGGAAAGCTAAATCAGGGTTTAATAACACAAACCCTAGACCCAAAATTCGAAGGAACACGAACCTAGGGTATTCAAGATGGATATGGACGCCACACTCCAGAAGAGGAAGGAATTGGGAGTGATAAGTCGGTTTGAACGCCACAAGAAGAAAACCTCTTGATAAGTTCTTTAGTTCTCAAAAGAACCGAAGGAGAAACCCTTGCTTTCTATTTCACTGAAAGTTGTCTGATTTCCAAAGCTTACAAGGGGTGCCTATTTATAGGCTTAGATAGCAATCCTAAAGAGGCAAAATTCCTATTTAGGAGAAATCCCTATTTTGGAGGAATTTCGGACTAATTCCAGCACATACAATGAACTCCTATTTAGGAGTGAATGCTATCACTTAGTCTGACCCATTAAGTAGTCCAATTATATTAATTAGGCCTGGGCTCTCTTTAGAACTTGAATTCACACCATTTGAAGCTTGCTTGGCTTGAATGTCCTGAATCAGCCCATTTAGTGCTTCTTTAATCTTTTTGGCCCTAGCTCGTGTTATTGGGCCTTCTGGAATGTGCAATGGACCTCTTGCATCCATTGAAGCTCTATCTTGTGTTATTGGGCCTTCTGGAATGGGCAATGGACTTCTTGCATCTATTGAAGCCTTCCACCCATCATCTCCATGGTTCTCATCATTCCCCCCTTCCTCAAAAGGATTCGCCCTCGAATCATCACCTACATCAAAAGGGGAAAGGTCAGAAACGTTAAATGTTGCACTCACATTATACTCACCAGGAAGTTCCAACTTATAAGCATTGTCATTAATTCGTGCTAGAACTTGGAAGGGGCCATCTCCTCTAGGTTGTAGCTTTGAACGTCTCTGTGCTGGGAATCGTTCCTTGCGCATATGCACCCAAACCCAATCACCAGGTTCAAACACCACCTTCTTTCGTCCCTTATTATTATATGCAAACTCGACATGTGGTAAACAATCTTCCCATGTTTTCAAATTTGTTTGAATAATAGCACGCAAAAGGGTAGAAAGAGTTCGATTAACCATCTCAGTCTGCCCATCAGTTTGTGGATGACAAGTAGTTGAAAACAATAGTTTAGTACCTAACTTACCCCACAAAGTCTTCCAGAAGTAGCTTAAGAACTTTGTATCTCGGTCTGAAACAATGCTCCGTGGCATGCCATGCAAACGCACTACTTCTCTAAAGAACAAGTCAGCCACATTGTTTGCATCATCAGTTTTATGGCATGGGATGAAGTGTGCCATCTTTGAAAATCTATCAACAACAACAAATACAGAATCCCTACCCCGTTTTGTTCGTGGCAATCCCAGTACAAAGTCCATGGATAAATCAACCCAGGGATGGTTAGGTATGGGTAAAGGGGTATACAAGCCATGGGGTAAAACTCTAGATTTAGCCCGTTTGCATGTTATGCATTTCTCACATATCCTCTCAACATCTCGTTTCATGCGTGGCCAAAAGAAGTGTTCATTTAGGACATCTAGGGTTTTCCTAACTCCGAAATGACCCATTAAACCACCCTCATGAGCTTCTCTTACAACCAACTCCTTTAAAGAACTCATAGGCATGCATAAACGATTTTCCCTAAATAAGAAACCCTTATACCTATAAAACTTCTCAAAGGCTGACTTCTCACATGCTCCATACACGTTAGCAAAGTCCGGATCATTCACATATAAATCTTTAATATGTTCAAATCCTAATAAGTTTGCAGTAAGTGTAGAGATAAGGGCATACCTGCAAGATAATGCATCAGCTACCACATTGTCCTTACCTTGTTTATATTTGATGTTGTAGGGAAAGGTCTCAATAAATTCAATCCACTTAGCATGTCTTTTGTTCAACTTTCCTTGTCCCTTCAAGTGCTTCAACGATTCATGGTCAGTATGGATGACAAACTCCTTGGGCCAAAGGTAATGTTGCCATGTCTCCAAAGCTTGTACCAATGCATACATCTCTTTATCATAAGTAGGATAATTAAGGCTTGCTCCACTTAGCTTTTCACTGAAGTAAGCAATTGGGGGCCTTTCCTGCATCAAAACAGCTCCAATGCCAATACCTGAAGCATCACACTCAATCTCGAAAGCTTTTTCAAAGTTAGGTAAAGCAAGTAGGGGTGCAGAACTTAATTTTTCCTTTATGCAATTAAAAGCCTTGTCTTGGTCACTACCCCACCTAAAACTCGTGTTCTTTTTTATAAGCTCAGTGAGTGGGGCAGCAATGGTGCTAAAGTCCCTAACAAAACGTCTATAGAAACTAGCTAGACCATGAAAGCTATGCACATCACTAATTGACTTAGGTGTAGGCCAATCACGAATTGCCTTAACTTTTTCCTCGTCTACCTCAACACCTTTAGAACTCACCACATAGCCAAGAAATGTGATCTGATTAGTACAAAAGGAACATTTCCTTAAGTTAGCATACAATTTTTCAGAACGTAAAACACTTACAATAGAACGTAAATGATCAAGATGCTCTTCTAGGGTTTTACTATAGACCAAAATATCATCAAAATACACAACCACAAATTTACCAATAAATGGACGCAAAACATGATTCATTAGTCGCATAAAAGTGCTTGGTGCATTAGTGAGACCAAATGGCATAACAAGCCATTCATACAGACCGTACTTAGTTTTGAAAGCTGTTTTCCACTCATCTCCCTCTCTCATCCTAATCTGATGATATCCGCTTTTCAAATCAATCTTAGAAAAGACACAGGAACCATGCAATTCATCTAACATGTCATCTAATCTAGGTATGGGGTGACGATACTTTACAGTGATTTTGTTGATTGCTCGACAATCAACACACATCCTCCAAGTCCCATCTTTCTTGGGTACAAGTAGGACAGGAACAGCACATGGACTCATGCTTTCCCTCACATATCCTTTGGAAATAAGCTCCTCAACCTGCCTTTGAAGCTCCTTTGTCTCCTCAGGATTACTCTTATATGCTGGCCGGTTAGGGATGGATGCACCTGGGATGAAATCAATTTGATGCTCAATTCCTCTATTAGGTGGCAATCCACTTGGAACATCATCAGGGAATACATCTTCAAATTCCTGCAATAGAGCAACAACAACACTAGGCAAAGATGGGTCAAACTTGTTAGTGTTAAAATAAGCCTCCTTGTACAGAAGTACGATCATAGGTTGTTTGGCATAGAATGCTCCTTTGACATCACTCCCTTTTGCATAGAAACTTTCTCTTTTCTTCTCTTTCTCTTGTGTCATCACGTTTTCTCCTCTCTTTTCTCTTTTATCAATCTTTCTTTTCTGTTCACTCTCATTTTCAATCCTTAATTGATCCTCATAAGCTTGTTGAGGTGATAATGGTACAAGAGTGACGGGTTTTTTATTCATTACAAAGGAATATCGGTTCTTGAAGCCATCATGCATAACTCGCCTATCAAATTGCCATGGTCTTCCTAATAGAATATGGCCCACATGCATAGGTACAACATCACATAAAATTTCATCACGGTACCTTCCGATAGAAAATGATATGAGCACTTGCCTATTTACCTTGACTTCACCACTGTCATTCAGCCATTGAAGCTTATATGGCCTAGGATGGTTCATAGTAGGTAAATCCAACTTCTCAACCATAGTTGTGCTAGCAACATTAGTGCAACTCCCACCATCAATAATCATACTACATACCTTATCTTTGATGAGACACCTCGTCTGAAAGATGTTATCTCGTTGCACCTCATTTTCTTCCTTTACTTGCACATTCAATGCTCGCCTTGTAACAAGAGCTACTTCATTAACTGGATACTCCTCTCCATCACTTTCACCCTCTGATGATGGCATAGAATCATCATCTGATTCACTTTCAGTTTCAACTTCACCATTACTTCTCAAGATCATTGCACGCTTATTTGGACATCGAGATGCAATGTGACCCCTGCCCAAACACTTAAAACATTTAACATCTCTATTTCTACTTGGTTGGGGGTCAGAATTACCTGCCTCCTTGCTAGAACCCACATTCTTGTACTTGGATAGCTCGGCTTTGGACTTGTAGTTGGTCATCTCGTCCCTTTTATTCCAATTTGGCTTCCAAGATGAGGTAGATCCTGAGTTCTGCCCAAACCGTGTGGAACCCTTTCGTTTGAGTTGCCTTTCAACTTTCATGGCCATGTGTACCATGTCTTCTAATTCCACATAGTGTTGCAATTCAACCACGTTTGCTATGTCCCCATTTAGCCCTTGCAGAAATCGAGCCATTGTTGCTTCTCTATCTTCTTCTACATTCGCCCGAATCATGGTAATCTCCATCTCCTTGTGGTAATCCTCCACACTTTTGGTGCCCTGAGTGAGCCCTTGCAGCCTTTGGTACAGCTCCCTGTAATAGTGATTAGGGACAAACCTCCTCCTCATGATAGCCTTCATCTCCTCCCATGTATCAATAGGCCGCTCACGATTCCTTCTCCTAGTCAAAACAAGTTGATCCCACCAAATAATAGCATAATCAGTGAATTCAACTGCAGCAAGCTTTACCTTTTTCTCCTCAGAATAGTTGTGGCAATCAAAAACCAATTCAACCTTCTTCTCCCATTCTAGGTATGCATCAGGATCATTCTTACCTTGGAATGGAGGAAGTGTCATTTTAATACTGCCCAAATTATGGTCATAGGTGCCTTGCCTCCCAAATTCTCTTTGATCCCTTCTATTGTTAGCAGTTCGGACCATAGTAGTTTGATCATCAATTTCATCATCTTCTACATCATCTTCATGGTCATAGGCACGTCTCAACTGCCTTCTTGCTTTAGGAGCCTCATACTCCCCATGCCTCCTTTGCAACTCTGCTATAGTATTAGATTGCTCCTCCATCCTCTCCCTCATATCATCAAATCTGGTATTCATACGCTCAAATTGTTGTTGCATAGCTTTGATCATGAAGGACACATCACCAGCTCCCTCCTGAGCTGCACCTTTGTCTTTGGATGTCACAGTGTTACTTCTACAAAATAATAAGATACCTCACAGAGCACTCCCTCACGTGTTTCACTCAAAAGAAGGTGTCACACTCTCTCGTGTTTACACTCTTTATGGCTTTTTCTTTATATGAACTTTCACTCTTGCCTTTTACCACTCGGATTTCTCCTTTCAGCTCTATAAAGAACAATCAAGAGTATTGATTTTGAACAGAATGAGATAAATGGTGTAGAATTGAACAAATTGGAGAATAAGGAATCAAAAAACGAAAAAGGATATCAAGGCAAACGATTTTAATGAACTAAACTCACAAAAAGAATCAGGATAAGGGAAGTTAAATTTAGAGGACAAACTTGGATAACAAGATAGGAAAATGGATGGCAGAATTAGAGTTAAGCAAGAAAACTTTGTTATTATTGTGGCCAATATGACCAAACTGTTAACTTTATCAATAACTTGAATTTGATGTTTCCTTTCTTTTCTTCTTTTTCTTGTTCTTTTTCTTTCTTTTCTTTTTTTTTTTTTTTTTTCGTTGATCCTTCTTTTTTTTTTCTTTTTTTTTTTCCTTTTTCTTTTTCTCAACACAAAACAACAGTAGAACACTTAGATATAACAATTGGAATTGAAATTAGCACGTTGAGAAGGATTGCAAGCAAACAGATTTGTGCATTTGAATTGTAATGCACATGATAGACAAATTGAATCAGAATCAAAATAAATAAATCACAAGGTAGAAAATTGAAGAGTGAGTGGATTCAACCTGATTTAGAACCAGGCTCTGATACCAACTGATGCGGAAAACCCCAAAAAGACGTGGCTTAGGGACCCAACGCACACAATGAACCAAAGAACAACCAGGAAAGCTAAATCAGGGTTTAATAACACAAACCCTAGACCCAAAATTCGAAGGAACACGAACCTAGGGTATTCAAGATGGATATGGACGCCACACTCCAGAAGAGGAAGGAATTGGGAGTGATAAGTCGGTTTGAACGCCACAAGAAGAAAACCTCTTGATAAGTTCTTTAGTTCTCAAAAGAACCGAAGGAGAAACCCTTGCTTTCTATTTCACTGAAAGTTGTCTGATTTCCAAAGCTTACAAGGGGTGTCTATTTATAGGCTTAGATAGCAATCCTAAAGAGGCAAAATTCCTATTTAGGAGAAATCCCTATTTTGGAGGAATTTCGGACTAATTCCAGCACATACAATGAACTCCTATTTAGGAGTGAATGCTATCACTTAGTCTGACCCATTAAGTAGTCCAATTATATTAATTAGGCCTGGGCTCTCTTTAGAACTTGAATTCGCACCATTTGAAGCTTGCTTGGCTTGAATGTCCTGAATCAGCCCATTTAGTGCTTCTTTAATCTTTTTGGCCCTAGCTCGTGTTATTGGGCCTTCTGGAATGTGCAATGGACCTCTTGCATCCATTGAAGCTCTAGCTTGTGTTATTGGGCCTTCTGGAATAGGCAATGGACTTCTTGCATCTATTGAAGCCTTCCACCCATCATCTTCATGGTTCTCATCAAAACATGATAAGGATGGCGGGGATCAATGAAACCAGGTGGTTGATCCATGAATATTTCTTTAGTTAGATGACCATGGAGAAAAGCATTTTAACATCGAGTTATTGGAGCCCTAGAAAATGCAATCACGAGGACTGTGCAAACTGTGATATGTTTAACCACTAGGCTGAAGGTTTCATTATAGTCGATTCATTGCTATTGATGAAGACCCTTTGCGACTAATCTAGCCTTGTATCATTCAAGGGAGTCATTTACACAAAGTTTGACACAAAAGACCTATTTGCAACTAATGGACTTACAGGTTGAAGAAGATGGTATAAGGTCTCATGTTTTCTTTTTCAAAAATGTGGTGTGCTTTTTGGTCATAACTACTCGCCAATTTAGGTCTTTTACTACCTGATTGTAACAAAATGGTGTGGATAAAATTGCTATTTGAAGTGGCTAATACATATATTTAATCCTTTTGTACATGACGGTGGGGAATGGTGTCATCTCGAAGTCTAGTCACCATAGGGTATATTGGTGGTATTGGTTATGGAGACGAGTCTGTAACCTATGGAATGGTGGCTTGTGAAACAATTTTAATGGTAAGAGAAGGCATTGTGGGACAACTTTGCACAGGTGTCAATATATCAATCCTCGATTCCTATTTATGTAAAACATCATGTTGTAAATGTGTTAAAGGAACATAAAGGGGTAACTCTAAGGATGTTAATGGGACACATTTAAAGGTACATTAGTGACGAGAGCAACAAACAGAAAAACCATCTCATCAAAAATTGTGTTTACAACTATATATAATCGTCATTGATGCGGGGAATAGTATCGATAACTCTTGACACTTAAGGGATATCCCAAAAAAATGCACTGATGTGATCTAAGTTACAATTTGTACTTGGTATAAGGTTATAGATTTAGGTAAATAGCACAATCAGAAACTTAAAAATGTTCAATTGATGGTGCAGTAGAAAAGGGTATTTCCTAAGGGCTACATTGCTGTAGAATTATAGTAAGTAGTTGATTAATAATGTGCTACACTCTCGAAAGCAAAATCCCAAAAGTTAGAGAGGACAAATGCATGATGCATAATTATTATACCCATTTCAACAACATGTTTATATTTACATTTGGCTAAACCATTTTAGAGGGCTAGATGAGAATAGGATGTTTGTTTATAAATGCTACATTCTTGCAATAGTTTATTAAAAGATATAGATAAAAATTATACAGCACAGTCACTTTGAATAACTTTGACTCGGGTATTGAGTTGGTTTTTAATGAAGTTTAGAAAGGCCATAAAGATATGTAAAAATTGATCACAAGAATTAAACATATAAAGCCAGGAAAATTTGGAATAATTGTCAATGAAATAAATATAATATTTATTATTTTGGTGAGATGTTATAGGAGTCAACCCCTAAATATCAAAATGAATTAATTCTAAGGGGGTCATGGACCTATGAGAAGTAGGGAGATGGTGATGATGATAACTTTTGCTAGATATATATACTGAACAAGTTGGTTATGTAACTGACGATTTGTTAAACATGCAAGAAATAGTTAAATATGCAGTATGATCTAAATGATGGTGCTAACAAACAAGAGAGATGGATTGAGATAGGTAATAAGTTGAAGGAGAAAATGCGGATTGACCAGACAATTGATAAAGTTCCTGATTAAGATTTCCTTAAAAGAGAATTTTACCCGTATGACGACACTTCACAGAAAAATAATTAGGAGAAAAAATGAAATCATAGTTATTTTCCTGTGAAAATTAATGTATTGAAAGTAAGTTTTTTTTTTTTTTATAGAGGAAACAATTAAGACATTAGAGAGATGAAAATTTTGAAAAATAAAAGTATTGGTATGAGTTATCGGAAGGCTAGACCCATTACCTATGGTGGTATATTGGTTACTTGTGTAGGGCTGCAGAGTGGATAATTAAGATGAATTGTTTATAACATGGTGTGTGACACTAGAATTTGGATACCACAAGTATAAAAATATTGATGGTAGTGGTAGAATTTCAACGATGTGGAGTTATGGTGTTAAGCCCAAAGATTATGATAGAGGTTTACGATCACGACACACATTAACTCGATGGCCAAAACAATTGCAGAGTTGACAGCAAACACTACCCCTTCTTTAACTTCTGTAATTGCCAGTATTTGATGAGTAAATTAGGGTTGAATTTCACGGGCCAAATTGTTGCCCATTTTGCGAAATTTGTTATCCAGACCGTGGTGACCAATTCGTATGAAAAAAACCTGTTGTGATGATCTATCCATTTGGTGTGTTATCCACATCATGAATGCTACTGGAGTGGAGGTAATTAGGTCAAGCAAATCAAGATATACCTTATGAGCCAAGAGCAATCCATGTAGAAACTCACGTGTAAGTGATCAGTATTGACTTTAAACAGAAATTAATACTGCTAAACTTTGATATTCTACCTTGAGTCATCTGAATAAGTAACTTTGGTATTCTTATAAAGAGATATTCTCACCAATTGAGGCAAGTTGATCAATAAGGAAGGTTGCTTGTTGTAGATAATCTGTGATTGTTTGATTTTCCTTGTGAAGAGTTTGAAGTTGCATTTGTAGATATGTAACGCGAACACTATTGTGTGCTGCATATGATTAAGCTAAAAAAGATTATACGGCTATTAAAGTGCTTAAATTGGAAAGTTGTGTAACGATGTTATCAACTATAAAATGAAGAATCCACCCCAAGGAAATTTGATCTCGGATAAACTATGTTTCATATGCTGAATTTGGTAAACTTTTAGTGACACCATTCTCACCAATTTCAGTGATAATGTGTGGACGACATGGTTTGATTCCATCCATAATTGACAGGAATCAACTAGCCCTAAGAAAAGGGAGGAGATGTGTCTTTCATATAATATAATTATCTTTAGTCAATTTGATACTAAATGCAGGACATGTGATTAATTCAAATGAGTTTCCTATGCGAGGGATAAGAGGACATAATGGGGGTAGTATGGTTAATGAGATTTGTATTTAAAGAAAATGAGATAATAGGTGAGTTTGATTGATTTGACATTTATGTTTTCATAAGAGATAACTCTGGTAACGTGTAAGAAATTAGACTAACAAGGCAAAATAAGGTGACAATTGCTAAGGAGAAAATTTTATTTCATTAATAAAGGTTTGTACATACTTTTAGTTATACGTTAATTGTACAGTGTAATATTTTTTTATAATATAAGTTAAAATTATAACATTAATATGAGATATAATTATAATATCTTCTTTTTGTAAAGAATTAATTTTGATTGGTGAATGATTGATAGAGAAATTGTAATTTTTATAGTGCAAGTTAAAATTATGGTATTAATATGAGATATAATCATAATATCTTTTTTTTTCAAAGAATTAATTTTGATTGGTGAGTAATTGGTAAAAAAATTATAAAGGACAAAAATTAAGCAATTAGAATAGAGATTGTAGTTGAACAATTAATAGAGAAATTATAGTCCAATTAGGACACGCGATTATTTCCTTTTGAGGAACAAACATGTTGATATATTGGTTTGTTAAGAGAACAATGGCGGGGCCATGTCCTCTCACTCGGAAGACATTCCTCACCGTAAGATTTCTGTATTCTACTAATTGAAGAACCTCTTTTTAATTCATGAATAAAAAGCTCGATGGACAGATACACACACAAAATAAAATAATTATATATATATATCAAAAGAAATCTAGTGAAGGACCTAAAAGATTATATATATATATATATAGATCATATTTATGCTTCTGTCATGTTTTTACTCAATTTACTTCAATAAGATCTTAAATTTTGGCAAAGGACTAGGAGGACGACAATTTTGTTGGGCTATCTTGCTGTCTATAAGAAAAAAACGACAAAACACAAGAGAAGGAAAAACAGGTCATATAGCTTTTGGACGAGGGCTTTGTCCTCATAATCTACTCTTTATCCCACATATTCAGCATATACTATACCAAATCAATAGTAGACGGTAGCTGCTGCAAAAACCAGTACACGGCCTCCCAAAAGTTCAAATAAATTCATCATAACGAAAGAAAAGAAATTAAAAAAAGAATTAAAAAAAAAGACCCAGCAGTCCAACATCCGTTAGAATACAAAGCCATAGATTTCACTAATCTGGCTGGTCTGGTAGGAGAAGAAGTGGGCAGATAATACATACCTCTCACAATACAAAAGACAATGGCTGCCGTTACGGGAGGAGCCTCCGCGACGTCGTTTCTGTCGAGCAAGCATCTCCATCTCCGCCGGCGCATCCCTTTAACTGTCAGCTGCTCCTGGAAGAAACACGAGGAGAAGGCCTTGGTTGCTGCAAAGGGTAGAAGAATTAGTGTGAAGGCATCGTCTTCTACTAAGACTGGTGGCCCCGGCGTCTTGGAGCGACCCGCTTTCGATCAATCCCAATTTGACCCTTCTTTTCAAGTTCTTGAAGGTCCGCTCTTCTTTCCCTCTTCCTTCTTCTTCTCCTTCCTCTTCTGGGTTTTCATTTGATTCTTCTGTCTTTAGTTTTTGAACTTCTTTTCAAGTTCTGGTTTGGTTTTTGTTGTTGTAAACCATGTTGGCTATGACTATGGTTTGAAGCATCTTTGCGTTAGAAAAATCTTTTTGTGTTTCCCTTTGATTCATTGTTTGACCCACGACACAACACTCTCGAAGATTGAACAAAGCCATTCATTATTATCTTCTTGCCATCGTTGTGATGATGGTGGCCCAAATAAGGGATCTTTTGATACTTCGCTTTCTTGCCATGTTTAAGGGCATGCAATAGGAATATCTATCTATTGCACTAGAGTGAGATTTGGGAGAAAGATCAAATGTATGCAGTCTTACCTGGTTTTTGAAGAGACACTGTTTGTGTCCCCGACTCAAAGTCTCCTCATTTGATACTTCTCTTTCTTGACATGTTTCCAGGCCTTATTTGTTTGTAAATTTGATCTTGTTGTTCCTCTCATAAATTATACATCTGTTAATTCATGTAAATCCTTGGTCCATTGAAATCAGTTCAACGGTTGATTTATGGGATGCTTGTGATTATTATGACCAAAATATTAATGTCTTCCTTTTTGTTTTCTTTTGATACTTATTTACTGAGAATAAGAGATTTTTTTGAATTGCAGGAGGGGACATTGGACAACTGAGGGATAAGAGAGGAACCAGGAGTGGAGATAGTTACAGAGTTTTGCTAATCGATGATATTCGCCATTCAGAAAACTTAGGTAATTGAAGCAATGACTACACAGTATGTCCACAACAGACAGCTTATATATAAAAAGCATGACAAGTCAAATATCTATGAATGCTTTGCAGTCAATGAGCCTTTTCTATATCTATGAATTTTTTTTTTTCCTTTTTCCTGGAACTCTCTACCATATGCCCTGTTATTTTGACTGCTAAAACACGAAAGCAAGCATTGCTTTCATGGGCTCTTAAGCTATCAGTGTTGGTAAAAGTCAGAACTTTATCTTTGTCCTGATTTTTCAAGTCTAAATGTGAGGTTTTCTAACATCACCATGCAAAAATTTTGAAGCCACCAGCCTGTTGCTTAAACTTCTTCTTTTCTTGCTATTAAACATTTCAGATATCAATCCCTCAATTCATTTTTTGTTATGTGTTTGTTACATTTGCAGTCATGAAGGTCATACCCCAAGTTGTTCCATCTGTCACACCCAATGATGCTAGAAGACTATTTCATCAGTCAAAGGAAAATGGTTTTGCTGTTGTTATTGTCACAGTCAAGGTATATTTTATCCATGGAATGATATATGTTGCAATTTTCTGCTTCTGGCCTTTTTGTTGAACCTTATTTTAAAGGTTTACCTGGTCATCTCTTGATGGTGTTGGGGGAAATGGTAACTTGTTTGGGAACAATTTAAGCTTCATATGTGCAATCTTGCATGATCAAAAGATAGGGCATGCATGTATGGAGGTACATCTACAATGTTACGATGTCATGAACACATTAAACAATTTTGGCAATATGTAGATAGGAAATTTTAAGCACATAGACAAGCCTTAGCAATCCTGCTTTCTAGATATGTAGATAGGAAATTTTAAGCACATAGACAGGCCTTAGCAATCCTGCTTTCTAGATATGTAGATAGGAAATTTTAAGCACATAGACAAGTCTTAGCAATCCTGCTTTCTAAAAGATCATAAGCACATGACCTGCCAATACTTGGTATGTTATTCTTTGCTATGACAACATACACTTTGTCCCCATCTTTTGTAGATTTCTCTTTCTATTTTTGCACATTTGAATCTAATTTCACAATCAGATGATTATTTTGTTATCTTCATGCATCTAATTTAATGCCTCTACTATCCATGTATTGCCTCCCTTTGAAGTAAGGAAGTTATTTTAGTACATAGCTTGATTTGTAGACTCACACAAATCTGAGAAACAAAATCAAGCACCTATTTGATTAAGTACTCCATTATATTTGAGGAACAATGCTATGTGCTGCATTCAGTCAAAACATAACTAGGTTTGTTCTTTCCCATACTCCTTGGAATCCTATATATTTTGACATGGAACTTGATGTTAGAAGTTAATTAATGTTTTCTTGGCTTATACTTTGAAAATAGGAAAAAGAGGAATGGGTCAAGATCTCATTGTAGTGAAGGAGAACGAGGGATTTGGTGAGAGGGTAAGAGTAAATAGGAAAAGAGGAAAGGGTCAAGATCCCATTGCAGTGATCTTGCTGGGCGTGGGTCAAGAAATGACACCTCTTCCTCTTGGAAACTTGACTCCGTGTATCCACTGAGAAAGGCATCCCTCTCAGCATTTCTATTGGCATCTTTGTTTTTAATTTAATTTTATTGGGTCATCAACTCTACCACCTTTCTTTTAGTCAATGATGCACCCCACTTGCCTCAAACAGATTCTACCTTTGCTTTCTTCCCACAGCAGCTCTTTTCCTTCAGTCCATGACCCAACCCATGTGCCTCACACTGCTTTAACCTTTGTTGCCACTCTTCACAATCTAAACCAACAATTACCTATTTATTCGACGTTAAAGTCACAGCCATACCCATCAATTTTTTTAAATGAAACCATGGATTCAGACATTTGATGAATGTATTTGTATCGCACGTAGCCCACAAATCAACATTAATCATACAATGATGTAGTAGAGCACTTTGGAAGTGTTTTTTTTTTATCTGTTTTTGCATATTTTTTCCACTCAAAAGAAGGGAAATTTCTTTTTATGAGTATACTTGAATCTCTTTCTATGGTTTTAAAAATCTCTAGTCTGGATTGGTTTGTATTGGAGATGAAATCATGGAGAGATGAGAGAGAAAAAGAGATGGAGAGAGAAGTGGAGCTAGGATTCTCCATGGTGGGCCTCTTATCTCTTTTTATACAAGGGCACTACCGTCTTTTCACAAGTTCTGTCCATTTTGACTAACTATCATTAGTCACAGTATGTTTTTTGTAATGTGTATTTTGTAATTGAGGTATAGTTTAGTCTACCAGATGTAAATTTTCCCTTTTTTCGTGTTCTTCCGCAATTTTCTTTAGACTTATTTACTTTTTCTTTCTTCTCTTCCCGAATTGCCTCTGGTACCTTGCATCACAAGAAATGAACAAGAACCCATAAGTCCACCATGTTCAGTTCCTAGGAATCAGCTTATCCTACCAGAATTGTTAATTTATAAATTACTTCCCAAGCCAAAAATATTTCAAAAATAAAATGTGGAGATCATCCACCTTGCTTAGAGTAACTGAAGTAAGAGCTGAATTTAGGTAGAAAATTGAAGTTGGAATAAGAGAATTAGGATTAGGGTTTAGAAAATAAACCACTCAAACATCAAACATTGGTCTCTGAAATAATAACAACCTGCATAATTCTGTGCAAAGACTTATAAGTTTATTTATACTAAGTTTTGATGAAATCTCAATCCTTGATGAAATAAAATCCTATCTAGTCCTACTCATTCATATATTAAAATTGACACATGACTTTTAATTAAAACTAATAACTAAAATAAAACAAAATAACAAAATAGCAAGAACGCTTCTGTGTCAATAGAGGAACCCTTAAACTATATAAACACCTTGTGGATTTTATGTCTATGGATAAGTTTGAGTTGGGTGTCTGCACCTTTATTTGGTTTTATTTGCTCCCATCCAGCCTAAAGGATTTTGGTTTGCTCCTCCGAATCATTTGTGCAGATTTTTAACTAGTTATTCACACTAAAAAATTATGATAGTCTGTTCAACCATGTGGTTAAAATAGGAAAACAACTTCCAGTTATCTGAAAAGATGATAGGGAATGGTTGTTCATTCTTTGAAAGCAGAGATAATGAGATGGAATGTTGTTAATTGAGAGGTGCTAACCGAAGCACAAAATGTATGGCTGCCAAATTAGAGTTCTCTGTGATTCACTGCATAACCCATGGCAGCCCTGCTTTATCCTCTCTTGGGAGAGCCTATGTCAATTATTTTTCTAAATCTAGCATGCCCCAATTGACAAGAAACTGCCCATACCTTAGAGTTCATCCACCTTGTACACTCTTGTACAGTTAAGGCTTGGATGGGCATATCCTTGGTTTCTATGCTGAAGCAAATAATTTTGAAAGTTCTGTTTTTCTTCGTGGAGAAAATATGTTGTTTCTCTCTGAACTATAAAAACAATCCTGAGAAGCTTTCTTTTTGTAGCAAAATCTCGACATGTAAAAATTTTGACCTTGTCTTGCAATTACAGCAGTAGGTAATGAAAATTTTGGTTTAGAGAAGAAGCCAGTTTTGTCGAACCAAAGGAAATATAAAAGAAACTCGACTAATTTTTTTGAAAATAGCATGTGGCTATTTGGAGGTATTTTTAAGTAATTTAGTCTGCAAACTGCTCCCTTTCCAAGCTGTGTGCACGGTATGTCATTCTGCCTCAGATGAAACTTGAAAATATGCTTTGAGATGTCTTCACAGAAAACTCTTGCTGCAATTGTTCATATGGCAATGGTGATCTCATTACTCTCTTGAATTTTTGTAAATTATAGTAAATTTTTAGCAATTTGCTTAATCTTGGCTATATTTGCTTCCCAGGTAATGAGGATAAATCTCGTTAACTTAAATCTAGGCTTATAGCATGCTCTTCTGTGTCAGAATTTACTTAGTTTTTCCCTCTTCCTTGTGAGACTAACTTAGTTCCAGCTTTTCGCTTATGCTTCTTCCCCTTTCTTGTTTGATTTCTTTTGCCTGCCATTTTTTTTTTTCCCCTTCAATGTAATTTCTCTTCCATGAGCCAATTTCCCTGGATCAAATATGGAAAATAAGGACTTTAATGTTTAACACGATTGCCAGGAGCATGCAGAGTTCTACTCCCAGATGATGATACGCAGGGGACTAAGATCGTCAATTGAGCCAGATTCGAATGCAGTGTAAACTAGTGGGTAAATCTGTTAGAGGCATAACATGTGGAGAATTTTGGATACTGCATTGTATTACAATGAAATTCAGAAAAAGAAGGAAACAAAGGAATAGCTATATAATATGCTAATTATTAGACTTTGGCTTACAAAGCCATAGAAATATGCAATTACAGATCATAACAGGTGATGTGACAATTTATACTTACCGATTTTGGTGATATGACATGTTAGTTTTCACACACTTCCTCAGTTCTACCAAAAGGCAGATCATTCACACTAGTGTTGAGATAGTTGCAGGGACTTATCTTTTGCATTTCTGATCCCCTAATTCAAAACTTAGTCTATAAGGTAGGATGCACATCACCTGCCAGTGTCCTAAAATGGGGTTAACGTCAGGCAACTCATGTCTAGTTATATTTCATTGTATGTACCAAATAGATAAAAGTCTCAAGTCAATTTGTAAGCTAAAATGGTATGAAGCAAATTTGCTCGCTTGGCCGGTAAATTGGCTCCTGGTTAAGCTGTTGACTGGGTGTGGGAATGTCAATTTTTAGCTTTTAAAGCAGGGGGAGCATCTTCGTTGCATGGCTTGTTCCTTTCAATATTTTAAGGCTCTATTTGTCTAGTGTAGAATAATTTGATTAAAAAAAATAACTTTTGTACGAAAATATTTGGTCATAAACAATGCACTTTTCATGCTATTTTTAAGCTTTACAGTGTAAGTAGGCTCTTAAAATTATCTTCGACAAATAAACAAATATTGAGAAATAAAATTAGATACTCAGTTGATATGCATTAGCACAGAATGCTTAAACTGGATCTAGCATTTCATGGGATGCATTCTACCAAAAAAAAAAAAATGAAAAAGAAAAAGATAATAAAATGAAAAAAATGAAAGGTCTTTCCTTGAAACTTAGTATAAGGTGGGAAGCGATTAAGGGATGCTTAATGCATTGTTGAATTGTGCAATAGTCAAATATCTAAACAGGGGCTCAAGGGCTTAATTAAGAGCTATAAAAGTTAGACCAAATTTACAAGCTCGTTAGAAATAAGGACTTAAATTGTGGTTTTGATCACAAGGAAAGAAAAAGGGCCTTTTTACTCAAACTAGATTTTCAAAAAGCATATGACTTTGTATCGGGGATTTCTGAACTTTTGTTATAGAAAGCATGGGCTTTGGGGCAAAGATGAGAGTGTAGATTATGACTTGTGTGGAAACAGCAAAGTTGCAATTTTGATTACTAGTGCTCCAGGGGATGAGTTCAATCTTGGGAAAGAATTGAAGTAAGGTTGTTTGGAAAATACAAAAGCTTAAAATCAAATAGAAAATTGAGTAAAATTTAAATAAATAATACATTTATAATTTTAATATTATATTTTAAGTTAAAATTTTAAAATATTAAATTTATAAATTTTTTTATCAATATATTATTTATTAAATTTTTTTATTTTTAATATAATTTTTTAATTACATAATTTATATTTTAAATTTTAATAATTTTTTTCTACATTAAATTTATTTTTATTAAATGTACTAAAAATTTATTACTATTCTATTAAATTTATTTACAAATTAATCTTATATTATTAATCCCAAAAATTTTATTTTGTCTAATTCTCAAATATACGTCTACAAATGATAATGTCACATCATGAGCATTGATGTTGTCATTATTTTTTTAAAATCATGACTTATTATTTTGGTGAATATTATAACCTTATTCTTAATAAGTGTAATTTGATTTTTTATTTTTTTTAATAAATCTAAAGTTTAGGGTAATGGTCATAAAAAACATGTGTTAGGAGTAGTAGTCATAAAAAATGTATATATGTGTTCTCTATATTTGTATTTTAATATAAAAGTTGAAAATTAAAGAAAAATTTTAAAAATTTAAATAAAATTTAAATAAATAGTAAATTTATAAATTTAATATTATATTTTAATTTAAAATTTTAAAATATTAAATTTATTGATACTTTTTAGTTATATATTATTTTTTTTTCTAACATAAAATCTTTTAATTATATAATTTATACTTAAAATATCAACAAAAATGATCTCATTCACCTTTTCTTTTAATTATATAATTTGTACTAAAAATACCAACAAAAAATGACCCCATTCACCTTTTTTTTTTTTCCTTATTGTTCAAGGACTCAACATAATGATATCCAAGGCATTTGATTTACAACTTTTTGAAGGAATTAAATTGATGAATAGTGACAAAAGCTACAATTTTGACTAATGGTTCTCCAAGTGACGAGTTCAATCTTGGGAGAGGATTGAGGCAAGGTAACCTCATCTTACCTTTTCATTTTATCCTTCTTACTAAAGGGCTTAGTAGAATAATCTCTAAAGTAGTTGATTTGCAACTTTTGAAGGGATAGGTTATTTTTTTGTAACTCAAGAAGGGTGTCATGAAACTAATATAGATTTTGAAGTGTTTTGAGTTACTTCTAGATTAAGCATCAACTTCCATATGTTAGCTTTGATTAGAATTGGTGTGCAACATAGGATTATTGGCAAAATAGCTAGAAAACTTAGAACTTCAATGGATAAGCAACCTATAAAATATTTGGGTTTGCCTTTTGTTGCTAATCCAAGACTTGTGAAGACATGGTAACCAATGGTTGATAAGTTAAAGAGCAAAATTATCCATATGGAAAGGCAAGTTAATGTCCATGAGGGTTAAAGTGGTTGTGATTAAATTGGTCTTGAATTGTTTACTGCTAGACTATGTGTCTCTTTTTAAAGTCCCTAATGGTGTTGTAAAAGAGTTAGAAAGGATCTAAAGAAGATTTTTGTGGTTTGCATCTACAGGTACCTAAATAAAGATGAGATTTTTTGGAGGAAAGTTGTTAATTCTAAGTATAAATTTCTTAATTTGAGCAAAATTTTTAGCAATGCAAACGTTGAAGCAAGTCAAACTTAAATAAGAACTTTACACATTTGAAATGACATTGTTACAGGTAAAAATGATGAAATAACAACAATTTGCAGTGATGGGTTTAGAACAGTTGTGGGAGATCAGAACAAAGTGTCCTTGTGGAAAGATAAGTGACTTAGTAGCGAAACTTTGATGACCCAATTTCCAAGACTATTTGCTGTCCCAAATGAAAAAATGGTAAAGTGAGTGAGACGAGAGTTTTGGATGGGCTCCAGTGGAGATGACAACTTAGATGAAGCAGAAATATGTTTACCTGGGAAAAAGAACTAGAAATTTAGTTGGTGAGAATGTTGGCCAAAGTGACTTTTTGTGTGTTGATGTAAAAGATAACTGTGTTGCCGTGAGTCCTGTAATTAGCCAGCTAGTTTTTTCCAGTTATGGAAATCTTAGATTCTACATTCCCTCACTCAATGGTCACATATAATTATAATTGTAAATATTGTACAAATCAGATTAGTTTCCTAAATCAGTGTCTTGTATCTCTATATCTTGTATTCAGTTGTTATAAAAAAAACAGTGAAAAAGAATAAAAAAAATATGTTAGACATGGTATTAGAGCAAATCTTGGGTTCCCTATTTTCTAATTAGGCAGGGGTCAAGATTTGTACTCGGCTTCCATGATTGACTCCACCAAAAACATACTTGATAATCTGACATCGAAAATGACGGAGATGTTGTCAAGGGTCCAGACTTCCTCCTTTCCTATCACTGATTCCCCGATGGCTCCAATCAGCATCAAGTTGGATGGTTCCAACTATGGATTATGGTCTCAGGTTATTGAGATGTACATCTCTGGAAAAGACAAACTGGGATACATCTATGGAGACTGTCCATAACCACCAGAAACTAACCCTTCATTTTGTAAGTGGCGCACTGAGAATGCCATGCTGAAAGGTTAGTTGATCAATTCTATGGACCAGTCCCTAGTCGTGAACTTCATTCACTACCTAACAATTGAGGAAGTATGGGATTCTGTTGCTACAACATACTTCGATGGAACTGACACCCCTCAAGTATACGAGCTCCAACGTCGTGTATCTCGAATAAAACAAGATAGTGGATTTATAGAAAAATACTACAACAATCTACAGGGTTTGTGGTGCAAGATTGATTTTCGTCGAACAAATCCAATGAAATGTGCAATTGACATACAAAGTTACAACTCCATTTTACAAGAAGAACGAGTATACACTTTTTTTGATGGACTAGATGATCGATTGGATCATGTTTGGAGTGATATTCTTCGTATGAAACCTTTTCCTTCAATTGAGCAAGTATATGCTCATGTTTGAAGGGAAGATTTGAGACAATCAGTGATGATATCAGGAGTAGAAATAGTAGCCAGTGGTGCTGTTATGGCCATCAAAGGAGGGAAATCTGGTAAGTCATAAAAGTATGGGTCTTTCTCCTCATGATCTGAAGGTTATTCTGATGGACAAAAGTGCACTCACTATGGGAGTACAAAACATACCTGGGAAACTTGCTTCAAACTACATGGTTACCCAAACTGGTGGCACCAATTACAAGCCCGAAAGAAACGAGATGCTTCTGCAACTGAAGACATCCCTAGTCGAGCAATAGTGGCTATGACTGAATCTAAACTTTCTCTTATTCCCATAACTAAATCCTTTACCGCAACCCCAGATCAAGGTAATTTTGGTCACACTCTATACAGCTCTACTACTTGGAAGGATGATGCATGGATTATTGACTCCGAAGCCACGGATCATATGACGTTTGATCCAAATGATTTCTCCAATACAACTTAACCACGAAGAACTTGCATTGCCAATGCCAATGAAGCCACTTACCCGGTCACAAGGGTTAGAATTGTGCCTCTATCTCCTTCACTCTTTTTAACTCACACACTTCTTGTTCCATCACTCTTAAATAAGTTGATGTCTGTGAGTCAAGTTATTGAAGAACTTAATTATGTTGTACTAATATACTCCAATTTTTGTCTTCTTCAAGATGTTCTCAGCAAGGAGATTATTGGGCATGGTACTAAGAGGGAGGGACTGTACTACCTTGAGAACCTTAGCATAGGTAAAGCAAATCATATGTATCATCAAATTAGCGGCCATGAACAGAAGATTTAGCTATGGCATAAGTGCTTGGGGCACTCATCATTTGGCTACCTCCGACATCTACTCTCATCTCTGTTTTCCCATGTGCAAAATGTGAACTTTAAATGTGATGTTTGTATCAAGGCAAAAACCCAATGAGTTTCGTATCCGGTTAGTTTGAATCAAACTCATACTCCATTTGCATTAATACACTCTGTTGTGTGGAGGCCATCCCCGATACCTACTTCCTCTAGTCATCGTTGGTTTGTAATTTTTGTTGATGATTGTACTCAAATGACATGGCTTTACCTGCTAAAAACCAAAGATGAAGTTTTCACTATGTTTCAAGCATTTCATGCCATGGTCCAGACTCAATTCTCTTCCAAGATAAAAATTCTTCGTTTTGATAATGGTGGCGAGTTCATCAACCAAAGATTTCGAGCCTATTTCCAATAACAAGGTCTCCTCCATGAGACTTCATGCTCTCAAACACCACAATAAAATGGTGTCGCCGAGAGAAAAAATCGACATATTTTAGAAACATTTCATTCCCTACTTCTTAGAACGATGGTGCCAAGTCGCCATTAGGGGGATGTTGTGGCTACTACCGTGTATTTAATCAATCAAATGTCATCTAAAATTTTGCACTTTCAAACCCCCTTACAAATTCTCTTTACTTACATATCCCTTCCTTCCATATTAATGCTTCCCCCTAGAATTTTTAGGTGTGTTGCTTTTGTTCACCTCCACAAAAATCAACGAACAAAGCTGGACCTATGTGCCATTCGGTGCCTATTTTTGGGGTATGGTCTACATAAAAAAGATTTCGGTGCTATGACCCCACTACCAACAGAACTTATATCACCATGGATGTTACATTCCTTGAGTCTAAGACTTTTTATCCTTCATTAATACCCAATTCTTCCCTTCAAAGGGAGATGCAAGTAAAAGAGATGAATTGGTTAATGGCCTTCGTGAGTGAGCATGGAATTGGAGTTGAAACTAGAACTGGAGATAGAGAGGTATACCCACATAACAAACTTGGAAATGAAACAACGGTTGCTAAAAATGAAATAGCAGCTGCTAGAAATGAAAAAACAACTGCTGGAACTAGAAACACCATTAGAAAATACAGAGTACTCTCAGTCTCATCACTCTTCAGTACCCAAAGACCCTCCTTTTTCTGAGAATGTTCTTAAGGTAAATACTCTTGCTGCTGCACCTTCTATTTTAGATTCTTCTACTAGTTATGTACTACCTGTTAGACACAATCGTGGGAAACCACCAAACAAATACAGTCCAGACGCAGAAGGAAGGTAGCCCAAATATCCAATTACAAATTATGTATCTACTCAAAGTTTGTCCAAACCACTCAAGACTTTCACTCAAACACTATCCTCCTGTCATATTCCTAGTAGTGTTGAGGAAGCATTATTTGATCCAAAGTAGGCGAAAGCAATGCAAGAAGAACTAGAAGCATTAAAGAAAAATAATACATGGAAGTTGGTCCCAATACTGGAGGGAAAAAAAACCCGTGGGATGCAAATGTGTGTTCTCTATAAAATACAAGGCAGATGGGTCACTCGATTGGTATAAGGCGAGACTTGTGGTGAAAGGTTTTACCCAAACATATGGCATAGACTACTCTGAAACCTTCTCACTAGTGGCAAAACTAAATACCATTAGAGTTTTGCTATCTCTTGCAGCAAATTTAGACTGGCTACTTCATCAACTTGACGTGAAAAATGCTTTCCTTTATGGAAATCTTGATGAGGAGGTATACATGGATATTCCACTAGGATATACAGGATCAACCGAGAACAAAATTGTTTGTAAATTAGAGAAGACATTGTATGGACTAAAACAGTCACCGCGAGCATGGTTTGGCCAACTTAGCTCAGTTATGAGGAAGTATAGCTATCGCCAAAGTAACTCTGACCATACTCTCTTCTTAAAACACCGACAAAGCAAGGTGACAACATTAATAGTCTATGTGGATGATATGATAATTACGGGGGATCACACTGATGAGATCTTGAGGTTAAAGGAACAATTGTCTATGAAATTTGAAATGAAGAACTTGAGAGGGCTTAAGTATTTTCTGGGAATAGAGGTGGCAAGGTCAAGAAAAGGCATTTTTCTATCTCAACAAAAGTATGTACTTGACTTATTAATGGAAGTGGGATTACTAGAGTGTAGACTTGTGGATATGCCGATTGTGCAAAACCTTAGGCTTAGAGAATATCTGGATCAGGTGCCAACAAATAAGGTGAGGTATCAAAGATTAGTAGGAAAGCTTATTTACTTATCTCACACTCGTCCAGACATTGCTTATGTCGTAAGTGTGGTAAGCCAATTTATGCATAATCCAAGTGAAGACCGTATAGGTGTTGTAATTTGAACTCTATAATACCTAAAGTCATCTCCAGAAAGAGGACTAATGCTCTCTAAGAATGCTTATATGAATATTGAAGGGTACACGGATGCTGACTAGGCTAGGAATATCTTGGATAGAAAATCTACTTCAGGCTACTTTACATTTGTGGGAGGAAACTTTGCTACATGAAGGAGTAAAAACCAGAAGGTAGTAGCATTGTCCAGTGCTGAAGCTGAATTCCGAGGTATGGCGAAAGGATTATGTGAACTTCTTTGGCTTAGAAGTTTGCTAACAGAGGTTGGCTTTCCTCTTGACTCTGAAATGAATTTATTCTGTGACAACAAAACTGCCATCGATATATCCCATAACCCAATTCAACATGATTGCACCAAACACGTGGAGGTAGACTGACATTTCATCAAACATAACCTAAAAGAAAAGATTATATAGTTCTTGTTTGTTAAATCTGAGGATCAATTAGCTGACATTTTGACCAAAGCAGTTTCTAGCAGAAACTTCAATGACTCACTTGATAAGTTAGGTGTTAGAGATATATACACACCAACTTAAGGGGGAGTATTGTCGTGAGTCCCGTAATTAGCCAAGTAGCTTTTTCCAATTATGGAAATCTTAGATTCTGGAATCCCTTACTCGATGGTCACACATGATTGTAGCTGTAAATATTGTACAGACTATATTAGTTTCCTAAATCAGTGTCTTGTATCTCTATATCTTGTATTCAGTTGTTATAGAAAAGCAGGGGAAAAAAATAGAAAAATATGTTAGACAAACTGGATATGGGTTTATGATAATCATGGTGATTTTATTGTCAAATCTTTCTATAAAGAGCTTGAGTAAAGAAGTAGTAGAGTGGTTAACGACTCCTTTAGAATAGTTTGGATGAATATTGCTCCATATAAGGTTGAAATCTTTGTATTGTTGGTTTTGCTAGACAAAGTGCACACCAAAGAGAAGTTGTTCAAAAAGGGTATAATTAAGGGTGAGGAGTTGTAGTGAATGATCTGTAAGGAATTTATGAAGGATGTAGATCACTTGTTCCTCCATCGCAATCATGTGTGGAGAATTTGGATGAATATCCTTAGGTGGTGGGTATCTTCGATCAATGGTCTGAGTTTGTGAGAGGGGTGCGGGCGCATTGCAAAAACGTGTTGGTTGTCAATCTTTTATGCTACATTATGGACAACATGGACAACCCAAAATGATTACGTCTTCAATCAAAAAGACTTTTGAATGGCAGGATCTATAGTACTACTAGTTTTGATGAGGGGAGGTAACATGGATGAAGGCATTAGAGGACAACTTTCCCTATTATGGAATTAACTTAATCAAGTCTTCAGATGGTGTCAAAAGTATTATGGAGATTAAAAAGACCCTAATCAAACAAGTTTGGTTACCTCCATTGGATGGATGGCTAATGGGTCATCATTGGGTATAAGCCTAGGAGACATGGTATTGGAGCAGTTCTAAAGAAATGTGCATCAAATACTTTAAAATGTAATCTTTTATCTTCCAAATTCGACATTGCTGATTTTAATGAAGTCGAGTTCAGGGCAATTCCTCAAGCCTCAAAGATCCTTCTTGCAAACGATGAAATTGCTTCCTACAAAGTTGTCATTGAGTCTAACTTGAGACTCGCGGGTAGAGGAGAGTTGGATTGATGTTTTCAGAGGCGTATATTTATTTTTTTTTCTTAAAAAAGGACTATGCACAGAAGAGGAGGGAGTGGAAAAAAGATAAATTTTAAATTATTATTTTTAATACAAAATTTATAAATTAATTATTTTAAATAAACAATTTTAAAAAGTATTTTATTAAATGTACGGTTTATTGGTCCTGCTCATAGGATAAGGTAGTCTAATCCACGAGTGTTAAAGGGTTGGCACTATACATGATCATGGACTCGTGAGCCCACGCTATACTATTCTAAGGTGTACCTAAACATGGGCTAATGTATTATAGTACTACTATTCAAGCTCCCACTATCCTGTACTAGCCTGTGAAACCAACGCTCCCCAAGCCAACTAGCATCTATCATATTGCATACTGCATCACACCGAAGAGTAATGCAGCTGCAAGGTTAGGAAATTGTAACCACATTAATATTGTTACTCACTTGTTCAAATTTGTCTACAGGAGACATGTTAGAGTTTGCTATTCAAATTGTATAACGTGTCTCATTCAATAGTTTAAAGTCTTAAATTGAATGATTTATTAATTTTTATTGTCGAAAAAATTGTTGTCTAATTATATATAATAATTGTTATCTTGACAAACAATCAAACTCTCATTATATTATTGATTAAAATAATAAAATTTAGTGGACTAAGTGTTACGGAGTTCTCTTTTAAAAAATATGATATTAAAATATATAATATTTATATTTATATAACTCATTTTATCTAACGTGGAAGTCAAGTTGTAACAAACTGTTTTTACTCAAAACTTTACAAATCCTCTTTGTAACTTCTCGTTACGCTGAACAATGGTGACTAGATCTTCTCTACGTCATTTTGCACGAGCCATTTAAGTCTTTTGAAAGTGATTATTATTTTGGTTAAAGAAGATAAATTATCTTGCCTCAGATTTATCATCAACTCAAGCTCTCCCTCTCCCTCTCCCTCTCCCTCTCCCTCTCTTTACATATGTATATAGATATATTTGAATTTATGTTCTATATTCTAAGAGTTCTCTAGATTGTCTTTGCATTTATATTAATCATCATGTATTTAACAAAAAAAAAAACACAAGTTCAAAGTAGGTAGGTAGGTTCGCACTGCAAATTATGGATGTTAATCTGAGTGGAAATGTGATGGAGAAGCTAATTTGGTAGCCTGGTTTGGATATCTCCAAATGGACAGTGGACTTCACTGTTTCTCAACTGTGCTTGAGTTGTTCTCATTTACCTAACATTCTATCACTAGTATCAGTATAGGGGCATACTTTATATTGGTTCCTTTATTTATAATTCATGAATTGATGGGAAACAAAACAGACAATGTGACTCAACCAGCAGCAAATGTGCTTGAGCAAAATGTATGTATATCAGAAAGGTAAAATATGGGAAGAAGTGTGTGATTCAATACAACATCCTTCTAATGTTTTGTAAACGAGAAGTGTTTTGGTAAAAAATAATCATATCCATGTATCTTGTGGTGCTTTGTTTTGGATCGATTTCGGATGTTAGTAAGATTTAGCATAAACCTCTTACCTTCAGAAATAAAAATAAAAATGAGTTGTAGTTCACGAGTACTGAAATCATCTACTCAAAGTTTCGAGGCTGACTTATGAATTAACACAAAAGAAGGAAAAAGAAATAAACGACAATGGCTAACTGTAGTTGGCTGAAGTAGCGGAATACATCTCACTTTCGAACTAATAATAATGGCCAATAATAACTTATAACTAAAAGAATGGCATGCAGAGTCTCCAAAATAATTGGAATAATAATAATAATCATAACAATAATCAGACAGTGTTTGTTTCATGTTCGATGGGAAATAAGTGACTGAATTGCACTTGAAAGATTGTTAATGGCGGCAACAACGTTGGCCACACCTTGCCTGTTCACTTCAATTTGTGTCTCTTCAAGTCGAAGCCTGCGGTGCTCCAATTCCATCAGTTCTTGGTGTCGTTTGTCTCTCTTCTCCTCGCAACTTCTGATTGTTTCAGCCAAGATTGAAGCACTCTGCCTGATGCTCGAACCCAGATTCTTAACTTTTCTTCGCTTTGTATTGGCATCAACTTTCTCGCTCGATTGGGTTCCTGATGATGATTCTACATTTCATAAGGGTACGTAGAAGTCAGAAAACTGATGACCCTTATAATAAGCCCCAGAACCACCAATAGGGTCTTAAATAAAAGCATCAAAATGGCATCTAAAAATGGTAAAAACCAGCAATCAGTTCAAACTTTCATCTCTAAAGATATCTAATTGAGCTGAAATAGTGCAGACATATGACGCTTGACCAGGGGTAATGCTAGAAGTTATCACATTTATTGAAAAGAAAAAATAATAGCCTATATCAGACATTGCAGCAAAGGCTACTGCTATGTAATGCATATGAAAGTATGTGTCAAAAAAAAAAAGAAAAAAAAAACTGAAAAGGAAGAAATTTGCAGTCAGTCAAAGATTCAGAGAGAATCCCATGAACTTTTTGGTGAGAGGGTCGTACTTTTTGGAGAAACCCTGGTGGAAAATGAAAAGACCAGTTTTGGGTAGGGCAGCATGTGGCCATAAGCCTGCTGACAGTACGCATATATAAGTAGTGGACACCAAACTCAAGAATCCCTTTGTTACATGCTCAGCCAGTCCTAACCTGCCATTATTTTTGATCTTAGTAATCAAAGTCAGAATGAGGCTTAAGATTTCTTTCTTTTAGGTCCAATTGCTTTCCTCCCTTTGGATTTGGATAATACAGAGCCAAATCGATTTCCGGGCCCCCCCGGGGGGGGGGGATCTTTTGCTTGAAGTGCCCAAGAATCGCCACCGTGGGAAGAATCATTAGGTAGCGTTAGCAACAGTGACTTGCATGATTATATTCTGCCCTCTAATGCCATGCACATAGAAAAAAAAAAGCATTAAAGCAAAATCTTTGTACTCCCATGCATGATTATATTCTACTCCCTGTTGATTCAATCATGTGCTTTAGTTACATATTATATATGTGTGTGTGTATTTTCTTAGTTGCAAAATTCACGAGAGATATAATAAAAAAAGATACTAAGATGTGTCTCAAATGTTATAAAAAATTACTAAACCAATAGTGGCTTGGAGGGGAGTATACTCTACTTTTTAATCCCACGCACATAAAAAGAAAAAAAAATAAAAAAACCATATTAGAGCTAAATGGTGATTATGTAGATAACTACATCCCCAATTCTCTTAACACCAGAATTTGTTATTTGCAAACAACTACTTAGTAATGGAGTAACATATATTAATGGGTATATCATTATTCCTTGTTGATTCAATCATGTTGTTCTTTTTTACTTGTGTGAAATGTGTATGTGTCCCAAAACAGTATCTTTTAAGTACTAAATTTAAGTAAAAAGAAAAAAAGCAAGAACAGAGAAGAGAGAGGGTGGGGGGGTGGAATGGTCAAAATGCTTATCCTGATTCAAAGGGTCCATGCATTTAGTTGTACCCTATAAATGTACAAGTAATGGTACGTTAGTAACAGAATAGTATGGACGGTAGTGGCAGAGTTTTCAACCCTGCAAGTTTGACCAAAATCATTTTATAGCCTTAAGACAAAACAAACAAAAGTGGTCTCATGTGGGACTGACAATGTAAGCAAGTCCCTGCAGAGTTTGCAGAGAAAGAAAGAAAGAAAGAAAGAAAAAGAGAGTAAAATTTCATAATTTGAGTACCTGAGCCTGAAGTACCCAAAGGTTCACCCGCAGGTGCTGCCGGAGCATCTGGTGGCCGGACGGTCACCGGAACCGCCGCTGAAGTGTCAACGGAGAAGTGCTGTTGCTGCTGTGGTTGTAGCTGTGGTTGTTGTTGTACCCTTTGTTGTTGTGGTTGCGAGGCATTGCTGTATTTCCTTTGAACAACTTCATTCAGAGCCTCGTACACCTCGAAGGACATGTTAGAAGGGAGGTTCTGGCCCTTGCGCTGGTGGCGCTCCAGGGTCCAGTAGGAAGGGTTTGTTTGTGAAGAAGAATCGGAGGCCTTGGAAGATCTCGATTGGTACTCCCGCACTTTCTTGTAGTCCCGGAGGAGATTGTCCCACTTGTCATTGCATTGGTTCTGGCTGCGGATGCAGCCATGCTCGCAGCAGTAGTTCTCCACCCATTTCCACCTCAGCTCTGCCGGCTTAGACGGTGAAGGCAGGTTGGGCCTGGACCGTCGCTCGTCGTCCAGCTTCTTGGCGGTGATTAAGATCAATGTTTCTTCAATTGTCCAGTTGCCTTTGCGGTATTCACGTGGGCTGTTGCTGGCGGTGCCCGCCACGGTCGTGGTTGCGGCAATGGTGGCGGTGGCGGTCGTGGGGAGGAGGGGGAGGTGTTGAGTGGCTGATGGTGGAAGTAGTAGAGGTGGCTGTTGGGGGGTAGTGAATGGAGGTTCAGACATTGTTAACTCTCTAATGCATATCACATTCAAACATGAGAATGAGAAGACAACGTTGAGAGAGTGAGAGTGGCGAGGAAGAGGAAGGGAAGTGCTACTTAGAGCTGAGAGCGATTTTCTTGTCTACAAGTGGATTTACTTTGAAGGGATGCTCGTGGGGAATGTCATTTAAATGGAGACAGGCTAATAAAAGGAATAAACTAATATATATATATATATGGTGGTAATAAATCTATCTATCCTAACTTTCAACATATACCATTTTACATTACAACTTTTTAGTGTAAAATCTTGGTTTTCAATGGTGGATCTATACCTCAGTAGTGGCTACAATGTTTTGACGATATTGGAGTCTCAACTGGCACTTGCATTAATAGCCTTCCATGTCTTTTTTGAAACAAAAGCAAAGGAAATGCGTTCGCAATACTCACTCGCCATCTCATCCCCGTAGGGGCACTACAATAGCCTTAGTTATGTATGCATCCTCATCCCCACGAGTTGTTGAATTTGATGTAACCCGCCGTGTTCACCATTTATCTCGCATTCACATACATATGCGTACGTCTAGTTCATATACATGTATTCTTGAACAGTCTAAACATTCATATATATATAGGATAGGGGTTTAAGATATCATTTTATCTTTCTCTCATGGGGATAAAGCATTCCCTTGATGGGGCAATGCTACCCTTTTAGATGTTGCTAGACACCCACTTCTAATACTATGGCGGTTCAAATATTAGTTTCATTAATTGAATAACAAAGAAGAATGTGCAACGATATAAGCAATCCAATTTCATACTTTTATGCTGATATATTATGATCATGAATGTTAGATTTGTAATTCATTAGGCACATCCTAGTTTGGAAAATTTTTGTATTATAAAACTTCCTATATGATATAAGTCATTAATGAAATCTCGCACAGTTTGCATTTACACATAGATGGATCGAAGTGAACAGTCTGTCAATATTGCAAATACACAATGTTTCCGAGCTTATGTGCAGTGTGCGATCAATTATGTCTTTAATGCGGTTTGATTACTGTATTTTGATTAGTAAATATTGCAAGTACTAAGGGTTCAATTAAACAAAATTAAAGTACCAGGTTTTGTATGAATAATTTTGTTTAAGTTCAAGGAGGAGCTTGTTTTTTTTTTTTTTGCTGCCTTATAAAAGTTTAAATTGAATATGCTCATACCCTTTACCAACATTTCGGCACAAATCAATCGATTTGAAAATCTTTATCCTATTATTCTACATAGTTTCAAATTTATGTGTCTATTTCTGACCAATTTTCACCTGCTTAATGAGAATTATAAATCATGCCACCTTCTTTCAAGACATAGACATCGTACCAAACAAGATAATTGGAAAAGCAAAATGCAATTGAATTTAGTTCCTCCAAAGCCATCGTGTCTGTGTTCCATGCTGCCTGGCAGGCGAATTGGGAATGCATTATACGTTGTCAAAATGGCCTATGTACACGATTCTCTATTAGCTATTACAGCTAATTACCGATGTATTACATTGTTTATACATATAGACTATTGCATCAGATGGAAGAAGAGTTTTGGAAGCAGCCCAGAAATGGATAAAAAAAACTCAACGCTAATGCATAAAAGAAGGGATTAGAATGCTGCGATAATTGATGCCATTATTGGAATTCAATGCCATTTTCATTGGACAAATCGATAAATTCTGTAATTGTTTGCACTCTAGGTGACAGATTTGTTACATCTTCTACCATTTGTTTATTTTCGAGGAGACTAACTAATTAGTCAAACTCAAGAATGTGCACACCCTACTCTTTAAATTAGAAGGACAAGCTTTTTGAAGTTCGAGTATATTACTTTAAAAACATATTCTAAATGTGGAAAATGAAACACATTTTTGTCTTCTGTCCAGAATATATTGAGCATATTGTCCCCTAGTGAATGTTCTTTGGTGATGAACAAAGGAGTTGAGCTCGTTAGAGACAAGTTGCTCCAAATCTTATATTTTAAGAGTATTTCAAATTTTAAATTCTTATAATTTTACATATGTTATGTTATTCAACTTTTCAATTATATCTACTACATGTTATTTTGATATTAAGTTTTTTTTTTTTTTTCCCCATCATTCAATGAGAGTAGAATCAAATCAATCGAGTCTTGAGTAGATTAAATGTAGTTACTTGGAAGGGGTCGAGTTTTTCCCCAAGTGACTTCAATGGCCAAGTACAATGCGTTCATATAGAAGAAGCACCAACAGAGATATCGACTTTAAACAACTACCCCGAACATTAACCCTATAGTTTGTCCTACACAACCTTGGTTTGCCACATAACAGAAGAACCGGTGAGAACTGCAGACCCCATGTACCCAGCAATATGCAAGTTTACCCTACCTTAATATATCTCATATTGTCAGCGTTGTGCTTGAACCAACTCAGCAAACGCAATTCTAGTTGGTCTGTAAATCAAAAGCTTGAAGCTTTAAAAAGCAAAGGCAAGAAAAACCCAAAAAAAAAAAAAAAAAAAATCAAAAGCGCAGACCAAGTGAGTATATATATATATTTGACACCGGCATTGTATAAAAAAAGTAGGACATTAATAAATAAAGTAGGCTGGGAAAGTTTCCACAACACAATTTTCCCAGACAAGCAGGAGAGGAAGGGAAGAGAACCAAGTTAAAAAAAAAAAAAAAAAAAAGTAAAATAAAATGAAATAAAATAAAGCTTCAAATCCAGTATCATAGATATCTCATGTCAAATTTCATTCCCATGCAACTGATATCATGGAGTTGGCCAGGCCAGACTCCTCAAATGTCATTTTAGTATCATAATCCAGACTCTTAGCTCCTGGGATTGCCTCTGTCAAGCGAAACGGCCTGGTTCTTGCTTCCTCCAACTGAGAATGGCAGAATGACCACAGCAACTACAGGAAAGCAAAGGCCAAGTTTAGAATGTTACAACAAGATTACCGGGTAATGTCTTTTCTGCATTCCAGGACGGGAAACAAAACACTGAAAAGCTTGGAAAAGTAGAACATTATCTCAAATTTAAAATGGAAAACTCTTATGTTCTCAACCATGAAGCACGAAAATTATGTGTCCCATTGATTCGTGAGCCCTACACGTGAGGTCCATATCCAACCCACAGAAACAATGATCCCAATGATTTTGTTCCATAATTTGGAGAGCAAAGCGTTACTCATTCAGAAAAGGCCATGTAAACTTGTCACCTAAATTTGACCTCAGATTTTAGTCAACAATTAATGTCACATGCTTACCGACAAAAATAAGAGTGGGGGATAGTGAAAGAAGCATTTATTATGCTCTCGCGTCAGTTCAGATTTGAGAATCTGGGCCAATGGAGAACAGTAAAAACTGACAATGGAAACATACATTTTCAAATAAAAGGAACAAATGATTCAATTTCACTGTTACGGATTGAAAGACTTCAATAGAGAGATGGAAAAAGGCAAAAATTCTATCCGACAGTACTGAGACGCAAGTTGAGCCAAACCAACAAGGGATCAATCATAAATGAGTGGCTAAATCGGAATTATCAGCAATATAAATTCCTACATCCACTGAAATCCTTTAACTACTAAACACATTTACCACATTTTGGGAGGTTATGCATTTGTATGCCACAAATTGGTACTCGTGGACACAAATTTCTTTACAACAAAATGGCGCGAAAAGAAAAAACTTCAATTGGAAGAACTAAGGGGGAAAAGCAAACCAAATGCTACAGTCCCTATTCCACTAGTGTTTCAAATTAGAGTCAAGATTCGAGAAAACCTGGATTGGGTCAGTTTTTTGGAAATTTCTCTGCACCCTTCGTCCATTAGGGAGACGAATTCCAACTCGGCAAAGGATCCTCCTGTCACCCTTGGGTTCTTCAGGCAGAGGTGGATATTTGGGTTCATCTGGCAGACATTTTTCTTCCTGATCATTACTTGTTGCATCTTTATCATGGGAAGCCACTGCACTTGATTCCTTCATGCTCTCCATAGAAGCAGCCAATGCTTGTTGCACATCTTCATCATCTTCGTTCGTTTCATCTGGAGAAACAAGAAGTGAAACTTAAGTTTATATTGCCATAAGAAAATCCACATAGGCAAATACAATCACAATGTACAAGCCCACCAGCAAGGGGAATGCACAAAAGCATATGACAAGAGGGCAAAATATATTCTCAACCCAGAGAAACAAACGAGATATGAAAGGTTAACAGGTATTTTACCATTTCTCAATGATGGAGTCCTATGATCAAAAGCAACAGCATTGAGGCATTAATGGTATTCAACATGTTTTCATGGAGAACAAGCTTTAAAAATAAATAGTTTGTTAAGAACCCATAGAAGTTGAGTGATTGTGATCCACCTGGTTCCAGAGAGGTTAGAAGAAATAAGGTCTATGGCAGAGCAACACTAAGTGTCAGAAACAAACATGACGTACATTACATCCATTTGACTAAATAGGACGTGATTACATAGCTTCCCTAAAGGCGTGTGATACACAAATGCCATAATTTTCCAATAAAAATGAAGCAGATGAACGGGTATGTTGGCGAAATCATATTTTAAGCCAATGGTCATGCCCTGTGTGCATGTTTTGCCTCCATTACTAGTCTCTTGCCTTGACTTTTACCAAGTCAACTTCTGTTTCACAAATTGTTGAAATTCTTCTAGATCAATACCACTAGCTTCCCATCATGACTCACAAAAAGAGGAATCCCATCATTGCAAATTCAGCAAAAAGTCAAAAACTTAACTTATCCATTATAGTCATTGGTTATTATCAATTGATAACAGATGGTGGCAAAATATAAATATGGAAGGACTATGGAAGCAGGAGTTTGATTTGGTAATCTGCGAATTTGTGCACAGTTGGTTAATACTATGATTTCTTTCTTTACATCCAATTACCAGAAGAATGTGTGGTCAGTACAGAAAAATCTGTAATCATTTCCACAGGTTGTTCTGCAGCTGTATATTTGAGGCTCTTGCAGTAGCTTTCTCAACATGAAAACCCTTTAAAAATCAAGATTATCTGATCCTTTGGGAAGGAATCATCCAACCCTTACACTAAATCAACATATTCCCCCAGTGAAGGAAATAAAAGTTTCACCTTTGTAAAAGATTGTGATAAAGAAAACGAAGGTAATTTGCCCTCAAGCTAGCCATGCCTTATAGCTCTTTGCAATATTGTGAAGTCTGCTTCCATTTTTCTGCAATTTCTTCACTAATGATCTGAGAAGAAAGCATCGAATGCTGAATTTGAATGATCTTTTGCTAAATCCAACCTTTCCAGCCAGCCATCTCAATATCACAATGGCAGAACATGTGAAAACCATGGCACAAGTAGTGCTTGAGAAAATCAACCACATACAGCCAAAAACTATGACTAAACTTTGTGAAGTAATTATTTATGGAAAAGAGCCCATTTTCTATAGTGTCTCGACACCCAACTGGACAAGAAATTCTAAACAAGAAAAAAGGGGGAAATTCCTATACGGATGGAACTCAAGGTATACTGAAAAAAACCAAATGAACATCCCTGGAATGACTCTACTGATTAAGATTTTATTCATTGTACATAATTTGCATGATATCTTATTTAGAAATAAGAACTATTAGGAATTACAATCTTGAAAATTTTCCTTCTCTAGGTTTTATTGCCTACAATTATTTTCATTTTAGTTACAGAGATTCTATGCCTATAAATAGTCATAAACTTCATGTAAAGGGCATGCTTAGTTGTGACTTAAATTGCATCGTTCAAGAAGCCCTGTTTTCCCTCTAGTCCTTTATAATTCTCTCTGCTCTTCTCCTCTCCCTTAAATTATGTGTTTTTCCTCCCCCAATTCCTCTTTCTCCCTTCCTTTTTCCTCCTATTTCCTCTATTCATTATTTGGTGCTGCATCATATTGTAAACAAGAGTGCTACAAATTTTAGCAGCATAATTAGGGTAGTCCAAATGAACATAAAGGTCCAACAGAGTCCTTCCATCCTACCACAAACTGCAGATCTGTGCATGCCATTATATTTCTCTCTCTCTCTCTCTCTCTCTAATTTGTTATTGCATATTCTTCCATTTCAGTGTAAAGATTCTGCTTGATGGATGTTTTTACACACCCCCTTCAACAACTATGATCAGAGCAGGAGCTTTGACAATATTGTTGATTAATTCAATATTACCCTTTACTGTAAGTTCCTCCTTAGAGAACAAAAAGTGCATCAATAAATATCTATGAAAATATAAACACAGCAAAAGAACAGCTAACTGAAAATCTAGTCAACCAGCATAACCACCAATCGCAACATAATAGGCAAAAGAAAACATCAGACCAGATCAGCATGCAAGAACTATTCCTTCACATTTTTTTGGGAAGCAAAGAGACAGTTATCTGCCAAGAAGCACTAGTCTAAAGGAAGCCTCCTTTTTCTTCAGAATATTTTTCTCTTTGGATATTAGGTTTTGCAGACTTGAGCACAGTCCACTGAGTAAAGTCAATCTACTATAGTTACCATTCCCATTTGAAGCTCAGTAGCAAATATTGTGATCAGAAAGTAGATTGAGAAGCCAAAGCACTCTTGATAAATAAGGAAACAGGCCTTTCAAATTTTGCAGAAGACATTTGAAAACATACCAATGCACAATCATGGCTCATTAAAGAATGTTCCTAAGAACATTGAGTTCAGAACAAAACAGAAATTTATCTTTTAATACCACTTTGTCAAGTGGCTAGATTCTACATCAAAATCTCTTAGATAAGTAGCTATGACCCCTATTATCAACAACCCTTTTCCCACTCAATTTCAAACAATAAAAACCACATAATGCAATGAGATTATTTCAAATACTGAACTAGATATCCATGAAACATTAAAAACATAGAAAGTATCATAACTTACCTTTCTTTTTTTGTGGAGTCCAAGAACTCCCCCTTGGACGTTTATGAGATAGAGTTTTATGATGATTCCTTGGCCCGCCATCCATGAACGGCACCAAATCCTATAGTTGAAGGAAGTTTCCTCAAAATCAGCAAAGCATGAAATCAGAGCTCAAAATCTTTTCAGAATATTCTTTGGCCCCTTTCAGGAGCAATTTTTGTAATGATCACAATCAGGTAGTCTAAATCTAGTCCTCACAACAATGCATACCTCGAGCAAGCTCTCAGGTTGTACCATCCCATTCCACGAATGCATTCTTTGACCTGTTATTGGGTCAATAACGAGCAATGCAGGAACAGAATCCAATTTGTAATAGGTGCAAACCTTCCTGCCTTCACCTGTATCATCATAAACCTACAACAATGGACCGAGACCAGAACAAAAAATCAATGACTATAAATTTAATGCGTTATCAGAATAGAAGATGTATGTATGATGTATTTGCACATGTTGAATGATTACTATTCAATTTGAACCCCCCCTTCCCTAAACTTCTTACTTAAAACAAGCTGCAAAGAAGATTTGCTAATTGAGATATAATGGCACATTCAATTGAAGGTATTTTACATGGCAAAATTGATATACTGCAGGTTAAAGAAACTAGATATTGTAGTGGATAGGCTTAGAACCATAAAAGAACAAGACACATTATATATCACTCCAGTTCCATAATTTCTATTTTTACTATATTATATGCTTTTTATCAATGAATAATCTTGTTTCTTAATTTTCCATCGATTGATCATTTTATAATCTGCCATACAAAGTTTTAGTTTATACCATATTATACTTAAGCCAGAATACCATATGGGAATTTATAAAAGGGATAATTACAAACATATCTTTGAGGTTTGACCTTGAAAACACTTTGCTCCACTAAAGTTATATTTTGAATAATTTACCCCATGTATTTTGTTTTATGTAAAAAATTCAGTCCTGTTGTCAGACACAGTAAACTCTCCCATCAACTCAAAGCCAAAAGAGTCTAGTTACAAAAATTCATTCTATAGAAGACTCCTATTTTTTTAGGATTACATTTTTGTCCTTATTTTTATTTTGCATCCATGCTCAACTCCCTAAATTTTTATCTCCATATACATTTTAGTCTTATAAGGACTAAAGTGCTAAAATCAAACCAAAGTGTTTTTAGGTCAAACTTAGGTGGTGCTATTCTAATAATCTCTTAAAAAAGGTATTTTTTGTATATGTGAATTAGCTATACTTATTTGAAAACTTTAGGTGCCTTCTATAAAAAAAAAAAAAGAGATAAGAAAAGGAAAAGGCATCATCGGTTGTTATGCACAAAAAAGTTGTCCAACATCTCTTAAGAGACATTTTAGTGATTAAGGACTAAAACTTCAATCCTTGATATCTCGAGTTTTAATCCTAAAAGGGGAAGGTATAGGATTTATGAGAATGAAGAGAGCTAGTCTTATTGTGTAGCTCACAACTCAATAGGCCTCATAATGGACCAAATAACAAAAGCTTGCTAGGCGCCAAAACCCCCTAACACCCCCCCTCTGCAGCAACCTTCTTAAAAAAAGTAAAGAAAGAAAGAAACAACAAAAGTAGAAATCAAATTCACAACTTGAAGTAACCCACATAGAGTAGTGAATAATTGGAATCTCATCCACAACATAAGATACATTTACTGGCCACTTAGAGAAGTCCTTTCTTCTACTTGTTCAAAACACAAAATGGTGCAAATCGACAACATGAATGCAAGAGATAGTCTTTAGTCCATCCTTAGTATGTGGAAGCTTTTTTTGCCAAGGAGTTGCCAATCCTTTGAGGTGCTCTACTCTAAATGCTATTTCAATGGCTCCCTTTGTAGTTGTTAACAAAGGACTAAGATAATAGATATAGTAGAGACTGTCTCATTTTAACAAAATTCTTAACATAAATATGTTTTCAAGTCACAAACTTATCAACACACGGTGGGCAGGCAGTAATAGAGATGATAGATATTATCTCAATTTAACAAAATTCTGACTATAAAATATGTTTTCAAGTCACAACCTCATCATCACAGAGCAGGCAGGCAGTCAGTCTCTCGTCAGTTCCAAAATGTTATAAAAAACATACTATAGTTTAAATCCAGTAACATTTAATATCCTCCATGAACTGTTTGTCAGTTTGAACACAAACACCCTTATACTTCTTCTTCAAGCTCCAAATGACCATCTTACCCTACCTATTTCACTTATGTAAGGTCATTTCACTTAATTATGCAAGGTCCTGACTTTTCAATATTTCTAATCAACATTGTTTTGATTGAACATGAGTTTTTGCATTAATTGGTGATTTGAAACTTAAAGTAGAATAAATTTTTAGGGACAAAACACAACTGTGAAGTAGCACAAGGTCTAATTTTTATGCATTGTTTGAGATTTCCACCAGTAATATTCTTACTTGCATTTCACCGAATCAGGTGCTTGACTTTTTCAGAATATCTACATATTTGAGTTCGATTCAATTTTCCAAATGTGTGCACTTATGAAGTAATCAATCCTATGACTTTGTTTTCCCAAATTTTCCTTGCCTTGGTAGGATTTCCTTAATTGTCCTTGCAATAGTTAACAATTAAATTCTTTTTGCTTCAAATTTCCTTGTGGTTGACTTTTCTTCATGTTTAGCGTTGTGTTCAGTTTCAAGAACTCTCAGGGTTTCAGCATTGCAGGATGGGTCATAGTTCTTTTGGGCACCTTTTTAAAACTTCATCTTGTGGTTATTAAAATTCATGGTAATTTCAAAGACTGAACCTTCAAGATGGGTTGTGGTGATTGGTGAATATGGGTTATAAGGGCATTTCAGTATCATTGTATGATGCATAATGATATTTTTGTAATTATATTGAACTTCTAGTGGCAGATACCTAATGAAAGAGATTAAATGCTAACTGATATAAATAATCATATATTTTTGCAACATTTTAAAAATAAGATATACAACTTGTTACAACAATCTAAATAGATGATGTAAATGTAAATTTCCCTTATATATTACACAAAACATGCCAAAAATGTGTAATGTTGCTGCCACAAAGATGTCTATGTTGATCCCACCAGCTTACGCAATCTACCTAACACAATTAAGCTTAATAAAGAAAATGGCATTCCAGAAGCCAACACCAAAGAAGATGCCAACTTTATTCCACCTTACCCTCCTATAGAGTAAATGATCAGCTTTATCCTATCTTGCTCCCCTATAGTGTAAATCATCTCTCTGTATCACCAATGGCACTTGCCAAATAAATTTCAATGGATTCGACCAAGTAGCCTTTACCCTCTGTCTAAACTCGCCTAATGCCTTGTGGGACCACCATTCATGCCATCCAAAAGAAAAATTCTTCAATTACTATTTTTTTTTTTTCACTGCCCCTTCCCCAAACCCACAAGCACAGGAGTCTCATGGACTAGGATGCCTTTTCTTTTTTAAACTGATGTTTTGCACCATTTTAAGTAATGATGAACAAAGACAGTGATATATAATAGTTTTCCAAACCAGCAGACTATTTGTAGAAGGATATGGAGCCCAGCTTTTAGCAGGCTCCAAAATTAGGAGGCATATGATGCTCATGTTATCATAAAGATGCATCCATGGGACAAGGATTCAACAAATGAAGATTATCTAAGAAAAGCAATTTTAGTGCCCAGGAGAGAATATTCAAGATTAAAATGGAATTAAGCCAAAGGGCTTAATCAAAGGATTCTTTCTTGCAAGCAGTAATGGAAATCCATTAGTCATCTGATACTTGATTGTGACTGGGTTAATCTAATGCAGAATAAGGAACAATCTTTAAGACTTGAGATGTGTATCTAGAATACATGTATTAGGTTATCTTACTAATTAGGAATTACTATTAGCATCAAGAATAATCTTCTTTAAGTAGGATTAACATTTATTTTCCTATTTCTGTTTAATTTACCTTTCTGTCCTAGCCATTTAGCTTAAAGAAGGCTGTTTCATTATGTTTAAAATTGACTATTGATTTGATTCACAAGTGGAGTCTCCTATAGGTAGATTCCCATTGCACTTATTTTCTTTTCTTTTTTTTTTTTTTTCCATTTTTGTTACCAGTCCTACACCATAATCACTTTTGGCATGTAGCATTTTCTCTCATACTTGATATCAAGTGGATTTGACCACAGATTGTAAAGACAGAACCCTAAGCTTAGATCTAAGCTTAATGCAAAAATCATTTATAACCATCTTGACAGTACAAATTTTGTCGGTAGCCTTTTTGTTGGAGGCTTTTAAGTTGTATTCTCCAAACTATGTGGAGGATACCCGCCTTTGATTTCTTCAAATTGTAGTGCACACATTTGACTTAAGAAAACAAGAAGAAAAAACAAGGGTGCATTCTCGAGACGATCTTCTTTTTGTCCTACTTTCAGTTAAACCAATTGTAAAATTTTAGCTGACATCTTTTCATCAATTCAATTCAGCTTTCATTGGCTACAATGGATGAACCATGCGGCTGGTGTATTGCGGCTTTAGAATTGCATGTCAATTTGTCAGGTAAAACCAACTAAAGACATTGAAGTGCAAGAAAGTATGAAACTAACCTGCCAAAAGATGAAATTAGTACTGATGGTTTGAGCAACAGCTTCATTTGCCCAAGTGTCCCGATTAAGCTTCAAAAATCAAAATAAGACCAAAAAACACAAGATTAAACATTTGAAATGTAAATATCTCAAATTAATTTGTCAGAACAGTAACTTTTAGTTACCATATGTGAGCTGAACTCCTTGGTTGATTGCAAGTTAACGAGAAGCCATTTGTCCTCAACAGAAGCAGCACCTTTAGCCTGGATTCAAAACTCCAAACAGTTTGTAAATAGGCTTCAAGAATAGAAGCAACAACAAACAAACCAGAAAAGGCATTGACATTTGACTCCAATAATGATTATATGTTTATTTTCCATGATTGTATATCAATAGTCCCCAACTCAGTTGACTAAAGGGAATTCAAAAGACAAATATCAAAGGCCAGATATCAAAATGAGACTCAAACAAGACATTACATAGAATAGACAAATATAGAAGTAAGTCCACACACTTAGGCATGTAATCCCTGCCTCAGAAACATGCCAAAAATGAGAAAGGCACAAGTGGATATTATGCAAATATATACAGTCATATATATGTGGAGAAAGAAAGCAAAACTATATCTACTGTTTTGCCCTTCCTCTCACATGTTAAGTAAATTCCAGTATTCTTTCTTTCTTCTCCCCTTTTCTTACCGAGCAGATCTTTATCATATCAACATTCTGCCGTTTTCATTGCCTTATTGTTCCACCCCCCTCCTGACGCACAAAACCTAACACTCTGATGAACACGCATGTTCACAGATCTTGCTTGCTTTTGTTTTTGGTGATGTTGATATTCTTTTACCCTCAGACTTCATGTCATTAGCATTAGATACTGTGGCCTTTTCCTTTTTTCTTTGGATTCATCATTTCATCTCTTTTCCATCGAAGTCCAGTGGAGGAACAAAAACAGTCAGAATATGATTATTGACACTAGATCAGTAGAGATGCTTATCAGAGGACCAGTAACCCACTTAGCCTTTTCAAGTGTCACCATACCATCAAGGGGAAATAAAACAGATCAATTCAATTAGGTTCCCTAGATGAATCAACCACAAAATGGGACCAGCTTTGTGTCCAGATCAAACAGTAATGGTCCATTCATAACACAGGCCCCAGTAACTACAACAAACTATAACAAAATTTAAAAACTAAAAAAAAAAAACACTTATTACAGCAGCGTGGAGAAAATTTTGCTGAGAATCCTTTACCTTTTCAAATGAGCCATGGAACATCAAATGAAATGGTGGTCGGTACAAAGATGCAAGGTTATCTCTAGTGCTATCAGCCGTAGATGTAGCACCTTGGTCTGATTCCCAAACCCTAGGACGCCTCATTTCCTCATCAAAGTTACGAAATGCAATCAAGGAACTCGGTTCATGTGCTGGATATCCCACCCTTGAATTGAGTAAACCCAAATAAAGTGAATGTTGAACTAAGCAAATGGGGGAAAAAAATCCTTGAAAAATATCTTCCACAGAAACAATAATAAATTGTTGAATTCATAAGGAGTGATATAAATGTTTATATGTGATGAAGGTTGAAAAAACCATTTTGGAACTATTAGGAATAAAAATAGTCCACAAGCTTAAATTGTAAGAATGAGGTCATATTTCTTAGATAGCATCGTCAGACTCAACTTACCCTTAAAAGATACTAAGGTTAGATACATGCATCTTGCATACAATTTGCTCTTTTAACACCAAATTTGTGATGAACTAAATCAATTTTTTTTATAAATCATTTAAAAAACTGGAACAGATATCCAATGAGTCAGAAGACAAGTTCAAAGTTCAAGTGGACAACAGCAATGCAACTAATGACTTCCTTGCCTTCCTCTTTTCTATGAAATTCAGTTGAAATAAGAAAACCAAAGAAGGTAATTGGGGGGGGGGGGGGCAATCACTCCCTAGCATCATTAGGACCACTAGTAATACAAATACTTAACATATATGATTAACAAAAAAAAACAAAAAAAAAAAAACTATATGTGTATCAGTGTGCATGTACAAACAAAAATTTGAAACTGCTTAAAAAGAAATTATATCAAATTCCTATGAGAAGGTAGTTAATAGAAAACTTCAATCATCGTAAAGTGAAGAAATGTATGAAAATAGATGCAATGAGATGCAACCTTTTCATTGCTTCAAGCTACAAGACAAATATTAAGAATCACACCCACACAAACAACAAGAAATTAGCAGTGCAGAAAGAGCAAACTAATTGAAAAATGTCAGAGAAAAACTAAAACTGGATCATCATTATGGGGTAAAATCAAAACCCAAGCCAAGGACCAAGATTGCTCAAATAAAGGAGAGCAAGCTGCATGGATCAAGCATCAGCATCCTATAGATTAGAAAATATATTTCACTGTTGACAAAAAAATATTATCTTTTACTAAAAAAGGGTGTAAGGGAAAATTGATAACATACCTGTATAACATGGTGTCATCATAGAGGGTGTCCCTTACAACAGGCAAAGGAGGACGCACATCCTCTCCAGCATCTTGCCCAGTATTTTCACTCTCAGAGTCCCCCAATTCACTGAATCAATGTGAAGAGAACAAATGTTTTGAATCAAAATCAAAACAGCATGTTAAAAAAGCAAATGACCAGCTGAGCTATTAGAAACAAAATTAAAATTAGGATATACCCAGCATTTTGACCCATCCAAGGATTAGCATTAACTGTTGGTGGAGAACGTGATGCAGATGAGAGTGTTCCACCTTCATTGCCCACGTAGAATAGTTGAATAGCCTCCTCCAGCTTCCAACTAGTGGCCTGTTCCACCATCGACTTCCTTGTAACACACACATAGACTAATAGATGCTTTAACAACAAAAACAGATGCACTTCACCATGATTCAAAGGGCACAAAATTCTACATCAGCAGATATCAAACAGCAAACATTTAGATCACCAGCATTTGCTAACATTAACATCAGATCATCTTTCCAGTTAAAGCATGCCAAGATAAATTGTGTCACACAATGATATTTTAATTAGGATCAATAATCGGGGATGCCCTCACCCAAAGCCAAAAGTAATCACCTAAATATACTTTTTTTTTTCTTGGTTTTCAAAAAGGAAAAACCCATTAAAAGTCAATTCATAGAATCAAGAAGGAATAAACAGAAAAAAGACCCATCAGCAAAACACCATCAAAGATCCAAACTTTCTCATTATAATATAGAAAAAGAACGAGAATTTCAGCAATCTGGCAAAAAATAAAAAATTGATACGAAGCTGTTCCACCACATCATGAATTAAAAGATTCCACTGGTTATTTTATTTAAAAGCATAAAAGATTAAAAATAAAAAAATAAAAAAAAAAACAAAATAGAGAAAAGACAGGGACTTTCTAGGAGAAGGGTATGCGTGAATACCTGCAAGAACTGCATGGCGGTGTCGGCAGTCTGGCCTACAGCGATTTCGAGGAAGGAAGAGACCATGCTCTGCTTATCATTGGCTGATAACATTCCATCCATCCCTTAAAACCAGAGCTCAAATTTTCGGCTGAGATTTCTGTAATTCACACGCAATTGAGTTCTGTGTGTGAGAGAGAGAGAGAGGGAGAGGGAGAGTGACACACAAAATTAAAAAAGAAAAGAAAAGAAAAGCGAGTTCAGCGTACAAGGTAGGAACAGGGGGGACGAACGATGAGGCAAGGGGGGCCCGGGCCGGGGGGGGGGGGTTCTGGCGTACGTGTCCGTGTCACCGAAACGCCTCCGTCTGGGTCTTGGGGTAGGCAGTAGAAGGCTGCTGCTGAATTGAATTTGCTGAAAATCGCATTGGTCTCTCCTTTCTGCTCAGATGGGACGGGGAGTGTTGATCCGATCCGACGTCGTACATACAACACAAGTTGCTCGCGGTGGGCTTTTTGTCTGCCCTGGCGAAACAACGGGCTTAGCTTAAAGTTTTGAGGTCCAACTCCTTAGGGCCCCAACCACTTCTGACCCTATTCCCCTTGTCCACCCCTACTTTGGAATTGTTTTCTTTCTTTCTTTGTGTTTTCCTTTTCTTTTCTTGTTTTCTTTTTTATATTCTGTTCATTATCACATTTGTTTTGGTCAAAATAAAAAAATTTTAAAAAAATATTTTAAATATGTTAATTATTGTATTTATAAAATTAGATTAAAAATTACTTATTAATATTTTAATTTAATTTTTTTGTAATCAGTATATATTGAATTCGAAAATTACTAATAAATTTATCTATAAATTTTAATTTACTTAAAAATGAATGTTAGTTAGAGATTCAAACCCAAGTAAATAAGAAAAAAGATACACCAAAATTGCCATTAAGTTCCTACATCCCCTGCTGAATTAACCATCACATTTGATTCAATCTAATTCTAAACCAAGCTTAGCCTGCATCATGCATCATGGTCCACTAACTCCGGGACTGACTGGTTGAATTTTTTAATTGGAACTTGGACTCTTATTAAAACAATGCAAAGCAGTTTGCCACAGATATTCAATATTGTTTTTGGAGTAACACAACCCTATGAAAACAGCTAATTGAAAAATATGCAACGATATAATTCGAGTTATCCGGACTATATCACCCATAATAGTATAAACCTTAATTCACTAAATACCCGTTCAACCAACCTTTTTTGTTCCATTTAAAAAAGTCTTCGTCAAGAGCCATTCTCAATTTTACTAGCACAACATCCTCAAATTTACCTAAAATATACAATATACTTATAAGAATCCAAGCAATAGATCATGCGTTTGACCCACACGATTTTAAGTTTGCTATGCGTGTGTGTGTGTGTGTGTGTGTGACTTGCATATAGATTTTTGTGTTGATTATGATGATTGGTGATGCTGCATTTCAGAAGAAAAATTCATCAACTTGTAAGACAAAGAAAAAGGTATGAGGTACTAATTGTAGTCTAATATTAGTACTATAATACCCAAGTCTATAAGAACTCTTTGAGAGAATGAAAAAGATGGAGGTCGGTGTGTGAGACTTCCCTTATGAAAGTTTGATCATTGGGGTATTATTAGTGAATTTTCAGTGGCTGGTAGGAGAATGGTACAACTGAGAGAGTAGGTCAAAAACTCCTTGACACGTAATTTTGACGTGCTTCTCTGACATGTCTACTGCCCTGAGTAACAGTGGAGAGAGGCTTTACCAAAGATGGTGGAGCGACATCTTGCAGCAGGGGAGGTGCTAAGGGCACTTGTGCGAGGTCCGGAGATGAGATGAGCGTCTCCAGGGGGGAGCTAACAATGGATAAGATGTTGGGGTAGGAGAGAGGTGGAGACAATGAATGGCCAACCAAGTGGGCACTGAGTAGAAGCTAGCCGATTTTTCGTTTGGAGAGTAATAATTGGGTTGGGTCCTTTAAGCCTATGACGGGCCTGTCAAAGCCCTGGTGACAATGTTTTCATCGACGATGCCAATTGGGTGGCAAGGGGTGAGCGAGCTAGCATTTGATAAGATGTTGGGAGAAACAACAAGAGCGCCCCATGTTCAAAACACTTGAAGAAGTTGCAGAAAGTGCCGGGAATGTCAACAACGAATGGTCATGCTTCAGCCCATCTGTTATGTTTTTCATCCTTCCACTTGATTGGATTAATGAGATATTATTGGACAAGTCTCTACGCTAGAATGCAAATGATCGAATTTATAGATGACAAGCAATTAAGAAGATAACTCACTTGAAATGAAAGGATTTGTCAAGATATTGTTCACATAGGTTTACAAACTTTCACTTGAGTTTGTAGGACTATTAAGTACTGTGGGTCAATTAGAAGACTCCCATCATTCTATTGCGAAAAGAATTAAGTAATTAAGTTCTTAAATATATTAGTCAAAATAGGAAAAGTCGCTTCCTTTAATTTCTATTGGATTTGTTCTAGAGAGATGGTCGTTAATTTCATAATGTTTTATAAGTTGTAGTATTTCTCCAAACAGAATTTCTCAGACAATCAAATAAATTAGATCTTTTGAAGCTTTCTTGTTATAAATCCCATTTATAATGCTAATTTTCTTCACCATTTTAAAAAGGGTGCATAAACATATTGCTTATTCACACAGATTTGCACTGGAACAATTGATAGAACACATGTTAATGGTAAAATTGCTACCATTGGGTGGTCCTATACATCACGGAAGAGAAGGTTGACTACACAAAATGCGTTAGCCATGTGTTCCTTCGATATGAAATTTAACGAGACCTCATTTCAAGGACGACAAACCCATCATCTCTGTAAGTAACTAAGAGTTATATGAAGGCAATTAGGTAACTTAAGTTTAATGTTTATACTACCAAAGCTATTTAAGTCATATAAAGGTGCCTATTATCACTTAAAAGAGTACTCAAGACATGCTCGTCAAAGCTACTAAAGAATAATTCAATCATTATCCTACTTCACCCGAAAATGTTATTGAAAAGGCATTTAGTGTAGCCAAAAAAGAAATTTCCAATCAAAGTTAGTAGAAAGAACCTCATTACTCATTACTCATACGATACAATGATTGAAAATTATATTAGTGTACTGCCGCCTCATATATGAATTTTTGATGATCATAAATCCTAATGAACGCATAATTGTTGAAGTGAATGGAGAGTTGTTATAAGGGAGGCAAACAATTTTCATACTATGATAAAATTTATAAGTTTTATGGGAAAATATAGTTAAACTGGTTCACAACCCTTTCATATAACAGACAGGTTGAGAGAAATTCCTCATATTTTGGCATGCATATCTCGAGTGATCAAGTGATGATGTTGCTTGTTGATTTCTATACTAGTGACATAAACTAATTTTGATAGCAACTATGATGCCTTTCTTTCAATGTATAAACCTTCTTGCAATTCACTCGAATAATCCTCTAAAGGATTTAAACGCAGAGTAACATTAATGGAAATCCCGGAAAATCAATACAAAAGGCTTAACACGGGGATTCATAATATATCCAGAATCTTAGAAAAGAGTAATGAAATTGCTGAAGGGAAGAAATCACACTACTTGAAAAAACACATCTTAAAAACTTTGCAGAGAAAACAATTTATCGACAATTAAAGCTTATTTGAATGAACCCCTCTTATTTACCAACTACGTATGACTTGTTATTAAAGAATTAAATACTAGCAAGACAACCCTTTTGTGTTCCTGTGGCGAGTAATTGGAAATTTTAATTAATCTTATAAATGACAAATAGTGATGTCTCTTTGAGTGTGCAAGTATTTTCAATACTGGTAATTTAAATAATTTATTTATATAGTCCCTTTTTTTTATTTTTTTTAATGATTTTGTTGTTTTGTTTCTTGTAGACGATTAAGCAATTGCTTTGCTGCCAAACGCAGAACTGTTAAATCAAACGTCGGAAGCGGACAATGGCCTTAGCATTTCACCGTACAGACAAAAGCAGTTGATTGTAAGGCAAACAAACTTCTATATGACAAGAACACAAAACTTTGCCTTCTGCTAGATGATTCCAAAAGAAAAGATGAGAGCTTGCTGGTGAAATCAAAGCTGCCAGTCTATAGGAGGAACACCCAGGTGTTCCAAAAGCTTGTTCGTGCCAGAGAAATGCCTGACCACATCAAATGTAATATAGAATATGGTTAAACAAGGTGTGTCATGCTCTTGTATCAGAGAACGAAAAGATATGAAAGCAAACGCAGCCTCCAAATTAAAGGTTAAATATCTGTCACGAGAGGAGGAAGGAGCGAGCCTACACCTCAATTCCCTAAACACACTCTCTTCAGATTGACACCATTTCCGTTATTCAATAACCCTGTCTACCATTTTCCCTTTTTTCTTTTGGGGGGGGGGTGTGGGGTGGTTCAAATTAATGATGTCTGTTGCAAGCAATAAGAGGGTAATGAAAGAAAAAGAAAATGTATGCCATCCATCAATAATTATGCTGTCATTCAACATTAATTCAGCAGTCTGCAGCAACAAAGTTCAGGCAATAGATATGTAAAATGCATCAGTAATTTCCACCAGAGGGTACTTGAGATCTATATGTCTGTTCTCCACCCCATTCTCTCTCTCTCTCTCTCTCCCCCCCCCCACACACACACTGGCAGAAGCACAAAACCCTAGTGTAAATTTTTTTAAAAAAAGAAATTGTTATTTTTCTGTAAAACCAGGTTAGCAGTAAATACTTTTACTTTATCATAGAATTTCAATTGTATTTCATTTGGCATACTTTTAGATAGATAAAACAATAGATATGTAAAAGGCAGTATTTGCAGCAGGCATGCATAAGGGCAACAACAGAAGCATACGGCTGACATCCTTGGGAAATGATGAGACTTCTTTAATATAGATTGTTCAGAGTTTTCAATCTTGTTACCATATAACCTAGCATAGCTTACATGGCTTCTTTTAGTAGATATTTTTTCTATTGAAAAGCATGTGATCAACTGTTAGAATACCGAAATAGGGGTAGTCGACCCCTGTACACAAGCATACCTCGCAAAAAGGAGAAAAAAAACAAAAACACTGATAAAAGAAGCCACATTAGTAGACTTATACCAAAATTTCCTACAAATACTTTGGCATCTTGTTGTGCTAATCAGTCATCACAATGTGCCTGTCCTAATCCTAAGAACCCTACATAACCAATAACAGAGCTATCAATTGAAAAAAAAAACAGAGAGAGAGAGAGAAAACAAAGTAGATGTACTTTTTGATCTATTAGTAAATAAATTTACAGTGAAACAATTCAACCAACCTGCAGCCAAAGAAGCCTCTGTTTGCGGACAAACCTGAAGGATGTGCTGCCTTGAGAATGTGATGCTTTGTCTTATTAATTAACCTGTGCAACATCCTTATTATAAAAGGCAAAAGTCCACTAATCTTCCCAAGTTATTTAACAAACAGAACTTTTGAGTGGCACATCACATAAACTTTCAGTATTAGTCTACAACAAAGTATCATGATAGTGCATATGGTCATGTTGGAATATTAGTCAACCTTGAATAACTAAATGAATGACAACAAAATTAGGGATGTTTTAATAAAAAATCTTGCTGGTAAGAGGCTGGTTTGCTGGATGTATACAGAGAATCCGAATTATCGTACTATAAGACCAGAAGTAATAGTATGTCTCTGGGAGAGAGAACTGGGAACTAAACCTCCAGTATTCAAACTCAATATTACGCCAGAAAATTCTCAACAACCACACATTTAAGGCCTTTTAGTAAGAATTAAGGATCTCCAATACACAGACAATGGTACAATGTTTGAATGTTCCTTCATCAGGATAAATATCAATTTTACAGATTTCAGCAAGCCTTACCCTTCTCCTGAGATTTTTAATGCAGAGGACAATTTCAGTGTAACCTGTGAAGAATTCTAGGTGAAAAGCCTGCAAATTTCCAATCAATGTATAGAAGAACATTGGTTATCTTCTCTTTAAGTGCGTCAGAAATGAACATGACCTTTTTTGGAAGAGCACCTTGCACCTCCTACTCAACAAAATTTAGTTTTTTAGGGGGAGAGAATTGATTGCAAAGTTAGATGAGCAATATTTTCAAGTTTGGAAGCCAAGAATTGAGATTATTAACCTCTATCAACAAAAGAGACACTTTAGTCGACAAAGAGATACACATTGGTCAAAGGAAATGTGTCCTTGGGTAGTTCCCTCATCTACTTATGGCTGCTTTACTTTTAGATGATCTAGGGAGAGAAGTCACCACATAATTATTTTATGATATAAGAAGAAGAAAAAGAGATAAGATTCAGGTTTCCTGGTAAAAAAATGTCTATAAATATACGTACAAGCATTCTGCTCTAAGAATTACATGCATCTGGCAGTGATGACATGCATCATGGCACCCATGCTATGTGGAGGATCATGTTTCAGATAGAGAAGAATGAAGTGGAGAGATGGGGGGGGGGGCAAGAACAATAAGTAAAGCTTCTAGGGTATCTCTTTCATTAGTAAAGTGGCTAGCAATAAATCCTGAATATTGTCCCCTGAAAAGACTTTTTTACAATATTAGTATTGCTGTAAGTACCTCGATTTCTTTTGAGCAGAGTTTCCCCATAGGAGAAAAACAACTCCTTCCTTCTTCTGTGAAATTGTCTCAATAACAGCATCAGTGAACTGTTCCCATCCCTTATTAGCATGAGAATTTGCCTGGTGACTCCTGACTGAGAAGAAACAGAAGGAAACAATAGGTGGCAGAGATGACATATCAAGAGAAGGCAAGGAGAGAGAGAAAAAAAATAAATACTGGTCCACTGGCCCAAAGCAATTGCATATTTCAACTGAACACAAATTTTGCAACAAATATAAGATTTAAGTCCCCAAAGGAACAATAAAAAAGGTTTTACACCATTTTATAGTGCTTGAGTAAGGAAATATCAGTATGCAAAACCCTATCATTAGCAACAGAACAGGGTCCCACAGTGAAAATCAATTGACGAGAAGAAAAAGGTTAGTCCTCCCCAGACTTCTTACCTAAAAGTTTTCAAGCTGAAGTAAAGCGTCATACCCTTATTTATGATGAAGAAAATCAAAGAGACAAAGATGTTACTGCCAACAGTTTTCCCCACCTCATAATAGTCATCAATATTGGTAATTTATGAATATTTTATTAATATTGGACAGTTTTCAAAGCTCATTCATATGCCATGTGGACGTGAAGTCCAGACATTTAACCATCTGTTACTGCTTAGTGTTTGGAATATGCAGAGTGGAAAATGGCTTTTTGACCATGTGGTTTTCATCATGTGACAGCATTTTATATATCACGATGAGCTACTGACTTGGAGAGGCATTTATTGTTCTATATAGAAAAGTAAAATACACACAAGCACACAGACATATATATGTTAATCCCTCTTGCCATATTTTGGTTAACCTGGAGGGAGTAAAGTAGCATGGCCTTTAAGAGAGAGGGAAACTCTGTCTCAAGTCTCAAGGGTTAGAATTCATAGGTTAGGATCATTAAACAATTCTTTCATAGTGCTAGGGAGATAGTAGACTATGTTGATCCTCTTCCTTCTATATAATTTGCTTTTGCACAATTTCTGGGTATGTGTATGTAACATGATATTGACTATCAGCTGATAATGTAGGCATAAATCCAGAGAATATGGCACACGTGCTTAGGAACACTAATAACAGCATAGCATACATTTGCCCAAGTATTTTGGAATTGTCTTGCTACTTGCTCTTTCTTTGAACAAAATTGTAGGTAATAATTATTATGACAAGATTCTCTTACTAGCACGAAATAATCCAGAAAATCAAAATATTAAGGTCCAAATATGGGATAATGAAGCCAATTCTTTTGCATAAGAAGAATCTCACCAGTAAGCACGGAGTTCAGCAAAAGAACACCCTGCAATTTTGAAATTAATTAATCAGAAAACAGGGAATAGCAGCTATAAATTTTTTCAAAAGTAAAACCAAAAAAAGAAAATATCCTTTATTTATGAAAGGAAGTGCACTCATAATATTGTAAATAAATAATGAACAACTCACCATTTTGGCTTGCAGATGGTAAACAGATAAAGCCAGTAAATTCAACTACTTGAGCACTTTTAGATCTCTTATCCAATGAATATAAGATTTGTTAGTCCTAAAACACTAAATCATGGCATTTCATAACAAGAATAATTGAATTTACATACCTAGATAAAAAGACAGGAAAGTCAATCCACACATTTCTATAAGAAAAAATTGTACAATTTTCTAAAAGAATTTATGTACTGAACTTTAAGCAACATTAGGAAGCTGAGTTTTTTTGGCCTTGGGGCTTAGGAGCTGAATTGTAGAAGAGACTCTAGATAATGCCCTAAAACCAGTATCACAAAGGATTTCAATGCTTTTGGGATCCACTGTCAACCATAGCTCGGCCACTAGAGCTGAGAGGCTTATAGATGATCCCCATGTTTATAGGATAGCATTTTCCAAACGTCATTAGGATTTCCTCTCCTGTTCTAGAACTTCTTAACATTTAGAAATACAGTCCATTGCTTGTTCATGCCATGCCATGACTACCACCTTTGCATGTATGATACATCTTATTAGTTTTTGACCTTACCAATAAACTGTGTCAACTTAATTTAAAGTATCTTTTCATGCTTTCTATTTTAACTGAGCTAACTTCTACCTATGATAGCACTGGTACAGATGAAGTTAACCAATTCCTCTGAAATCTGAATTAAGATGACAAAGAACCAAAAAGTATATCAGTCAGGGAACACATATACCTGAACTAAGAATAAATCCTTTGTCTTTAACAGAGCACGATAGAAAAATCTTGCATGATTTTAAGCCAATGTCATCTTTCAAGGAAAAATCACATTCAAACAACCCTAGCTTCTTCTTCCTGTTGAAAATCTCTTGGACAAAGAATTTTACTTGTTTTAGGAAACCTATAGAAAAACATGGAATAAAAAAGGAAAACTTTGCAACTAGCCTGCCATAGAATGAAAGCAGCAGCTATCCAGTCCATAGCATGGGAGAACGCTAAAGCTCAAGAAGAGAGTTGCTCTCCTTACTGGTCATTGCTTTGTTTTTCTTTTTTTTGGGGGGGGGGGGGATGGAGCTCCAAGTTCTCAGTTAATAATTCCTCACTCCACTAAACATGCGGACAACTTCTTCAATTTTGCAAAAAAACAAGATGGTTTTCATTCTAGCTTGCTTAACAGATTTCTTGATCCCAAAATAAAGATGATCATTAAGAAGAGAACTACATCAAGACGAGTAAAGCAGCATGACTTATAACAAATAAAGCCTAATTTGCTTGGGGAATGATTGCAGAAATATCCACAAATTTTTGGAATTAGGTTGATAACTATAAATAACTCTAATCCAACAAATATAAGAAAGTGGCGTAGCCGAAGTAAGAAAATCATCCTCCATGCATCTAAGGTATTTTAGAAATGCCAAAAAAGAAGAATAAAAAAGAAAAGAAAAGAAAAGAAAAACCTGAATGGCCCAGCGTTCAAGATTGCCATGAGACGGAATGGAACAGCCGATGTCCTGCTGAAGCTCTTTGAAAATGTTAACAAGACTCGAAGGGGGAGTGACCCCATCGGGGACGGAGAAGGAAAGGCCCATGGCTTGACCAGGGCCATGGTAGGGGTCCTGGCCGATGATAACGGCCTTGACATTGTTAAAGGGCGTGGAGTTGAGGGCATTGAAGATCAACTCTTGGGGAGGATATATAGGCAAGCTGCCTTTAGTAATCTCATTTTCGAGGAACTTGCAGAGGCTCTTGGCGTAGGACTTTTGGAGCTCACCGGCAAGCGCCTCCAACCAAGTCTTCTCCACCAACAGCTCCTCCAGTCGCACATAACCCACTCCCGAAGCTGCTGCTGCACCAAGAAAACACCATCGATCACGAAACCCCAGTAAACAGACCAAAGCTCTGTCTTTTACTCTCTTTTTTTTTCATTTCTGGCTCGTGCGAGTGCGTGTGTGTTTTGTATTGTACCTTTAGAATTGGAGACCAGATGGGAGCAGATTTTGAGGTTGCGCTTCGATTGGGCGCGCAGCTTGTTGAGTTCAATGCGGGACCTCTGGTGGGCGGTGAGGGCGGCGTCAGGGGAAGCGGAGTCCGGGATTGATTGCGATGGAGACGAGTGTTGTTGCTTCGCAACGCAAAGCAGGAAGGGCTTCTTCTTGGATTTGGCGTCGGAGGCGTCATCATCCACTGGTGAGAGCCTCTGGCGCTTCTCGTCGGGTTGCACTTGCCATAGATCAACCAGCGTCTTCGTGTTGCTGCCAATGGCCGAATTCATTTTCTCCTTTCTTTTTTGTCTCTGCATCTGCAAAGTATATTTGGCGCCCACACCCCCGCCTGGTTGCCTCTGCGCTCCTGATTGAATTCCACCGGACCACTACTTACTGTCATTATCACCAGTCTTCATTCTTCTACTTATTCTTATTCTTATTACATTTTTATTACTAAAAATGCCACCAAAGCCTTGATGTATTAAAAATAAAATAAAAAAATTATTTCGCCCGAAAGAGTCCAATAAAATAACAAATATAAAATAAATAATTTATTCTTTAAAATTTATTCGTATTTTTCTATTTTATATTTATATAGTAATATTTCAAAAAAAAATCTTAAAATTCATGATTTTTTTGTAATTATTTTTTTAATATTTCAAAGTTTATTAAAATTATATAATTAAAAAGTATGATTTTTTTCTTTATATATGATACCAGATTTAAGTTATACCTAAAAATTAACCCACCCGTCCATCACATTCCTCTCTTTTTATCCCATATAAGAATTGAACCGTATTTAAAAATTAACCAACTCGCTCGTTACATTATGAATCATCAACATCCTCGGTAAAAATCATTTAGAGTTAAGTTGTATATAAAAACCAACTTATTTACTCATCACATTTTTCTCACTAAATTATTTGTTATATTTTTCTTTACTGAATCTATTAATATTTTTATCGAGTCTTAACTATTGAGTCCATTAATATTCACTTATTTTTTTTATGTAAAACACTTAGTAAAAAATAGTAAAATTAGAGTCAGTTTGATTCTTATATTATTTATCATAAAATTTTTATTTTTTCTTAAAATAACATATGAAATATTTATATTTATATATTTTAATTTTTTTTTAACTGATGCGAGAGTAAGGTGATGTATAAAAATCAATTCTGATGCGCTCGCATATCACAATAGCATCTACCATTCGAGGGTTAAGGCTACATACATACGAGCGCCTTAAACAACATTTTTTCTGGCCCAGTACGAAGAAGGGTGTGTAGGAATGGGTGCAAGGTTGTGACGTTTGCTAGCATTGCAAGGCTGAGAAGACGCCTTACCTGGGGACTCCTGCAGCCACTGCTCGCACCAGAATAGGCACGGCAACATATTATCGTGGACTTCATAGACGGAATACCTGTATTCGAGGGGAAGAACGTGATTTTGGTTGTGATTGATCGGTTCACCAAATTAGCACATTTCTTTGGTCTTAAACATCCCTTCACTGCTCTGAGAATAGCCAAGATTTTCTTTGATCAGGCCTTCAAACTTCATAGTCTTCTGCAGAGTATCGTGACAGACTGCGATAAGATTTTCACTAGTCAATTCTAGCAGGAGTTGTTTAAACTGGAAGTGACAACATTGCAGATGAGCATTGCATACCATCATCCGATTAATGAGCAATCCGAGCGATTAAACATGTGTGTCGAGAATTACTTACAGTGCATGTGCTTCTTGCGCCCCCATCACTAGTTCTGTTGGCTGGCATTGGCAGAATGGTGGTATAACATCATCTACCATGCCACTATTAGCATATCACCCTTTGAGGCGTTGTATGGGTATCGACCACCTCACTTGTCTTCGCTATCGACGACCAACACCAGGATAGGTTCTTTGGCAGAATTCTTTCAAGAGAGGCAGGTATTGTCCACATTGTTGAGGGAACAATTAAAGAAATCACAGCACCAAATGAAACTTTATGCGGACAAGAGGAGAGCAAAGAGGGCTTTCACTGTTGGGGATTGTGTATACTTGAAGTTGCAGCCTTACAAGCAAACTTCGGTGGTCCTACACACCAACTAGAAGTTGACCACCAAGTTTCATGGGCCATTTGAGGCGCTAGAGCGAGTAGGGCCAATCACCTACAGGTTGCAATTACCCCACGGGAGTGAAATCCATCCGGTTTTTCACATCTCAATGCTCAAGAAATCAGTCACGCCAAAAAGCAGCTCATCTTCGCAGTTACCATTGGTGGGCAAAGACGGACAGTTCAAAATGGAGCCTGTTGCAGTCCTTGGCTGGCACATTGTGCAGCGTAAGAAAATGGCTGCCACCCAGGTCCTAGTCCGGTGGGCTAACATAGCACCAAAGGAAGCAACATGGGGGGACCTGCCTTTCATTCAATCTCAGTTCCCACGCTTCCAGTTCTGTTAATCCTTGTAGACAAGGATTTTTTAAGGAAGTGCAGTTGTAATGACCCGTCATGAGGCCGAAAATATGCTAAATAAGGGTTGAGAGTTGAGCAATTCGAGTCAGTTATGGTTATAATAGGTGATGATAACATTGTCTTTTAAAATTTCATATCTATCGAGAAAGTTTTAAGTTGGCTATAAATAAATAAATTGTTTATGATATATGTATGAAAAATTTGTTACGAAACTTTTATCAGTAATATATACATATATACATATATGTTTTTGTTTTTGAATATTGATATATTTGGGAGAGGCTACGTTTGGTTGGTCGTTGGAAAAAAAAAAAAAGATTAAATAGAAAACTGATAGAAAATTCGTCGATATGGGGTTGGCAATGGTGAATGTTGTTTAAGAAATGGTTGGGGGAAATGAGAAAACCCAAGTTAGGAAAAGAAAATTGTTAATAGGTTCGAAGTGTTGGAACCTTGAAATTCCAAAGCAAACATAACCAACCTGTGGAACACAACTAATTTATTTGTTAATTGTTGGAAAAGCGTCAAAACCCAGATTTCCGAGTCAATTGCCAATGGAGACGATGAAGGTGGGAGTCATTGCAATAAGGGTTTTAACTTTATGCACCGAGATGGCAAGGACTTGTAACTTGGTTCTTTTCATGAGCAAATCGATTACGAGAACACTTTCAAGTCTTTCCATGAAGAAAGTGCCAACTTACTATTTCGCAACAAGCCTCACGTTTATTGTAAATACACTCAGTTCTTCTGTCCAGATCAATCAAACACAAAACTGTCATTACCAAGGTATCGCGGTTTGCCTCCAGAGACATTGAAGAACCATGGCATTGCAACCATGTTATACTTTGTGAAACACGCGTGACTTCTTCGCCCTATCGCAGGTTACTTCTAGTAGGTATAATGCACCATCGCTCATTGCAAACAATCAGTTTGTATTATGTTGAAACAAATTTGCATTCTTCTTAACGAAAAATACAATTTCTCTACCCTCATTTAATTTGACTTGTGCCTATATGGAAATTGCAAAATAGTAAATTGGGGCCCGATACAAGTGACAATTAGGGAGGAGAAGAGACTTTCATTTGCTTTTGAAGCATATTTGTCATTGTCCTGATCTCCCGTGCCAACATTTTTTGAACCAAGTTGACTCCAAAGAAATTGGCGAGAGTGAATGGCAGTCATACTCGTCAAGTTATGGAAATTGACAACGCGGGCACGAAAGCAAGATCTAGTTACAGGGACAATTGCATACTCCCCAGTATAGTTGAACCCACGGTAGGCCTACACATTGTAAATCCGTAGGGACAAAATTCACCACCATCCAACTGTTTCCTTTATATGTCAGCCACCAGATGACAAGAAGTACATCTAAAATATTGTTCCCAAGTCGAATATCATACGATGGTCTGCAACAACTTTCCTCTACAGAAAGCCTAACGTACCATGAGAGTAACAATAGAACAAAAATAAGGGGGCCAAATCTTGTGTTTACAAGGATTCCACAGTTTGGTGCCTGAAACGGCCTGATGGGGTCGCCGATATGCAGGTGCCATGTAAAAATTGGTGACCAGACCGTGTAGGGGCTTCAACAGTCCACAGTCAGATAGACAGTGTGGAATGGGAAGCTGAAACCATATTCCAGCTGCAAAGGGACCAAGTTTCACAATAATCATACAGTTCAAGCAATCTACAGAGGACAAAATAGCGAAATAAGTATGCATTAATAATTGTCGCCTCAGCTTACATGGCAAGATCACAATTACTGCAGACAAATGTTAATCACATCTATCAGATTCCATAACCATGCTCAAACAAAAGCTTGCCTATAAGGAACGAAAAAGATAAATCAACTTTATCCAAGCAATTGACTTTTTTTGCTTCAAAGCATACCACCAAAAATTTCTGCCCTTAGATCGATGGCACTGAATAATTGATGAAAACCATCTATATTATTAACCAAAAATACTTGATTTAGCATTTTTCCTAGAGCAGTAAAGCCAACAAAGTCTGTCTTAGAAGCAATAATTGAAAGATAATCATTGGGATAATCAGGACTTTGTAATGAAGTGTAATATCTTCATATTCTTTGGTGCTGTCTTTTGGTACTCACACAACTTGAAGTGGCGATAACAGAACTTACTACGTAGTGATGCATGGTATCAGAAGCCTCATACCCATTACGCGGATCAACTGAGATGGAACACAGTCAGTTTCAGGAACTTCAAATGCACGCAGTCAAGGGTACTCAGTCCAAACAAACTTAACACTTGAAGATCAAGGAACCTGTACGGCTACTACAGGGTTTCTCATAGCAATTTCCATAAACGAAATCTTTGTTTTTCCTCTCACTTGAACCGGCTGGTATGAATAAGATTGCAGTCCCAACGGGTATGCTGCTGTGCTACTCTTCGGTAACTGTCCTTCATTGGCCTACAAGAGAAAGAAGGCAGGATAATCAATATTTTTTTGTTTGCTACCAAGCTAAACCTGCTAGAACATAAAGGTAGCAGATTTAACCACATCTGTTTGCGCACCAGGCAACCACGCTCGTGTCTATCTCCTAGTAGCTGGCCTCAGCTCAGTTGCCTATTCAATAGTTGAAAACAACCCTTTTGGCTTAGGTCTTCCCTTGCGATTAACAATGACAGGGTCTTCATAATGGACACTAGACCCAACATCGCCATCACCAATAGATAACTTGCTTTCATTACAGGCCACCACTGTATTTTCATCTTGACTAGTTTCGCACTTATGCTCCCAATTTTGTAGCTGCTTGCACTGCTCTCTCAATCCATTCATCGTAAATTCAAACTTTGTAACGCCAACAACCGCAAAGTCGATCCGCAGAAAAAAGATTTTCTCCAATTCTTTCATCCTCTGGACCTTAATAGAAGGAATAGTGCTGTCAATCTTTATCTTCTTGTGCCTTCTACAAACATCTTTCCTCCATTGCCTAATCATATACATTTCGGGGATAACCATGACATAATTACTTGATAGAAATTTTTAGGCATAAGAACAAAGTATTCCCTTGAACTCAAACATTAGACAATTGTATTTAACTTCACGAATTTCTGCAATGAAGCTCCCCAAAAACTGCACACATTTTGACCTCACACCAGCTACTGACACCATCTCTGTCATTTCAAAGAAACTATTATTTCCTCCTCAGTCAGTGCTCTTACATCGCAATAAATTAAATCTGTGAGTGGCTCTTGGACAACCTTGAACAACCTGTTCATGTAAGCTCTACACAGCTGATGCTTAATCCCTTACCTAGTCATACATGGAATCTGTATATTGGCAAAGCAAAAATCTTCTTGCACCTCATTCTCAATCTTTTTTCTCACCGCATACTCATATTGCTCAACAAATTAACGCAATGGGCTTGGAGAATGAATGAATCCATCGAAGAAAGAAAATCATACTTTCACTTGCTATGTTGACGGCATTCCTGCCCAAAATGATGATTTTGCAAAGACTGGAACCTACTGCTCCCTATTGTCGTACAATGTCCTCACACTCATTTACATCAAGTTTAAAATGAGTTACCATGGTTTCCAATCTCTCCTCAAACTCAGCAACAATAATAGAATCAAACTCAACCCCCACGAATGCATCTTTCACAGCTCCATATTCAAAATGTCTGGCCATTTTGACTAAAAATTTGCATGTTATATGCCATATGCATCATCTATGTCTAATCTCAGGGAAAACTATCTAATAGCATTACCTATATTCCTACACTGATCTGTAGTAATGGCGTCAAGCTTCTTACCTCTCATGCAATTCAACTATGTCCTAAATAGCTGCTGATAAGTTTTTGTCTTCTCATTGTTTAATAAAGCACAGCCCAACAAAATCGATTGTCTATGATGATTGACTCCTGTTGGTTGCTGGACTCAAATTTCTTGTGTAACCACCTATTTAAATCTTGTTGTGCAAAATTTCTGGTATATGCAGAAGAACAGTGAATGTGAGTAGTGCAAAAGTAAAAGTTCGATTTTTTGAAATAAAAGTAGAAAATTTCATTAATCACTCAATTTTTATATAATTGAATTACATAATTTTTACTAATTCAAATTCAAAAATTTTTAATTATTATAATTTTAAATTTAAATTCAAATATAAATTTCAAATTTAAATCTTTTCAAAAATTAGATATCATAACTAATTTTTAAAAATAATAATTATATAATTCAAATTAATTTATAATTGTTGAAATTATAGAATTTAATACTTAGTATTAAAATAACTTATTAGTTTAAGATATTCAACCTATAACTACTTATATTACTGAAACTATTGTTACTGCTATTGTTGAAATTGCAGGGCAACAACACCAATCCTTCAAATCTCCTTCTTGGTGTTGTTGCGCTACATCCCCAATTTATCTCTTAATTGTATAAATTTTCCTTTGTTAAGTGGCTTGGTAAGTATATCAGCAAGTTAATTTTTTGTTAAGTAGTAGGTGAATGTTATTTCATTATTTTATTGTGTTTCCTTCACAAAATGAAGTTTTACTAAAAAAAACTTAATTTTTTCATGTAAAATTAGATTTTTGAAGGTTCTAATTGTAACTTGATTGTCACAATATATTGTGGTTGTTTTTGTTAGCTTTACTTTCAAGTTAGTCAACATCCTTTGAAGTCAAATTACTTGATTTACCCCTGTAGTTAGTGCCATGCAATTAGCTTCTGTTGTTAATTAAGCCACAATTGTTTGCTTCTTTAAATTTCAACCGAAAACTATAGAACCTAAGGTAAACAAATACTTAGTTGTACTCTTCATATCATCTTGAGAGCTAACCTAGTCACTATCAATATAGCCAACTAACTCCAGCCTGCTTGATTTATTAAACATGATTCCATAGTTGACTGACCCTTTGATGTATCTAAGTACCCTTTTAGCAGTTTTAAAGTGTGTTTGAGTAGGATCATGCATGTATCTAGAAAGAAGACTAGTAACTTGCATGATATTAGGTTTATAAGCTATCAAATAAAGCAGACATCCAACAAGGCTCCTAAATTACTTGAATTAATTTTGACTGTTCCATCCTCCTATGTCAGTTTTGTTCTAACTGTCATAGGTGTGCTTGAGTCCTTATAGCTCTCCATCTAGAACCTTTTGAGGATTTCTTCAGCATACCTTTCTTGATTCACAAAGGTTCCCTTACTAGTTTGATGAACTTTTAGACCTAGGACCTCTGCCCAGAACTTCTTTGGCATGTTCTTCTCAAATAAAAGGAACCTCGATACCTCCATAATACTCTTGTTTTTTTTTTCTCTCTCTCACCCTATTCTGTTGGTGTGTGTATAGAGCTGTAAGTTGTTACTTGATTCTTACTATAATGCATATATCTTTGAATTGGCTTGAAGCAAATTCAGTTCCATTATCACTTCTTATAGCTTTGATCTTGGAATTGCTTTGGTTCTCCACCAAGGCTTTGAATTATTTAAAGATCACAATAACATCAAACTTTTATTTTATGAAATAGATCTAACAAAATTTGGTTAGATCATCAATAAAAATCATAAAATACTTGTTACCATTAAATGATTCTGTGTTCATTGGGCCACAAGTGTCACAATGAATTAATTGCAGTTTATCCTTGCTCCTTCAAGCTTGATCAATTGAAAAAGAGATTCAAGTCTATTTTCCTTGTTGGCAAGTTTAACAGACAGCTCCTCTTTCTTTAATATCTGTATGCATTTTAATTACAGTTGCACCTTTACCTTGTACTTCTATATAGTCTCTATTGTTTATCTTGGCCTTTAAAACAAAATTTTTGTCAAGACTTTTGAAAAGAGATAGATTTAAAGATATTTGGTTTGTGTAACCACTATCAACTAACTAGGCATTTGTCTCTTTGTGATTAGCTGCATTTCTTGCCATGAAAAGTTGTTCTTCTGCTTCCTTCATCGTGGGCAGTTTGTGCTTCTTGTTTTACTTTAATCCTATCTTTTTTGGACCGATCTTCTCTCGATACTCCTTTTCATTATAATTCCTACAGACAATATTAGACCTTCACTAGTAATACTTAGGAAGATGATTTGCCTTTCTACAGTATAGACAAGGTTGAGCCTATTGCTCCTTATTTGACGTGCTACATTCAAGATCTTTACTTAGATACTTCCCTTTTTTATTTCTTCTTCTTCTACTGATCTTTTTCTATATGTTTGACTAAAAGAGCATCTTCTATTACCTCCTTTTGTCTTATTAATCTTCTTTGCTCTTGAACTTGTAATGTAACAACCAACTCTCCCAAGGTAATTTTGGTTAAGTCATTAGAATCTTTTAAAGAAAATATTTTGGACTCAAACCTTTCTGGCAAACTTACAAGCATCTTCTGCACAATACTTGTTTTAGTAAGGTCTCCTCTTAATAATTTGATCTAATTGACCAACTTTAACACCCTATCCTATATTCTTTGATTTTCTCAGCATCTTTCATTCTTAACAACTCAAACTCCCTTCTTAAGTTAAATAGTTGCATAGATCTGGTTTTCTTACTTCATGCATACTCCTTTCTTATTACTCCAAACTTCTTGAGCTATTTCACAAGTCTTAATTATGTTGAATATGACTTTTGTAATAGCTGAATGTATGCATGTCAAGGTTTTGAATTGTTTAAAGGTTTGCTCATTATGATTTTTTAATTGAGTCACAATGGGATTTACTAGGAATGGAGCTATTGTAGCTCCATTTTTTGTAACTTCCTACAAATCAAAATCCTCGAGATATGTCTTCATCATTATAGTCCACTAGAGAGTTTTCTTTAGAGAATTTAGGTGGTGGTGGTGGTGGTGTGAAGTTGAGAGAGGCCATATGCAAAGGGGTTAATGTCAAATAATAAAAGGTGGAAGTTTTTACTAGTTTTGTCTTACTCTTGGATCAGTATGTATCTGGGTTTGGCAGGTCCCTCAAGAATAGAACAAAAGATACTTTGATACCAAATTGTTGGTTGTTGGACTCAAACTTCTTGAGCAACCACCTGTTTCAAGTTTACTATGCAAGTTTTGTGGTATATATAGAAGAATAATAAATGTGAGTAGTGTAAAAGCAAAAATAGAATTTTTTGAATCAAAGATCAACATATACATTTTCATTAATTACTCAATCTTTATATAATAGAATTATATAACTCCTATTAATTCAAATTCAAAAGTTTCTAATCATTACAACTTTAAATTTAAATTCAAATACAAATTTCAAATTTAAATCTTTTCAAAAATTAAATATCATAAATAATTTTTAAAAATTATAATTATATAATTCAAGTTAATTCATAATTATTGAAATTATAGAATTTAATACTTGACATTGGAACAATTTGCTAGCTTAAAATGTTCAGCTTATAATTGTTTATATTGTTGAAACTATTGTTGTTGGTACTATTGAAATTGCACGACAGTAACACTAAGAAGCGACACACATGAAAGGGGTGATCACCGTGCAAGGTTTACGAATAGACGCACTTAAACCAAAAGAGTTTAGGGGCTTGTGGGTGGGCAAACACGTGGACAATTTTCTATGGTACATGGAATGGTACTTCCAAGTCATAGGAATCAACAATGACCAATCACAGATAAACATTACATTTATATACTTAACTGATAATGCACTATTATGGTGGCATTGTCGGTTGGATGATAGGTGTGGAGATCCTATCATGACTTAGGATCTATTTGTTAAGAAATTATGATGAAATTACTATCTTGCTTATGTGGAAGAAGAAGCTTGCGACGAGCTAAAACATCTTGGGCAAAAAGGCACAGTACACAACTACGTGAAGCAATTTTCGGAGTTACTACTTTAAATCCCTTTGATGAATGAGACAATGGTGTACCATTAGTTCATGAGTGGTCTCAAGCTATGAACTAAATAAGAGTTAAGGTGGTTCCATGTGGGAGACCTCACAACAGTCATAACTGTAGTCGAATCTCTCGTGGAGTACAAGGCACCTTCCATCTCCTAGTCAAACTCCCATCAAACGGACAAGGCCAATAGTGGGGGAGATTAGGGAAGATTCAATCGCTTAAATGAAGGTAAACTGTCGACTGGCCCTTCCAAAGTTCATGCGAAATTGAGCAGTGAAGGATATAAGAAGGTTCATACTTATAAATACTTCTTTTATGATGGTTTGCACATGGTACGAGATTGCTCGAATAGGGCCAAGTTGGTCACCCTTTGTAAGGAGGATGAGCCAAAAGAGGAGGCATGATTGGGTTCATTACAAATCCTTAACTCAATCAAGTCCAAAAAGGTAAAAGAGTCAAATGAACTTATGTTCGCAAATTTGAAGATTAGAGAAACCACGATGAGTGCACTCATGGGCACTAGGGCATTCGATCTCTTTATATCGGAAGAAGTTGCAAAGAAACTTAACCTTTAGGTTGAGAGAGGAGTCAAGTGGCTCAAAACTGTAAACCCCAAGGAGGTCCCTGCCATTGGGATTGTTAGGGATGTAGAGCTTCAAATCGAGTAATGAAGAAGTAAGGAGACCTTCGAGACAATTCCCCTTAACGACTATGACTTTGTTATTGAGATAAAATTCCTAGATAGAATTCATACAATTATATTGCCCTTTGTTAAGTATATTTGCATGTTGGATAAATGGTGTCAATGTGTGATTCTGGTCCATTGTGAGTTAGATCATGATCGGAAGATGATTTTAGCAATACAACTCACTAAAGGAGCAAGGAAGGGTGAGGTGACCATCCTAATGACCTTAAGGACTGAGGACAACAAAGGCGAAGGGAGTGAAGTCCCGACATATGCCTCTTAAGTTGCTTAAGAAGCTTCCACCTCGTAGAGAAGTGGATCATCGAATTAAACTACTACCTGATGCTCGACCGCCTACCAGGGTGTCGTATTACATGGCACCCCTTAAATTGGAATAGTTGAGGAAACAACTGAAGGAGCTACTTAATGTTGGGTACATTTAGCCATTTAAGGTTCCGTTTGATACGTCGATATTATTCTAGAAGAAGCACGATGAGTCACTCTAGATGTTCATAGGTTGCCAGGCACTGAACAAACTGACTATCAAGAACAAGTACCTGATCCCACTCATTGTAGATCTCTCCAATCAACTTAGAGGAGCTTGGTGGTTGATCTCCAATCCAGTTACTATTAAGTCCGGATTGTAGAAGAAGACAAGCCAAAGATAATATGCGTGATGCGTTATGGATCGTACGAGTTCCTTATCATGCCATTCGGCCTGACCAATGCTCTGATTATATTCTATACTCTCATAAACAAGGTATTACACCCGTTCCTAGATTAGTTTGTAGTGGTTTACCTTAATGATATAGTCGAACACTCAAGGAACATGTCGAGCACCTAAAACAGGTCTTCCAAGTCTTGTGCGAGAATAACTTATACATCAAGCACGAGAAATATGTCTTTTCCCAGAAGGAAGTTCCATTCTTAGGGCACATTGTCGAGAGCGGACAAGTACGAATGGATGGGTGAAGATTCGAGCCATTGTTGAATGAGAGTTGCTAACGAAAGTGATAGAATTGAGGTCGTTCCTTGGTCTCACCAACTATTACTAGCATTTTGTTTGAACTACTCAAACATCACTATGCCACTCACAGACATGCTGAAGAAAGAGAAGTCGTAGGAATGGACGAATCAATGCTAAAAGGCGTTTGATTGGTTGAAGCAAGGCATGACTAAGGAGTCGATGTTAGTGTTGCTAGATGATACCAAGCCTTTCGAGTTAAATACTGATGCATCAGATTATGTTATTGGTGGTGTCCTTATGCAAGAAGGACATATGGTGGCGTACGAGTCGTGAAAGTTGAATGATACTGAGTGGCAGTATACTGTTCAAGAGAAGAAAATGACCGCGGTGGTCCATTGCCTTTGGACGTAGAGGTATCATCTCTTAAAGTCTAAGTTCATTGTTAAGACAAACAATATGGTCATGATTTACTTTCAGACTCGAAAGAAGCTAAGTCCGAAGTAAGCTCGGTGGCAAGATGTTTTAGCAGAATTTAACTATGTGATAGAGTAAGAGCTAAGGAAGGCTAACTCCGTAGTTAATGCTCTTAGTTGAAAGATGGAGCTAGCGAGCACAGTGAGTCGATCGAGTTGCTCATGGATCGATCACATTAAAGAGGGGCTCAAGCACAATCAAAAGGCTGAAGCCCTCATTGGGTATACATGGGAAGGTAAGACCTGACAGTTCTAATGTAAGGACGATCTTCTTTATACCAAAGGGTGACAACTATATATGCCACTCCATAGGAAGCTAAGGAAAAAGATGTTGCATGAGTGCCATGATTTGAAGTGGATGAGTCATCTAAGGATCCACCGTACTTTGGCCCTCGTCGAAGACTAATACTATTAGCCTCAGATGTGAGACAACGTTGAAACTTATATGAAAACCTGTCTTGTATGCCAACAAGATAAACTTGAACATTCATCGTCGGGGCTTCTAGAACCACTTCCTATCCCAACTTGTCCATGGTAGAGTGTTTTCATGGACTTCATAGTGAACTTGCCAAAGTTTGAAGGGTGTCAAACTCTTATGGTCATGATGGATAAGTTCTCCAAATGCCAGCAACAAAGGATTGTCCAGCCGAAGAGGCAGCCAAATTATTCATGAAGCACATAGTTAAGTACTAAGGAGTCTCACAAACAATCATGAGCAATCACAACCCTCAATTCACGGGACGTTTTTAGATTGAACTATTCAAACTACTAGGGTCAGAGCTAAACCTCTTTACGAGCCTACACTCAGAGCTAAACCTCTTTACGAGCCTACACCCCCAAACTAACAATCAAATCAAACAGGTTAATGCACTTTAGAGATTTATCTTTGATACAACATGAGCACAACGCAAACAAATTAGGCAAAGTTGATCGATGTAGCCTAGTTCTCCTACAACTTGCAGCGAAGCAAGTCTACTGAGCAAAGTTCATTCGAGATCGTGACTAGGCAACAACCATAAACTCCAAGTGCGATTGCATTGAGGTAGCGGGAAAATAGCCCACCCATATACAAGTTTACCAAGGATTGGCAAAAACAAGCAGACTTAGCAAGGACGTGTCTATATAAAGCCTCCAAACGTATGAAGAAGTGGATCGACAAAAAGCGACGACATGTGGAGTTCTAAGTCAGGGACTTAGTGTTGGCCAAATTACACGTCATTCTCCGATATAAGGACATGCACAAAGGGTTGATCTATTGCTATGAGGGGCTATTTCGTGTGATATAACAAGTCGGGAAGGTTGCATACAAACTGGAGCTACTATTAAAATTAAAGGTGTATCTAGTTTTCCATGTGAGTATACTACCATGTAGACGAGGAAGATCCAAATTGAGGGAAGTCACAATGCACACCACTTAGAGTGCAAACTTCATATAATCGAAAAGTCAAATCCATAGTGGCAGATCGTGTCATACAGAAATAGTATTGTATGTCAAAGTGAGAATACTATATGCAATGAAAGGATCTTCCAAAAAGAGAAATTGGTTAGGAACCTACAGACACTCTTTGGCAATTCAAGAAGGAAATTGATGCTTACCATGTCAAAAAAGCAACAAGAGCGTCGTTTAATTTGGTGGGGAAGAATGTCACAGTTTTTAAGTCCTATGGTTTTCTTGAGTATTTTAGAATATTTCTAGGGATGGACGATACGATAAATGTTCGTTTATATAATAAATGTGGGTAGATAGTAGTAATAAATGTGAGTAGGTGGTGATTAGAAAGATGTGATTTTTACTGTTAGATCAAGGAGAGATATACAGTTATGACTTCCCCTCTACTTATATGAAAGAGAATTTCCTCTCCCTCATTTGTATCAACTGATTCATAAGAGAAATATACTTATAGAATTTCTCTCCCTAGAGTTTATTTCTCCCACTTCTTATGAGTTGAATGTGGAAAAAATTGCTGGGAAGAAATCGATAGGCTGCTCGGGAGAAGTCCTAAGGTCGCACGGGTGGGAACGCTAGATCGATCAACCCGCGACACTTGCATACAACTTGTAAAACTCATAAATATGATCAATACCAGTAAAAGCCATTCTTACTGCAGGTTCAACGTTTACTATCTATCTACTATCCCTTCTCACAGTACTCAGCAAATTAGTTGAGCCACTCTCACCATTATTCTCATCTTCATCTTCGCAGACAGCATCCCGTGTACAATCAAGCTCCATTTCTCAATTACAAACCCTACAAGACTGACACATAAACTATGTTTTAATCCACATTGACTGTATGGATTATAAGAATGACCACAAAACAACAATTAAAAAACTATTCACTACTGCATCCCAGTAGGAAAATCTCCCTCTACCAAACATAACTCTAGCCGTCCCATTTCTTACTTTCTGGACAACCACTTCCTTCGCAGGCCATTTCCTTTCCAACCACAAAGCAAAATATTGACAATAAAAATTAGTCGGTATTTCTTACCAAATATGACATTCCATTGTCATCAATACCTCCATTTCAACTACAAATAAAACAAAATTAGGCCTCTAATTGATGCTTATTCTGCTATCTCAGTCCACTAGTTTCACATTCTTTATTGCCACCACCTACCCCGTTCTAGGCAATACAAGTATTAATTTTATTCTTTACTTTACTTTACTTCAAAATCACACATAGAAGGAATTAGAGAAGAAGTCTTCAGCTCACCATCGTATCAATAATTAACTCCATATTACAAGACAAATCAAATCAATTATAATTCCCCTGTTACAGAACAAATTTGGCGCATGGAATGATAAATTCCTATTGAAAATGTTTGCAATTGAACGAAATTAAACCAAGTGATGGAAATTTTCCTGTGTCGCCTTCCACCCTAAACGGGCACGACACCAAATTCAACAGTTATAGACACCAGATCCCCGCATTTCATAATTCACATTGTAATCAAGTCGGATAGGTCTGTGCCACTTGATCCTCAGTGCAAAGACCCATTTGCTTGCTTTCCACATTTTTGAGCTCACCAGGGAACTTGGATAAGATTTTAACCTACAAAGTGAACAAGGGATTTGGATGTAAAATTACTAAAATTTTTCCTCTCGTTAGGCTACTCCATCATTTTCTGAAGTAACCCCTAGCTGAGTTGGCAAAAATTTTACCTACTACACAAATTCCTAACTCTCGTCTGAGCACCATCAATGGCTGCAGGTCAAACGACCCCCATTGCATCACATTCATTAACAGACCCATGGAACTCTAGTCTCTCTCCATTTTGACCCGCCCCGTGTGAATTGACAGCTTCCCTTACTCGTGGCGCCGTAGCCCTCTCCCACTCAACCAGGCACTTTTAGGTCTCTGTTTCCCTCCGCTTCCCGCTCTTAGTTCTTTTCTTTGTTTATTGTTATTTTATGTGTACTTTTTATTATTTCAATTCGCAACATGCCATTCTCTATATCATTTTCGTATCATATACTTTCTCTAAAATCAATTAAAATCAAGTATAAACCTCTCTATACTTTTCCAATCAGCCTCTTGATGAAAAAGATAAAAATTTACTCGACATAAAACTGAATTGATTGTCTAAAATAAAAACAATCTTTCATTCTAAATGAAGGGGCTGAAAAATACAACAAAGAAGATTTTCATAAAGACCAATTAGATGGGGAAACCGAGTAACTAGCAGTTTTCTCACTAAAGTTTTATCGTTACAATCATCAGGCCTTTGCAAAAGCATTACTGATGGGTAAATCAAAATGCCATAAGCAGAAGAGAGATTCCCACTCAATCAGTAAAATACAATGATAATAAAAAGTTTAGTTTAACGATGTGAAAGGGAAGGGAACTCATAAGCCTACTGGAAAAAGAACATCACAGAAGTTTTTCCAGGGCTCAACAAATCCAAACCATCGCGACTGCGTCTGGATTCTCTATATCACTTACGAGAATATTGCACCAATTTTCTTAGCAAAATCATCCCCATCTTCACCATCTACATATTCCTCTTCAACATCCACATCTTCACCCTCTTCAGCATCTGCATTTTGGCCCTCTTCATAGGTGTAGTCCCCTTCATCAACCTGCTCATATTCGTAGTCCCCATCTCCCTGGTCTTCGCCCTCAAACTCATGGTCTTCTGCTGTATCCTCAACATTTATTCCATCTTCAGGGTCAAGCTCATTGAAATTAGGGTTCTGAGAAGACTGACCACGTGAAAGTTCAACGTCTTCTGCTGCAGCTTTAACACCAGCAGCTGTTGCTGGAGTAGATTCTTCCTTATGCATGAGCATATGGCTGTTGAGCCCATCCTTTGCAGCAACTGAAGGAAAGAGATATTGAGTCTCTGCAAGTGCTGCATTATTGAGGCTACCAACAAAGCTCTCCTCACTTATTTTCTGATTATAGTCGTCCTTATTGACATATGGCATTCCACTACCTGAAGCAGCTGCTTCAGCTTCTCTTTTTCTCTTCAGAATCTCACTAAAAGGCCTAGGCCCTTCAAAGGAAAGATCACCTTCAGAAAGTAGATGACTTTCTATGTGCCTCTGCTTTCCAAATGATTGTTGTGTCCTACCCTGTCCATTCCTTGCAACTTTCAACTCAGCAAGACTTTTTGGACCAGCAAAATCAGTACATGTCTCATCCATTATTTCCCTTCTCAGGTGGGGTCGTCTAATATCTCTCCCCTCATTATTGTAATCCTCTTCTACTCTAGATTTTATTCTGTCGCGAAGCCTCCCTTGATGGGAGATTTGTGGCCTGTTAGGTGACAACCTACCCCAAAACCTACCTCCATCCATTTCTTGTTCTGTGTGCAGGTCATTACCACTGTTGGGAGATTTTCCGGGAAGCTTGATTCTACCATGCAGGCGACTATGAATGGACCGATTGTGTGAGGGTAAATGATGCGAATCTCTTCCTGAGGATCCCCCAGAAACTCTCCCCTCCGTATGGTCATCTTGGATAGAATCATGACTGACAACTGATCTCAAGCCATTAACTCTCCGTTGTTTTGATAAACGGTAACGCAAATCTGACTCACTAATGCGTTCAGGGCTATTAGATTTTGTATAGCCTCTCTCTTCCAGATGAGCTGGTCCTGTTAGCATCCTCTCTGACGAAGCCCTAAGATGCTCCCAAGCATGCTGCCCTTGTGTGTGTTCATAGGAGTCATAGTCTTCAGGATTTATTGAATGGTAATTACTAGTATGACGAAGCTCGAATTCATCCATTGCATTCAAGTTCCTTTCATCATGATATCTTTTCTTGCCATATTGATCTTCAGCCTGATAGTAATCTGAATCTCTCAGATCATCGACCACAAGTACATCAAAACCAGGAGATGACTCCTTCAAAAATTCATCATAATCCTTATTGTTCTGAAAACTTTGATCATTAGCTACCTGTGAAAGATGCAAACTGTTAGAGCGACCAGAATTTCTGTTCACAAGTGAATTATTTGTTTCCTTATGTCTGGAAACCTCATTATCCATGTGTTTTGGTGGCAACTCATTTTTCTCAGCACCAATATTTTTTCTTGGTGCAACAATTCCTGTGTTTGATGAAGGTTTAGCTTCAACAGGTGCTTCAACTGCCTTTGAGGGCATCCTTTGTTCTTGAGTGCACTTTTGAAGGCCACCAAAAGCGACCTTTTGAGATGGGGCTTCAGAACTTGGGGTAGCAGCTGTCACTTGCAGAGCTTTATTAATTGTATTGCTTGGTCCATGTAAGAAAGCACATCTGTCACCTTTTAAGCAGAGCCCTTTCTGGAAGAAAATGCAGGGCACTGCTTGCTTGCCTGCAGTGTAGGCCATTTGTGTTGCACATGGCATGGCAGTTTGCTGAGCAGGAAAGGATGATCCAACAACAGCTGCTTGGGATCCTCCAAATAAGCCATCAAGCGGCTGAAATGAGAACATATAATATGTAATATCCATAAGTTTGCACAAATAGTACTACCAAGAAATAAAATTAAATAATTGCTCCATGACTAAAATAAGAACAGATATTAGAGGCCATTAGACTTACTGGATGTCGGAACCCACACTTGTGATTCAAGCAATTTCCATTCAACCAGAAATAACAATCCCTGGGGTTAACCCGGGCATATTCACTATGGCGATATTCACATTCACTTCCCTGAGAAACAAAACATCAGCAGGAAATGTTATTTAAGTCCCTGAAATCAATTTAAAAATTTAGTTAATACACCTTTTGGATTAGGTACACATAAAAAAAGACTCGAGTTCACATTGTATAATTTGATAAGAGTCCAAAATCAAACAGGGCAACAAACAACAATTGCAAAATGGTGAATCACTCAAATGGAAAAAAAACAGAGAGAGAGAGAGAAAAAAAAGAAAAGAAAAAGGGCAATGTATGCTTCAGTCCATGAAACACCATAAATTTATGTCATACAGATTATGCAGACCAATGGCACATGCCATGCAATGATTTCGTATCACTATAAATTCCATAAAAAAATCAATTGAGTGAAAATGACGAAGCCAACATAAAATATTCGCCTAAAAGATTTAAACTTCAAAAAAATTGTATCCTACAAGACAGTAGGATACCGTGTTGTGCATACTTCTGTATCATAAAAAGCATGCTTTTATTAAGCCTGTCAAAGTTGAATCATGGAGATTGTGAAAGACCAAGCTGTCAAAAAGTAATGTTTATGGTTTAGTGCCTTTCTTTTACCGGAGAAGAATACTGAGATATAGTCTTAGACATTTGACTTTTGGAAGACAGAGAAATATTGCAGATTACTGGGATTTAATAAACATTGTCATTAGGCCTTTTTTTAAAAAAAAAAAAACAGCCCACAGTGAACATAACCACTAGAATTGTTCCATTGTTAGAAATTTAAGGGTTAATAACGAATTGGGGCAAAAATCTTTAAGGGGTCAGCAAAATATTGTCTTTTTGGCAGCCTGCAAGCGCCAATGCTATTCAGTGGTTGGATATAGCTTGCAGTTCTGGTAACAAGACTGTTATAGACTGTGATGAGTTGCTTTTCACCTAGGATTTGGTCCCTTTCACCTATTTTGCATTTTCTTGCTCCATTATTCCCCGAAATTGGGTTCTTAAAATCTTGAATTAGGGATTTGGCGATTTGCTTTCAAGTTTTTTGACATGAAGGAGAGAGAAGGGTTCAAACGTCCATGGACAAGTTCTGAATCACACATGACTGACCAATTGTAAGATTTACTAATATAGCAGAGGGGTACGGTGACTCTGACTCCCAATTTCATATCCCAAGTTTAAAGAAGAGAAAAGGAGATTGGTTGGGTTCTTCTAATTCAATTGGAATGCCCTAATCTCCGATCCAAATACGCTAAGATCTTATATTAAACCAAAATTAAACACAAAACCCATATCCAAATATCAGCAAACATTGTATTAAACCCCCCCCCCCAAAAAAAAGAGTATAGAAATGAGACAAAACAAAAGGAAGGATTAAAGAATAATAGCAGTAGCTGGGAGGGAAAGGGAACCTTTTTGCAAGTTAAAGGAGAGGCAAGAAAATAAACGCAGTCGGTGTTCCTCTTCAAGGCCTCTTCTTTAGCAGATGCAGGCGATGGTGCGGTTGTTGTTGTTGTTGTTCCAAGTTGTTGTTGTTGTTGTTGTTGTCGTCGTTGAGTCGCTGTAGCCATGGCGGCGATTGCTTGTCCGCAGATCCACACACTAGGGTTTCAGATCCAATCCGAGGAAGAAGCGATCGAGCAATATATAAGCTTCGATTCTTTACTCCACGATCCAAAAGTAATAGCTTTTTTCTTGAAAAGAGAGAATTCAAACACCAAATTTCAAAAAAAAAAAAAAAAAAAAAAGGGGAAAAGGAGCTGCCGCCGCCGCCACCGAGACAGGGCTAGAAGATCAAGAGGGTTATATGCGTTTATGAGGCAGAAGTATGCGTGGGAGTACCTGTCAAGAGTGAGATGGCATATATATGTAGGTGCAAGCTGGATCCATTAATTTTGCTTCTTTTTTCACTTATAACAATCCAAACCCCAAAAAAATAATAATAAATAATAATAATAATAATAATAATTTTATATTTTAATAAAATTTTTGATAAATTAAAAAATATATATATATATTTTTTTTTTTTAAACTCCCTTAAATTTTCGTTATGTTAGACTAATGATTATTACTCTTCTTTTTTTTGTTTTTTTTCTTTATATCGGAGCAATTGTTATTGTATCAAACTATCTAAAGATAAACTTCCTTAATTAGAATGAATATATATATGTATAGAAATTAAGAAGGAAAGAATGAACATTTAGTGAAAAAAGGAGATTATCTTAAGAAAACCGAAACATGAAATTTTTATAGGACCATCAAAAGCTCCTCTTGAGTAGTACAAAAGATTTAAATCTGATTGATATTCCAACTATCTGACACATCTTTGCAATGGTAAAACGACGCCGGGTCAGATTATCTACACTGTACTCATTGCAGTCATTCATCTTCGTACGAGTACGAGGATGTCGCCTGTAAGGACATGTATTTCATACGTTAGACTATCTTGACTATTTAGAGGGTTATTTACGTAGGTTGGCCTTTGTTGGTTTTCACGTTGCGGCGTGCGAGTCCGTCCCTGTGTGCTGCTGGTCTGTATGGTCTTGGAAAGGTCTGGCCGTGTGGTTCTCTAGGATGTGAATTAGGGTTCGATGTAATAATGTTCTTATCAACTGGGATGCACAGGCATGATATGGAAGAGCTTGATGCTCTGAGATTCATGATATCCAGATTTATTTGATACAATGAAATATATTTTAACAAAAAATAAAGAAATGGGCATACCACCAGTAGCAGAGACATCGGGTAGCACTAAAAGGAACCTTGCAAACAAGAAGCATTCCGATTGCCAGCAAGTGTATCCATAATGCCCATGAAAAACAGTCCAGGAGAAGCATGACAGTAGCAGCATGGGAGGCTAAACCGAGCAATGGGAACAACCACCCAAGAAGGCACGAAAATGTGTAGCAGCCAAAGCTAAAGCCAAGAGATGGAGTCCTCCTTCCCATCTACTCCATGTTTGGCAAGGGCATCCGCAGCTACACTAGAAGCTCTCTTCATGTTCAAAATATCCCATCTATGGTTGTTCATAAAAGTCTCTATACGCCGCAATTCATTCTGCAATTGCCAAGGTCCAACGGATGGACTTCTTTCCACCCCAGAGGCAGCAAACATGGTATCCGATTCCTTGACAATATGCGTTCCCATAATAGCATAAATAGAAGGGAAATTTCCATAGCTTTCTTAATGGCTAGGAGTTCCGTAACATTAGACTCATATGTACCAATAAGACATTAGACCCATAATAGCTTAAATGTGTATTTACTTTTGTGAATATTGCAATAATATCTATTAATTAATAATACATATAAAAATTATATAATCCATTTAATACCTCTATCTGACCTTTTTTAAAAATTAATATGTCAACGTATTTTTGTCACATCCCAACTTATCAATATATACTTGGTATTGCTGATTTTTCGAATTGGGCTGGAACTTCCATAAAGCTGACTTGACATAATCATAAAGTAGATAGTGTGTGAGAGAGCTCTTATGGTGAAGTCACAAATACAGATGCTGCGGAGAACACAACGTCTGAACTTCTTTTCCTCTATTTATTATCCTGAACGAACAAGAAAAGCATTCTCCATTGATTCTCATAATTAGAAGCTTTTGGGTCATAAATACCAGATTATGCTCGTTCATGTAATATCATCTTCGACTATTTGGTGTTTATTTTGGAGGATTTTTCCAGTAATCAATTCTTAGTTTTAGCTTGGAAGTCTATGAGAAATTAGTTTACCGTCACTGACTTCCATCCTCCCTTTTGTTTTATCTGTTGCACGTCATTAGTATAGAGGCTCTTATGTTAAATTTAGATTAAACCCAGTTTCAAAACCAAATCAAAGTGGTTAAAACAGAAATCAAGACAATGACTGCATACTGGGGTCCCAGTACAATCACCAATTTTCCAGTAAATTTAACTACTTTTCATGCCTTCATTTTGCAACTCATGAAGACTTGACCAAAGAAAAGAAACAAAGTTAGCTCAACCATCAAGTCATTATGTCATCCATCCATGTCAATAAGCGAGTTACTGAACTTCAAACGATCATCGATAGGAAAAATTAATTTATAGTTTAGTAGAAAGCTATACTGGTGGCTCCTCAATTTTTGAATTTATGGTATATAGACATATAATGTTATTAAGTTGGGTTGGGTAGGCCGGTTCATAATAGACTTACCCAATCTATTAAAGAAAAAAAATTAGAGAGAGTTAAAACTTGTTCTTATTATAAATATACATTATAAAAAATATGTAAAAAATTGTATTAATAAGAAATAATTTTTAGATACCTTTGAAAGCCAAAAAGAAAAAAAGAAAAAAAAAACTAGAAAGAAAACTTGTCAATTTCTAACCTTTTGAACAAACCGAAAGAAAACAAAATATATTTTTTGTTAATTTTCGTAATATGAGGTTATTAGCCTGTGAATAAAGTGCTATTGGTATGATAATATCATTTCGATCACAAAAAGGAGTCCATTTATTGGTGATTAGTTTAATGTTAATTTTTAAAAATTTTCAAAAACAATTATGATATTAACTTTTTAATTTAACATTAATATCAAAGTCCTCTTAAATTGATTCTATCATGAAAAAAAAAATAAAAATTGATATTTACCTTTTTTTGTTATTTTATATGTAATTTTCATATATATATTTTAGGATGATATATTTAAAAATTTCTTTCTTTCACATGGGCTGTTATCTTTTTATGAAAATTTGAATGTGATGAAATATTGATTTGTGCAACATGTTGTAAAAATTTTATATTTTTTGGTTATATATTATGTGAGAAAAACATTTTTCTTGTTGTATGTTTTTTTTCAAAATTAATACTAAAAATGATAATTTTATGTACAAAATTTACATATATTAAAAGTACTCATTATGAGTTTTTCGACCATATATTATTTGTTAATTTTAAACATATTAATTGAGAGTAATTAAATTTTAAAGTTTTAAATTGAATCTAAAATGAAAAAAAATGAATTAACTTAAAATAAATTTTAATTTTATGTGTTTAGATTATTTATTAAGTACATATTTTTATATATTATTTTTTAAAATTAACTACACAAATAACTTAAGGAGGTCAAATTATTATATGTATCAAAATTTTATAGTTATTGAAAGTTCAAATGATGGTGAGTGTACTATATACTCTCTAAACAAGTAAGTAAAATGGAGTATTTATTTGACTAATTTGGTGAGTGGAAGATCACTAAAATACATGGTAAATGTCATTAAGAAAATGTTATGTGATGAATTTGACTCAAGTCAAAGAAGATTATTTTGACATCATATTTCATTGATCAATTAAAGAGTCTCACATGTTATGTAGTAACCAATAAGGATCAACCATTTAATATTTTTTTTTGACTATTCTAAAAATGAATTATTTTTTAAAAAATTTATAATAATTAGTAGAAATATAAGAAAAATATTAAATTTGCACCAAAATTTTTCTAAATTTGCACCAAAATTTTTCTAATTTTGTACTTTACAAGATTTTAATATTGTATTTGAAAAATTGGTAGATTATGAAAGTGCTACTTTTTTTTTATGTTGATATTTTTTAATATTCTTTTAATTTTATTTAACGATAAAATATAACTTGTATTATGCGAATTCTAACTAAAAAAATAATTAGAGAGTATCCTAAAAGAATGAATTTTGAGCTCCTTAAACAATGTTAAACATATAAGATTCTTAATTGATTATCTTAAAACCTTAATGACTAAAAGGCTTAAAGAAAAGGTAAAGATTGATATTGTATTTAAGTCATTAATGAACTTTTAGAGAGTTGAGGTGTGTCATGAGTTGGAACACAACAAGCACATTGTTAAGTGGTATGATGACTTATAATATGCCCTTAAAAAAGCATGGAACCATTATATTAAGCATGTTATAAGGTGCTTTATTGTATTGTCAATGAATCCTAATCTCCAAATTACAAAGTGCATCCATTTTGGCAAAATAGAGATAGGTTTACGACTTTTGAGAGTTAGGCCTAAAATAATTTTAAATGCCAAAAAGGATGAGATTTCATTAGTTAGCAGTTCTTTACTTTAAATTCATTACCTTTTCTAAACTATATGTAAATTAAAAAAAAAAAAGTTAAGTCTTAGTTATGATGGATGATATTATTTTTGTATTGTTCCATATTTGATATTATATGTTTTTATTTTTGATGTCATGTATGTAAAACTTTATTGTAAATGTCTATTATGTTGTTATATGTGTTTAATTATTATCTTTAATACTTAACACATATACTTTGCATACATGACAAATTAAATAAAAAGTGAGAGTTGTTAAGTTGGTTAGATTCTAAGAATTTTCACCTAAGAGTTTAAATTCTACATAAATTAAAATACATTAAGGTAATCTAGTATTAGTATGAAAAAAGATGATTAAGAATATTGTAAGTTTTTGATTCTTTGACTAATTTTAGATTATTTTTAATCTATTTCAATATTGATGCAAAATGAATAGTTTAAGTGCTACGTCTAATCATTGATAAATGTCTTAAGGTTATTTTAATAATGACTACAAAGAATATTGTTAATGAGCTTAATAAAGAGGATAAGTTGAATAGTGAAAACTATGATATTTAATACCACAAGGTTCAATATATTCTTAAAGAACATAAAGTGTTGAAAGCTATCAACCATGTTATAATGAACCTTAGGAAGGGTTCCTCAACTTAGTAAAGGCGAGACAAAGAGCTATTTAAGGGTTGGAAAAGAAGGAACAATATGACTTGCATTACTTTGCTTAAGAATATGAAGGATAATCTCATTCGTGAGTTTAAAGAGTATAAGATTGCTCAAGTAATGTGGTTAGCATTCAAAAACAAGTTTGGGGGGGTACTTCGACCATTAGGTTGAGAGAGCTGATAGTCAATTTTGATGTCTATATGAAGAAATCATTTCATAATAATATGATCAAATAGGTCATAGCTCAAAGCAATTAGTCATACCTTTATAAATAAATAACAAGTTTAGATTATCATTCGTTCTATTCCTTTAAACTAGGATAATATGAAAATTAATATGATGGATAATAAGACTATTAAGACTTTTAAAGATATCTCATGTCATACGATTTTAGAAAAAGAGTGTCGTAAGGTTATTAAGTCTTGTGGTCAAACAAATGTGGCAAAGTTAAGATTGGTTCAAAAGTTGTTTTTTGTTTTTGATTTGAAATGTAAATGGCATTATAAGAAAGGATAAGGGAATGGACAACCATAAAAGAAGAATAAGAATGACCGTTGTAAGAGGTGCAGTGGACAAAAAAAAGGACAAAACCAAAATGACATACTATAATTGTGACAAATTTAGTCATTTTACTCATGAATGCACTGAGCCTAAAAAGGTATCCTTGACTCCTATTTCTATTGTTTAGTTAATGTTGTCAATTTAGTATTACTTATTGAATTCGATCTTTCATGGATTATAGACTTAGGGAGTACAAACCTTGTAGGTAAAAATCGAAAAGCATATATGAAGTTTCGTTAAATTAAAATTGGCCCGAGATGGGTGTATATTAGGAACAATACAAGGGTAGAAGTTAAAGGGATTAGTACTTACAAATTAGAAATGCAAAGTGGTCTAACTCTATTATGACATGATGTTTTTTTTTTATTACGTACATAAAATTTAATGGAATCTTGTTTTTATTCTTGTTCTTTTATATTTAAGCTCTAAATTTATTTTTGAGGATCATGTTGTAAAGATCTAGGGAAACCTAGACAAGTCATTTGTCGTGAATTCCTTATTCTTCTCTCTTATAAAGTTAATAGTCCAAACTCACCACATCAACTATAAGTTTCTTCTCTTAGCCTTTGATATAGGTAACCTTAAGCTTGCATGCCTACTTTTATGCACCTCTTACCTTATCAATTCCTTAAGGTATGGGGAACTTTATTTTTAAGTGTATGATTAAGATGAGCATATTCAATCTGTGAAGTTTGGGTCATCCTAGGATAATGTTATATGAGGATAAGAGGTCCACTATCAATAGTTGCAATTTAGTCATTAGCATAAATCCAATAATAATAGAAAGCTTAATATATCCTCATGGAACTATAGGCTCTCTTGTGAAATTGTATAATAGGAAAGTTGTGAGTTTTAACTCACTTTGTCTAAATTTTATTTAGTCAAAGGCACTTGAGTATAAAATTTATATTAAGTTACCCATATCCACAATAACCCTTATAATGTTACCCACATTTAGAAAGATAACAAAAGGATTGTCATGCGGGTACTCAACTCCCTCTAGGTTGTCATATATGAAGATTATAGGGTAGTCTTCCTTCTCTTTCACAACTCTTTTTACTTCTAACATTGAGTACATAATGGGTGCATGATGTCTTAGAGGTTATCGCCCCATCACATGTAAGTTGTTTAACCCATGATTATCTAAATTATGCCCCGTGTTAGCACAAGTGAGTCTAACCATTCTTAAGTTTGACCTTGTCAACTAGGCTTGTTAAGTTATCCTTGGCCTCAAACTTCAACCCAAGGCTCGTGTTCTCATTACTTGCATTCTCCTTAGGAAGGGTCATGGATGAACTATTGTAGATAACCTCGCCTAATAAGTCTCTCCACTTCATTATAAAGCTAATAACATTCATCAATGATATGGTTGTGATCATGATGGAAATGACAATACTTCTTTGTATCACAACAGCTTGAGAGCATTTTCATATGACAAGGCAAAACTAATAAGGTTTGGTCCTATATTTCAAGCAAGACTTGTGATAAGAAGGGATGTGAGTATGGTATAGTTAAAGTATTAGCATTCCTCAAGATTATTATTTTAGATGCCATATTCACTATGTTTTGGAGTTAGACTCCAAGTCTTCTTCCATCCATGCTTTTTAGAGCACCCCTTAAAGCCCTAATCTGGGTGGTCTTAAGTGACCTAGGATTCATCTTAAGCTCATCATGCTCAAGCTCATTGAGCATCTTAAAGTTAACAAAATCATTGGGTGGATTCTTACTAAAAAACCATACAACTTTGATTTGTTCAAGATGCCTATAAACATGGTCATCACTATTTCTAACTTCAAATCTTCAACGTCGAGCATGACAATGTTCAATCACACTACATACTTTCATAGCGATTTGTCCTGTTATTGTTGAATAGGGATAAGGGTTGAGGAGTTTTTCTTTTATTTACAACTCATAACGAATCTTGCCAAAAACTATTTGTTTAATTGTTTCAAACTCTTAATAAAGTAAGCCAAGAGCTTGAAGTATCGGCATTGTGTAGTATCTTTTAAGGTTATGAAAAAAGCTTAGCATATGGTGGCATCCAAAGTTGCATGCAACATATGAGGATCTAATACCAACTTCAATGTTCCATTACATCTTTTGTGTAATCATAAGTGTCTAATATAGCAAGTTTAAACTTCTCCTACCCTAATACATCATATATCTCCTTTAACAAAAGAAGCTCTAGACTTCTCCAAAACTTGTTGTGCAATGCATGCTTCTTTCAATTGTTAAGCTACCTAGTCTCTTTCTCGTGGGGGAATGTGTTGTGACTCCATTGCCTCATTCCTTTGAAACCTACCATGACTTCAAGAGACACTTCCAAAGGGCTTTCAGGTGCACAATGATAGTGTTATGGTCCTTAAGAAGAACTTAACAAAGAATTATTAGAACTTTCCTCATGAGAGGCATAATTTACTTAGTGTCTTCATCTAAGTGAAGACTTTTTTACATACATCGGATGTCAAATGTTTCCCTCTTGTTTTCCTAGAGAAATAGCCCTAACTGGTTCTTGACCCTTTAGAGCAAGCAGAGGAGATGGTTGATTTATCCCCCTTCCTGATGTTAGCACTCTCTCATTGTTGGTAGGTTCTTTAATGCTGTTAGAGCATGGGTACCTTGCATCATAAGGAAAGCCTTAAGGGTTGCATTTGAGAGTAGTGAGATGATCGTCGGTCATTAACTTTAAAGAATGACTTGTAAAGACTATTTGGTGCAACATTCAACGAATGTAAAGTTATAAAGGTAAATGATAACAAAAAGTTTGCATGTTTATCTCATAGTGATGATTTCAAGTTAAAGGCATTTTAGGGCAATTATATAAAAGGTGAAAAGAGTAGAAGTGTAAAACACTTCTATCTGCAAGTGTCAACCATTATTGCTATTTCCTAGTCTAAGGTAGATATCATAGAGAGAAAAGAGAAATAGAGAAATAAATTGTGTCTATTCCATAAAAGATGTCAAATGACATCTTTAATTGAAGGTTCAAGTGATAGTTTGGATTTAACATTAAAACTTATAAAACATGGAGTAGTTTAGAATAAAAGTACTTTTTAATTTACTCTAAGTAAAAATAACTTTATGTAATACTTAAATTCTTAAATTCTTAAGAAAAGTTATAAAAGTCTTATTTGACTAAAGAGAATATCTAATTTTTATATATGTTCTCATAATAAGTTTTTAATACTAAAAAATTGATGTAACTACTAATAGTTAATTAATTTCAAAAAGTTACTCTACATGGACATGACACCAAACTAGAAACTAGCACACAAGTTTGGATGCAAAGTAGGATCTAGACCTTTCATAAGAGTGGACTCAAATCTATGTTTATATTAAAAATCGACTCAAGTTCTTATTAAAAACTAATAAAAATTTGAAAAAAATAAAAAACTTATTTACTGGATTGAATTAGTTATAGAAATGATATAGGAAGAGAAAGGAAAATTGAGCAGTTACACCATGAAATTGAACAGCCAGAGAGTATTTATAAAATCACATGTAGGATAAAAGCAGTATATTGTTCTCTTATTGCTCTTGTATGATTGGATTGCTTTATCTTCGTACAATGAAGGAAGAATAATATCCCGCACAAGGCCAAAAGAAAATATTTCAAATCAATATGAACAGTTCCTCACCTTATAAGACACCGATTATTTTAGTTAAATTGACCAACCCACCAAACCGTTCATTAGAGAACACCTGTAAGGGTGAAAGATGGCCACATGATTAGGATAATTGGAGCAAGTTGACAACTAACAGGCAGTCACAGGCTGCATCTCTTCGTGTATTGCCTTGTAGCACTGGAGACTACAGAGTGGAAGCTTCGACTTGGAGTCTCGATACTTGTATGGATTGTTGCAGGATGGACCAGCACATTTCTCCCGGGGAGGAGGGTAACTGAAATCAAACATCAGGAAATAAAATCAACTGGTGGGGGCAATACCAAACAGAAGCTGTACAAGCAATATATAAGAAGGGAGGGTAAGTAGTTAAAGGCCTCCCTGGAGGCACCAATTAGAGAAGCAGCCATGCAGGGAAATCTGCAAAATGTGCTTTGATCATGCATCTTAATCAAATTAATTCTCAATCTCAAAGCCTATTTCTCTGACACATTTACCAAACAGCAATTAAAACTCTCTTTCATTTTTTTTTTTTTTCCCTCCGAGTATATCAGAATCTCAAATCTGAAAGAAGAACAAACTCCTACCTGCAAGGCTTGGAGTCGAATAAACTAGGCAAGCCCACCTCACTGGGGAAAGTTACTATTGTTCCTGACGGGCCCATAACCCATCTAACATGACCTGCAGTAAGTATCATAGCATTTGCAGCCTTCTCCTGCAAATATGGAATCATCAGAGTCAATGTTCATCTATATTCTTGTGCATATCTATATGCACAAATGAAAGTGTACAGCTATGTAAATGACTGATGCTTGCTATGAAACACATGTACCCGTGCCAATTCTTCTTGCCGTTTCTTTATTTTATCTTCCCTCTTCTTCCTACTTGAATCTTGGCCAAGTATCTTTCTGATTGCCTCAGCCTAAGATTTCCAATCAGAGTTGATTGTTTCAATTCTCTGAAATCTCACGACATAAGAAACAGTGAAGCAAAATTAACACCAGACAGGGCAAACCTCAGATTCCCTAGCAGCCTTCTCCACTTGCATCCTGCGTCTCTGAAGAGCCTCAGCTCTCTTCAATTGCTGCTCCACTTCAGAGAGTTTCTCCTTTTGCTCTGCCACACAACAATAAAACAACTAATATCTCTCAAAAGGTCAAAATTCAAGAAAAGGATCTCAAAAGAAGACAACAATTACTCACTTTTAGCGGGAGCTGGAGGCAACCCATTAGGAAACACAATACCATGACCAGAAGGCATATCTTTGCCGGTGTGAAGTGCACGTTGACGTGTTGTAATTGTCATTTCCTGCTTAGAGTCCCCCAGTAAATCAACCAATTCTTTTCTTGCTTTTCTCCTCTTAATTTTAGGATCACCATCTGAGGCTGGTTCTTCCTCTTCTGTATAATCAGTATCCTCAGAGGGTCTCCCAGGCTTAGATTTTCCAACACCTTTGACATTTCTTGATGAACTAAGATCTCCAACATCTACATCATATGGATCATTGATGTTTCTTTTCAACACCTTTGATATCTTCCGCTGTTTCCTGCTAGAACCCTCCTCATCTTCAGATTCAGCACAATAATCAGCAAAGACCTTAGATGTTTTTACTTTTTCAAGATACCGAATCTCATCATTGTCCTCATCTTCATCATCCAGCACTCCATGGGACCGGGATTTCTTTGGGATCCGTTTGCTCTTACGGACTGCTTCATTCTTATCCCTTTTCTTTGAATACAGATCTTCATCAGCCATCAAACCTTTCTTGCCATCAGGCTTCCCAACACTTAAACCACTTCTAGAAATATCTTTCCACAGGTCTCCTCGCAAATAACTTTCTTTGTCTGAAGTAAAGGAACCATTGTTATCCAAATTGTCCTACAACATGGACAAAAAGTGTCACAAGTTGTGATTAAAAGGAGAAAATAAAAAAGAAAGGAAAAAGAAAAAAAAAAAAAAAAAGATGCTGGCATTAGAATTTTGTTGCAACGGAGAAAGTTAAGTGATCACAAAAGGAAGGGCTAACAACAGGTGGTCCTGAGATGCATTACAAAAGCATATAGGAATGTGGATTCACATTTAACAATAAGCTAACAATTTTACTTCCGATGACCAAAAACATAAACATTTTACTTATTGCACAGAAACATATCAAGATCTTAAAGTATTAAGAACAGTGGCTGCTGTATGCTACTACTTCTCCTTTTATCAAATGCAATAAAATGTGTGAATGACACCATGGTTCCATCATTCAAAGTTTTATGCAAAGAAAATCTGAGAGAACATTTGGCAAATTTTGGAAGGGAAGTACCTCAATCATCTTTTGCTGGAAATCTGGGTACCGAGAGGATTTGCTAGAAGAGGACCCCACAGCAGATGCACCATCAGAGGTAGCATTAATAGTACGTGTCATGCCACCAACCTTAAGCTTAACCTTTTTAACTTTATTCTCATTTCCTGTTCCATCTGTAACAGCTCCAAAATGAGCCGAGCTACCCGTGTTTCTCCAATTGGCTGGGGCAAGAACACCTTCACTGCACCGTGTCGAACCAAGTCTGCTATGTCTCTGCTCAGTACTACCTCGAAAAGAACCATTATTTGAAGCTTCATCAGAATCCCCAAATCCTCCATCCTCATATTTCAGTACATTCTGGCCAAATTGAGAATCAGCAAGGTTAGTAGATGAAGCCATTGAACAGCATAGAATCAAACTGACTTCTTTCTTCTGAGAAATTGAACCATAATCTATATTCTGATTGCCTAAGACTTTGCTTACGGTGTCTGAAGGTGGTGTGGATGATAAGGATGATATATCATGATAATCAGAAGGTATCTGAGAGTCATTCCGAGGACGACGAGAAGTATTACTTCTCTTCTTCCTTACGGCACTGCTTGCATCACTAAACCCAAAACCTTCCATTCCGGTAAACACGTTGAAGCACAAGTCTATTGTGACTGTTAGTTACCAAAGAAAGAAACAGAAAAATGACAAAGGCATCTCAATCCCCTAAATAAGAATTAAGGCATGAAACTGTATGAAAACGCTTGCACCTTTATGTACAAAAAACAGCCAACCAAGAAACAAAAAGAAGAAGCAAAATGCAGTTCCGTACTAATAAACTGATCAGAGAACAGGACATTTTGTTTGCTTCATAATAGACAACTATAAAAAATAAAGAGCCTGTAATCCTCAATATAAATCTAAAGAGATGAAGGAAATTATGAATAAAGCCATAAGAAAATAGGTCATCCCCATCATCATCATCAAAATTCTTGGCAAGGCTTTCGGTGTGTGTATATATATACGCACACGCAAGTAACGCCAAAAGAAAACTCTTCGCATAACAACAATGAAGAAGGAAAAATCATAGCAAGAATCTGAGATCAAACAAAATTGCCGATTTGATGGAAAAGACAAGAATAAACGTAACAGATCAGTCACATAATCAACCCAGATAGCGTTAAAGAAGATCAGAGGAATTAGAATTTAGCCAGCAAACCAAGAAACGGCAAATCTACATGAAATTCATCCTTTACTCAAACTCCAATAAAAGAGAAGAAAAAAATGGCGGAAAATTTTATGACAGTCCACATGAAAACAGATCGAAACATCATAGGCTCACAAATCCACAAAGAGATGCATATAGAGGCCAAGAATCGGCTTTTACCTTTCTGGGCCGCAGCAGCAAACCCTCAAAGCCCCGAACCAGGAGGCTGAAGGCATTAACAAGAACAAGAGCAACGATGGCGTTACTTCTTGGACGAGTCGCGGAGATCCAACTGAGTATACGGATACGGGTCGGCTAACTTAGCCAGGTGGAGATGCATGATTGGAGAGAAGAGCAAGATGGTGGCGGTGGTGGTGGTGGTGGTGGGTCTTGTGGTTTGGGGCCAGTGCTCGGCCTATTTACTTGGCCCTCAACTACTTGCTGAAAAAGAAAAAGAACAAAGAGTTTCGGCCCAAGGACAGATTAAAAACAACACCAAGAAACAATGCATAAACACAAATAAATTTTAATCCTTGTGATTTATAAGGTTTTATTTATACTAATGATTGTTAGTTGTTTTAAAATTAAATTTCAAGTACATGAGACATGTGAATTTTTTTATTTTTTTTTCATAATATAAGAATTTTAAAATAAAAATTTTAACTTTAAAAAAATATATATAATACAAAAAAAAATACTATAAGAGTAAAAAAAAAAAAGTTTGTATTAATAGATATTATAATCCTACAATTAGTAAGTAAACACTAAAATAAAAGAAAGTAGTACATGCATTATGTAAGAATACCAACTTTTCTTTGTCACAAGAATGTACATAATATTCTTCCAAAGAGCAAAAATAAAATATATTGTATATAACTTGAGTTTTTTTTTTCCAAAATAAAATTGTAGATGATTGTAAAAGAAAAAATTTTTAAAATGGTTTAAAATCAATAAAAAATTACTTTTAATACATGTAAATAGTCGAGACAATTTATAAGTGTCGAGTATATCAACTTAAATTAATATCAATTGACATTATAATCCTAATAAAATATCTTAATATAATAAATAACAAAATTTACCTTTAATTAAATAAGCACTAGTTTGGATGTAAGTTTCATGAATTATTGGTTGTGGGAGAAAGGAGACATCTTTTAATAATGGGAAAAAAGTAATATTAAATTAAGCAAGAAAGTAGAAACAAAGAATTCAGTCCTCCCTTGAACTTTTTCTTCTTTTTCCTCCAGTAATATATATAAAAAGAGAGAGATTAAAAAAAAAAGAAGAAATTTGATTATTTGATTTAAGATTTATTATAATAGCCTAAATTTAAGAAAATTTATCAACAATGATGACCATTAGTGGTTTGGATAAAGAGAGAGAGAGAGAGTTTAGTTTTGACAATGCAACAGAAGAGAGCAAATAGTGAAACTACCTCCAAAATGGAAGAAAAAAAACTTGTTATGGATCAATTTAAAGAAATTAGTGGTGAATTGATCATAGACCATGGCTAGGAAGGAAGATATTAACAATTAAAAATTTTAAGGTAGAGGAATAAAAAGACCTAATAAAAAAAAGAGAAGAAGATAAGAAGCAAATTAAACTAACAATAATCCTTTTAATTTAAACCTTTATATGCTAGATTTGTAGCCTTTGAAATAAATCATTAAAGAGTTAGTTTTAGAATAAAGTCAATTTCAAATCAATTAAGTGTAGAGTAAGTTAAACTCTAAAATTGTTTTTATTAGTATTTTTAAATTCATAGATAAGTATTCTTAAAAGTAATGATTTTACCATATTAGCAAAAATAAAGTAATTTGTAGAATGAAAAAGACCAAAGTAATAGTTTTATCTCATTTAGGAAAATACTATATTGTATATAAATAGGTAATTAATCTTCAATTCGTTGTAATCAAATTATCAAAACTTTTGTTTTAAAAAGAAAGGAAAAACATATAAAAATTTAATTTTGTTAAATATGACTATAAAGCTTTTTTTTCTTTTTCTTTTTATTTTTATTTATGAAAAAACTAGACTGACATTATTGTATATTTTTTATATTATATAGTTATTAACAACCTTTTTATTTTTTATTTTTTTTTTGCAAAATTCATCTTTAATATTATCTTTGGAAGCAAAACTAGTTAAACATATTCTTTAACTATTTCTTATTTGATATTAAAAATTGTCATGTCAACTATTTAGGATAATAATTATGAGGTGTGACAATTTGACTAATTTAAAATACTTGGGACTAGTTTACTAGTTATGTTGAATTGAATTTCAAGCCAATTTCCAATTCTTTTGATTGAACTGACCAATCCATTTTGATTTTTAAAATGTTACTTTAAACTTAAAAGTAGGGTCTAATAACATATTTTACGTATTAGGAGTAGGGGTTTTTATAGTTCAGTTAATTAACTTAATACTAAAAATCAAAATCAAATAAAAAATTTTGGTTATGCTAAATTGAAAATTGAAATTTTAATTAATTGAAATTCAATTGACTAAAAATTTTAATGTAGTTTTAGTTAATTATTTGGTTAATTAAATTTAATAAATTTCTTAAAATTATAATTTAAATGTAAAAAATATTTTTAAAGTAATATTTTAAAAAATATTTACAATTATCAACTAATTACTTAAGATACAATAGTATTATATTAACATTGATTTGTTATTAATAATTATATTAATAATACTTTTTAATATTATTAAAATAAAAAATAATATGTGTATGTGTGTGTACACTTAAAACAACATTTTAGATTAGTTTGGTTAGAACACTTTTTTTTCAATAAAAAATTATAATAGAATAAAAAAATTAATTTACATTATTTCAATTAACTAATTACAAAATTTAGTTTAGTTAATCAAAATTTGGATTTGATTTAATTCAATTTTATTGATTAATTGAAATTTTTAATTTTTTTTAACACCTTTAATTGAATGGGAGGTGAGTGGCTCTAAAGAGTGTACTTAAGAATATGTGTTTGAATAGAAAAAGGACATACGTAAGTGTTTTACAGGTCCTTTAAATAGGTTATATCATTAATAGAGCACAATGATAGATTAATTTAGACATAAGATAGAACTATAAACTTTATTATAAAGTCTTCTTTTACATTTTAATAGACAAAAATGAGGAGGAGGTTATATTCTCTAGTGTTGAAAAATTAGTTTCAATCTATTGTTAACATTCTTTTTTTTTTCTTAGCAACTACATATAAGGTGGTAGCTCAACTAGATAAAACATTTCATTAAGAACTTTTGAATGATTCTTAATTTTTCTTCATTCTATTAAAAATTAGTATCTTATCTTCTCTTGAACTATAATAAGACATGAAAGGTATGGATGACATGTGTGAAGTTTTATGGGCTATTATGGGTTATTAATCCTACTATATTATTTGTATGCAACTAATATTGGTTTTAGTTTTATAGAAAGATAGATTTTTAGATTTCTTTAACAACATTTGATCCGTGATCATACAAGATATATATGGGTATAATAGGTGATAAGGAAGTCCAAGTCTAATTGATAGCCCTAAAATTGCTTATGACAAAACAATAAGGTGACCTACTGATCTAGAGCATCTCATAGAGCTAATGGCTAAGTCAAGATCTCTTAAAGATTCTTATCATAAGCCTTGGGTCTTATGCCCAGTCCAGTCCATACCTAAAAGATTAGATCCTCTCATTAGTAGTATGACTATTAAATCTCACTCACTATAGTATTCTATGAGCCTATAAATAGGTTAAGATCACCTCTACCTAAGGATAATCTCTAGTATCATCTCTTACCTACTGCTTGGTTTTCTCGTACTTGCACACTAAATTGATCATTTGAGTGCTAATGCCTAAGGTCCCATTCGACTCCTTAGTTTATTCTTTCATAAGCGTTGGGCCTATTCTTAATACAACTTTTTGTTGGGCACAAACTCAATGTCCTCTTTAGTAACTCCTCATCAATAGGCTTAGTGGTACAAGGCATAAAAGGCAAATGTTTCTAATATGTTATTAATGATATAACGTTCAATATTGTAGAAATAGTCTAACCCAATAAAAAGATGGTAATTAATGTAACTATATAGTGAGAACCATTGTTATTTAATTATTACAAATTTAACACTAATGGCTTAGTAATTAAGAAACTAAAGCCAAAAGGGCTTGGAGAGGTTCTTAGGGGTATAATGGTTAAATACATTGCATGTTCTAAAATCTATAGGCGTAGTTGATTATAACATTACAGAGACATTTGTCTGATCATACTATAGATCTTTTAAAAAAAAAAAAAGAATAGAGAGGATTTGACAAGTTAATTATGAAAAGTAATCCCAAGATAATGATGGAGTGAATGACTAAACCAAAATTAAGCCTCTAGTAGCATAACTCTATTTTTGGTAGATTAATAAACAAGTTTAAAGGGAGAAATTTTGTCTTTGTTCACCATAAGAATAAAAAGATCAATTGCTTTGTAGATTTGTTAGTAAAATAAAGGACAGGGAAGATTACATTAGTTCATAACATGAATGGATTTGAAAGGCAAACATAAGAGAAGAAAAAGCTAGGTAATTTGGTCAAAAGTTTGAAGTGCCACACAATTGATTACATTTTATTTTATCTAATTTGATTTTTTATTTAGTTGGCTTACTCTAATTATATTACTCTACTTTTTTTTTCTTTTTAATGGGGTACTAGTACTTAGGTAAGTCACTCTTCTCTCTCTCTCTCTCTCTCTCTCTCTCTCTCTTTCTCCCTTTAAATTTTTTTTCCTTTTGTACTTTAGAGCTTTTTAGGCATATAAAGAAGGTTTAATCTCAATTTTTTGCCATTTAGGTGAATTTGTATATACCCATTTTCAATAAATGAAAAAAGGTTGTTAAGTACAAAAATTTGTTAGAGAGAGTCAAAATGAGCTTATATAGCAAGCCTCACGTGTTAAAAAAATATTTTTTTCCTGTAAATTTTAAATTGTTTTAGATAAAAAATATTAAATGTACAATAAGTACAATAAAATAATAACAAGTTTTACAAAAGATGTATCAATTCACCATTATATATTTAGATAATTTGTTATGCATTTTATTATTCTTATTACTTATCATATGTTTTTTATGCAAGAAAGTTTAAAATTCAAAAGAAAAAAAATTTTAACACGAACTCACCATACTAGTTCATTATGGTTCTCCCTTTATTAGATTTCTTTACCCACAAAACTGCACTCTTTAATACAATACAATTTTTGTGCTGATTAAAAAAAAAAAAGCCTAATGAACTTTCAATAAAAAAGAAAAGTAATAGTGTCATGTAAAATATACATATATGAGATATCTCAGAAAAAATGATGATTATTCATGTTACACATAATTTTAGCCCTCAACCATTAACTAAGTATGTTTTTGCTAAAGGGTTAAAAAAAAAAGATAAAACATAAATATTGCTAAACTCTAATAACTTTAGATTTATAAGATTGCACGTGTACTATGGATTATCACTTATTTTAAAGTAGGTTATTAACCTTCAGTCTATTGTAGTCAAATCATCATATTTTTGTTTTAAAATAAAAGAAAAAAATGTAAAAAAGAAATTAATTTTATTAAACAAAAGCCTATTAAGCTTTTTCATTTTCTTTTTTAATATTAAGAGACTTAATCAATATTATTATATAAAATTTTTTTATAATTATACAATTGAAGTTATTATTAACATTTAATTGTTCTTTTCACAAAATTCATCTTTAATATTATATTTTGAAGCAAAACTAGTTAAACATATTTCTTGACCATTTTTAGTTTAATATTAAAGATTTCATGCCAATAACCTAAGGTAAATTTATAAGCATAACAAGTTAAAAAAATTAGAAAAATTAGGATTGATGCACCTATTTTTAATTGATTCTTAAAATACTTAAGTTTTAAAATTACACCAAACCAAATCTTTAATTGGTTCTCAATTATTTGGGTTAAACCAACTAGACTTTTTTAATTTTTAAAACAATACTTTAAATTTAAAAGTAAGGTCTAATATCAAACTTTGGGTATTATAAGGGAAATAGGGGACTCTAGTCGATAAAATAAAAAAGTTGTGTTTGGATAGGAAAAGGAATTATGAGAATGCTTTACAAGAATCCTTAAATAGGTAATATTATCAATAGAGTATAATGATAGGTTGATTTAGACATAAGATATGATTGGGAACTTGACTATAAAGCCTTTTTTTTCATTTTTTTTTTTGTTGGCATTTTAATGAACAAAGCTAAAGAGAAGACAATATTATACCTTTAGTGTAAAATAGTTTGGTACATCTTAATGTTGAGGCTCTTTTTTTGGCAACTATGCAAAAGTTGGTAGCTTAATTAGATTAAGATATTTTGTCCATAACTTGTAAATTATTCTTGATCTTTCTACATCACCTCTTTTTATACTATAATAAGACGTAAAAGGTATGAATAACATATGTGAAATGATATGGGCTATTATAGGTAATTAATCACAATATATTATTTGCATGTAATTCATGATTGAGAGCTAATATTGGCTTTAATTTTACAAAAGGTTGGATTTCTATATTGCTTTAATATTGTTTAATCTATAAACATATAAAATATATATAGATATGATGTGTGATAAGGAAGTTTAAGTCTGATTAATAGGCTTATATTAAAATTAGACTTAAGAGGTCCCTTTTAAACCCTTAGCTATATATTCTTTTACAAACCTTAGGACTGATCTCTATCCAACATCTAGCTTAACATAAGTCAATGTGCTTCTTCATAAATTCTTATAAATTAATTGGCTATACAAGAATGTATAGGCAAATGTTCCTATCATAGTTAGTGCTCGTGACATGATATTTAATATCATAGAAAATGTTTTGCCCAATAAAAAGAAGATAGTTGGTGTCATTATGCATTAAGAACTGCCATTGACTAATTATTACAAAGTTAGCACTAATGGCTTAATAATTGAGAAACCAAAGCCAAGAGGGTTCATAGAGGTTTTTATAAGTAATAATGGTTAAGTGCATTACATGTTTTTAAAATCTATAAGTGTAGCTAAGTATAACATCATAGAGATACTTATACTTGATCATGTCATAGATCTTTTTTCCTTAAAAGGAATGAGAAAAGGTGAACAAGTTAATTGTAAATAGTAACTATAAGGTAATGGTGATGTGAATGACTAAACTTGAATTAAGTTCATCATAGCATAACATGACTTTGTTGAAGGGCAAATAGAAAAGAAGAAGGAGCTAGGTTGTTAGGTCTAAGATTTGGTGTGGAAGGCAATTAAACACATTTTATCCAATTTATTTTTAGGCTAATATTTAAAAAAAATCTTGATTTTTGTGCAAATTAATAAATATATCACAACCTTTAAAATTTCACAATTTGGTTTTTGTATGATTTTTTCATAGCAAATCTATCATACTAGTTAGTTAGATGCATAAAAACCATAAAACTTAGTAACATGGGTCAATAATGTTGACTCATACTAAAGACAAAATGACTAATAAAATCCATGTAAGGAAAAATAGAGGGTATAGGGTTAGTTGATAATTGAGCCAAAATCAATTATTTTTATTTAATTAATATTAGTAAAAATAATTTTCATAATTTTAAAAATAATTTTGAACCTAAATAAAATAAAAAAGTGAAAAAAATTATCATAATTCCTAAAAGCAATTAGTATCATCTACATAAACTTTATATTGCTTTTTAAATAAGCATTCTCTTCCAACAACATGTTCACCCTTTTTAACTCAACATAATCAACTTTCAATTGATCCAATTCCTCAATCACCTACTGGAGTTCCTTCTTTTTTCAAATCAAATTATTTTTTCACCAATTAAAATCAACTCAAATAGAAATTATTACACCCATCAATATGTTTAAATATGACTTCTAATGTTTTGTTCTTGCTTCAAAGCGACCTAAGTACCCCTTTATAAACTTCACCAATTTATGGAAAGAATCTACAATCATCTTGCTTTTAGTAGCAACATTTGAGAAATCAACATCCAAGGTTGTTTTGGGTCCATAAGGTGTATATTTAAGCATCCTCTCCATAATTGCATGAAATATGACCTGTTATTATACTTGTAGCAAATGACCATCCACTTACAATTTCTACACTTCTACTTTCCTCCATCTTAGCAATTTTCGTATAGTCAATGTGTCAACAAAAAGGTGCAATCTACAGTTTTGTTTTTTCTAACTCAAAATTTTCATCTCACATTCTTAATTTAAAGTTCTATTTATCTTTTATATTTCTTACTAAATATTCTTTATTTCTACAATTACTTATTTGGTGAACAGTTTTTAAGTTTAGATTTGCTTTCACTTTTTTATTTCATCTGAGTACAAAATTATTTTTATTGATGTTAATTGAATAAAAATAATTAAATTTAACCTAATTGTTAATAGGTCCAATACCCTTTTTTTGGCTTATATGGATCCTATTAACCATTTTGTACATCTAACCACATGACATGTAGTAAATTTATTTTATATATATATATATTTATTAATCCGAGCAAAAATCATGATTTTTTTAGTTATTAACTTTTTATTTTTCATTGACTTTGCTCACTTTAAGTGTGAGACTGTGCTTTTAGTTATAGGTACTAATGCTTGTATAGAACACTCTTTCTTTCTCTCTCTCTCTCTCTCTCTCTCTCTGGGACATTTTGGACTTGTAAAAAAATTCAATCCCAATTTCCTCATTTATGTGGATTTTTATATATCATTTTTCTACAAAATACAAATTTGCTTTGGTTAGAATAAACAAAATCACACACAACAGACTTTGAACAAAGAAAAAAAACAAAAAGAGTAACAACGTCATGTAAAAAAGAAGTGCATAGAATATTTGTTATATTTTATGACCTATTTATAATTTAAGAAAAACAATCAAGTACCAGATAAATTTTCAAAACTTACTCTCATGTTACATATACTAACTTTTAATCTTCAGAACATTCGCATAATATTTGGTCATAAGCTTGAATTACACATAATTTGCTACTAGCAATTAAATGTTAAACATTGTAAGCACTTGTAAACGTTAAAATTTATTCCAAAGGTTCGAAAATCCTCTGTGGGGATTATTGATGTGCTCTCTTGACATGCTTCGATATTGGGGGGGGGGGGTAGTGGTGAAGCCGCATTTTGGCAGACGTACATTGTAGACGATAAGGGGTGTCTACTCCTTGTACGAGCATACGAACGCCTCTGGTTATGACTCCTATCCCTTTTGTTGGAATAGACTCGACTGAGGGAGGCCACTTAAGTAGATTTCTTATAAGAACTCTGACAACAGGTTGTCCAAATTCCAAAATAGAAAAGTCAACTTGCTGGCTACCAGTTCGCACGAAACCGAACAGAAGAGCATTTGGACCAAAGATACGTATCTATTGATGGCATGTCAATGTTGTTACAAGACAACAGGTAAAAAGATTCAGGCATCAACTGACATTAAAACTGGTTGACGGCAATTATGCATATGATAATCTTGTTTGTGTAAAACAGAACACCAGAAGCATCCAAAATCATTAGCTTCTCTATCTTACTTCATCATCTTTACTATTTTATCATATTCACTCAAAATCCCATTGATCTAAATCGAAGTGATCATCTCTCACTAACACATAGTTTATGCCTGTGCACCAAGTAGATTGAAAACCAAAAATGGCTTTGCAAGCATAACAGATATATATATATATTACTCACTGAAAATGGTATGGTGAAGGTAACATTATATAAATCCATCATTATTTGGGAAGGTATTTGGGTCGCAGGTTATCAAGAATCTCTGCATATTTGATTGCTGTTGCTTCACTGCAGAAAGCATCGTCCCATAACTTTGCGAGATCTGTTCAAAAGGTAACAAAGTCAGTACTAGTCTAGCAAGACTACTCAGCAATACACACAGTGTTGAACATGAAAGATACAAACTAGAGCAATGCTGCATGCAACTAGGGCCTTGCCATTCTTGGACTGAAAATGGACTATGAATAATACAAGCCATCAAGCTCAGAGAAATTCAGATATTGATGCTAAATGGCAGAGTAGAAATGGGCTCGCTTCTGTCAATAAATAGTATGGATATGGTGCAGGCTTTATGAGCTTTTCAACAGTGAAGAAGTTCATTTGTGTAAACATACCAGCTTTCTGCATTGATGAAAGACACATTATTAGCATGTTAAACCTTGGCACCTTGGTCAAATTTTCGAGATATTCGACAGCCAAATCCATATCCTCGCTGTCAAGGGAATAAATCAGTACAGAGAAAGAGGGAGGGAAGGCAATGGCCTAAGATGAGTTAAAAAACAAAAAAAAAAAAAAGCAGAGAATTTTACTTACACGAAATAAGTGGCAATGCACTTAATGATGTCAATTAGCATAGGAACAGATAATGCATTTTTCAGTATCTGTGGTAATGCACTTGGAGATGTAACCTAATATTGCAAGCAAGGAAAAGTAGAATTAAGAACTGAGCGAACAAACTTAATGCAGAAATTAGCATGAAAGAAAATTGCACTGCATTCGGCGTGGAAATCAAATGTCAACTGCATTTGCTTGCTCAGGCCACCTTATGTCCTCACATAAATTTTGGAACTGAAAGTATGGTTCTTAATATTATAAGTTTGTCTATCAGAAACATTTACAAGGTTTATAAGCACAAATAACAACCTTCAAGAGGCAAGCCTGCAGTGCACAATCATTAGAAAAGCCTCGCCAAGAAATTTCAAATTCATAAGCTGAATTAGGAGGTTTGATGCTTCTTGCAGCCTCAGCCATGGCACGGGAGGCTGCTCGAGAAGCCAGCTCTTGTACAGAGGGCTTCAGTTCTTGCCTTCCAGCTCTGTGATATGTCTGTAAAAGGTTAAGTAAAATTGACAGTACTAGAGAATGAAAAAAGGGTGTAGAAAAAGTGATGGACAGCCAAAACTAAAGTGGGAAAGTGGCATGACAGAAAAGCAAATTAGCTGAAAAGGAAGATAATCCTATCCAACTAGACCACTGAATCTGAGACTGATGGAACCAAAATGGATACTAACAGATTCCAATATAGGCAAGCAAGGATCTTATGATTTACCTGTACGTGTTGTTCTACATGAGAGCTTGAAGTAGAACCCACATGAGAATCCATTTCCCCATTGGTTTTTCTCCCAGCTTTTGTGCACCTATTGTCTATTTCTTCCGTGGATGCACATTTCTTTATAAGAACATTTTCATCATTGTCCTGCCAAAACATTCCAACTGTTATATCTAAATGACATTAGAACACTTTTCTTCATTTCATTGCACTAAAAAATCAATATTTCAAGACAACTGTATACCATGCATGGCAAGCCACGTTTCTAGAAACCTACTAAGGTTGCTGTAAGGTTGGTGGAGAGGGAACAAGAGAGAGGACCAGAGAGGAGGGGTTGTTGAGGAGAGCTATTGGATTATTCTCAAACCTCCTCAGTTTGCTGGTAGGTAGGGAGGAAGGGGTGGGGGGAGAGTGAGAGAGAGGACCCAAGAAGGATAGGGCGTTGGAGAGAACTACGGGGTTAGTCTGACACCTACGTCGTTGTAACTTTTTTTTTGTTTTGGAGGGGGGGGAGCAAGGAGACAGGATTCAACAAGGGATAGTTGAAGAGAGCTAATAGGGAAAGTTTTGCATACAGTTAACCAAGCCACTGCCTATGAGTTGCCGGCTCATTCTTCAACAGGCATGTGGTCAGAGCCCCAGGCTCCTCCCAGTGCTTGGGAGCTCAAGGTTTCATGTTCTATTTCACTCTCCAATAGGGGCTCTGTCAAATCTCATTTACTTTCCCATTATGCCAAAATTAAAGTTATTGATTGGGAAAAAATTTACACACTTTGGAAAGTTCCTTAATTTTTATCTTAACACTTTAGCCTTCTAATGGCCAGTGTGTCCAAAATCAATCTTCACAGACCAAATTGTTACCTTGATCTTGTTATTTTTCCTTTCCAATGACAGGATCCTCATAAATGTACTAGTTAGTGAAAAATATGAGGTAATCTCAGATTTTGTTACCTTAATCTTGTCCTTTTTAGCCATATTTAGCCCAGTTCTCTGGGTGCCAGCAGGGACAGAATGTGCCTCCTGTCCACTCCCATTGGTCTTAAGACTTACTCTTTTCTTTGCTCCCAGCATAGAGCTTCTTAGTTCGGCAGATGCTTTCTGTACAACCTCCTAACAGAATTGATATTGATGAGCCAAAGTAGCAAAATCCATCAATCCAACAACCACAATAACAAAACGTAATAAGCTAGAAATACATGCCTTCTCATACAAAGATTTGACTTCAGCATATAGTTTCTTTGTCTCCTGGTTATTAGGCTCTAATATCAACGCAAGCTCAAAATCTACATTGTTGCAGCCAAGAAGATTTGAACTTAGAAGTCATCACCATGCGTTAATAGTATGAAATTCCACATCGCTAAAATATAAAGACTTAACATGACTTAAAATATCTATGAGCTTTTCTGCCTGCTAACTTAAAACTTCTTGGTAGATTTGAGGTTCCAAGATATTATTTGACATAGTTTCTAAGAGCAAACCCAATGAAGAAGAGACACACATTTGAAATGGAGAGTGTTGGGATTTTAAATATGCATATGTAGTCAGAAATCTTACATTGGAACCAAGAGAGAGAAATAAGTAACTAATAAGTAACTTATAAGTGAGAAAAACTTATAAATTCAATATTTTAAAATTTTAAGTGGAGATATAATGTGTAGTCCACAAATTTGTTACCTACTTGGACTCTACCCATATTCTCCTCTAGTCCACAAATTTGTTATTTACTTGGACTCTGCTCATATTCTCCTCAAGTTCCCCCAACAAAACTATGTAACTTGTGAACCTGATTATCTCAGATCAATTAAATTCTTGCAAAATTCCTTGTGTACAAGCATTTTTCCTAAGAGAAGAAGTCTATGTTTAAAGTTTACAATTGTATGTTAATGTACTTCATTCTTAGAAAGTTCTATTAAAGAGAATTTGATCTCCTTTTACCTTGCTTTTCTCTGTCTCCTACAGTACTATGTAACATTGCTCCTAGCCCCTAAAAACAAAACCTGTCTAAATCAGCCCCTATTCAAGCTTAGACACTAACAATGACCAAAATCCCTGAATTTCTATGTTTTACCTAGTATAAGCCCGCTACAACCCCACATCTAAGCAGACACCTGAATTTGTCCATCTTTATCTAGTTAGATATATGTGATCACATAAAAGTAAAGCATCAAACTGCAAGAATTCTGACTACAGCATACCCTCAATGCTTTCTTTGAGTTTTCCCAATTCTTTTCTAGCTGTTGCTCGGCGTGAGTATGCTTTTACGTAGCGGTCATCTAGATTCAAGGCCTCTGTACAGTCATCCTCAGACTCTTGAAACCTGACAAGCAACAAATAATAGAACAGACTCACATTATTCAAATCATTCAACCACTAAAGTAACTCACCAAGATATCAACAAAATCAACAAGAAATATGCAAATACTGCATCTATATTGTTACATACAAGTTTCCAACCACAAAAACTTTACCTTCTGATTTTAAGGTAGGCCATTGCCCTATTTGCATAGGCTACCGCTGTAGGTGTTAAGGCTATGCTTCTTGAGTAGCACTCAATAGCTTCCTTAAACTTCTTTAGCTTAAAAAACTCATTTCCCTGCAAACATACAAGGATTGCAAGCTTGACTCCACTGACGATTACAAGTTACTCTAACATTGGAGTTATCAGTTAAATATGCTAAAGTATACAAGAAACCCATACCAATTCCTTCTCTGAAGTTGCATCCACCGTACTTTCTTCAACAACAAATCTACTTGATAGATGATTGGTTGCATCAAGGTTACTTGGGCCATCATACCCTTCTAAGTGACTTTGTGAAGAATCCATTGCAGAATTTTTTCTCCTTGCTCTTCTATCTCCAGCAAGCTTTTGGGGAGGGCCATTATAGATCCACAATCAAAGTATTATTCACCAAATACATGTTGTGCACATAAAAATTATGCAAGCATGTGAAACATAAAACGGTAGGCCTTAATTTCATCTCCAGCAATTGCAAAACCATTGGAATGCCAAGCAATTTAATACTCATTTTCACACAGTAGAAAAAGATCAAGGAATGAATATATATGTATATATATATCATTAAAAGGTTGTTGAGGGTCCAAAATAGTGTACACATTACCCCTTCAGAAGAAGCTTGGGACTTCATCTTGTTGTCTTTATCCTTAAGAGAAAGTTCCCAATCCTGCAAGTCATTCAAAAATCCTTGGAAATCCTGGGACATGGCAAGGAAGAACAATGGATGACAATAAACAAACCTGTAGCAATCCTCATTATTGATAAATTTAGAAACATTACTAGAATCAATCTCACCAATGTTTTCTGCCACTCACCATTCCGAATAAAATGACTCAAAAATCGCAACCCCCTATCAACATAGGTACAAACAAGGCTAGATTAGATTAACCCGGAAAATCAAACAACAACAACACAGATGCCATCCAGAATTGCCCCCCCTTTGTTTTTTTTAAAATGAAGCAAAGCCCGTCACGCATAAAATAAATAAAAAAATAAATAAATGAAAATGAAAGGAAAATATAGAAGAGATGAAACATCACTGAATTCAAGTAAGTATTAGTAATCAACAAAAAATGCCAGAACCCAAAAGTATGCTTCTTTTTCATTTACCGCGCGTCTCTCCCTGTCCTTGACCGAAATTGCACAACACCTAGAACAAGGAAACCTAAAGCTTTCAGGTAAGAAGCCGTAATCAAATTTCTATGCACAACAATAGAAGGAGAGCACTGAGTTTTCTTAATAAATAAATAAGCCAAAACACAAGTAAATGAGAGAGAGAGAGAGAGAGAGAGAGAGAGAGAGAGAGCTGGTTGGAGTTGTCTGCTACCTGTGAGCGTCGGCGACGATAAGATAAACGGCGGTGAGAGGCCGTCGCCTGGAGTTCGAGAGAGTGGGTACTTGAGGAAGCTGGGAGTTTGATTTTCTTCTTCTCTCCTTTCTTTTTTTTTTTTTTTTTAGGGGGCCTTCCCGCAGGTTCCGTTCCGGACTCAACTCAGCGTGTATATTTGGTGATAAGCCACCTTTAATTCAAAATTTTTGTAAACCCTTTTTTTTGTAATGTATTCTTATGATTTTGATTTTATATTACTGTTCTTATATTTTTATGTTTTCATTTTACATAAATTTACTTTATAAAAAAATATTTGTCAACATACTAAAAGTTAAATCTTATTTTAATTTTAAACTCTTGCATATTTTTTTTATTAGTTTTATATAATTATTTATTTGTAAAAATAATTTTTTTAATTTTAATTTTTTTCTGAATTTACCTTTAAAATGTGAGCTCTGGCATAACAAGAATATAATTCTATTGTTAGTTTGTGACTGTGAATTTGAGTCACAAAAATAATAGATTTGCACCAAAAAAACAAAACAAAAGAATAAAGATGCCTCCAAAGGGCATGTCCTCTCCCTCATCCCTTCTCCATGTTGTTTTCTTGTTCGATTGTTCAATCCATGTATGTTATGGATCTTTACTTTCTATTGTGTTCTTGTTTTTACACATTTGGGTTCTATTTGACAGTTATTTATGTATTTGGTTGTAGAAAGATGCTTTGTTGATTTTGAATCCATGGTTACTTGTTATGACCATGTTATAGATACCATTTGTAGAAATGAGGCTGATCTGGGTGTTGGTAATCCAGATCTTCCATGGTTCTTCTCCAACTTTCCAGGTAATCAGAATTGCTTTGCTCCTTAATTTTTTTTATTTTTTAATTTTTTTCAATTGGGTGACTCTTCTGGTTTGGTAGCCATAATTGGTCTTTCAAAGTTACAATAATTTAGCATTAGATTTGGCATAAATTAAGGCTCTTTGAGATTTAAATTAAAAATCACTTATTTAGTTTTTAATTTAATATTTTAATAAAAAAATCTATTATCTAAATAATAATTATTTTAAATAAACTATTTTTTTACATTAAGTTGTATCGGATTAGAATTTATCAGTATATTTATTTATAAATTTTTATTTATTAAAAAGAGGTATTATTTTAAAATTTTAAATTTAAATTAATAATAGATGGTATATTCAGTTTTACGACACTCTGCAAGCCAATCAATGACATTTAAAGGTTTTAAATTGCGAGTCGCAAGCAAATGTTGCAAATGGCTAGAGGAGACTGATGAGTACGGTAAGACTTGGAACATTTACCATCAGGGTGTGTGTGCACTGGCTGCTGTGATCTCGATAAACGTATGGAAGGAGTTGCCATTTTGAATCCAGGCAGTTCCATTGGAAATAGGACTTACATTATTATCTTTGTAGTCTTTGCCATAGATTTTTTGAGATCTGCACCTCGACTAATTGAAGATCAGCAAAAACCCAAAAAAGAATTCAGTCCAGGTTAAATAGGAGACAAGGGTAAGTAGTGTTTTATGTGGCAGCTGAAGCATCTTTATGTCCATATACTCCCTACCACCCTCCAAAGGTTATGTCAACTATCAAACTGTGTGTGTGTGTGTGTGTGTTTTTTTTTTTTTGTTTCTTTAATTTTCTCTTTACAAAATCAAATTGGAATTTGCTTGATCTTTCCCTTATGTTTGATCTTTTATCTTTGAGCAATGACTAAAGTTTCCTTGGTCATATTCATTGAAGTTAAAAAGTAACTTTTTGCACGTCTTGTTAGAATTATTTGGGGATTTTTTTTCCCCCGATAGATTTAATTCTATGATTTGCTTCACTTAAAGATTGGATTATCATTTAGCATTAAATTTAAGACTTCAGTCTAGTTGAGAACTGAATTAATTTTGCTTGTCTGATGTGAACATCGTGCTACTTTAGAAAAATTCACAATTTTTTTTATATGTGCACCAAACACGAAAAAAAAAAACATTTTAAAACAAGTTTCAATATTTCGGTTAAACAACAAAAAATACTATATTTTCCTTGTGAAAGCCTTTTTCTTTTTACTGATAAGTTATTTTTTAATAAACAAAATAAAGCCTAAATGAACCCCAAATGTTGGGTCCTAATAGAAGCAAAATAATTTGAAATTGGTGATGGATTCGCATCACAAGATTCACAATAATCTAGAAGCAACCGAATAGGCATTCCTCATCATCAATTTGCAATCAGAAGGATAAGTTTTTAAGGTGCCCCAGAGGAAGACGACGAGCCTAAGATCGTCATTTGCCAATGGGGATCTCTCATACTAACAGGAACTGATGTCAATGAGACCTAGCTAACTATTATTTTAGTGGACATCCATATGCAAGAACTTTAAATATACCCCAGAGTTTAACGATAAAAGCAAAGCAGAAACCAACCTTACGTACAGAGCCTCCCGTCCAGTTGCTTACACAGTCTCTTAAAACTCCTCATGCAGAAGCTCACCTCGGGTTACCAATGGCCGCACCATCAGTATTTAACTTAATCCACCCTTGGCCTACCGGTTCCCATCTTGCCAACACTCTAGGTTTTCTGCTTTTTCTCACTACCCTCACTCATTTCATCCCATGAAGCAATATACTCTTTCGCTGGCTTCAGAAGAAACGACACTGAATCTTGGGCACTACCAGTTCCACCAATAGTTCGCTCATCACGCCACTTCCAAGCCCACCAATAGGTCACTGCAAAAATTATTGGCTAGGCCACCGAAAACCCTTGACTAAAGTTCTTGCAGAGGTTTTCCACTATCCACTCATTGGCGAAAAGAGTGAAGTGAGTAGCTCTCCAAGCCGGATTGACTAGCTTTGTCCATAACCAAGACACGTCTCTACAATCTCGCAAGAGGTTCACGATAGTCTCATCAATTAACCCACACAGAGAATGGGGTTGCAAGCGAGCCAACACGTTTCCTATAGGTTCAGTGGCTCTCGTTTAGCTTTCTCGTGCTGATGATTGTTACTGTAGTTTAAGATTTGAGTTGAAAGACGAGGAGATTTGGTTGTTGTTGAGTTCATTGAAATGTTTTTCTTGCCTTGATTCTTTCACAAGCGTTTGTCGTTTTCATTGTTTTTATGACTAATTTTTGTCACTGTACTTTTCAATCGGAGTTGAAATATTTGGTTGTTGTTGGGTATATTGAAATTCAATCATTTGTGATTCGATGATGATTTTTTTTTTTTTAACCTCATTTGTTATGGTTAGGTTAATTACTGCTTGGAGAATAACAAACGGCTCATTCATTTCTCCTTAGGTGTTTGGGAAAAAAGTTTAGAGCCTTCTTCCTACCAATAACCCTCTTTGTCAGGTGAGCTTTGTGTCACGGATAAGTTATTTTACGGACAATAACAGGTATTACCTAACTCTTATATTGGATAGAAGTAGAGAAATATTAAGTCATATAAGTGTAAGTATTGCATATCTTAATATGTTGCCTTAAAAAAAAAAGATAATGACCCCATTATAGATGGTATCAAAGTCAACCCGATCTTAATTTTGGTGTCTCTTGCCAAACGCTTCACACGCAAAAAATTGGTAGGGAAGCCCCGATTTTTAATGAGAACATCGATAGATTTGGTGGGGGAGAATGTCATAGACAGGTTATGTCACAGACGGGTTAGGTACGATTTAACTATCATATCGGATAGGAGGAGGGAGATTTTAGGTCATATAAGCGTGGGTACTACACACTCCAATAGGTTGCCTTTTAGGAAGAAAGTAATGACCTCATGACACTTGGCTCTCTTTTTCCAATAAATAGCATTAAATTGCATTTTGGGTTGTATTTTTGTGTCAATAGTGATGCCTAGCCTAGCCAACAGTTCCCTTAGATGTTAACATAATTCAGATCCTGTAGCTTAAGAATTTTCTATGTCTATATGGTATGTGTCAATGATAGAATGCCAAGATTTGTTTGCTTCAAAGTTCCATGGTTAGATGCCTTTTGATTCAAACATTTCTACTTCGTTCACAGATTGTAAATAGATCAATCATTTGTTTTAAAACATAAGATAGAATAATAAATCTATACAATATTAAGTAGAAGAAAAAAAAGGTTAAGAAAAGCTAATTTCTAAGATTTCAATTATTTGTTTTGGTTGCCTAGCAACATTAATCCAAGATTAAATTTTGGAACCCATGGCATCTTTATTCCTATTTTCTTTGCAACAACGAACCAATCTTGTTTTCTCTGCTCTTTCTAGAAGTATCAAGCTACGACTGCTCTTTTTATAAGGATTTTAAATTGCTGAATTTGCACAATTCTATTTATAAGTCATCAAAATTTAGATGGCTAGATTTTTTTTTATTGCTAAAATTGCAAGTTGAAATCTAGAAATTTTGAAACCATTGAAGAAAAGAAGAATATCGTAACTAAGGTTAGATGACTGAGGAATGAATTTTGTTTGTTATTATTACTTTTTTCATCAATTGCTTTTACTTTTTTTTATTTGAATAATTAATTCTTTCCACTTATTTCGACTTGTATTATACTTATTTGGATAAGACTTATTTATAGTTGATAAATATGAGTATTAATTATACAATTATATTTGAGATTTTATTTAAATATAATCTAATAGAGCTTGGTATTGGCTTTAGTTCAATATCTAGCCAAATTTGATATTGAGCTTATACCACACTTTATATTGGGTCACTAAAAAAAACTTTAAAAACAAGTTAACCTAAAGTCTAGTTCAAGTTTAATAAAAATTTATCACATTGAACTTGAATTATAAAATTAAAGTTCCAATGAAGTTTAAGCTTGAATTCAATAAAGATTTATCAATCTAAACTCAAACTTTAAAATTAAAACTATAATTGAGCTTGAATATATTCTTATTAAGCTAAAATTAAGCATGAAAAAGCTCAACTTAGCTTTACTTGTTTCTAGCCCTAATAAAGAACAAGTGTTAGTTAACATAAATCTATGTCACTAACACTCTCCATTGGTTAATACATAGTTATGGTTCAACTATTAGAGGAAACATCTAATGCATTTTGGCATTGGCACTTTTTATATAGTGCCAAAATCTTTCTGCTAGGTTAGATTGAAGGTTCTCCCAAAGGTTAAGTATGCTAATTTGATAATAAATTAACCATTATGGGTAAATTTTCAACTCCTTTGATCATACAAGTGATCCTCCTTTAATAATTGATATGCTGTTAATTTTCTTAGCACTTGTGCTGAAAGTTTTCTAATCAAGCATTCCTAATCTCATACCTCTGTTAATAATGATTAACCCTATTATATTGCTTTATGTGATGTGTTAATTGTAGTGCTTGTTCCAACGAAGGCTTTTTGAGTAAGCCATGTATTAGTCTAAAAAAACATATATCTTATATTCCCCACTTGCCATTTTAACCTTACATTTAAGCAATCACAATCTCTAGCTAATCCATTCCACATGTATAATGCATTATGTTAACATCCAAATCTTACTACACCATTGTTAGTCTTATATTATTTTCCATAAATGACTCATACTTATAGGTTCTTAAGTTTAGCCATGAGATGTGTACAAAATTTTATCCATAATATGTTTATAGATGACAATCATGACTCTAGTGTATAGAACAACCATTCTACCTTTTGCCCCAAATTCTCACTAAACTATTAGATGCATTGTTTAGTGTCCCTAATTTGCTTAACTGTAGCTTCCACAAAGAGAACTATATCATCTGCCAAAAACAAATGCAACAAATTCAATCATTGCTTTAGTAAAGACAATGGATATCATTTCCTTTTTTGCACTAATTTGTCAATTTGCTATGATAGTCATTGCTAGCATAATGAAAATATGTATGGTAAGAGAGAGTCTCCTTATCGAGTCTACAAATGAGAGTAAACTATTTCAATGGGATGTCATTCCACATAATGCTTATAATTGGATAAATAATATAGTTTATGACCATCCTGAATAACTTGACCAAATAACCAACCTTTATTAAAGTACTTTTAATAAAATCTTTGCTCATCTGGTCATAATAGCCTTTAAGAGTGTGATTAACCTTCTAGAGAATAATCATCTTAAATGTGTCTCCTCAAGATAAAGCTACCTAGATAGGTGCAATCTAAGTTGTCAAGAATGGTTTAAATCTTTCCACTATAATCTCCAAGAATACCTTATAGTGGACATTACCTAGACTAATAGGTCTTAAATTTAATAGGCTTTATGGAGTCTTGATTTTAGGAACATGAGCTATCTATGTTTCATTTATTCCTTCTAGCATTTTGCTTACTTTGAAAGTTTAAATGACAAAAGAACATGGACCAAACACCTCACAAAACCATTGATAAAAAATGGCTCTAGGCCAAGTGTCTTATATATCTTAGTTTTGAAAATAATTGCTTTCGTTTCCTTAAGTGAGACATCAGCTACAAAAGATCTCATTTGTACATGGTTCAATATAATAGATTTGCCTTTAAGCATTATATCTACTATAACATCTTAATTTGTGGTATGTTAATGTTAGAAGAAAGATCTTACATTTAGTTACAAGAGGCCTTGTCCCTAATTCATTCTCTATTCTTATGTTTCAAAGCAACAATATGTTCCTTTATCACTTAATTAAACATATGAAAAAAGTTGGTATCTTTGTCTTTGACAACAATCCATTTAACCTTGAATTCTTCTTAGCTAAGTATTTTCTGCAATTCCTTTTTTAACTTCCTTTCCAACCTCAATGGCCCCAAATTAAAGCCATTCTGAATCGCATTTGGCAACTAGTAATTCTCAAGAGAAGCCTTCTTTTCCTTACAAAGGTGTTACCAAAACTTAACTTATTCCAGTTATGCAATTGTAGGGTCAATCATTTCAATGCCTATGAAAAATCCACCTTTAAAAGCTATGCATCACACATTACTAAACCAATTTCTAGGTGTAATAACCACACTCTCTAAAATTTAAATAGTTTGTACATTTCAAGTCTTGATTAAAATCCTTCAAACTAAATCAATCAAGAATAATTATTCAATTAGATCCTTAATAGGTACAAAATGTAGACCTTGCACCATAAGTGTTGCCATTAAATGCTAGCTAAGGCTTGATGCCTATTGTTTTTAAGATACTAAAAATTTAATATAATACTCTCGATTATTCAACAAAAGATAGTGTGAGTAAAGGTCGATCTTACAAAATAGTAAAATCAATTCACTAGTAATTAACTAAAAATTAAAGACATTAACGTAATTGAGAGAAAAAAGTTGAATTCTAGTTATAGATAAACTAATTAAACAAAATAAATTATACAAAGACCAAATACTAAAAGTTCAATTTCAGGTTCATTTATAACTATAATATTTAATAATTTTGATTCCTTTTAACATTGTTTTAATTCTAGTAGAACTATCAATCTTAGATAATAATAAACTCTATTATCCAAAATTTCCCTTAAATATTCATAAAGTAAAACAAGTTTTTCACTTAAATTTTAATTATTATACTTTTAGAATAAAATCTTTAAAGTAATATACTAATAACCTTTAGAATTAAAAAAATAGGTTAATATAAGTAATAATCATGTAAGTTTAGATCAAACTTATGTTGAGTTGTTTAGAACAATAAGATGAAAAATTATTCATAGTTCCTTATTATTATTCTTTACTCGGTGATTAAGTTGAGGATAAAAATGGATCACAATTCTTAATTCTAATAATAGATATTTGTTTAATTGATTTAACAAGTCAAACCAAATTAATTAAACAAGTAATCATTTAATTATTAAATTATAATAACCCAAATGATTGTATAAAAAGAGAGAACAACATATCATAACAATTTATACCATTGAAATATCAAATATTTTAAAATTTTCTAAAACTATTAAAGAGTCTAGTTACGCATGCTAAAAAAAAAAATTCCTTCTAAAATAATTATTTGATTCTTTTGTCATTTCCCTTTATGCTCTCAAAAAATGGTTATTTATGTCCTAAAGGATACACATAATAACCACTAATAAACCCTAAAGAATTAGAATTTTCTTAATTTTTTAAAATTCTTATATTAACTTTCAAGTTAATTTTGTGTTAGGTACAATCTAAATTAAAGTCTAACTTCTTCATGAAAGTTATAGTCCTCATCTTCAACTTTTTAATGCATTAAGTCTTGCTAAAAAAAAAAAAAAAGTCTAAAATCCAAGTCATAAGTTAAAAATTAAGACCAATTTAGTCCAACCTATGATAGATTTTACAACAAATTTTTTAATATTTTTGAACCATTAAACAATAAATTTAGGCTTAGGTCTTTTCATAACAATTATAAACCTTAATGTATACTTCAATTTAGACTTTTGAATAACTTCATTTGGATGTCTAAAACTTATTTTATGTCCATTTAAGTACTTAGTGGTTAGACAAAAATCTTATTCCAATTAGGACTTCTTCCCCAATTAAGATTGAATTTCAATTTTCTACCTTATCTTTAGAGTAAATTTTAAAGGCTTAAAAGAACTCAAATTTGGACTCACCAACCTAATCTGAAAAGTTTGAGATGTCTGCTATAACTTTACTACAAATCACTTTTCCAATCTGGACATTTGTGTTAATGAAAAATCTTCAACCAGTAATAAAGGTCAAAATAATAAAATACTAGAAATTTTCTTACTTAAAGTATGTATTCTCAAAACTTCTCCAAAACATAGTTAAATTATAAAACATATTCTAAATAGTTTAAATAAGTATAAAACTTATTGAAAACAACTAAATGTAAAAAGGAATAAGCATAATAAATTCTCACTCTTTAGTCAATCTAAATGACAATAACTTGTGTTGTCTTAGAATTTCTTTTAACTCATGTGAATCAAAGTCCTAAAAATCCTAAATCAATTAGCATAAAGTCATTAATCCAAGTCACCAATAGCAACTAGCACCCAAATTAAATGTTAACCCCCTACCTTTTTTATTATGATTTGCTATAAAGTTAAAATCACTTGCTAATAGCCAAGGTGATGAAACAGTAAATTAAATCAATGTCATTTTCTCAAAAAGGAGTCAACTTCTTAACCAATCTAAACTACTATAGATTATTAAAAATAACTAGGACTCTTTTCAAATTCCTCAATTTACATATAAATGAACTAAGCGACTTCTTAGAGAAATATAATAGACAATTCCTCCTAAACCCTAAACTCTTCCTAATTTTAAAGTCCTTATAGTCCTTTACTAGTGCCACAAGCTTCAACCCTCTTCACACTTAAAAACCTAATTATAACGTAAGCTCTATTTGCCACTACATTACTAATTTGTAGATCCATCAAAATCAAAATATTCAAATCATGTAATTAAAAGAAAAGCTTTAAAGCTCATATGAACTCATCATTCTTTACACCAAAGCAATTCCATATTAATAGATTCATAAAATTAGAATTAAAAGGAAGTATCATACTAAAATGCATAATCAACATTAGTTTATTTACCATTTTTTCAGATTATTAGAATCATTAGCAATTCCTTTATTAATAAACATTAGTGTTTAAGGGACTTTATAGGGGATCATGCGAATCTTTAAGGGACATTAATGTTTAAGGTCGCATGACTTTATTAAGAGATTGAGATCAAGTGGCCTTAATGGAAGCTTTTTCATTGTATACTCAACTAACTCTATGGAAGCTTCTTGTTTAAAACCATCTACTCTAATCTCTAACACTTGTTATAGCTAAGCTAAACATAAAAGTAGCATCACTTAAACTCCTTTTAGTGCTAACCCATTATACTGTAGTAATATTGGGAGAGATACTTTCAATTAAGGTGCCCAAACCAACCAAGATCTTTAGGCCTTAACCCTACTCCTCTCTCTCGACTTATAGCCTTTCCCCTCCCTCTCTTTTGACTAGTTTGACATAATTGTTTTTAAGATCAGAAGCCTTATTGATTCTAATTAAGTCATTGTGTTGCATTTCTCCCTTGCAATTCACATTATTGTTAATGCTAATTATTGGAATAATTCCACACGACTGTCCAATAGTAGGTATAACCATTATATGCCCTTTAATGTCACCCCATTGTGATCCTTATTTATAATGAATTTTTCCCCTAACTTCTTATGATATGCCTATTTGTTTTCTAAACATAACAAATTAGAATCCCTCACTCCTTATTTGAAACAATAATGGTTTATTTAGTATTTTAACTAATGTCTTAGTAAGTAATTTATTTTCCAAACTTGTCTTTTTCATATGGGTTATCTTCACCAACATCTAAGGCCCATACACCATTATTGCTACTATCACTGATGCATTCTTTAGTAGCCCTTATTTTGGAGTAACCCTTACTGTAGGCTTTTTTGCCCCTTCTTACCAAACCAACCATTAAAATTATGTCTGAACCAATCACACTTGAAGTAAATTGATTAAAGACCCTTTATAGCTAACATAGTATTTATTACCCCTAATCATACATTGAGCCAACAATGATCATTGAAGATTAATTTTAACTCATATTTAGGTGAAGTTTACTTATGACATGTCTTCTATGGAAGAGTCTACCTCAATCATCCTCCATAAGAGATTTTTGATATGCCACAATTTCTTCTGTTGATAATATGTAATCAGGAAATACAATATTTGTGTTAAAATAACCACCTTATTTATCATTGTAGAATCTATATTAAAATTTAGTACCTATCTCTGAATGGTCAGATAGTGCTATATAACCATCTAAGGAGCTTCATATAGCATAAACATGTAATACTTTTTGAGTGAAAACCTAATTTAAAGAACTTATTGCCTATATCAAGAAAAGATACCTTAAATGCTTTTTGAGTAATTTCATGATAAGAGTACCACATTAGGGATCTTTAATTACTCTTTTCTCCTCTACAAAAAAAAAAGGCATATTAGGGTCATCCTTGGTTCCCCTTATTATTCTCATCATTAGAGGTAAAGGTCATCATTTTCACCCTTAAGATTGTTATGGGAAACATAAGAGCCTAAAATTTAAAGAGAAATCCAAGAAAGTTTTAAGTAAGTAATAGACTTATGAGTTTAACACTATATTTTAACCCAAAACTTTAAAGTATTAGATTTATAGGCCCTTTCCACTTATATGTTATTTACTCCTTCCCTTCACTTTCAATGTGGAATTCCTTAATTACACAACTTACATACTCATACTTGAAATTCTAACAATTTCCTTTTAAAATGTAAGGTTTTTTTTACATTGAGTTTATTCTTTTTAAACGTGTTAAAAGCACATTACCACTCTATCAAGCCTATTTACAAGTTAACTTTGTTACACCTAATTTGAATTATATGTTTACTAATACTCCAAGAGTCATACTTGGATGCACATATATTACCATTTTTCTTTCGAAGGCACACCTTACCACTCCACTTAGGCCTTACTTTTATTGAGTGTAATTTGTTTCTTTCTTCCTTATGAAGGCAATAGCCATAAGAAATATACATTATATGTACTTATCCCTTACTAAATTATCGATTTTGATACCACTCGTTAAGGGAAATGGGAAAGTCCAAAATCAAGGAGAAATCTTAGTAGAGTCCAAGTAAACAACAAACTCATAAGTTTGACATCATATCTCAATTAAAAACCTTAAGATATTAGGTTTATGAGTCCTTCCTACTTATAGATTACTTATTTTTCCCTTTCGCTTTTAATGTGAATTCTTTAACCACACAACTTACACTCACATTTGAAATCTTAATAAAGATAAATGTTATCTATTTCCATTTCATGCACCCTTCCAGTCAATGCTCAATCCACCAACTGCTCTCAATGGCCAATTGAGCCTAGTTAAGAGGCTTGGGAAGATAGGGGCTCACTAGCCACTTTCACCTTGTTACATCACATAAGCAAATCTATCTCCTAAAATGAGAGTTTGGGATCACCATTTGTTTCCATTCATTTTTTATTAGCCTAATTCTAGGTCCAAATGATTAATTAAGCTTGTTATATGATAAAAATCATTTTATATTGAAAAATGAAGTAAATTTGATGATTTTTATTAAATTTATAGTTTTATTATCTAACATACATAAAGAACATTAGATTTCTTTTTGTACTTCCATTAGATTTTTCACACTTTTAACCTAAAAACAAAGACATGGTTTGCTTGCTTACTCATTGAGAAACTTAAACAAATACATGTTGAGCAAACAAAATAAAATAATTGATAACACATACATGGAAGTCTAAGTGTAACCCATGCATTTTAACATGTAGTTCTCTCATATAATTAGGAAAAATAAAACAATTTACAAATAAAAGAAAGGATAATCATCACTAATAATAAACAAACAACACGTTGGACAAGAAAATTAATAATAGGATAAACCCTTTGTAATGTGCCAATTAATTGAGGAGGCCTAAAGTTGGTAAAGTTGGCAAGGGCGATAAGGTGTAGATGAAGTTTACTAAAAGAACCTAGCATTATAATATAAGAACTAAATCTTGTTGCTAAAACCATTTTTGCACCATTTAAACTTTTAAAATCCAAGCTTCTTGATCCTTTAACTTTTCCTGCATCAAATTAAACGATCCTTAAATTATGTTGGAAAAAATCATTAAGTCAATTATTAATAAAGTATTTAACATCACAAGGAACCTAGTTTTTCTTAGATTGGTTTTAGTACAAATTTTTGTGTGAAAAATGGTTGTGAATAAAGTTCAAATAATGCTCTACTTTTTTGTAGGTTTATGAAAGTTATTGGCAACTTATATTCTTCCCTCCCAAGTTTGAAAAGTTGTTATGATAGTTGCAATCCAATGTCTTTATAGCTAATTAGATTAAGTTGTCATCCTTTATATTGAAATTAATATTTGAATGGCTTAATTTGTATTTTAAGTATCTCCTTTTGTATATTCTTTAATCAATCATGCATTAATTCAATGATTAGTTTGAATTTCAATTTCAATTTATAAAAAGTTGTCAATGTAACAACTACTTTTTAAAATTTTGTATTTTTGAAATCCTATAATATAATGAGGATGAAACTTAATACAATGATCATTTATGTAACTATTATAAGAATCCTTAAGTTTTTTTCTAAATTTGCTTTATTGTTTATATTCTTCCTTTAATTGGTTTTGCTGTTAATATTCTTAATATTCTAGTAAGGTACATTTAATCCAATATTAAAGTAACTAAGGTCCTTGTGTAACCTATGTGTTATAAAGCAGAGAAAGTTTAAACACCTATGAGGGAAAGCAAACACCAAAGAGGCATCCTTTATAGATTAGATAGCCAACTTTGCATGGTTTTAGCAAGCTTTTCTTCTCTTCTTCCTCTCAAGTTCATTAACGATAATTACACACAAATAGTAATAATAAAAGCTTATTTAAAAGCCTTTAATCTTTGGGAGGCCACAAAAAAGAGGACTAAATCAACTCTATTATTAACAAAACCAATAACTTAACTTAAGTATTATAATGAGCAAGTTCCTAAAAAACACTCTCTTACATACACACAATTATCACTTAATCCATTTTCAATAAGATTATAACCTATGAAATAGTAAAGGAAGCTTGGGATAAGTTAAAGGAAGAGTATAGTGACAACCAAAAGGCTAGAACTATACAGTTACTCATTCTTAGGAGAGAATTTAAGCTCTTGAGAATCAAAGAGATATAAAATGTAAAGGATTGTAATGACATGTTGCTTAAAGTTGTAAATTAGATAAAAGTGCTTGGGAGGACTTCTCTAACAAAAATATTGTTCAAAAGGTTCTTGTAAGCATTTTAGAGAGATTTGAAGTTATCTTATATGTAAGGCTCAAAGGACTTAAACACAATCTTTTTAGGTGAGTTAATTAATGCACTTTAAGCTCAATAGTAGAAAAGTCTATTGAGGGCAAGAAGACATTATAGATAAGGCTTTACAAGCCAATTATAAGTAGAAAAGTTGACACAAAAAAAAGTAAGAGGATAAGTAACATGAAAAAAATGATGAATCCAACAAAATTAAGGGTAAAAAGCTTTATGCTCCTTATGAATATTGTAAAAAGACAAGTCATTTATCTAAGCATTGTTAGAGAAGACTTAATTTAATTTATAAGGTATGCAACAAGAAAGGGAACTTTAAAAGAATTTGATAGCACAAAGAGAAGTAATGGTAGCACAACAAAGCCAAACAAATGGCATAACTAGTTGATAAAAACCAGTCTATAAATGACCAACTTTTTATGGCACTAGCTTGCACTTGTACTCTTAATCTTGAAATTGTGTTAGTTGATAGTAGTTGCACTAACTATATGTTACCAAATCCAGAGGTCTTCAAAACTCTTGACAATTCCTTCAAGTCCAAATAATAATTGGTAATGGATAACTTCTTTAAGTCTAGGGAAAAGGTGCAAATTAGTGCATATAAATATAGGTACCAAAGTTATTATTGATGTCTTATTTATTCCATATATTTGCCAACACTTATTAAGTGTCAACTAGTTTCTAGAAAAGGGGTTTTCCTTATTGTTTAAAGGCAATTCATGCCTTATTTATGATTTAACTAGTGCTAAATTAATTTTAGTGCATATAATTGGAAAAATCAATGTGCAATAACTTATCTTGTTACCATTGATAACTCTATTATTTAACATAAGAAGCCTAGTCACTTTCATCACACAGGTATTCAAATATTGAAGAAGAGAAATCTAGCTTATGGCATACCTCTTATAGATTAAACTGACAATATTTACAAAACTTATCACTTGGAAAAATAGACAAGGCTTCCCTTCCACACAAATTAATCTAATAAAACTCAAATAAAATTTTAATTAATTCACTTAGACCTTTTTGGGCCAATGAGAATTAGTCCTTTAAATAGCAACAAGTATTGTATCACTTTTATTAATGATCTTATTAAGTTCTATTGAATCTATTTCCAAAAACTAAAGTCTAATGTAATTGTCATATTCTAAAAGTTCAAAGTTTAAGTAGAAAGAAAATTAGGCTATGCAATTTAGGCTATAAGAACTAATAATGGTTATGAATACATGTCAAAAACCTTTAAGATAATATACTTTTCCTTTGATATTTAGCAACAATTGATAGCACTTTACTCACCCCAACTAAATGAAGTGAGTGAAAGGAAGAACAAGACCATCATGGAGATGACAAATGCCTATTAATAAAGAAAGAGCTACCTAAAGAATTATGGGCAGAGGTTACTACAATTTTTTTTTTATTTGCTAAATAGATTACCCACTAAGGCCTTCTCAAATACCACTTCATTTGAAGCATGGTTTCATAGTAAGCCATTTCTCAGTCATTTAAAATTGTTTGAAAGCATTTATTATGCTTATATGACATAATTTAAACGAAGCAAGTTAGATCATAAAGCTTTAGTTGCAATTTTTATTAGTTATATTGACACTCTCAACAACTATAAGATCTTTGACATAAATACTCACAAATTTTCCATTAGCCAAAAAACTTAAATTTCATGAAAAGGAAAGGTGGAATTGGAAAGAGTCCATAATTAAACAAGCTAAGGAGCAAAATTTTGGAAACTTCCTCTTATGAATTCTAAGGTCAAACACCTCTAATGAGAACATTAATGATCCTCTAATTAGAGAAATAAGGACCCTAACTAACATCTATGAAAGGAGTCTTAAAGCAAAACTTGAGCCCATTAATTATCAATAAGCTAGCAATATGTAGCATAGAGAGATACAATGCAGAAGTTAAGGCCAATTAAGAAAAACTAAACTTGGACTTTGGTTTTTAAATCAATTAACAAGAAACCAATTGCAATCAAGTGGATCTACATAACTAAACTCACTACAGATGGCACCATCAATAAACTAAAAGTCAAACTTATGGTAAAAGGTTTTGCTTGATAAGCTGGAATGGTTTATATAAAAACTTTTGCACCTATTACCAAACTTGACACTACAAAGCTACTACTTGTAATTGTTACTCAAAAATAGTGTTTGATGCATCAATTAGATGTTAAATCAACTTTTCTAAATAGTGAGCTAAAAGAACAAATTTATGTCAGTCAACTTGATTGCTTTGTGAAGCAAAAAAAAGAAGATAATGTTTATATCTTGAAAAGGCACTTTATGGATTGAAGTAAGCGCTCAGGGCCTAGTACTCAAAGATCTATAAGTATTTAATCGGTGTTAGATTCAATAGAAATTGTGGTGATGTCACTCTTTATATTAATATAAAAGAACCTTTTTTTTTTTATGTATCAGTGTGTTTAGATGATCTTACTATCATAAGAGACTTACTTAAGCTAATTTCTCAATTTAAGAAAGTAATGAGAAACTAATTTGAAATAACAGATCTTTGTAACATGAGTTATTTTCTTGGTTTAGAAATTTAACAATCCAAACAAGGAATCTTTATACATCAAACTAAGTATGCCAAGTAGGTGTTGTAAAAATTCAAAATGATAGAATACAAAAGCTTTATTATTCTTTTAGCTCTTGGAAAAAATGTTGTTAAAAAGGATGGCTTAGCTAAAGCAAATGAAAGCTTTTACAAAAGTTCTATTGGCTATTTATTATGTCTTTCTACTACAAAACCAGATATTATTTATTCAGTAAGTTTATTATCAAAATTCATGCATTCTTCTAGTAAAACTCACCTTAAGGTAGTCAAGAAAATTCTTATATACATTAAAGGGATTACTAAACTTGGGTTAATGTTTAAAAGTAGCAATTAAAACAAATTGATTGACTTTATTAATAGTGACTAGGTAGGTTCCTTAAAGATATAAGAAGCATACTTGGTTATATGTTTTCTCTTGAATAAAGAGTTGTTAATTAGGATTCAAGAAAGCAAACTACAGTGGCACAGTTTACACTAAAGTTGAACATATTGTGATAATCTCAATAATGAACCATGTCATCTAAATTAGAAAAATATTGGCTAACTTGAAATTAAAGCAGACATAAGCAACCAACATTTTTTGTGACAATCAATTTACTATAGCAATTTCAAGAAATCCAATGCTATAAAAGAGAATAAAGCATTTTATTGTCAAATTACATTTCCTGAAAAGAAGCACAATAGAATGGTAAAGTCAATTTAGTGCATTGCAGTAAAAAAAGATCAAGTTAAAGACATTCTAACTAAAGGCTTACATATGCTAAAATTTAAAGAGTTAAGGGATGTTTTGGGAATGCAAAATAAAAGCACCAAGGATGAGTGAAGTTCTAATGGTGCTCTCCTTATTTGTAGATTCATAGAAGTTATTGGCAACTTGTCTTTTTCCCTCCCAATTTTGAAAAGTTATTATGACAATAGCAATCGAATGTCTTTGAAGCTAATCAAATTAAGTTGTCCTTTATATTGAAATTCATATTTGAATGGTTTAGTTCATATTTCAAATATCTCCTTTTATATGTACTTTGATCAATCATGTTTTGATTTAATGATTAGTTTGAATTTCAATTTTAATTTTAAATTGTAAAACGTTGTCAATATGACAACTAATTCTTCAAACCATGTATTTTTTAAATTCTCTTATATAATAAGGGTAAAAGCTAATGTAATGATTATCTATGTAACTATTATAAGAATTCTCTTATTTATTTCTTAAATTTGCTTTATTGTCCATATTCTTCCTTTGAGTGGTTTTGTTGTTTTGTTGTAAACATTCTTCTAAAAGTAGAAACTCATACTTACAGTTGAGTATTATGGTAAGAAACATTTAGCAAAGACTCAAAGGCTTATGCACTAAATTAGTGATTACGAAGACAAAAGAAAACTCTAAAAAATCACATATTCAATTCTCTCTAAGGAAACTCTTGAGTTTGTGAGTAACTAATAACTATGGGGTTGGATTTGAAGAGTTTGGCTCATTAAATCTATTCAACTAATTGATAGTTTTATAACAATTTTTTAAAATGGATAACCCTAAAAGATTAAGCAAAAAGGCAAAAAATTATGAAAAAGTATGCCACCTAACTTATCTATATCACATAAATAGATAAATTATATAAATATAAATATACGATCCAATAAATTAAGTTTTTATATACTTTTAATTTAAATAATTTTTTGACATATCATCAATATTTTATAATTAAAAGATATTGTATTTTTTTCTCGTATTTAATTATAAATTTTAGAAAAAGTAGTTGTGCTTTGTTCACAATTTTAAGCCAATAAATTTCTGTATAAAGCAGCGTATTAAAATTTGAAAAATAGTTTGCTCTAATAGCTTAAATTTTCGTGGGCTTAATGTATGCGCGGAAATAGAACGACTTGCAATACGTCTCTGCTGCTATGTTTCTTTCTGCTGTCTATTGTGACTATGTCTACTGCATGTGCCAAGCGCACTTGTCCACAAGGGCAAATCCCGCCTGCCTGTGGAGCTCCTTAATTTTGCGAAGTCACAGGTTCTTAGGTGATCAGCCTTTGTTCACTTTTCTTGGTTGTACTACTTTGGGATGATTTCTCGATCATACTTCTTGCTCAGGTTAATTAGATCCTTGGAAAAAATCCCGAGTCCTTAAGCCACTTAGTTGGATATGGACCGTAATATCCAATGCATGCAAAGAACTGAGATGTGGTGTCTCATCGTACGGACGCAAATCGTAATGCCATGTACAGGGCCAATGTGGAAGGTCCAGATCAGAAAGATAACTTCTCTGATGACCGGTCCAACTACGAGCAAACTGAGCCTCCACTTTCCGCGAGTGCTCTTGTAGGCGTCTTGTCTGAGGTGCTGGGTGTACAGGGCAACCACTGGTCTGGAATTATTATCCGAGGAAACAACTCCACTATCTTTCTTGCGTCCCTGACCCCAACCTTGTGGCTCGGACTTGTTTTGCAGGTATTTATCACAGATAATCACTTTTTCCTCATCCAAAAACAACAGGTGAGTAACCTGTTGTTCCTTTTCCTTTTTCAGTCTTTCCAGCTTCCGAGCATTGATTTTTTCAGGATGGTATATAGCTAATTATGTCCATTCACTCCCATAGTCTCGCAGGTTTCCATCCGCAAATAAACCATCGGCCAGCAGCAAAACCCAGTATAGAAGCATTATCATATAGCACTTTGGCGCACTTATTTGGCATCTGCCAGAACTAAAATCTTTCGCAGCAGATGTAAACCCTATCGTATTCCTGCACTCAATAACCAGAGAGAACAACAGCACATCCCTGAAGACAACAACAGCCCAGATGCTTTAAATATAAGGCTTCTCTGGTTCTGCGTGGTATTTCTCCGACTACATAAAAGAACATTCGTTGGTTGCCTCGGAAGCTCAAGGTCTTGAAACCCAGCTCAGTGCACTTTTGTTTATGTCCAAGGGGGGCCCCAAGCTAAGGTTACCGTTCTTTTTTAAGCTTCTTACAAAAGTAGGAACCAAAAGAATGCACACTCTGAAGCTTGGAAGCTTCCGTATCTCAAAAAGATAAGTTGTCTAATTTCCCGTAAGTTTCTGACATTAATATAATTTCTCCTGATCCTTTAATTCTCAATTTCAAAAACCTGGTGACATAATTTAACCACTTGCTGGCAATTCATACAACACATAACAATTAAACGACAACAATTTGGGTGTCTGTAATCCATAACCAAAACCCAAAAAACAAATCTTGAAGGCTTCATCCACCAAAATTAATCAGGACAAAAAGGGATGAAAAATCATATCCTCATTTTCTTCACGGACTTACTCATCATCATCTTTAAAGGTTGTCTTCTTCCCTGCATTAGTGAAAAGTATGATGTAATAGTAGCAAATAGAAATTATACCATACAATTTCTAGTGCAATAAACATCTGCACTCCAAAAGCTTCCTGTCCAAGCTTGGCCCTTAATTAAAAGAACAAGAGTGCACTAACCTGAGGCAGCTGCAGTCACACCAGGTTTGTTAGGTGTTCCACGTCCTCGGCCACCACCTCTACCTCCACGTCTACCACCAAATCGGCCTCCACCATCTCTACCACCTCTCCTCCCACCACTGTCTCTACCTCCACCTCTACCACTGCTCCAGCCATCGCGGCTATCACCCCTTGGTCTAGCCTCTTCCACAGTTAGGTAACGATCTCCAAGTTGACTGCCACCAAGTTCTAAAGCATTGTTGAAGGCATCAGCATCCTTGAATTCCAAGTACGCAATCCTGCAATTACATAGTCAACAAGCCAGGGCAAAGCAAAATCACATATGGCCATATGGAAACATTCATGGCAATATACCCGCCCCCCAAAAAAAACACCTCCCAATAATTTTTTATGGAAAATACTTTATCTATATATATATATAAAAAAAAATCTTATGAACATTTGAAGCAACTGACACCTTGTGCCAATAGGCCACATTAGTAAGAGTAGCATTTTCCCTTTTTTATCTATTTATACACAATCACCCACACTCAAAAATAATTTTGTATCCTGAACAAAAACTTGTCAGAATGAAAACATCTTACAAGAAATGAAAAGCTTCGCCACACAATTGAAACCACAATGCTCAATTAACATCAGGAAACCTTAAGTAAGGCCAATAAGATTTCATCAGAAGCAGCAGTAAAATGCTTTTCCTCCAGAAACTGAAAACCTTTTCTGTTTATCTAGAAAGAGCATATCAAGAAAACCATGCCACTTTGTGCACGTTTGAAATTTGGAATCTCAAATTGTTGTCATGTTATGCACAGAGAGGTATGACCACAGAGAGGGAAACAGGCCTTTGATGTTATTTAAAAATAAACAGGTGAACTCCAAACAAATTAATAAACCTAACTCCTGTTATCTTGTCTTTTAAGACAAATCTATCAACAAAAAGAAAAAAACAAAAAGAAAAGAAAAAAACACGAAATACAAACCCTTTTACAGCACCAGTTTCATAATCGGGTGGGACCGATATCCTTGTAATCTCTCCACAAGTTCCAAAATGCTCCTGGAGGGAACTCCTAATCTGTAAGAATTGGATGAAGAAATACTGAGAACAGACCACAAACTTGGAATAAGAAACTAATTAGAAGTTAAAAAAAAATGTTACCTCATCTTCCCCAAGGGATTTATCAAACCCCCTTACAAATATCTTTTGGGCCTGACCCCTTTCCTCTTTTCGAAATGAGTTACTTGCCTTACTGCAGCATGGAATTCTAGATTTCAGGGACAATATATGTATCATCTAAAGGATTGTTAACGTATGGCAGAATGCAATACCTGTTATACGGTGTGTATGAGCCCCTATCACCCTTCGCACCCCTCTCACGAGCAATATCCAATCTTACCTCTCGTCCACCTAAGCTTTGACCATTTAATTCAAGAGCCTGAAAACACAGAAAAGACACAAGAATATCTACCATAGCTTTTTGATATATTGCATTAAAAATAAAATACACTCAAACTGAACAATTTTGAATTAAATGTTATCTAATGTTATTCACATTGAAAAAGCCAAAGATTCAGGTGAGAATGCCAGACACCCAAAAACCCAACATATGGTGTTTATCAGAAGATCTCTCTTTCATATAAAGAAAGAATGATATAGTTGTTCATAAGGAAATTACGACTGAACAATCCATTATACATCGACTAAAGTGACAACAATACAAAGGTCTTGATCACTGATACAGTAGAGTGCCCCACAAGGATGATGAACTAGAAGACAGCAAAAGAGAGAGATCCAAACAAAAGCCTACATAACTTCGATGTGACAATTTGAATTGAAAACAAAGAGCTGAAAAAGTTCATAATGAACATACTTCATTGCTAAAAGAACACCGAATATAATGCAAAGCTTAATGAGAGAGCACAAAAATTTAAGCATTTGGTATGGTTACAATCCCAAAGAAGGTTAACAAATTTGGATTATTTGCAAATACAGCATCAGTATAGGTAGCAAAGGATATTTAAGGAGGGGAGGGGGAAAAAACTTTAACAAAGAGAAAAACAATGATGTTGATGTGCATGCAGACAGAATATGGAGCTGCAGGGGGGTAGGGAGGAGAGGGGAGAAGACAGGGGATGAGTATGAAGAGGAGAAACCTTGCCTTCTGTGCTGCTTTAACTGTGGCAAACTCAACATGACCATAGCCCTTGAACCTCTGCTCCACATCAAAGGAAAAGCGAATGTCAATAATCTCCCCAGCACCTTTGAAGAAATTTTCCCTGCAGGAGTAAACAGATGACATGACAATTTGCTTAAGAATCTTCAAGTCACTAGTAGCTACTAAGATATACATACACATCAGCTTGTTCAACATGAAAAGGTAAGTTGCCAACAAACAAAGTCTTTGATCCAGCCTCCGGAGTAACAGGGGTTTGAGGCTGCAAAAAGGACAAGAAAAAGAAAATCCTTGTTCATCACAGTCATCATCCAATCTCACACAAACATGCCAAAACAAATTCAAAAGACTCAAAGGAGGAAAATGATGCCTTACAGCTTTCTTCAAGGATTTGAAGTCACTCTGATTGGTTGCTGTCTGTTGTGTTACAGCATCTACCATTTCTACATCAGCATCCTGCATCCAAACAAAAGGAAAAACTGTAATATACCAAAATGGCCAATGATTTGAACCATACAAGAACAGCATGAAGTCTAAAAAATGCTAAGATAGAACTGCATTGAATAAAACATGCACAATGCTTGAAAAGTATTTCAATGACTAAATGTACTTGTCATGATTGAAGACGTAACCACTAACACAACAAAAATTTATATCCTGCTCCTCAAGCTAAGATTCCTACTTACAATTCCCTGACTAGGATATGTCACATCACAAATTTCCACTGTGTAACAAGCATTGCTAATCCTTGCACATACAAAGCATTTAAGATGATTATTTTAGCATCTGCTTTGACATCATCCATAATGATTACATCAAAAGTTAAAGTTCCAACTGAAGTACAATATTAACACACTTAACTAATTAAACCATGACAAGAAAATTTCTAGAACCAGATGGCTGTATATTACAGAATAAGGTAAATTTATAGTGAAGTCTGTTATGTAAAAAATTACATTCCCAATACCATACAAACTCTTCTAACTTGCCACCTCTTTTGCCATGGAACTGTGTCAGTTTGCCTATATCTTGAGCCTAGTAGCATATTTCATCATGATGATGCAGAAATTCTAAGCTAGAGCAACCCCACAACTGTTTTCTATGAATACTCTCATCAAAAACAAGGCTATTGTACTAATTTTTGATTGCTATATCTAAAGAAAAACTAATCTGAGTATAACATAATAGCAGGAAAAGGATAAAGCTATATTTACCTTTTCCTTGGGGGTCTTGACAGGTGTTTCATCTTCGCTATCTTCCTCATCTTCTTCACTATCATCAGAGGTCTCCTCATCACTACTTTCCTCTTTAACTGTTGCCTTGGCCTGAAGCAAAAATACACAAAAATTCAGCAGTAGAACATGAAAGAAAACAATGATACCATGAATTTAAAGCGGTGAACAAACTTCCAACTTTTCATTTAGGTCCATTTCCACTACCTTTAAAACATCAGAAAGCACAATGATAGTCTACTCAAATAAATGTGCTGCTCGTTTCTCAATGCAAGGCAAGCTCAACAGTAGAAAATATAATCAAATCATTGAGACGATTAAAGAGAGTGATGAAGCAACAAAAAGCATGCTTAAAATCATGTTTCAATTAACAGATAAAATTTAATTGCTAAAATTTCAACAGCCATTGACGGCAAAGCCCCTTACAACAAAATGTCTACCCATTTGATATGATGGTGGAAGGAAAAGAAGAGCTAGATTAAGATTAGTAGAAAATGATATATTTAACCTTTTTTGAATCTGTTGGTTGTGCAGATGATGGCCTTTTTGAACCAACAGGCACCTTGGCTTCTACCTGCAATAAACAAATGAAAATTTGGGTATGATGCACAAAACCAAATTTTGTTATGGCATTATAAGAGAAATGACCCTCACAAAGGGTGAAGCTTAGATACAAAAAAACTAATGAAAAGTTGGATTTCTAAATCAGTTGATGAGATACAATCAAGAAAAACCAATCAATCATAAAATAATGAAACTAAAATGCATTCCATATATTTAGCCATGATGATGCAGAATGTGCCTACTTCCTTTATATGCCCACTCACACCATCCCCATCATCAAGGTCATCTGAATCTTAGGCCATATACTTCAATAGCAAAAACAATTAACACAATACCTCATTATCATCAGAGGATTCGTCGGAATCACTGTCACCTGAGCTATCACTTGTTTCAACTTTATTCTCAGGCACTACAAGATCCTTCTTAATAGTAGAAGCCTTTGCAGGAGCAACCTACAGAAACAAACACAATAAACATCTCACTTACACAACATTATGGGTACGCACATAGGATTATCAACCAAAATACATATCTTAAAAGTAGACACAAGTAACATATAATTGTTACCTTTTCTTCATCAGAGGATGAGTCAGTGTCATCAGAGCAATCATCTGAATCAGCTTTATTCTTGCTAGCAACTACAGGAAATTTCTTAGCAGACAGAGCCTTTGCAGGTGTTTCCTTCACAGACATATGTTAGAAACAGATCAGAAAAGTGAAGCAAGCATATAGCACACAGCCATGAAATAAATTTAAAACAATTATTAAACAAACAAAAAGAAACCAACTATCAAGTATTTATGCAATTGTGAACAAAAAAGAAGAAATATGCAAAAGACACCTTGTCATTATCAGATGATTCATCTGATTCACCATCATCAGATTCAGAGCTATCACTAGACTCAGCTTTATTCTTGGTTCCTGCAGCAGGGACTTTCTTTGGAGCAGAATCCTTTGTAGTAGTTTCCTACACAAAAACATTCAATGAATGTCACAAAAATAGCATTATTTACCATGGATGCGTGTAAGATTCAAATCAATGAAAGAGCAGTTAGCTAAATAGAAACACTAACACAAACACTATGATATCTTTTTATGGTAATCTAGACTAAGAAGAAAATTAGACAACAAGGCATGAAACAATAACCTCATGAAAATTAGATTCAAGCCAACAGTATATGCTACATTAGAGTAATAGCATAATGATGTGAAACAAGTAACTATGGGACGCCAACGCTGATATCCTCATGGAAGATATCCAAGCTTTCTTAACCTGAACTTCACTTGATTTGTGACCATTATTAGCAGAATGTGCCACAAAATTAATTTTTTTGGCAAGTACCTTCGGTTGTTTTGTGCTGCATATCCAATACTTAACTTAATTTTCATGACCAGAAACCATTTTATAGTAATCCCAGATATTGAAACAATGAAAGAAATATAGAATCTAACAGGTTCCTCATCTGAGGAGCTTGCAGACTCAGAAGATTCACTGGATGACTCAGATGCTTTTGATGATTCTTTCTTTGTGCCAGTTTCTGGCAATTTCTTCTCTTGGATGATTGCCTTAGAAGAAATTTTCTGCATTTGAAAACATATATACAAATATTCAACAGCTTGACTTCAGAGGTTCAATGGAAAAATAACAACCATGCAGCCCTTACATCATCTTCATCTACATCTGAATCACTCGAGCTGCTACCTGAGCTGTCAGTTGACTCCTCTTTCTTACTTAACAGGCCATTCTTAGCAGTCTGCACCTTATTGTTCTTAGAATCCTGTAATGAAGGAAATGTGAATGAACTAAGATTCACTAGACAAGGCATTCCAACACATTAGATCATAAAGAGGCCAATCTGAGCTGCTATCAACCTCATTGCTATCAGAATCATCTTCTGAAGAATCTGAACTGCTGCTATCCTCCTTGCCTTTCTTAGCAAGAGCAGCAACTGAGCCATTCTTAGCTGCAACTTGTGGCTTCTTTGAGGGAATGACAGCTTTGACAGGAGGCTCCTGAGACAAAGTCAATCCACATGAAAGACAGTTCAATAACCTTTGGAAGAAAATGGAATTTCTATTAATTACTCACCTCTTCTGAGGAGGTTGATTCCTCACTGCTAGATTCTTTTACAGGTGGTTTCATTGCCTTTGTTGCCACCTTGGTCATAACTTTTACCTAATTATTTCCAGAAATGTTAGTAAACAGATGGATAATTGCAAGTGAATCCAAATACAAAACAACGTTTAAAAACACAATTATGAAAATGAATGACACCTTTGAAATTTTTAGCGCTCAGGTAAACTACCATATTTAAGAAATTGAATAGAATAAATCATAGGATCAAAATCAGCCAACAGTTGTACCAAGTAAACATGTTTACCTGCTGTTCCTCTTCTGAAGAAGATCCATCAGAACTACTGGATTCTTTTTTATTTTTTTTCTGAGTTTTTAATTCAATGTTCTCTTTCTGAGACTGCTTTTCTCTCTTCTGCTTCTTCACGTTTGCAAGCTTCTCTATGGTTTGTTCAGCTTCTCTCTTACCTACAAAACCAATCCAAAAATTCCAGCGAACAATTTCCACAAGAAAAGGGGGCAAACAAGATAATGGAGATGAAACAAACTTGCAATGAAGCCTTTTTTTTTTTTTTTTACATATATGACAAAAAGACTCACAACCAATGTTATGCAAAAAGAAAAATACAAACAATATATAAGCTTGGCTATAGTGGACGTGCAGTTACGTAAATATAGCAAGATGCAAAAATCACCTTAAACACAGAAAAGGAAGAAAAAAAAAATCAAATTTTGGCACCAAAATTTTAAAAGAAAACCAGAGCTTCACTCTCTAGAATCAAAGTTCAAACGTGCATGCAAAGTCACAAATGTTTAGCTAAGAGGTTAACATGTCCGAATTTTAAACAAACACAAAACAAAGTAACAAGACACAAAACATTAAAAAAGCTCACACCAGAAATTGAAAAAAAAAAAACAAAAAGATAGTAATAACAGATCAAAACACAATACAGTAAAAAAAAAAAAAAACAAACAAAGACCAGAGGAAAAAGGCAAAAGGGAAATCATACTCCAAAGATGAAACATCCCAAAAAGAAACAGTCTTTGAAACCCAGTTCTTTCCCCTAACTCCAGCCAGAACAGAACAGAACCATTGGAAAACAGATACAAGAACAGCACCATGAGACATGGAATAATCGAAACCCAAGAACCATACCTTTCTTTCCAGACTTAGAGACGGCAGCTAAGGCGGGAGCCGCATCGACCTTGAGAAGAAAAACAAATACGCACAAGCCCATCAGAAACCAAACCTCATTTTCCACAACACAAGATAACAAAAAAATAAAAACGCAAAACAAAGAAGAATAGAGGACCTTAAGCGTCGACTTCTTGCTAGACTTGCCCATGATTCACCGAAATTTGAGGCTTTTTTTCGAGGGCTTCGTTGAGAGAGATATCCAAGGCAGAGGGAGAGAGAGCTGCGGGGCGAATGGTAGTTTCCGCGAAAACCCCTAGTAAGGCTATTATATAAGATAAGATATTTTCGAGTTGCTAGGGTTTAAGGGGAGGATAAAAAAACAGAGAGGCGAGAGAAAGTGCGTGCTCATGCTCGAGGTGATGTTTTTAGGGTTTTAACGGGTTGGCGTCTCGTGATAGGTTGCTAAATATCTTTTTCGTTTGGTAAATTTTTGCTCAAATTTATGGAGAGAGGACCACTTAACCGGGCACAAGTTGAAACGAATTAATTTTTATTGCTTACTTTAAAGAAAATAAGAAAAATTCCCGAAATTCTAATTAATTACTTTATCTTTTTAACTCCTTATATGTTTTTCTAAAGTTAAACTAACTCTTTTTACGTAGGTTTATCATATTTATTTTAAAATATATTTTTATTTATATTTTATTTAAATAAAAAATAAAAATTTAAATTATAAATATTTATTTAAAAAATAAAAAATAAATTTCAAAATGATTTGTTTTCTCTTTTAAGAAAATAAAAAGAAAAAAAATATTTAAATTATATAATTTTTCTTTTTTAAAAAAAGATAAATTTGTAAATATTTTTTTGCCTCTGAAAAAAAAGAAAGAAATTTATAATGATTATTTTAGAAATTTTTTATTTTCCTTAATTAAAAGCATTTGTATTATACAAATTATATATATATATATATTATTAATATGAATTAATTAAATATATAATACAATATTATTAGAATATTAAAAAAATTATAAATTAACTAGTAAAAGTTTATTTGGTTATTTTTTGTTATAAATTTAGAAAAATAAGGCATTACGTTAATAAGTATAAAACAAAACAAAAAATTTAAGAATTATCATAGGTTATTTCTTTTTTAAAACATTTAAGGAATTAGGATTTCTAGGTTTAAATTCTTTCTTAAGGTTTAACCTTACAGATTTACGATGAGAAAATTTTATTTTAACATCTCCATCAATATATTCAATAATTTTTTCTAATTGTTTAACCTACTATTTAATAAGCTTAATTATTTTTTTTAAAGTCCATTTTTTCAAGTAACTTAACCTAATCCCAACTTATAATTCTAGAGATTGTAATATTTGTTTTATATCTATTAGTAAGAAATAAAATAGTAGTCCTTTTTTCAACTAATCAAATTGGAATTTCTTCAATTTATAGAATTATGATGTTTATAACCTTATAATATATCTTTTAAATAAGTATTGAGTTTTATAAAGCATGCATCATGTCAAATCTTTCAATTTTTATATTTAAACTCATTGTATATATTAAATTAGGATTTATTAATGAAAATGTAAAATTTGGAAAGCAAAAGAAATAAATTTGTTCATCATTTAAACTTAACTCAATTACTCTTAATAAGGAGTCATGAAAATGATTATATTTTTTATTTTTTTTATCTCTAACACCAATAATCACAAGTTTATTTAAATTTAGTCTCGTTGTAAATTTTAGAACTACTTAAATCATACCAATATAGAGGAACTTATATTTTCTTTGATGTGAGCTAATAAGTTATTGTGATAACAAGAAAAAATCATTATTACTCTAAGATAAGGATATGGTTTCTTCCATTAGCTTGATGATATAATCAAATTTAGGTAGGAAATTACCACTAGATTTATAAAAATGAAAAGAAGAAGATAGTTGTAATTTATAGTATTATAGATAATTATTATCTATATCTTCATTAATTATAATTTCTTTATTTTTATTATTATTACTACTAGAGAACCAACTTTCTCGTAATTTATTCATAAAATTTCATAGTATTATTGTCAATGATTTATGCTTAATGTTTAAAATGCTCAATTATGGTATAAAGGAGCAAATAATAACAACATGCCCTAGGTTTTAACTATAAAATTTAACAAATATTTAACTAGGTTATAGCTATGATACCATTCAACCAAAAGTAGCAGACACTTATTTAACCAAAAGCAATAAATGAAAACTACATAAACGAAGATAACAGATGGAAAGTAAATAAATGGAATTGAACTTATAAAGGAAAGTTTTCATTGAACTATAAGTTTCCAAGGCTTTTATTAAAATATGTTACAAGATAAAGATGGAGTAAAAAAGCTCTTATATAAAGCTAAAGAAGCCTTTAACTAAGTTAGAAGGTAAGTCTTATTTATATAAGAGGTTTGTTGCAATAGACAAAGCAAGTGATGTCCTAGCTTATATTATAGTCCAATAATCATCTACTTTGATAAAGTAGTTTTATTAAAGTGGTTTTAATAAAATAGCTAAAATGATTGGTGTTTTGTTGATCACTTTTGTTTTTATAACTCATAAGGATCTTGAAAATTTTGCATAACATCATTTGTTAAATCCTCGTCCCCTATTCTGTCACTTTCCATTTAATTATTATTATCTAGTTAGAAAAGAGTTGTTATCATTTTCATTAACTTTTCTTTGGATACAACCTCTATTGAAGCTTTAAGTAGGAGGTAATAGTTTAGTATTGTTAACTCATAATTTAATAACTCCTTTTGTAGTATAAACGCTATGCTTAAAGAATTCAAATTTCTCCCTCCATCAAATGTTTATTCTTTTTACCAATTTTGACACATGTTGAATGTTTTCTCCAAGGATATTAGTTTGTTTGGTCATAATTTGATAATCCCACTTAATGATCCACGACACATGATACAAAGTAAAAAATGTTAGTACTTTGTCTTTAACCTTTGGATTTTTTTTCTTTCCATAGAATTGTTCATAAATAGCTTAAACCTTTGATGAAATTGATATTAAGTGTAATCCTTACTTTATATACTAGGCTTTAAACCAATTGAGGAATTTAACTAGGTTATATGGTGAATGAATTTTAATAAACCAACTGAATCTCTTTTGTTTGTTTTCATAAAATATGACTTTTTTTCATACTTCAATATAGTTGAAATAATTAAAAATTTTAACTTTTTATCATTCTTTTAGTTCTTTATATGCTAATAAGTCTCTTTACTAGTCTTTTGGGGTTAAAATCTTTTTAATTTTGAATTTAGTATAAGTCCATACACTTTCAAAACTAGATTCCCTTTTTATTAGCTTAATAAGTAATGGAATTATTTTAATCAAAATTTGTTAGTAATAATAACAGTCTTTCATAATAATATAAAAATACATATTATCTCTTAAATAAACATCTACCACTTTATAAGGTTTGCATTATACATAATTATTTTCAATTGCTTAAATAAAATTTATAAATTTTGGAATAAAAGAATATGTTAAATTTAGATCTCTATTAACAACAAGCTTAAAACTTTTATTAGATTATTTATCAACTTTTTTTTTGTTGGGTTAAAAGAGTTAAATTACATGTTTGGCTAATGAAATAACCATCTTTGAAAAGGATGTAGGCCTTTACACCATGGGTCATTTACACACAAAGTTTGTCCCTGCAAAAATTTTTAACTTAAGAAATCTAAAAAAGAATTCAAAAATCCTTCTATAAAGTCAATTTTAAAATCAAATACAAATAATATGTCTTATCATTTTGCAAATGTTTATTTTGAAGTTATATTTTTAATATCTTTAGTTAAAATGTCTTTTGCAACTTTACAATTAACTATAATGATAAATTTTTGATTTAATAAATTATTTTTAAATTTTTAAATACATAAGACGATGGAAAGAATTTCCTTTTCAATTATTGAATAGTTAACTTTAGTTCATTTCTATATGTTAGAAGTAAAATGTATTAAGCTTTTTTTTTTTTTCATTCAATCATTATTTTAATATTCCTCTATATCTTATATCAAATGTATTAATATCAACTATTTTAAAAACATTAAGATGAGAAATTACTAAACAAGAAAGCTTTTAGCTCTTTGTTTAATTTTCTTGATAGTTTAAGTATGTTCTTTTATCCATTTTAGAGGTTTTTTTTTTCAACTTTTCAAATAATACTTTTGCATCACAGGTAAATTCTTTTAGATTAAAATATAAATATGATTTATATTAAAAATTTATCTAATAATAATGATATTTCTAATAATAATAGTTTAAATAAATAAATTATTATAATATATTTTGTTACAATAAAAATATAAATAAAAATTATATTAATGAATTCATCTAATAATAATAATAATTTAAATTAATACTCATAAATATAAATATTTAAAATAAATATATTAATATAAGCAATTATAGTAAAAATAATTCATTAATTAATAATTTAAATATTTTATAATTTCTATAATTTTTATTTTGTTATAATACTAATAATAATAATTATTATTTACAAATATTTAATAAAATGTTTATTATTATTAATATTTTATTTATAAAATTTATTTATTTTTGATAAATATATTATATGAATATTTTATTACAAATAGAAAGGAGAATGTAAGTATAATTAATTAGAGAGAATAGAAAAATAGTAATATTTATATATAAAACTATTGTATTGATATAAATATAAGAATGAGAATAAGAATCAGATTTTTTTATTAAATATTAAAAATAAAAATTATTTATTCTTATTCTTATTTTTATTTTTAATAAAAGTATTCTTAATTAATAATAAATATTTATTATTATTAATATTTTATTTATAAAATTTATTTATTAAATTTATTTTATATAAATATATTATATTAAATATTTTATTATAAACAAAAAAAAGAATGTAAGTATGATTAATTAGAAAAATGGAAAAATAATAATTTTTGTATATGAAAAAATTACATTTTTTATGAATATAAAAATGAGAATGAGAATAAATTTTTTTATTAAATTATAAAAATAAAAATTATTCATACTCATTTTTAATCTTATTTTTTAATAAAATTATTCTTAATTAAATGTCACCAAAATTTAAAACTAGTTACAGGAATTGTATCAAAGGAAAAATTAGGGTTTGAATCATAACTTATATAAGTTATATAATCATCTTTTGGAATAATTAAAAAAAAAATAAAAAAAAGAGGAAAACCTTAAACCTTAAAAAAGGACCAAACAGACGGTATAACATCGATCTTGCCCACACAAGCGCTCAACCTCCATTACATATTCATCTTACAATCTCCGTCTCTCGCTTTCTCTCTCTTGTTTTTCTCTCTCTACCTCTCTTGTAATTTATATGCCAATGAGCCGAGGTAGGGCTTGAAGTTTCTCGTAATCCAAGGTCTGCAACTATCGCGTTTTTCTTTTACTTTATATGTCTTCCTTTGATAATGTCCAATTTATTTATTTATTTATTGCTGTTTTCCGGATATTAAAATTGTAAGGAAAAGGGACGAAAGGGTCATGTTTTCTTGTGCATGTTTCATGGGTTTGTGCTGTTTGTTTCTGAATTGAATAATCTTGTACTCTTGTCTTCTAGATTGTTTACCTTGCGATTCTCAGTCGAATGTTAATTTTAATGTAGAAGAACGCCATGCGGTTTGGAAGGGTGCTTGGGCCACAAAAAAAAAGAAAAAAAAAGCTCTCTATTTAATTAGCAGGGTATAAATATTAACTGTCTATTAATATGCATTTCCTGGAGGAATTTTAGAAATCTGAGCGAAATTAACACTGGCAGAGACGGAGCAAAGAAATATGGCAGCAACCCTCACCTTCCCCCTCTGTCTTGTCTGTTTTTCTTTTTTTTTTTTTCTTTTCATCCAAGAATAGAATAGACTGATTTTTGAGAATGTTCTCGTACACCGAGGTAAAAAAATTGGTTTACTTGATTTTTTTGGCCCGGTTTGAATAGCTTGGTTGTGAAATCTTTCTCTCCCTGGCCTCAATCTGTTGAAATTTAGAAATCTGTTTTGGTGGGTTTGTTTGGTTTCTTGAGATGATAAGTCTGAAAAGGGAACTTCTGGTGCTGATTGTGGATGGTTGTGTGGCTATTACTCTTTCTTTTCCCTGTTTAATTGTCTTGTGACTCTTGCTAGTGTTTTCTTTTTCCTGTCCAACGGTTATGGCAGCAAAATGGAAGTTTTGATTTCCAAACTCATTGCTGTTGCACTTATTGGCGGTAATGCCAGGTACTGAGATGGTGAAATGGCAGCAGCAATTTCCTTTGCAACCCACTGTTGAAATCCCTGTGTTGAGTGATATTGTTCAATGAAAGAAAACATGGAGAAAGATGCATCAAAAAGAGCGCATGAAGTGTCCCTTTTGTTTCTGTATTAAAAATCTCATCAAAAAACACTTATAAAAATTAAGTTTTTTTTTTTTTTTGGGATGTTTACTTTCCACCGGAACCACATGCAAGGACACTGGGATAGATAGATGTTATCTATTTCCTTTCATGAACTTTGAGCCACTGGGAGAAATGCTTGCTGGTTGTGAAAATGCTTGCTTGCGTTTCATGCTTATGTATTTTCATGTTAAAGGATCTGCTTAGGTACTATTCATTGCATAAACATGGGTAGTATTGCATTAAACTTAGCTCTGTAATCACAAATTTATGGAACCTAAATGAACCTGCTCCTCTTTTTTGCAGTGCAGTGGGAGTTTAGAGCTGGAAACTGCAATGTATGCAAGGAGAATAAAGGGAAGAACTCAAATGTTGGGTACAATATTTCGGCCATCCAAGTATCTAATTAGGCCAAACTGCAAAGATCAGGCTTCCTCCAGATCCCTGAGCTGCACAAATGTTGTGGGATACTGTTCTGTACATGGTACTTTTATTGAAAGATATTTATTAAATTCAGGTTCATCTAGAGTTCCGGCTCCAAGGAAGATTTGTACTGGTTTGCATCCAAGGTCTTTATATTTAAAGAATAGTCAATTGCGCCTGTATAGTTCACAAGGTGATGGAAGAAATACAAGTGAGGATAAACCTACACCTGTACAAGACGGGGCTAATTTTGAAAAAAGAAGTACTCAGAAGGGGACAGTTAGAGAAGATGCAAGGCACAGTGATGCACATGCCCGACTAGCTGAACAAGATCAAAAGGAATGGCTTAACAATGAGAAGCTTGCCATAGAAAGTAAAAAGAAGGAATCACCTTTTTTAACAAGACATGAGAAGTTTAAAACTGAGTTTTTAAGGAAAGTTGTTCCTTGGGAGAAAATACACGTTTCTTGGGAAACATTCCCATACTATATCAAGTAATTACTACTGGTCTTCATTTTTTTTAATATTCGTTAACTGTTAGTTTTCATTCTATATAGAGTCAGTACTCATTTTAAAAGGAAAATTGTTAATAATTAATATCTGCTTTTAGTGAACATGCCAAAAGTATCTTGGTGGAATGTGTTGCTTCCCACCTGAAGCATAAGAAAGTAACGGATAGTTATGGAGCTCGTTTGATAACTTCAAGCTGTAGAATACTGCTTCAGAGTATTCCAGGTTGATTTTACCATCTTTTCCTGTATGTTTCATTGTATTTTACATGTCTTTGAGTTCCTGGTTGTTTATATAACAAAGCCAATTGCAGGTACTGAGCTTTATAGAGAGAGAATAGTTAAAGCACTTGCACGAGATTTACAAGTTCCCTTGTTGGTTCTTGACAGCAGTGTTCTTGCTCCTTATGTAAGAACATTAGAATACTTTGGTGATATGTGTTTGTTGTGAAATCATTAGTTTCTAACCTGAGAACAAGTCGTACTGATTTTGCTATTGGTTTCTGCAGGATGCTGACGATTACTTGGCAGAGGGTGAAGATGATACTGCAGAATCTGGGGAGGACTGTACTTCAGAGTCAGAGGTTGAGGATGAGAATGAGGCAAATACTGAAGAGGAATGGACAAGCAGTGCTGAGGCCAAATCAGATGCTGATGATGATGTAGTTGATGCGCAGGCAACTGCGGAGGCAGCAATCAAGAAGCTTGTTCCAATGAATGAGCTTGAGGAATTTGCTGAGGAGTTTGCTAAGGTGCACTTTATAATCTTTCAGCTGTAAATAGAACCAGTTATCTTCTGCACAGCATGCTATACTTGGCTTCATTTTAACGATATATTTTGACTTTTGATTCATATCGAGGCATGCACAGATTTTTTTTCCCTCTGTCTACTTAAAATAATAAAACAATTGTTTGCTTGCTTCACCAATCTATTTATTGTTGAAAAATAAATGTCCTAAGACTTTTTACAAACCAGTTAAGCAAAACCCAAGTGGAAGTCCAAATCACATATAAAAATAAAAGTGAAGAAAAGAGAATATTAAATTTTTTAAGGACACTGATCTTGAACCTATAATGCATGGAATGGAGAACTTAAAAAAGTCTAACCCAAACAGTGTTAGCTGTGGACACATCAAGTGGCTGAGTTCATCTTTGGTTACAATCACATGAAAAGTACTCTATAATTTTGTGGAAGAAGAAAGATAATTGAATTAAACAAAACAATCAAGACAGTTGAGTTATGCCACATCACTTACAAAAACAGGTTAAAAGAATTGGAATAAAATAAAACATGTCACTGAGTAAAGGCAGAATTAGCAATGCCAACTCTATCCTCCACCATGTTGTTGTGCTCAATGGTTTGGAAGGGACTAAGTAACCAGGTAGCTGCCATTGGCAATGTATACACAGAGGGAAATAGGGTCAAGAGGATTCTAAAAACCAACGAGAGAAAATTAAGAGAAATTGTTGTCTGCAAAATGCAAATCCAATGACAATCATAATTTTAGGGATAAATACATTGTACTTAGCCTAGCCATATTCATCACAAATGGAACACATGAAATTTCTTGTAAGAAAAGGTGCCATGTCTAAAACAAGCTTATGCTAGTTTTCTTGCATTTTTTCTTTCCATGTCTGAAAAAAATAGGTTGTCTTAGTGAAGCAAAGAGGAAATGGGACATTCTGGTCTCTCTTTTCTGAAGTATATTTTGAATTTATGCTTACACCATTGAGTTGCTTTAAGCTGGTGACTTGCCCTTTTTGCTGCCACCTTGTCATGGTTAGAAAATTTGTGTCCTTGAGCATGCTCTGAGGACCTGTTTATGGGGGAAGCTTGGCTAGCAAGTTATTCTGGACAATGACCTAAGTTCTGATCTTGAAGGTTCAATTTTTGGCAGAGAGTGACTGGAGAACCTGAAGATTCTTCGAAGACCCCAAATTCTGAGGCTTCTGAGCCTTCTAATAATTCCAAACGACCACTTAGAAAGGGTAACATTTTTCATCTTATGGTATCAAGTTTTTCTTTTTGTCCTATTTTAAAGAAAAATTCTAGAACTTCTGCTTTGCTCTGTGTTAGCCTCCCTGACTGTTATGGCTTCCTCAAAAAGTGAATTCGAATCAAATGTGCATCTCTGATTTGTTTTCACCTTGACTTACCTTCTGTTGATTTATTAATCTCTCTTCCTCATTTGCTTTGAATTCTGGCTTACTTTACATTTGCATGATTGTTGAGGAATGTTTTCAAGGGAGAAAATCTTTGGATCTGAATATGCATACCACAAGAATCTGATGCTCTTATCTTATTCTGTGCAAATTTAAAGTCATTATTTACTTAGTGTGTACCTGTTTAGGGCATTTTGTTGAAATTCAACTCTGGTTCTTTTCCATAAACATTCTAGCAAGGTGCCTCTTCAGGTCATTTTCTGTTCTGCTAGTTCATTTTGGCATTAACCCGTTTCTGTTTTCAGTCAATTTGAGGCATCTCAAATGATGAGGCTTTTAATGTCTTATTTCTTTTGGTATCTTCCTTGCATTCTTATCTCATTGATTACAATCTTACCCCCATTTAGCAAGGTTATTTGGAGGTTAAGATAATTTTTGCTGCTGGGGTTTTCTTTACCTTGGTGGTGTTAGTTGAACTATTATGACTTTCATGTTTGTGCTGAAGAGATCCAAATCTTTCCATTTAGACAATCTTTGATTTGCATTTTGCCTTAGATATCCAACTCAACTAATTGGAAGAAAAGTTTAAAAAGCAAAGTTTTAGATGCTTACTTCTTCTTGCTTCATCATCTTTTGTTAGGGGATCGGGTGAAGTACACTGGACGTTCTGTTCGCATTGAAGCTGATAACAGGTACATCGATCTTTAATGAACAGATAAGACCCAGCATGACACAAAGTTTGTCAAGCTTTAGTGTTGGTGTATTATCAATACCCGAGATCACTGGGTACACTAAATATAGTCACATAGAATGATATGCTTGAAGTTTATAGAATCCTAAAGCTTTTGGTATGTTGTTTTATAGTTTAACAAGTTCAATCCATTGATAATACATTCAAGTTATGCACACTGTAGCTGAACTGATTATGGCTTCAGGTTTGATGCATTTGACATGCATATGATTATACATCTATCATTTGCTGATATAATACATCAAGGCCACTGTTTTTGGTTTTATTCTTGTTTGGTTGTGTGCTGGTCGTATTCACATCAATGTCTGCTTGATAGTTAGTGCTGGTGCTTTGCAGCTCTGTCAAACATCGTACTGTTATATACAGGCCATAAGTATTTGATGCTACTTTTGTTACATCTTTTTGCAAGTGCATTGGGCCATTTATTCCATCCTCAAGTCTGGAATTCTGGGTTTGCATTTTCCCCTTACATTTCATGCTTAGTTTGTTCCCTTCGCATTTCAAGGGCATATAGCATATATGTGGATTGGGAATTTTTGCCAATCATCTGGAAATATTACGTTGCTGAGTTATTAATTGGGTTATTTTTCACTATTTTGGATTTGTTCCTTTGCATTTCAAGGGCATATAATGTATATGTGGATTTGGAATTTTTTGCTAAACATCTGGAAATATTACATTGCTGAGTTATTAATTGGGTTGTTTTAACTACCTTGGACAAATGAACCTATTTCAGGAAGGTCTGGTCCATGGTATATATTTTAAAAATCATCTAGCATGAACTTATCCCACGCACAAACTTTGGCATCACAGGATCATGTTGGGGAAGATTCTGACGTCTGATGGTCCCAAAAATGCTTTTACAATAATTCGTGGCAGGTGGGTTGGTAAGTTGTCATGATGTCTAGAGGAGACCACATAGGTGCCACTGTAATCTTGGAATTTTATTGAAAAACTTTGGTTCATTAGCTGTGCTTCATTTGCGACATGAGCATCAAAGTTGGTTTCTTTTCCTCGTATGGCCTTGTCGGGGATTTTTGTAGGATAGAATTAGTTTTCTTGATGGGTAAATTTATGTGGTTCACAAATTAATGGAGCTGTCAGTGGCTTTTTCCTTAGTTTTGCTCAACTAGTTTTTGTAAAGAATGGTCCTTTCTGGATGTTCAAATTGTGAAGCACTTGCAAGTTAACTACAGGTTCACATTTCTTAAATTTTATGGTAGTTTCTTTCAGCAGATAGGTTTTTGGGTTTCATATGTAATTATCTATGATTAAGGCCTTTGTTGGTAACTGCAAACTTGCTTTCACTAAGAATGGGAAAGATTTATGCATTGGTGTGTACACCTACTGATTCAAGTTAATAAGAAAAGTGCTTGAGGTCTTAGCTAGAATTCAGAATTGGAAGAAAGAAAATTGCTCTAGGCTTTAGCTAGAACTAACAATGAAAAAAAAAAAAATCTAGTTATGTCAAAGCAAAGGAAAATAACCATCATAATTGGGAACACCAATATGAGAACTGTCATATTGGTTTTCTGGTGAGGTCAACACATGCAGAATGTGTTTCTTTGTTGATGAGACTGTAGCATAATTAGTTTCCCTATTGATTCATCATACATGTGGACCTTGTTTCTCATGCGCGTGCCCAAGCATTCACAGAAATGCTTGCTTTTGCATTTAATTGATATTTCACATGCACTGAGAGCAATCTGCTGACTTTCTTTCAAAAATCATGACAAACTAAAGAATAAGTGTACTGTATCACCAACTGGACCATGGACTGGCAGTATCCAACAGCTGAGTTGCAATATTAGTTCACTGGATTATGTGAAACTTATTTTTCTGGATTTTGCTTGCCTATTTAGGGCGAGTGATTCTTGTATTCTGGGCGACTGTCAGTGGATTTGTGGTACATCATCTGAGATGATCAGTAACTGGTTATAAATTTCTGGTTCTGCTTGCTAGCTCTGCTTTTGAGCTTAATGCTATCTATATGTCATCTTGTTTTTTCATTTTCATACAGAGAACTGTTCCTTCTAGACAGTGAACTATTGAGTCTATTTTGGAATTTAATGGGTTTGCAGGGTCTGATATGATTATTTTATGTGCTAAATTTATTGATGTTGTGGTGACTCAGTTCTGGTTATTTCTTGATGTATGGATACTGTTACCTGGGATGTTACCTTAGCATGTTAAGGTGTTGAAAAGTCATTGAACTAAGCCTTGAAAATTCATTGTTACTCAAATGATGTTACCAATCTTGGACCTTTAAGTTTTCCACACATCTATGAGATAAAATTCATGGAGATTCTTTTAATAAAAGTTTTATGTAACTTCAGGACTTTATCAAGTGGTCAGCGTGGGGAAGTTTATGAAGTGAATGGAGATCGGGTTGCTGTTATTTTGGATATTCCTAGTGACAGTGAAGCAAACAGAGTGAAGGATGCGACACTTGCAGAGCAGCCTGCAAAAGCTCCAGTTTGTTGGATAAATGGTAAATCTCTTGCTTATCGAGATTGTTTTGCTTATCAGATGAAAATAAGAACTGTAGAGATTAAACCTTACAAAGTCATTAATTGTATAAAGAATATTGAGAGGAACACTTGGATGTATAAAATTCAGGTTTCAAATGTCGACATGACTTTATGTTGCTTGAAGATGCTCTGTATGGCTGTTTAACGTCTGAATGCAAACAAAAGTAGTTGTTTGCTCAGATGCAAGTTAACTGATTAGTTTTGCTCATGTATAGTTAAAGACATTGAGTATGATCCCGATGCGGAGTCAGAAGATTGCTATGTAGCAATGGAGGCTCTATCTGAGGTACAAGTGCCTGATAATTTTTGTTCTTATAACCTGCCTGTTCTTATTTTTCTTTTAAGAATTGGTATTTGTTTGTCTTTTCTCTGCAGGTTTTGCATTCCATGCAACCTCTTATTGTCTATTTTCCAGATTCTTCTTCATGGCTGTCTAGGGCAGTTCCCAAATCAAATCGCAGTGAATTTGTCCATAAGTTGCAAGAAATTTTTGACCAGTTACCTGGTCCTGCTGTGTTGATATGTGGCCAAAACAAAGTTGAAAGTGGATCAAAGGAGAAAGAGAACATTGTAAGAGCTTTTATTCAGCTTATTCAGATAAAGACACCTTTTTCAACGTGTTTCTTCTCTGTTTCATGTTATGATGTTATGTTTTGATTGAACAGACTATGATACTCCCAAACTTTGGTCGTTTGGCTAAGCTGGTAAGTCTTGTAGACCTTCCAAATATGTTTTACCTTAGGGGACCAAATTCTTTGCATGTAATGATTGTTTTCATGTTTATATGTCATCTATACTCTTCTTTAATTTCTATCTAATACGAATATCAAATTCTTCTATTTTACAGCCTCTCTCTTTGAAGCAACTTACCGAAGGACTTAGGGCAACTAAGACATCTGATGATAACGATATACATAAGCTCTTCACTAATGTTATGTGCATATATCCCCCAAAGGTAACTAGCTGTCTCCTTTACCTGCTAGTTCTTGGTTTAGTGAATCCTGTGCCCATGGTAGTACAAGAGATCTTTCCATTTTCCTTAGAGAGACAAATTGGAGGTTGTTGCAGTTGGATTCTTGATTGCACCCAGGATGGTGGGGTCTAAATTGAAATCTGCTGATTATTTTCATAACTAAATTGTGAATTGAAGAATGGTTGGACCATTGATCTATTATGACAAGTTAATTTGTGCTTGGTGAATATTAATTGAAAAACGGTGTGGTTTTGGTGAAAGTACAATAGCATGGATGAAGTTAAGAGCACATTTTTAAAATGTAGTGCCAATTGATATTCAAAAGATGATCTAAAACACATAGACAAAGCTTAGCCTTTTAGGTCAAAAGACCAAATTTGCACAATTGTGCGAATGATAAACGCAGATTCTGTGTTGACCATCTAGATTTCTTTGAGATTCAAACTAAACAACTGAAAATGAATGTTTGGCCAGTGTGATGTATGTTATTCTTTTATCTTTTGATTTGCAAACTATGTTCTTGTTCTTGGAAAGATGTGATCATGATGGGAACATTGATTTGATTGGTTCACAGAAGTGTACCAAAAAGTTCCTAAATAGCAAAAGGCTTCAAGTTTATTTTCACTTCAGATTTCATTCTTATGCTCACCTATATATACTAATTTTTTTATTCTTCTGTGGGAAGTTCATCGCCAGTATAACATGGTAGGAGAGTAGTGTTCTAATCTTGAGTTTTGTACTTCGACTCACATAAGTGGACTTTTTTTCTTTAGCCTTAATAGAAGTGCTCCTCTTTTGGTATGCCATTTTGTGTTCACCAAGCATGCTTTAGGCTTACTTTAACCCTGTTGATGTCAAATTTGGCTATAATTGGAGCTTATTTCAGCTATGGAATGTGAGTTTTGGAAAGGAAGGATTGCATCCATAAAACTACACACAATTAGACAGCTGGGGGCTTCAATGTTTGTAAGTCCTTTTGGCAGCCTAAATATCTTACCTCCCACATTTTACAGGAGGAAGATCTCCTTAGGACATTCAATAAGCAGATTGAAGAAGACAGGAGAATCGTTATATCCAGAAGCAATTTGAATGAACTACATAAGGTATAATTTGAAAGTATTTTTGCATAACAGCACTGTTTTGGTTAGATTTACCACATCGTTGTGCTGGATGTACCTTTGGATACCACACTAAGCTATCTTTACTCTCTCTCTCTCTCTCCTTCATGCACAACACACACACACACACACACACACACACACAAATCCAGCTCTCCCAGACACACATGATCTCACTGACTTTCCTCTATTCCATTTAGCTACAATGTTTGATTGTCAGTGATGTGATTAACATGCAGGTCCTTGAAGAAAATGAGATGTCATGCATGGACCTGTTGCATGTGAATACTGATGGTGTCATACTGACTAAACAGAGTAAGAAACCAAGTCAAAAGTACTGATTTTGGCTCATGAGCAAACTGTCTCTGCATTACATGCATATTAGTGTATCCTTACTATAGATGCTAGGAGAAGATAGGACAGAAACTGCCTTATTTTCTATAGTCAAGGAATCAAATTGCAGCTCTCATTTCTGTGGAATTAGTGAGTTTATTTGGAGAGAAATATGACCCAGAAAGGAAACTTGGATGTGGCTCTGGTGATAAATAAAAGCAGATTGAGTGTATTTTTTGCACCTCCAAGAGAAGTCAGATTTGAAATTCGTCAGGGGGGATGTGAATAAGCATCCATGTATTTTAGACATTGAGCTTCATTTAAGTGGTAGAAAGCAGTTGGGATTGTCATTTTACATGATTGTTGAGTGCCAATTATCAATGAGATGAAAAGGAATATTTGATGGCTTGCCTATTTGAACTGTAAGGATGGGCTTAAATAGATCTTCTTTGGGGTTTTATTGGCTAGTTAAGGAATGTTATTGATCAGAACTCGGTGTACCAACTGTTGGATAACTTCAGTTTTAGCTGCTGATTTCTTATTGCTGTTAGTTATGGTGGGATACAAATAGATGGGTGGCTATGTAGACTTAACAACATCTGGATGATGAAAGGCGAGGCAGGGATTTCTACCATGCATTCTTTCTAACTGCCTTAAATAACTATGTCACCTCATTTGTTGGATGAAACAAGAAATATTGGTATTTGACAATGCTCTCTTTAGTGGTGTACAAGAAAATATCTTCTGTTATATTTCAGTACCAAATGGTTATCTTCATTTCACACAATAAGCCTTCGGTAATTTCAAACCATCAATTTTGAAGTAGTCTCAAAAACATAATTGTTTCTTGTAATCAATTGCTAAGAGAATTGTGGAACCTATTTAATGTTAAAGGAATGGAGTTATTAGTCGAAGTTGTTTTTGATATGGCCATTCATTGTACATAGATAATGTGATTCTGAATCAAGAATGTTTAACTTTGATTTATGTAAAACTTTCATGCAGACCTTGTGTATTATTACTGTTCTTTTGACAAGAAGCCTTAATGTGTTTTGTTTTTCTGATTTACCATTTATAATTGGAAATTACCTGTTCTCTTTTTGTTGGCAGAGGCTGAAAAGGTTGTTGGCTGGGCTAGGAATCAGTATTTATCATCTTGTATGCTGCCATCTATAAAAGGGGATCGATTGTCCTTGCCTCGTGAAAGGTATGCATGCCTTATCCTTGTATGTTAACCAGAAGTGTGTGACCTTAAAACTTATTTCTGTGTTTTTCATGCAAAGCCTGGAAATTGCCATTATGAGGTTGAAGGAACAAGAAATCACATCTCGGAGGCCATCACAAAATTTAAAGGCATGACTTGACATTAGCTTTTATTTTCAAATGATCCTGAAATGTTGAAACATTTGCATCTTGTGTTTGTCTCTAATGGATAGAATTTCAGCAGAACCTTGCTAAGGATGAGTATGAAAGCAACTTTATCTCGGCTGTGGTACCTCCTGGTGAAATTGGTGTCAAATTTGATGATATAGGTGCTCTTGAAGATGTGAAGAAGGCACTGAATGAACTTGTCATTCTTCCAATGAGAAGACCAGACCTTTTTTCTCATGGAAATTTGTTACGAGTACTGATATTTCTCTTTATCTCTCTCTCTCTCTCTCTCTCTATATATATATATATATATATTCTACAGTGGCTGATTATGTAAACCTCATTCCAGCCCTGCAAAGGAATATTACTTTTTGGGCCTCCTGGAACTGGGAAAACGCTTCTTGCCAAGGCACTTGCAACTGAGGCTGGGGCTAACTTTATCAGTATAACTGGTTCAACCCTTACCTCAAAGGTTGGCTGTAGGAGTTTAAGTAACAAAACATCCATGATCCATTTTTTCTGCCATTGCAAAGGTTCACTGAATTTGTCAAAAAGATTGAAAATCTGTTGCATGCTTTGTGTAAGCAAGAGCTATGTGCCTTATAGTATGTTTTAATTTATAAGTTCCATTAAAGAACTCCATGTGGTACTCTTTCGAGGTTTAGCTATTCTTTTGTATTCTAAAATTTGAAATTGCAAAAGTAAAACTGCCTCTTCTGGCACTAAACTTTTCATGCTGTTACCAGATGCCTATCTCACAATGTGCTTATGAAATAGGGATAGCCCATGCTGATGAAAAATAGAATGTTATGCTTATTGATGGATAGTTTTTAGTTTAGCATTAATCTTGAGCAAATTGAGTTTTATATTATTAGATTCAGAGTTTCATGTGATATTTTGAGAACTTTAGTTTCATCCTTGCTCAATAAAATATTAGCTCAAAAAAATAATGAAAAAGAGAAGGATAGAAATGATTTGAGTTCTTGTAGTCATCAGGTATCCTAATTCTCTAAAAATTGGTGGGTCCTCATGTGTGTTCCCCATATCCGTGTATCTGTGGATCATCCTAAATATGGTATTGATTATTATCTGGTGATTAGGTTATCAAGTTTTTCTAATTGGCTATATCGTTGAACAGTGTAAGAAATATTAAAAAAGAACTTTTTAAGCTAATGAGCATGGTCAATGGTTTCTGTTAGTTGATGGGGAAAAATCCATCTTTGTCATCTAGAGAGGAGTTGATATGCAGAAAAGCATTGGGATAGCTTTCATAATATGGGAGATGGGATGGTCTTCTTGTTGATATTGTGTTGTTGAGGTCACTGCCTTGCTGGAATTACATCTGTCTATACATCAATATATTCCTCTATATATATATGGATATGGACACCACACATGCATTTATGTACACTGGTTCACATATATGCATGATGTGTGTGCACTTCTAGTCCGAGTGATATGTGGTAGAAGTTGTATGATTGTTTAGTGTTGAGCATGAACTTTTGATTTGGGTAAGAAATGCCGTGTGCTAACTTCAGTAATGTTTGAAAAAGTTAATAGAATTTTGTCAAAAGTTGCTGCCTTTTTGGCTTTCACTACAGTGCTTATTGTTATATTATAATCTTTTGTTACAGTGGTTTGGAGATGCTGAAAAACTTACCAAAGCTCTCTTTTCCTTCGCCAGTAGGCTGTCTCCTGTCATTATATTTGTTGATGAGGTGAGTTTTCTTCTTCAAAGAAAGAAACAAAAAGTACATAACAATAAAGACCATTGTAAAATTAATGTTGTTTTCCTGCCTATTGAAGCCTAGATTTTTATGTGTTTTGAGAGCCTTGTGCACTATGATGTCCTTTTATTAAATTTATTGTTTTCCGCTTAGAAGAGTCACAACTGTGGAATTGGATAATGAGCTGTTAAGCACAAAGAAAAATCTCTTAAAAAGATGTTCTTGAGCTTTGTGAGTACCAGAAGATATGCCTCTTTGTAGGAGCACCACAGTTTCTTCTTTCATTTTTTCCTGACGTTATTAATGATATTATATACTGGACCGTCTATGTGACCTGGCATATTAGATTCAGAAAATAACTTGTTTGTCAATTTATTTTATGAATTATGAAGTATTGGAGATACAGCTGCATGGTTTTTCTCTAGTTTATCCATCTCTGCTTTTATTACATGTCATGCTTAGCTCCCACTAACTTTTACAACATAGCTTTGAAAATCATTCCTTGTAATGTGCTTCCAAGGCTGTGTTCCCTGTATACTATGGTCTTTATCGTCTCATGTGGTTTCTGCAAAAGTTTTTGTTCTGATCACATTGTCTGCAAAAAAGTGTCCAAAGCTTTTTTCAGTAGGAGGGACTGGAGTGTACCAGAAAATTAGTAGATTATTATAAAAAATTATCTTAAAATGATTGTCCAGCTGAGCTGTGTCAAGCTTTAGCATGCTCAAGCACACATTATTTATTAAATGATACTGAAAATCAGGCTAAGTATTAAGCCCATTTAGTTTGTGAGTGAAGCCAAGTGCAGCCTAACCATGTTCAATTAAGGGCAAGCCGAGAAGCTAAGCTTTTGAGCTATTCCTGAAAGACTGGTTTATGTTTGTGATATTAAGAATAATAATACATGTTATGGTTTGTTTATAACAATAAACAATAGTTAAAGATTAAGAAAAAACTTCATTGTAATGGAAATTGAAGCAATTGATCAAATTACTAAAATCTTTAATATTAGTATATAATTGCAAGTAATACTTAGTTTAAAAATGAGCATATCAATTTTGTTAGCAATCTTGCTAACAACCCCACCCATGTGCTTGATGATCCAGGCTAAATATTGCTTACATGAGCTCCTTTACTAAGCGAGCTTCAAAGTTATGCTAAGGAATTGCTAGTTAAAGAAATGAACGAGCTCAAATCAGCCTTTGTCAAATTGAGCTAAATCTTAATGCATAACTTGACTCATTTGTAGCAGCATACTGAATTGAATATTATCAGTGTTGATTATCTACTGTAATTTTATGAATTTCTGCACCTCAATGTCCTTCTCTTCCTATTCGTCCTTGTTATGGCTGCACTGACTGAACATATTCATGACAATCTCCTGTCATGTTTGTTATTTGCTGATGTTATTTGTCTTAATAGATGATACTAGAGAGGAAATTGCCTAAAAATTAGAATTTGGAGAGATACCATGAAATCTAAGAGGTTTAGGTCAAGTTGCACAAAAGCAGAATATATGCATTGTAATTTTTGCTATGTTGGGAGTGAAATAGGACATACTATCAGACTAGGTGTTGTAGAAGTCTCTTGATGTGCCCAATTTAGTTATTTAAGCTCTATTATACAGAAGGATGGAAATATAGAGGATTTTCTTCATAGGGTGAGAGTTGGATGATTAAAATGGAGGTGTGCTACTAGAATTTTGTGTTACTGCAAAATTTTGAGGGAGAGGGATTTGTGTTGGTTTGAACATGTCCAACATAAACTTAAAAATGCTCCAATTAAGATGAGGGACCAAATCTAGGTGGATGGCGAGACAAGAGGGAGGGGCGACCTAAGTTAACTTGAGAAAGTTTGGTGAGTAAGGATTTAAAACAATTACACTTCACATCCAACTCAGTCTGTAATAGAATGAAATGACAAGACAAGATTCATGTAACTGACCTCAATCAAATTTGGGATTAAGGTTTTGTTGTTGTTGTAATATTTTACTTAGGTTATAAAGAACAATTTTGTTTGATTTCCTTAAGTTACATATATACTCAGGTTGACAGTTTACTTGGTGCTCGTGGTGGTGCTTTTGAGCATGAGGCCACTAGAAGAATGAGAAATGAATTCATGGCAGCATGGGATGGATTGAGGTCAAAAGATAGTCAAAGAATCCTTATCCTGGGTGCCACAAATAGGCCATTTGATCTGGATGATGCTGTAATTCGTCGCTTACCAAGAAGGTAAAAGTTGCACTAGTAATTGGAAAATGCCTTCCCCATTTTGACTGTTATAAGCTGCATATCTCATAGTAGTTCATTATGTTGAGTTCTTCTGTGATCCAGGGGGCTTTTCTCTTCTATTTAAAGAAATAACAATTTTGCTTTTGGAAATATGATTTGTGGTTATTTAGGATATATGTGGATCTACCTGATGCTGAAAATCGTATGAAGATTCTTAAAATAATTCTCACACATGAGAATCTAGAACCTGATTTCAAGTTTGACAAACTTGCAAATGCAACCGAGGGATATTCTGGTAGTGATTTGAAGGTAATGTGCTGAAGATAAAGATGAACTTATTAGTATGAGTGTCTGGTGTTTATACTTTTTCATAATGTTGTTTTGCAGAATTTGTGTGTTGCTGCAGCATATAGACCTGTTCAAGAACTTCTAGAAGAAGAAAAGAAGGTACATCTTGCATTTGATTTTTTTTGAAGGTCTAGGTTTTTCCATCATGCATGCACCTGGGTGGAGTTTACATTTTCTTATTAGAAAACACTATATTCTCTTGTTGTTTAAATCTAACTAGACCTTAGTTTTCTTTTCCATATTAGTAACCTTCCTATTCAGTGCTTGCTGAGTTGTTATGATCTATTGGCATTTTCATCTTTCTCTATTACAGGGCATATGTTTCCACTCACAAAAACAAACAGAAAGGCATAACATATAGTGAACCGTCAATTGAGGGTAGAAAGAAAGTCAGTAGTACAAACCTGTTAATGCTTGACATTAGCTAGTTCTCTCTCCCTAGGGGAGACTGCTGAGTTCTCTATTTATTTGGAGACAGTTGATATAGTTTGTAGTGTTTGGAGCTTATATTTTAGATGTAGGATGTTAGAGATTAAGGTTAGTGTGTTAGTGTGTGTGATATAAGCTTCTGAACTATTTCAAACTTCAGTGAGAGAGAGAGAGGGAGAGAGAGAAATTAAGTAAAAAAGTTTGGTGGATGTAATTCTGATATTAATATTTTATTAAAAACAGTGGCAAATTATGCAGTGTTATTTGGAATTAGCTAAGTTGAATCAGGGTTCAATGGTCATAATTATGAAGACCCAGGTCCTTTTTAAAATCTGGATTATGTGTTTTTCTATAAGATCTTGTGGTTCACTTCAAAATTGATGCCCATTTATCTATGATTGACTAAGTGAAACCGTAACCTGAGGTAGACCTCATCAATTCATCTGAACCTTGTCTCATAGAAAGAGTAAAATAATAAGAGGAAGTTAAAGAATCTTGTATCCTTGTTAAATGCAAAGAGTGGGTGCATGAGCATGCACAAACCCACTGATTTATGCATACATGAATGCACACATGCCGACACCTACAGTAATCCTTGGACTGGTAATGAGTGAGCTGCCAGCAACACAAAAGCTTTTTTGCTGGTTGCCTTCTGTAATTTGTCCGCTATAGCAAGGAGCCAGGTCATGGACTATGGCTGCTGCCTTCAATAGCTTTAGCTGTCACTGCAACTGCAGATTGCCATCCAAGGATTCCTTTTTGTTTTTGTTCTCATTTAAGTACTTGATAAGGAAGAGCATGAATGCTTCTTCCTGCAGTATCATTAAAGGCTCACCTATGGAGATTGCTTCTGATACCTTCAGGGAAGGCTCACTTCACAAGGCACCTGCTGTTTTGTTGGGGCAGGTGTCGATCCTTAGTTGCAACTGTGCAAGGCACTGAATAAGGCATGCCTATCTGATGTCAACTGCAGTCATCTTTTTTTTTTTTCGTTTTTTCCCTCTATTACAAACTGGAACTGTTTTTAGACAAATTTGTTGTCATTGTTTTGGTTGCACAAAAGCATAATCTACTATGAAAAAGTAGTAGGAAATGGGTTTCATCCCCCCCCCTCTCTCTCTCTCTCTCACACACACACACACACACACTTGACCCTCTGTTTTAGTCCCTTCCACTGTCCTTCTACTCCTGCTACCTTCCATATCTTCTTTTTTTTCATTGACTTTTCCACAACAGCTTCCTTGCTCTCCATGCTCCTACTCACTATCTCTCTCTTCCTCTCCATATCCTGCTTCTCTCAATCATTTTTTCAGGTTCTGTAGTTTTGAACATCAATTGCTTACTCCAGAAAAAATTGAGATTCAAATTGCTATTGGATTTATAACATGTTGATGAAAGTTATTGTGAACAAGCTGGAACACAGTGTTCTTGACAACTATACTTCCCAACCATATACTTTATTAAATGATGAACGATTAATTAACATGATCCAAACACAATAAAGCCAGTCTAAAACTGGCCTTGAGGAAGTTGTCTTAATGTGACCTGAACAGATTACTATTCTTTGGAGAATAATATGTTTGGTGTAACCAATGATTCCTTTTTGTCACTTCTAAAAGCTGTAGTATGTATGACAAATGAAATATGCTTACATAACAAAGGTCTGTTGAATGTGAAGTTTAGGCTGTCCCAAAAAACATGTGAGAGGCACCTTAGCTGCCTTGGGGCATTAGGTGCACGTGGATTCTGGCATTACAATCCCATGACATTCTCCAAATATCCCTTCTGCTGCCTGGGAGAAAACAACACACATACACTGATGCACACAAAAGTACTTACCGGCATGTAAATGCTTGCATCTTTTGCAGTAGGGAGGTAAATGGGCAGGTTTAAACTTTAACCCTGTAACTTCACTTTTTTGATGACGAAGAATTCTTTTCAGACAAACCCCAACTTGTTAGCATGACCCCGCTGCCATGGCTCTCAATTGTTTCAACGTATGCACCCACATGAATTCGAACATGAGAATGTGGCCTATACACTAGCTCACCTTTTACTTATTGTTGATGAGTGCTTCATTATCTAATCATGTTTCACTTACAGGGACGCAAGAATGATGTGGGTCCAGCATTGAGACCACTTAATTTGGATGATTTTGTTCAATCAAAAGCAAAGGTAAGGAATTAATCTCTTTGCTTGGGATTTTTTCGTTGTAGTCCAGTGTGAAGGATAAGACTACAAAATGCTACAAATGCCTAGGTAGGCAAATGCAGAAAACTGCTTGTCTGGGACTTGAAAGAATTTCACTTGTAAATATAAAGGCTATGCATCGATCATGCAATTTGATGGTTTTGTGACCTTCCTGCTTTCATTAGGTTTTAGTGCTTGTTTGAGTAGACTCTTGTGCTTTAGTTAGGTGCTTACATTTATGTTCTGTTATGTTGAATGAGTTAGGCAGGCATTTGTTATTGCTACCTAGAAATGTTCCTGAAAGATTTTGGTTTATTGGCACATATGAAATTATATGTCTACCATGGCCTTTAGTTGCAGCACAATTTGTGGGTGTTTGGTGCCATTGGCAATACTTGGGCTGCTTGATTTTATTTGAAGTTATAGAGGGAGGAACTTGTTGAGTGCTGTTTGATTTAACTTTTTTCTGTTTTGTTTTGTCATCTGAAAAAGCAAAAGGCGCAGATATTGAAATAGGAAATCAAATTTAAAAAGGATGGTAATAATGATGGTATACTTAATTTGTGTGTTTCAATTGTGCTTTTATGGATGGGAATTATTATAATCATTTTTTAACTTTTGATGCATCTTATAGATTTCTTTTTCCCCCATTGAAGTAATTATGCACATATTGCAACCAAACATGCTTCCTAACCTTTTCCACATCAAGCCAAGGGCATGATTTTAGGTCAATTCTGTTATCTCTTTGGTTCTTTACATCGGTCACCTTGTTCCCTGCGGAGCATCCTATGAATTGCCTTTGTGCCATATGAATTGCCAGAAGATAATATTTTCATGTATAACAACAGGTGGGCCCCTCTGTTGCCTTTGACGCCACAAGCATGAATGAGCTGAGAAAATGGAATGAACAGTATGGAGAAGGCGGAAGCAGAAGAAAATCTCCCTTTGGTTTCTGAAAGCAAAGCGATTAGGTCAGTTAACTTAATTGATTAGTCCCTATTTGCTGGTGCCCCTGTGAATTTCCTGTGAGGAACCTTCCTTGGTGTTGTATTGTTCAATGAATGAGGGGGGGGGCGAGGCAGCAGTCGCGGATAACGGTTATAGTCCAAATAAACCTAGGAATCCCGTCCTGTAACATTTTTCCCAGTTTCTGGGTCGATGTTAGTCAATGTATATTATTATTAGCAATTCTTCTGAAATGTATTTTCATCGATCATCATCCAAGTTCTCGAGAAAGCTTTGGCCAAAATCTCCCGTTTGGCTTGTTTGCTTCATAAGCCTAGTTTTCATTATCTTGGATTTGCATTGTCGCCCCATTAAAGACTATTTGATGATTAGGGGTTGTGATGTGATGATCTTTCTGAAAGCCATTTATTGACTTTGCAAAGCAGGTTGTCTCATAGCTAGGTTATATGCTTTTTAGCGACTCAGAGTGGTAGAGAAGAGCATCTTGCTGGAGAATATAAATGCCTTAAAACACGAGCCGTGGGGAGGCGTTGTAACGAGAAATTAGAGAGAAAAAAAAAATATAAATAAATAAATTGAGAAGATAGAAAAAGATACTGAGTGGTCTTGTAAGGTCTTGAAAAAGTGAACAACAAATAATTTCCTAACAAATGGAGGGGGCTTTATTTTGAGGCTCTTTCAAATTTTCGTTTTTTCTAAAAAATCACCTTTAACTTTTAAGCAAATGATAATAATAATAATAAAATAAAAAATATCTAAACAATTTTTTTATATAAAAAAAAACATAAAACAAAACAAAAATTACTAACCACAACCAGCTTAGCATTTACATGTGCGTTTTCATTTCGTCTCCATTCACGGTTTGATCATCTGGGTCATCGGTTCTTGACCAGTGTCGACCCCAACCGATTTATAAGGATTAACTGGACCGAAAATCAGACCCATTCCTTTTTTCTGGCCAGACCGGCCGGCCGTCCGGTTCTAACAACTTGTGTCTATTTTAGTAGTTCAACACAGTTGGACTACCAAGACCAAAAAGAAAATTACAGTTGGATTATCGGGATTCTACTCTGATTCCCATGTGGGAAAATTGTTTTCTATAATAAGATAAGATTTTTCTCAAAACTAGACCATCCTAGTAAGGAATGGGTTGAAAAAATTAATTATGCTTAAATTCCTGGTGGATTAGACAATGACTCTCTACTACAATTATAACTTCTAATTAGATGGGAAATGTTAATTGAATATTGAAAATCAATTTGATTAGGATTCTTGTCAGATATTGAAAACATCAATTTAATGACTCTAATTGTTAGGAATATTATTTTAACTTGCACATAAAGTCAATAATTATAATTAAACACTAGGAGTGAGTCTTAGACATCTGTTGTAGTATGATGAACATTGGACCGAACTCTTATTATATGCTTTAGCTTTTGTAAAGTAAAATGAGTTCTATAAGTCCTCATTTTAATATGTACAAAAGAAAACCATAAACGCCTAATAATTACATAATCTTTTAATAATAAATAAATAAATATATATATATATATGGAAAGCAAAAATCAATGAGCTATATGCCACTCTTAATTGCTTTATAGTCCTTTGAAGAGAAGAGGATCATGTACTTGGGATAGATTGTTCCTTGCAGGCACACGGGCGGTCTTGGAGACCTTAAAAAAACCTAGAAAATAAAATACTCACCTTTTTTATTTTATTTGTTTTTTACCCAAAATTAAAGAATAATTACATTATGTTCACAACCTAGAAAAAAATAGCAAAAAAATAGAAGTCAATGGAAATAAGAAGATCAAGCTAGAAAGAGACATCGATCATTGAAACTAAAGACACCCATTTGAGATTACCGAAATCTGAATCAATATGTAAAAAAAATAACAAAAAAAATAAAGAAAATGTACCTAGAAAAATACCAGACAGAAGGTTGATTATCGGGTTTTGAAACAATATGAGGAAAGTAGCTGGAAAAAAGATCAAATAGAAAGTTGATTACAGAAAAGAAAATATAGCAAGCCCGGCCTTTTTTCCTTTTTTCGACTGAGACAATTAATTCCTAAAATTGAGATATCTAATTCATAGAAAGGGCAAAAAAAAAAAAAAAAAGAACATTATAGAATTGCTGGTTCCCATACTGGTTCTCTATAAGTCATACAGAACCTACTATCAAGTATACTTCATTTTATAATATGAAAAGAAATATTAAAATTTTAACTTTATTAAACTGCTAAGTTAATGGGAAAGAGTATGAAACAACTAATAAGTTGAAAAGAAATCCTACAAATCCATGGGGGGGGGGGGAAACTAGCTTCGCGGAAAAATCCTAATTTCATTCTAGATTTTCACCTAAGTATGAGTCCATACTCGGATGTACTGAAATATTACAAAACAATAACAATATATAATATCAAAAATTGTTTATTTATTATACAATACTAATTTTTGATAATAATTAATTAGTTAAGTAAAATTTTACTTGACAAAAATTTTCTTTTGAATTGTATTACTTGGTTGAACATTAGTGTCTCAAAGTGCGCTAAATTTCAGTTTCTAACCACGATTATTGCTCCAAAAAATTTGAGAGACAATTAAAAATTGAATTATTTTCCCAATCCAATGTAAACCTTTTTAGTTTCAAGAATTGATAAGAATTATTGAATTTTCTCTTAATTTTGATAATATATTTAAATTGTGCATTATATTTATTCTAAATATTTAGTAAGAAGTATTAAAATAAATGTAATATTTAAAACAAACCAAAATAAATGAATCTATAAAGAAGAATGCCCCAAAAAAAAAATCTTATTAATAATAAACAAAGAGTTACTTTAACTAATTATATGCACCATGTATACCTTTAAAACATTGCTTATAGATAAAGTTGTTGCATGATACAAAATTTTCCTTGTGATGTAAAGAGTAACCAGTAATATTGCATTATAGATATATATTGCATTAAGAAACTCATGCCTTTATTAAAGTTGAAGGCCTAACCTAAAATATTGGTAGGTCAAGGGTACAAAAACTGAAAAGTAATAGTACAAGTAAGAGGAAATAAATAACAAAATTTATGGTGTTAAGATTAAGTGGATATGGTTTTAGTGACAATCAATTAAGCTAAGTTTGCTCTTATAATTAATTTAAATTTGAGAAAAAAGTAATTGAGTGAAATTGAAATTAATATGAGTTATTAATATGATTATTGCTCTAATTAATTTTGGAGTCTTTGGAGCTTAGATTTGGGTTAAAGTGATTAAGTAAAATTGAACTTGAATGATAAAATTAATTTAAACTTTTAATTATAATTAGTTATTCTAGTTAATAACAAAATCTTTTAAAAAAATTAAATTTATTAATAATTTTAAAATTTAAATTAAATTTATTGATACTCCAAGAGTGAAGAAAAAGTCATTACATAAGCTTTTTATGGCTTCAATAGCCACTAAGAATCAATATGCTTTCTTTTAGTTTTGTTAATATAAATATAGAGGCTCAAACATTAAATGAGTTATAAGTATTTGCTACAAATTTTAACGTAAATTTAGAAAATTGAGTATAAAATAATTATTGGTATTCACGTGTCATACTTGTTCTACACTTATGGCATGAACCTTATTTATTCATTTATTTGTAAAAGAGCATAAATACTATAAAAAGACAAATTGACAAATGTTAAAAATTTTAATTTTATTAAACTTCTGAATTACTATAAATTATTATTGAAATAAACTAAATATTTAAAAATAACAATATATAATGTCAAATTCTTTTAAGTTTTATACTTATTATTTTATTGTGCAAGAATTTTGATAATAATTAATTAATTAGATATAATTTTACTTAATTAAAATATTTTTTTTGAATTAACATTAATATTTTAAAGTTATCATACTTGAGTTAAAGTAATTAAATCAAATTACAATAGAGTGATGGATTGAATTTGGATTCCTACTCATGATTGTTACTTTAATTAAAATAAGAGTCTTCTAATATTTATAAAAGTTAAAAAAATAACTAATATAAAAGAGTTTTTTTTAATATTTTTAAAATTAAAAAAATATCGTCACATAATTTTTTTACCTTAAAAGTTATCATACTGAATTTTTAATAATATAAATTGTTTAAAAAAGTTTTTCTCTTTTCTTTTAGAATTATTTGAGTTATTCTTATATAATGGTTAGATGATTATTTGTTCAACTAATTTGGCTATAGTTGCTAAATTGATTAAACAAATACTAATGCTAAAACTAGGAATTTTTTTTTTGTTTTAACCCTCTTCCGAATCATTAAGTAACAAAAAAGAATGGGGAATTATGAATAAGTTTCATTTTATTATTATGAATAACTTAATAAAGGTTAAACAATCCAAACTTATATGATTGTTACTTGTATTAATCTATTTTTTTACTTCTTAAGACTATAGTATATTACTCTAAAAGGTTTATTTTAAGGGTAAGCCTACTTTACTTAGTGAATATCTAAGAAAAAATTTGAGTAATAAAATTTGTTGTTATATAAAGTTGATAGTTTTATTAGAATAAAGACAATATTGTGAGTGAACAAAATTATTGAATATTATAATTGCATATGAACCTAGAACTAGATTTTTAGTATTTGATTTATCTATAATTTATTTTGTTTGGTCAATTTGTTTATTTTATTTGTTATAAAATTATAATTCAATTTTCCACCCAATTACATTAATAGCTTTAATTTTTAGCTAATTAATAGTGAATTGATTATATTTTATATGAGATTAACTCTTATTCATATTATCTAATGTTGAATAATCAATAGTAAGGTATTAAATTTTTTGTACCTTAATGATAGCTACCAAAATTCGGCATCATTTCCAAGGAGTGTTTTCTATCAATTTTTATTCATTCTTTATATAGTTTTATTTAGTTAGTTATAGCTTTATCTCCCTGCTCATTTGTGAAATTTTGTGTTTTTCAAACATTTGTGGTGTTTCAATATTTTTGGTTGCAATAATACTATTTATTAACAAACTTTTAGTTGAATTAGGTGACAAAACGATACTTTTTTTAATAGAAATGACATTCTAAGCATAATAAATCGCTAAATCATTGGTCTTACCCTTTTAAGCCCCAAAAACATTTTTTTGATAGGGTTTTGGCAAATTTTGTGTTTTTCATCATTGATTTTTTTTTTCGTTATCTTTGCATGCTTCTTTTTATTTTATGCTTATTTATAGTTTATGACTCAATCATTTCACTCTATTAAACTAAATTTTGATCCATAAATTGATAGAACTTTGCACATGTTGAGGAGAGAGGTTAGATAGAATCAAGACCAATCTGTGGTTACTTTACCTAACATCATTATAACCTTCATTTTTGTATCCAGTAGTTCATCTAGTGATTTAGAGTTTGAAGATATGGTTGTGAATAATTAGACTTTGAAAGACCTTGCAACTCCTAAATTTAATTTACAACCTTTGTATATAGAATATCTTGAGTTAGATGTAGTTGTTGAGCTTAAATCAAGACTGATACATTTGTTACCCACTTTTCGTAGTCATGTAAGTAAGGATCCTAACACACATATGAAGGAATTTCATATTGTCCACTTAAGCATAAAGCCAATAGGTGTGATGGAGGAGTAGATAAAACAGAGAACTTTTCCATTCTCTTTAGCCAATGATGCCAAGAATTAGCTTTACTTTTTACTGTTAAGGTCAATTATAACATGGAATGAGATGAAGAGACAATTTTTGGAAAAGTATTTTTTGGCTTTTAAGGTTGCAAATATAAGGAAGGAAATCTGTGGTATTTATTAGTATAATGGAGAAATCTTTTATGAGTACTGGGAGAGATTCAAGAAGTTGTGTGCAAAATATCCACACTACCAAATAAGTGACCAATTATTAATTTATTATTTTTATAAAGGCTTACTCTTTATGGATAAGAACATGATAGACATAACAAGTGGAGGAGCTTTAATGGATAAAACGTTAGATATTGTAAGTAATTTGATTTCTAATATGATGGCAAACTCCTAATAGTTTTTTATAAAAGAATGAGGTATATATATATTTTCATCAACAACAAATTTCTAATCTTGCCTCTATTGCTTGATAATTGGCTATAGGAAACATGTAAAAAGCTAAGGTATAAGGCATTGTTCACCAATGGGATATCCAACAAATTTGTGTCTTATTCTTTAAGAGGAGCAAGAGATTATTAGAGAAGGATTACTAAGGTAGCTAAAGAAGAATAATCCGATTCTAAAACATATAATCCAAGATGAAGGGATCACCTTAATTTGACCTATTAGGGAAATAGGTAGCCAATTTAGAATGCATATCAAAATAAATAGGTAAGATTTCAGCAAGCTCAATAGCCATATCAACCTAAACAAGCAACTCCATCTAGTTTAAGTATGTCATTAAAAGATACGTTTAAAACTTTTTTTTTTAACTCACACTTAGCAATTCCAACAAGAGAAAAAGGCAAGCATACCAAATTTGGATAATTAAGTGAGTCAACTAGTCATTTTAATGAGTAAATTGGACACTCAGGGTTTAAGAAAATTTACCTTCTTAAACCCTAGTAAATCTAAAAGATAATGTGAGTGTCATATCATTTAGAAGTGGAAAAGGGCTAGAAGAACTATGTAAGAAAACATTTACTATAATTATTAAGGAGAAAATTAAGAAAGGTAAAGATTTTTCCATCCAAGGTAATTCTTAACCCTTCCATTCAGATTAAAGCTAACCTATTTCCTTTCCCATTTAGTTACATAAAATCTAAGAAAGAGGAGAATGAAAGAGAAATCTTTAAGACATTTTGTAAGATAAAGGTAAACATACCACTACTAAATGTAATTAAGCAAGTACCAAAGTATGTAAAATTTATGAAGGAATTATGCATTAATAAGTAGAAACTGAGAGATGATAAGAAGATCCAAGTGGGGGAGAATGTATTTGTAGTTCTTCAAGGGAAGCTTCCTTTTAAATATAAAGATCTAGGTATGTTCACCATCCTATGTAAAATAGGTTAAATCAAATTTGAAAGAACTATGTTAGATTTAAAAGCTTCTATCAATGTGAAGCCATATTTGTATTTCTTTAAATTAAGACCTTTGAAAATACTAATGTCATTATACAATTGGTTAATTGTACTAATACTTACCTTAAGGGGGTAGTTAAAAATGTGTTAATGCAAGTGAATAAGCTAATATTTCCAATTGATTTCTACATATTCAATATAAATGATGATGCTTCTCTTCACCTTGCATATATTTTATTGGGGAGGTTGTTTTTAAAGATAGTTAAGATGAGGATTAATATGCATGACGTTATCTCAATAATGGATTTTGATGATAAATAGATTTGGTTCAATATTTATAAGGCTATAAGTTACCTTGGTGATATCTAATTAGTTTATGCCACTAATGTTATTGATTTTATAACACAAGAAATTTTTGGGTTGAAAAATAAGAAAGAGTTAGAGGTGGTCATCTTCAAACATCTTAAGTTAGAAAAAGAAAGAGAAGTTAAGATAAATGAGGAGTTAAAGAAGACTTTGGTTAAATTACATTTTTTATCAACGATTCTAGATAAATATGTTATTTTTTATATTTAGTGACCTATTGATTGGTTTAAGAATTGTAAAATTTTATATTGAATTTTAAACTTGATGTTGTGTGATTATGATTGATTTTGGTAGGTTTTAATTCGATTGCAATTCTTTTTGTATTATAGGTGAAGAATCAAAGCAATGAAGTAATGAAATTAATAAATTAGATTTATCACGAAGTTTAAAAAAAGAGGAGAAAGCATGGATTGATCGTGGAACTAGTTAGAGGACTAATTTGCTATTAGAATGATAGACCAATACATGTTTATGAGCCAGTTGGTGAATCAATTAGACACTAAAAGCACAATATTGCAAAAATGCATTAAATCAACATTGGTTCAATCTAATCAATGTTAGTTAGCTATATTTTTTTAAAATGTTATGCAATTTTTCTTAGGACGTTTTAAGGGTAGTTAATCGTTTTAAGGGAGGTTTATAAATACCATAATGATAGATGACTTAAGGGAGGTTAGAGGAAAGAGGGATTTTTGTGATAAAAAGAGGGAAAAAGATTTCAAAAAAAGATTAAGCAACTCAAGTCAACAATAACAATTTTAGTACGATTATTAAAGGCATCAATTTTCAAAAGAGTTTTCATTACTTCTTCCTTTCCTTTTGTGAGATTTAAGTTCATTTGTTTTTATATACCCTATTGATTGTGTTTGTGAGTCATTTTTTTATTGTTTTCATTTGGTTTTTTGTTACTAACTTAACTTCTACATTTTATTATTATTTTTTTATTTGTAAGAAATGTATGTTTTTAAGAAAGTCTAAGAGTGCTAAATTACTTCCTTTCAACTTTGAAATTAAAAGGGTTTGTCATCATAATCAAGCATAAAAAAGAGTAAAGATGGCGGGAATTCAAAGAGGGAACAATAAGTAAGTGGTTCATTAAGTTAACAACATTAAACAAGGAGCATATTTGTAGGTCCAACTCAATATGAAAGACATTCAATGACCTGTGATTGGTGCCTCTCCTTCTTGCACTAAGCTTAGTACCGTAGCATACAACTATAAGTTGAAAACAATTCACTTCAATATATTGTCAACTTTTCATAGGTTATCAAATGAAGATCCTCTCACCTTCATCAGGGAGTTCAATAGTATAGTTCAAACCTTCCCTTTGCAAGGTTATTTAGAGGACGAATTACCAATGTAATGTTTCCCTTATAATCTCAAAGATTAAGTGAAAATATGGTTCATCAATTTAATTAAGGGATCACTCACTACTTGGGTTTCACTATTTAAGATTAAGTCTATAACAAGTTTATAAAAAAGTACTACTCACCTAAAAAAACTACAGACCTTAAAAATTAGATTTGCTTATTCTTTCAACTTGATAAAGAGCCTTTTCATAAAATATGGGATAAATTTATGATACTCTTAGTATAATGCCCCTATCATTAATTTCTCAAAATACTTCAAATGCAAATTTTCTATGATTGATAGGATACAATTTCATAGACTTGGGTCAATACTACAAAAGGTGATTATATAGGTGACAAGGTCACTAATGAGATCTGTGACATCTATACGATGTTGGAAGCTAATTTCTAATAAAAGGCTATGAGAGGAAGAAGAGCAGGAGCCTATGAGTTGCCAACCCAAAATGATATAACATTTCAAGTTGTTCATTTAGCAAGGCAAGTAAAGCTTTTGGTGAATCAAAAGACCATGTAGTAAGAACAACATTCATATTGTGGGATGCTTGGCTATACCATGGCCATTTGCTTGTATGGTGATTCCTCTAGTTCTAATATAGAAGACATTAACTATATAGGGCCTTATGTGGGAAAGAAATTGAGGAATGATCCATATTCTAATACTTATAATCTGGGATGGTGAAACTACCCAAATTTTTCTTAGAAAGAACAAGGCAATAAACTTAATACACCATTAAGACTCCAACAAAGATTACCTTTTTAATGCCAGCTACCTTAACCTCTAGAAAAAAAAAAAGCAATAATCAAAAAGTATGTTTATGTAATCCATGTCCAAAATAGAAGAAATGATGGATAGTCAAGATGCCACATTGAAAAAGTTAAATGAAATGATTCATAAAGTTGCCTTAACTCAACAAACTTTAATTCATAACTTAGAGGTTCAAAAAGGGCAATTAGTAAATGTGGTGTCTAGTAAAGTTCAAGGGAAATTGCCTAGCATTACCAAAGTCAATCTCAAAGAAGACACCTTAGCTATTACTTTGAGGAACGAAAAACTTGTTAAAAATCTTTGCATTGCTAAGCATAGCTGATATTGGTGATGTCAAGGAGTGTAATAAGGAAGTTGATAAACCAACTTTACCCCAAGCAAAGGATGAAGGAAAATTGCCTCACTAAGAAGAGATAAATGACTCTTACACTCTGCCTTGTGAGGTCAAACCCTAAGTCCCACCCATCCCATTTCCTCATATGTTAAAGAAGCATAATGATGACAAAAACTTCTTAAAGTTAGAGATATTCAAGAAACTTCATGTTAGCATACCTTTTTTGGAAGTCATAACTCAAATGCCCTTATATGCCAAGTTCTTTAAGGAAATTATCTCTAACAAGAGGAAGCTTAAAGAGCATGTCACAATAGCCTTGATAGAGGAGTGTAATGCAATCATGCAAAACAAATTACCTCCAATGTTAAAGGATTCAGGGAATTTCATTATTTCTCACTTTATTAAAAAAGTTGATATTGATAAATGCTTATGTGATCTTGGCGTCAGTATTAATCTAATAACTTTATCTCTTTTCAAGAGACTTGGAATGATAGACTTAAAGCCAACCACTATATCTTTACAATTAGTTGATCGATCTATTAAGTACTCACTTGGTAAGATCAAAGACATATTGGTAAAAGTTGGAAAATTATACTTCTTTGCTAATTTTCTTATTCTTGACTTAAGATATAAGAAGATATGAAGATCTTTATAATTTTAGGGAGGTCATTTTTAGCTACTAAAAGTGCTTTCATTTATATACAATAAAGGAAACTTACACTTCAAGTGAGTAATAAAGAACAAGAATTCAATGTGTTCAAGGTTATAAAGTATCCAATCATTAGTGATTTTGACTTTATGGTAAAAGCCATTAATTCTATCATGGAGATAACTTTCAAAGAAAAAACCTTTATGGAGCCATTTTCAACTTGTATCACTTACAGTATTATTGACAAGGGTGAGGATTTGACACTTTCAGAGTGAGTGATAAGACTCAATAAAGCCAAGTTTCTAACTTAAAGAGGACAAGTCATGCTTGAATTTTTGGTCTAGGAAGGCCTAAACTATTACCTTTTTTAAAGATTCCCCTATAACTTGAGCTTAAGCAATTTCTAAACTATTTGCAATATGCTTGCTTAAGTAAGTCTTATATATTTCCTGTTATCATGTCAACAACTTTAAGTAAAGTTGAAGAAGAGAAATTATAGTAGGTATTATGGCAATACAAAAGAGTTTTAGCTTAAACTATTGTCGACATTAAGGGCATTAGTCCTTTTTTTTGTATGTACAGTATTCTTATAAAGGAACACCATAAGCCATGTATGGTGCATCAATGACTTCTCAACCCTAACTTGAAAGAGATTGTTAAAGTTGACAAACTTAAGTTATTGGATGTCAACATCATTTATCTTATCTCTAACACTTCTTGACTTAGTTTGATTTAAGTGGCTACAAAAAAGAAGTATGATAGTAGTGCCCAATAGTAAGAATGAGTTGATTCTTACAAAGACAGTCACCAAGTAAAAAATGTATATTAATTATAAGAAGTTGAATGTTACTACTTGGAATGATCACTTTTCTTTTCTATTCATTAATTATATGTTAAAGCAATTGGCTAGTTATGAATATTACTGTTTCTTGTATGGGTGCTTAAGGTTTAATAAAATTCTTATTACACTAGAGGATCAAGAGAAGACTACTTTCACTTGCCCTTATGAGACATTTGCATATTAAAAGATGTCTTTTGGATTATGCAATGCATTTACTACTTTCCAATGATGTATGATAGTCATCTTCTTTGACATGGTTAAAATTATCATGAAGGTATTTATAGATGACTTCTCTATCTTTGATTCTTTTGATACATGCTTGGGAAAATCAGTAATAGTTTTTCAAAGATAGGTAGAGACCAATTTGGTGTTAAATTGGGAGAAATGTCATCTTATGGTTCATGATGGAACTGTCATAGGGCACAAGATTTCATCTAAGGGTATAGAAGTAGATCAAGTCAAAATTAAAGTGACTAAAAAGCTATCCCCTGCTAGTTTGGTTAAGGTTGTTAGGAGTTTTCTTGGACATATAGGTTTTTATAAGAGGTCCAACCGGGATTTTTGAAAAATCACAAAATCATTATGTACTTTGTTAGCTAAAGATTTACATTTTCACTTCAATAATGAATACATGGAAGTTTTAAATAGGCTAAAGAAGGAGTTGACTTTGGCATTGATTATTATAGCCCTAAACTAGAGTTTACCTTTTGAATTAACATGTGATACTAATGATTATATTGTAGGAGCTGTATTAGGGCAAAGAAGAGACAAACAATTGCATGTAATTTATTATGTCAATAGATTGTTGAATGATAATTAAATGAATTATGCAACCACAAAAAAAAAGAATTCTTGATTGTTGTTTATACTTTAGATAAATTTTATTCATATTTAATAAGAACCAAAATCATTGTCTATACTAATCAATTAGCTATTAAGTATTTGCTGACAAAGAAAGATGTCAAGCCATGTAAGCAAGCTGATAAGTCTATGTCTCAACTAATTAAAAATTTTTTAATGTTTACAAGTCAAAATCCATTCCCATTGGAGTATATGTTAATTTGGTGGTACCAATAGTTTTCATTCATTGTCATTACGTGAGCAACCCCATGTTAGAACTTTTATTTTGCTCTTTTCTATTGACTATTTATGCACTTAACATTCTATGAAAGCTTTTGTTTTCTCATTCATTTTTTAAGACATAAAAAAACAGGATTGAAAAAAAAAATTAAAAAAGACTACATATAAATTTTAGATTTTTTTTTTCCCGCAAATGGGTAAGTCTTAAGACAGTTTTTAGCAAATCAAAGAAGGGAACTTTTTGCCATGTAATGATTATGTTATTAAAATAATCAAAGGTTCGCCAACAGTGCAAGTCAACTCTTAGAATACGTATAAATGTCAATTTATTTGCTTATGACTTTTGTGTAGCTCTAATTGCGTTTTATTTAGGAAGAATTTTTTTAATGTTTTTCATTAACAACTAGTATAGATTTAAATTTTTATATTATAATTAGAGATGCAAAATTATGTTAGATTTATGTGTTTCTAATACATCATCGAATATAACTAACCACTGAGTATAAATTTTCGGGGAAATTGAAGATTGAATCTCATACCAAACTTGTAGTTAAATCACCTCTCCCAATCTAACTAAACAAAATATATGTGGGTGTGTGCGAGCGCGCGCAACAAAAGATGAAGCAATTAAATAGAAAGAGAAGGGCTATTCTTCTTGCCAGGAATGTGAACAGAACAGAAGATATAGTGATTGTATCGTAATAGCGAACTTGGTCGACGAAGTAGTGTGATGTTAGACCCTTACTGGAGTTGCAAAGTATGATTCATATTTCGTTAAAAAAAAAAAAAAAGACAAAAATAATGAATCATATTGAAAGGTTGAATATTAATCCGAATTAAATTATAAAAACCAGTTACTAGTTATTAGTTTAAAGATTTCATCTTGGAATTTTTATTTTTAATATTATTTTCCACATAATACATAACTATTAATATTTTTTTTTTCTGGCATGTCATCATAATTATATAATGCCCTGCGTTCATGCCTGCCAGTCGTACGTGTAGAGAAAAAATACCAGACAACTCTCCTAAGAGACCAAATATCAGGCCAGTAAAATTTAGATATCGCAACCATTACAGAGATGTAATTGAAATGGAAAAGGGCTGTCTAATAAGGGTATTGATTAAAATGTAATTTGAGTTCTTAAAAAATTGATATAAAAATTCAATCTGGGCTTCGAGGGATAGTTAGGTGTCATATAAAGAAACAAATAAAAAAATGTCAGGCAGCGGTTGGGTTGCAGCAGTCTCACACCCCAAAAAGGAAAAAAGAATCCATGCAGTTGAGTCAAAATAGAAAAGGAAAAAAAAAAAGGAAGGAAAATATTTTTCGGGGCAATGACAATTTGATCTACAGCTGGTGGATTGGGACGACCTGAGATAAGTGGGGTTTCAAATATCTGGAACCTAACCTAGTTTAAGTCAAATTCGGCTGGAAAAATACGTGGAAATCAGTTATTGGTCGAACTCACGTTTCATTTTGGGACAACCTTAAATTCTTCGGTTCCACCCCGTTTTCACGAGGAAAAAACAACCGTGTCGTCTTTAATTGAGCCTACCTTCTTCTTTTTCTGCGCTGCTGACAGCTGGCTGTGTACTAAATATTACGATTCTGATTCCTTCAAGGAAAACGGAAACCTAATAGTGGCAAGTATCTCCCTTGGGAATCTCTGTTGCTGCTGATAAATAGGCTTTAAAAATAAGAACCTGGGCGGTTTCAGGGAGAAGGCGCCAGGAGAATCGATGGCGAGAAGGAGAGACGAAGTGGTCGAGAATAGCCCGGTAATGGATGAAGATGAGGGGAAGCTGATGGTGGAGGAAGCGTTCAAGACAACGGTGGTGCCGCCGTGGAACAAGCAGATAACGTTCAGGGCAATAGCGACCAGCTTTCTCTTAAGCATAGTTTTCAACTTTATAGTTTGCAAGCTCAATCTCACCACCGGCGTCATTCCTTCTCTCAACGTGGCCGCCGGCTTGTTGGGTTTCGCCATTCTCAAGTCTTGGTCCGTCTTGCTTCAAAACCTTGGCCTCTTGAAGCAGCCTTTCACTAGGCAAGAGAATACCGTCATCCAAACATGTGTCGTTGCTTCCTCTGGCATTGCATTTAGCAGTATGTTTCTATTCCTTTTCCTTTTCTTTCTATTTTTTTTATTTTTATAGTACTTTATAATTATGTTTTTTTCTTTTTTTCTTTTCTTTTTTTGTTTTCAGAGCATGTAAAAGAACGTAAATTTTTACGTTTTGAGATCTTAAATTCTTATTCCAAGACAAAAGAAAGGAAACCCTAACCACAAAAGTTTGCACGAATAGCCATTGAACATATTTTTCTTAGGTAGAATTCCGAAATATTTTCCTGAGAGTTTCAATTGCAATTTCGTGAGCTGAGGATAGAGGCAGAAATAATGGTTGAAATTCAGTGAATGGAATTTTGGCTACATTTTCTATATTCTAATCGGACAAAAAAGGGGTCTATTTTGCTTTGTTTATCTCTTTTTTTATTCTTTTTACTATTGGGCCACTCAAACTCCCCGAAATTCCTTTTCTTTTGCTATGTTTGCTGATTGATAATGATATCTTTGGTTTTTGTTTTTTGTTTTGGCTTATTGTAATAAATTTAGGTGGCACTGCAAGTTACTTGTTGGGTATGAGTCCAAGAGTGGCTGCCCAATCAGAGGGAGGAAACACCCCATTAAACGTGAAAGCTCTCTCTCTCGGATGGATGATGGCATTTCTCTTCGTTGTGAGTTTTGTTGGGTTGTTCTCTATTGTACCCCTGCGAAAGGTGAGGAAGTCATCTCTCTCTCTCTCTCTCTCTCTCTCTCTCTTTTTATTTTCCCTGTAAGTTACTTGCAACACAAATTTTTCACATGATCGACTAATGTTTAATTACATTGAACCATTTACAGCTGATGATTTTGAAGTATAAATTGACATATCCCAGTGGAACTGCTACTGCTTACCTTATCAACAGCTTTCACACCCCGAAAGGAGCAAGGCTAGCAAAGTAAGCATTGATCAATTTGTTTTTTCTTTACAAGATTGTTTTTATTTAGGCTAAGAGATTGTTGCTCACATGCTAACGTCTCTCCTGAGCTGATGAATACAGGAAACAAGTGAACGTTCTCTTCAAATTCTTTAGCTTCAGCTTCTTCTGGGCCTTTTTCCAGTGGTTTTTTGCTGCTTCAGATGGATGTGGATTTGCAAGCTTCCCCACGTTTGGTCTCCAAGCCTTCGATAAAAAGTAAGCTTGATGTCATTGTTAGCCTTCGTTTTAAAATATATTGTGTTGATTACATAGAAAATTCAACATTAGCAATTACCATCGCATGGTCAACAAAAATGTGGAAGTTCCCTGGAAGCAATGGTTTAAAAAAAATTTGGAATCATATTTTGCACATGAAAGGACGATTCTCTGCAACTTCTAAATTGTATCTCACATGTGCATTATTCGCACTAATAATATGATGTTTTAATTATCACGAGTAATTAATATTGTATGATAATTACGAGTTCTAATATATTTCCTAGGTTTTAATCGACTTCAAATTATGTTACAGGTTCTACTTTGATTTCTCATCAACATATGTGGGTGTTGGTATGATCTGTCCTCACATGGTGAACATATCTTTGCTTTTGGGAGCCATCCTTTCGTGGGGGATTATGTGGCCAGCAATTGAGGCTAAAAAGGGTGACTGGTATAGCGCTGCTCTAAAACCAAGCAGCCTGCATGGCATCCAGGGTTATAGGGTACGTAAGTTCGATGGTTCTTACTTTTTACTTTTTTTTTTTTTTTTTTCCCTTGCACAATGTGCAGTGGACTAGATGAGATGACATTTAAATTATTAATGACATAATAATGTTTATTTCATTGCATTGATCTAGAAATTGCTGTGGTTTTTATTGAACTAAACAGATCTTTATTGCCATTGGCATGATGCTTGGCGACGGTCTTTTCCATGTCATCTACATGCTAATACAAACCGCATATAGCCTGATAAAGCAGAATTGTGATTGCTTGAAAAAAGAATCCGTCACTCCTGCCAGCGATGACAACAATCAGATTGTAGGCTATGATGAAAAGCGCAGAAAGGAGTACTTCCTAAATGATCAGATCCCAGTCTGGGCAGCTGTGCTCGGCTACATTGCTCTCGCCGCTATCTCCATCATCACAGTGCCTTTCATCTTTCCCCAGTTGAAATGGTACCACATTCTGGTGGCTTACGTGATTGCCCCTGTTTTGGCCTTCTGCAATGCTTATGGATGCGGTCTCACAGACTGGTCTCTTGCTTCAAACTACGGGAAATTCGCCATCCTCATTTTCAGCGGCTGGGTTGGCCTTGCAAATGGAGGCATCGTTGCTGGCCTTGCTTCTTGCGGTGTCATGATGAGCATTGTTTCGACGGCATCTGATCTGATGCAGGACTTCAAGACAGGATATCTCACCCTCTCATCTCCTCGTTCTATGTTCTTTAGCCAGGTTTGCGGCACCGCCATGGGTTGCCTAATAACCCCTCTGGTCTTTTGGTTCTTCTACAAGGCTTACCCTATAGGTGACCCTGACGGCACCTATCCAGCGCCTTACGGCCTAATCTATCGTGGGATCGCCCTTCTTGGTGTAGAGGGTATCGGCTCCCTTCCCAAAAACTGCCTCGCACTGGCCATCGGATTTTTTGTTGCTGCCATGGTAATAAACCTGATCAAAGAGTTGCTACACAAATACGAGACAAAGTGGGGGATCCACAGGTTCATTCCCAGCCCAATGTGCATGGCCATCCCGTTCTATCTCGGCGGCTACTTCGCCATAGATATGTGCATTGGAAGTATGATCCTCTTCGTGTGGCAGAGGATGAACAAGCAAAAGGCACACGACTTTGGCCCTGCAGTGGCATCTGGCCTCATTTGCGGCGACTCGTTGTGGGGAATCCCGGCCGCTATACTTTCTTTAGCCGGTGCCAAGGCTCCCATATGCATGAAGTTTCTTTCTGCTGCTGCTAATGCCAAAGTCGACAGCCTCTTGTCAGGCGGCAGCTAATTGCTCGCTGGAGTTTGGTTTAGACCTCCCTAATTCTTCATATCATCCCTTTCTATATGACATTTTAGTTTCATTCATGCCTTCTGAACTTGTACATTCGTATAGTTTTTATGTTTATTTCCCTTCCGAGTTCTGATCCGATTTGTCATGGCTCTTCTATTCCCCCTGGCTAGGTCCTTTCTATGGAATGGTTTGGTGCAAAGAAAACAACACATGGCCTGAAGTCTCGATACAAATTAGAATTTGGACTTGTGGTTATGTGCAAATTGCTTGATGCTCTCGTTTGCCAATCTAATTGGCAGCAGAATTAGTTGATTAATGGTCTAGTTCATGGACACTATTCTCGTGTTATTATACATCCGAATCCCCCAAACTACCCGGAAAATTAGTTGAAATATAAGGTCTCGACAATTAGTTAAAACTATAAATAAAATATCATGTTATGATATAATTATAACAACAGTCAATTATGTGAAAAGCAATACAAAAATTGTGTGTCAATCATAGACCGTAAAGGTCAAGGAAATTTCGACCAAATTTTGATCAAACAAACAAATAAAATAAAATAAAATTCGAGCATGGAAGTGCTCACAAAAAAAAAAAAACAAAGAAAAAAAAGATTTAATATATACATAAATTCCCAAGTGTTCGCTATTTAATAAATATATTTTAATATTTAAAGGGTAATCGTTAGATAATTTTGAAAAATAAAAATGGAATGCCATGTATAATTTAATATAAAAATAAAAAATAATTGAATTCGAAATTAAAAAATCTTTTTTCCTAATTCAAAAATTGAATATTGTCACGTGTAATTGAACGTACCATTGATCAAATTTATTGAATACCGTCACCTTGATATCTTGTCTCACCGCGCCTTTGCGTTGTGCGAGAGAAAGACAGGAAAGTGATTTTCTTTTTATGTTTTTTTCTTTAAATTTTTTTATTTAATTATATTTTTAATTTTTTTAATTTTTGTTTAAATGCCAAGTAGTATTACACGTTATCAATTCTAACACTAGGATTTTAGTCCACATCAGTATTTTTACGCGTCATCATGTCACATTATATAATTTGACTATAACACGCTAGATCCGGTAAAAAAATTCAAATTATTAAATTATTATATTTTAAAAATTATAATATTCTTATTAATAAATAAAAAATTGCAACTTGATTTATATATTAACTTTTTAAAAAAAAAATACTGCATTAATACAAGGGATTGTATATTTAGATATGTAAAAGAAAAATGATCTGTATGTTAAAATTATACTTGACATTTAGTAAAACGTTATATACTAAATGGATTAGACGAAAAAGAAAAAAAATCGAAATGTGCTCAATGGGAAGGGAATACTCAATCATGTGAAAACTATAGGGTAATTGTTAATATTATTAAAACATCAAGTTTAAACTCTCGCCCAGTCTTACTGGGGTCTTATTACCAACCTCGTATAACATACCACTTGCTAAACATAATATACTACTTGCTATCTTAATATACCACATTTTCTTCTTATGGGCTCTGAAAAGAATTTTTTTTTTAAGGGACATAATTAATAACATGAAATACAGAGATTCGACATACGGATTTTTTTTCTCATTACATTTCTTTTACCAAATATAAATATTTTCATATAGGTTTTTATATGAAATCGGTTGTGACTTATCACCTTCATTTTATTTAGAAGTTTTTTAATTATAAGTTCTTTACCTTGGAATACCCTAATTATCGAATATAAAATCCATGTGTGTTGATTGACTTTGTACATGCATAAGGAGAGAATATCTCACATTCAATTCATATGCTTGCTTGAAAAGTGATATGTTCAGTATAAAATTAATAATCAAGAATACACAAATTAAAAAAAAAAAAAAACTCAAAATTCAGACAATTTTATTAAGGTCAATATTTACTGAAATGATTGCATATGCTACATTTATGCCTTCTCTGTGCTAAAAACAATTTTCCGTGAAGCATACCTAATAATGAGAAATGCATAATAAACATGTAAATTCCCTCTTATGACAAGTTTTTAGGGAATGAAAACATTGTTTTAAAGGGTTTCATCACCAACCTTACATGATATGCCGCGTTTCCCTTTTAGCAGTCGACAAAATTTCATAAGAGACATGTTCAGTGACAATAATATATAGATTTGGCGTGTGAATTCTTTATTAAGCTTTTTTTTTTATACAACAAAAATATCGTTTTCTTTTGGTACATAAGGAAAAAAAATTAAACAATAAAACTAGTGTCTAACGAACAGTGCCCCAGCTTTATCTCCATCTAGGCTACGAGAGGCAAGGAAAGAGAAATACCACCAAATGCATTAGAAACACTCGATTTGGCAAGAAAATCAGCACAGAGATTCCCTTCACCCAGAGCCTACCAAAATGAGGCTTTGATGGCCCGAACTAATCCACAAACCCCTCTCTACCATGCCAAAGCTCTTGAAAATAGCCCTCTGAGTAAATGATGTTGTTGACAAGACGAGACGGCCAGATGACGAGGAATTCAGATACTTGCATTACAGGATTGAAGTCCGTGTCTGGTCATTATCACTTGATAATTCTCAACTTGACTTCCCTAACATAGCAACATTATTGAGGTGAGCTTGCCTAAGCCCCAATCCTCCTTTCGTTTTGTTAGGTCAGGTAACCTCATCCCAGTCAACGAAATACACACCAACCCTTTCGTGCAACGATGATGTTATCAGCTGTATTGCGCCACAGGAATAAAGTTACCTTGGAGTGGGTTGATAAGTTCATCGAGAAAGGATTGAAGACGATTAACTAAGACCTTTATAATCAGTTTCAAAACAACATTGCACAAACTGATAGAGCGAAATTTAGAAATATGATCAACATTGGCATCCTCAGGAATTAAACAAATCAGCGCCTCTGAGAGAGCTTCAACAAATAACCCCGTCTGAAACGCTTCCTGAACAAGATCCATAAAATTATTACCAATCACATTCCAATAATTTTTAGAAGAGATCAGATGAAAACCTTCCAGGCCAGGTGCTTTAAATGATTTCATCGATTTCAATGCCGCATAAACTTCTTACCTTACAACATGTTCTTCGGGGCTTTCTACGTTGTACAGTGAAAATTGTAGGGTGATTTTTAACAGATGGCAAGTCAACACGGTTTTCGATGGAACTAAACAGGTTGCCAAAAGGATTCAAGACTTCATATTTAATAACTTCCTCATCATAGCACCAAATCCTATCCCACAAACGCAAGCTTTTGATTTCATTGAATTTACGCCCGACAATAGTAAAAGCATGAAAAACTCTAGTACTCTTGTCAACCAGCTACAACCATTGAATGCGAGATTTCTAAAACAAGAAAATTTCTTATTGTTCAACTACAAAGTTATAATGGGCTAAATGCTGTCCCAGTTACTAAAGGAAGTCATTCGGATGTCGTTCCAAGGCCATTTGAATACCATTCAATTTGGCTTGAAGACGTCTTTTCCTCCAAAAAATATTACCGAATGTATTGCGATTGAATTCAGGAGCAGCTTATTGTACATCTAACAGACTTTCTTATACTAAACGCCCTCTGCTTTTCCAGGCCTGATGCAAGACGTCGTTGATGCTTGAATGTGTAAGCCACGAAGCCTCAAATTTAAATGGTTGATTATAAGTCTATTCCCATTATTAGAAATCAAAAGAATAGGCTGATGATCAAATAGAGTTCTAAAAGAGTAATGATTGATGCCTCAGGATAAAGATCCCTCCAATTTTCTATGGTCACCGTTCGGTCCAATCTGCCAAAAAATACCACCCGTGTCCATGGTCTTTTTTTTTTTTTTTATGCCATGCAAATAAAGGATATTTAAAGCCCAAATACTGGAAGCCGCAATAATCTACTAGCAGTTGGATTATTTGACGTTTATGATGGAAATAATTTGATTTCACCCCTCCTATAACTTTTTCATTCTAGAATTTCCGAATGGACCAACACCCACATAAAAAAGCATGCCCTCTGAAATCAAATAACTTGAGATAGTTTGATCCCTCAAGAAGACATTTATCTAGGTATCCAGGGGAAATGAGAAGAAAGATGGGGGTATTACATTAGCTGTGAGCTCGCCCCAAAAAGATAGGAGGATTACAAGCAAATAACAAAAATATTGTTTTAAAAGATTTTATTATCAATTTTGCATAATATACTGCTTGTTATGCATAATAAAGCACTTGCTAAATATACATAAAATTTTTTCCTTGCCGAGACGAGAAAGAATTTTTCGAGGAATATATTGAAAACAATAATATATAGATTGGAGAAGTAAATTCATTTTTATGGAACTTCTTGAGAGAATAGAAAATTGTTATGTATTAATCAGTAGTGACATACCTCCTTCAATTATTTATCCGCAAGTTTTATAACTTGCAATTTTTTAACGGGAACGTCTTATTAGACCTACAGTCGTAGTATAAAATATTATTAATATAATATAAATTGTTTTTTGTCCATCTAAGAACTCCCTTTTTCAAGTAGGGATTAATTTTCAGTAAGTTAAAAGTTCTGATATATTTGATTACTTAAAGTAAAAGGTCATAGGCTTGTGAGCTTGACTTAACAATTAAGCAAAATCAACTCCTAATAAATCTTCATTAATTAATCCTATTAAAGTAAGAAATATATCCATAAATCATGCATGCCGAGATAGGAAAAACATCAAAAGTCAAATATTAAACAACAACTTATGAAATTGTATCATTCTCCCACCATTCAAATGAGCCTTATTCTTAAGACTAGCCAAAAACAAACTCAAGAAATCACTCCACGGAAAAATGATTCAACTTCCACGTGGCATTCTCAATAAGAAAATTAGTCTATAACAAGAACTTGAGTGACCACTCAATTTCCATATTTGACAATACATCCGTCTAAGATGGTTTGTGGTTGAACCTTGACCATCCAGTGAAAGTAATGTTAGGTAATTGATTTTGTGTAGCAACGGTCTCTCCTAATTTCTTCTTCAAGTAAGAGACATGAAAACATGGTATATTTTGCATTTTGTTGGCAAGTCAAGATATTTAAGCAGCATGACTAATACACTCAAGAACATTGTATTGCCGGAAGGAGTGTGGAGATATTTTCATTGATGATCCAACAGTAACAAACAATTACTAATATAGCTGAAACTTGAGATAAACCTAATTTTTCATTGAAAATTCAGTTTAGTATGATATAGATCAGTATGTTACTTTATATTGGCTTAGGCATCAACAAAATTCTCTTTCAAGAGCTGCATCAAAATCCCATTGTCTACCAAGTCCTTACCAATATGATCAATCCGAGAAAACCCGATTACACGCTTAGCAAGAGTAGACAAGACTCGATCATAATTAAACAACTTTAAAGAGGGAAAATCTTCGTAGAAGAGTAATAAATAGTATTGTATCACCATTTAGCTTAAAGAAACCACTACACTTAGTCTTTTGACTTGTCACTTACAAAGTAATGAAAATATTTCTCTAAGTACCTATTAATAATCTCAATTTATCCATTTATCTATAGGTGATATGTAGTGTTTATATTTAATTGTGTTCGTAAAAAATGAAGCAACTCCTTTCACAAGTTATTAGTAAATATATTATCTCAATTATTAACAATAGATTTAAGAACACACTCCAGTTTTACAATATTTTCAACAAAAACTTAAGAGATAGTGATAACAGTATAAGGATAACTTTCATCACAAAAACAACTATATTTAGTCAAATAATAAATATAATAAAAATAATAGTTTTATTTAAAAATAATAGAAGCATTTTAATAAAGTCAATAAATATATCTGTCTAAACTTTTTCCAAATTAAACAAAGGTTAAAGAAGACTTAAATATACCACAAATCCATTATTATGATATTGACAAATATTACAATTAACTATAAACTTTTTTACTTCACTTTTCATACCCTTCCAATAAAATTATTGACAAATACACTTGCAAGTGCAAAAAAATTCTGGGTGATTGATAATAGGAGATCAATGAAACTCCTGCAAGATTACTTTCCCTATAACAAGAATTAGAAACAAGTATAATCCTACCCTTGTAAGCTAAGTATGAAGAATCTTAAGTGTAATGGACAACTAAAGTATGATCCTTTTGCAACTTCTTAATTATTTCTTGAGTTTCAATATCATTCCACCATTCACCCCTATTTTGCGCCAAAGTATTATAAGTAGAAATAGAAATTACTATTAATTAAACATGCTTTAGAATGTGACAAAATGCATCAACCACAAGATTCTTGCTCCTTTTCTTTTAAACAATTTTGTAAGCATATCACAACAATTTGTAGATTCACTTTTGCTGCTCTATAAAAGAGATATGTTGTTTCAATAATTATTTTAAGTTTTTTTAATCAATGTAAATCTAAAAACACCTTTCAATTAAGTGGGAATATCATTTAATAACTTCATGAATAATAACTAATATCTTCTTATTATAGACAGATATGTTAAGATTTCTTGGCAATAAAACCTTGTTAGTAAAGGTTACAGGACAATCTTCCTACATTAAAACTGCATTAATTGCAACTCTAAAGGTATTGACTTAATAATAAATACATTGATGAAGTTAGGTAGCATAAGAAGTAGTATTGTAGTTATAGAATGCTTAAAGCGAATAAAAGCTTCCTTTGCCTTATCATCCCATTTAAACACGTCTTTCTTCAAAAAAAAAAAAAAAAAGTCAAATCAAGATTTTTTTTTAATAATCTCAAAAAAATTTGCAATGATAGCCAATCAATTTAAAACAAAAACCTTATAATGCCTTAATTATTTTAAAAACTTACCAACCTAGCATTGCTTGAACCTTAGAAGGATTAATTGTCACTTCCTCTAAATAACATGGCTAGGATACTTAATTGCTTTGCTAGCAAAGTTACACTTAGATTTCTTAACAAACAAAAAATGCTTATGCAAAAAAGTGAATACAATTTGCATATGCAATAGATGAGCACAAAAAGAAATTATATACTAAAATTTCATTAAAAAATATCATGACAAATTTACGTAAATATGACCAAATTATATCCTTCATTTAGTTCTAAAATATAGTGGGTTTATTGGTAAGTCCAAAAAGTATAACAAAAAACTTATAATAACCATCATATATCCTAAAAAGTTGTCATTTAAATATACTTCTCATGAACTCAAATTTGATGATAACACAAGTGCAAATCAAATTTCATAAATAATTAGGTACCCCCAACTCATTGAGTAACTCATCAATAATAAGAATATGATATTTATACTTTATAGTATTACAATTAAATGCTCTATAGTTTACACACATTTTCTAGGATCATCTTTCTTTCTCACTTAAGAACAAGAGAGAAGTAGAGACTAATACTAAGTTTGATGATACCAACCCCCAACACTTCCTTCGTAATCTTCTCAATCTCTTATTTTTGAAAATATAAGTAGTAATAAGGTTGAACATTAGTAAGAACACTTACGGACATTAAGGGAATATAGTGTCATATGTCCTCTTTGGGGGTAGTACTTTAGGCTCAAAAAAGAAATCAGAAAATTCATTCAGTGGTACATTTATCTCCTAACTAAGATCTCAACTTTACACTGCACTATAGTGATTTTTTCACCTTGTTTTTCCTATAACTCTATTATGTGCTCATTTAACATAAACTTGATTGTTAACTTAGAAAAAATTAAAAGAAATAGCTTCCAAAACTCATAACACATCAATGTCTAGAACAATCTTATGGCCTTCCAAAGTAATAAAAATAAATCAGACAAATAGTTTCACCTTACAACGAGAGCTTTACCTTTGCACATTTAACCTGACATGCCAAATTTCTCCCATTTATAACTTTCACAACAAACATATCACAACTTTCTATTGAAAAAGCAAGTCTCTTGACAATTTTCTTTTCCATACAATTGTGGTGTTACCCAACTTAAACAATACATTAACTAATTATCCTTTGAGGAACCATCAATTTTCATGATTTGCATATTAAAATATCTAACAAAAGGATGAACTATATGCGCAATAGACTCATTAGAATATTCACCATTGACATACTTATGATTTAAATACGTGTAATCATCCTTCATCAACATCTTCCCTTATTAACTCAATAATTAAAAATTGTCCTCGCTAACATCATTGCTTTGTATGTCACTTTTCATCAAAATGTTAGAATAGTCCCTTCACTATTCACTCTTTTAGCACCTTCTGGGTCAATCACTTAGCATTAGTGGAATGATTAAAAGAAGATGAATTAGTGTTATCGTCAGCATGTTTGCTAACTCTATTAGCAAATAGACAAGAATTTTTAACACATAGCTTCTCTCATAGTTGAACAAAGGAGATAACAACTACCATTATTTGTGGTTGATGAGTTTTAACTTTCATATTAGATGTCAAGACTAAATTTTTTGATGAATATGCCACCAATTGCCTTTCAAGCCAATTTTTAGCATGATTGGCAGGTCATTTGAAATAATGCTGGTATGCCAAAATTGTTGGTGCCTAGCAGATTTTGGAGAACTATCCATCAACATTTTGAAATTTCAAAAGTCAAAAACAAATAAGAAGACTTTGAGTAAAATTGACCCAGGTAAAAACTTCAGTACAAGTTTTGAGTGAATCGTACCACTAGATAGTATCATTCTTTAATTGAATAGACTCAAATTTCACCATAGAGTCTTATGTTATACAGTGGAAATGAAAATAATTTTCAATTCTGAAAATCCAATTGGCAGGACCACTCTTATCCCAACAAAAAAAATTTCATTTTCATGTGTGGATGTACAGAGTCATAGTTTATGCTTCCAAGAGACTCTATCAATTCTTTTGGCTTAATGGTAGACCGAAGGCATTATTTCCCAATTTCAAAACTTTTGTCTAAGATCTTCTATGTTTTCTTCAATACAAGTGTCTAGCATTTGGATCGGATGAATTGTGGGAAGATAGGATATATAATTGCAAATTGTTGATGCTAAGATTTTTGTTTTATTGACGGGTAAGAGGCATAAAATGAATTCCTTTTTCTTTTTTTTTTTTTTTTCTTTTGGGTGTGGTGGTAAAGTTACAGAACAAAAGCGAAATTCTTAAAAATCAAGCTATCACACCAGGTGAGAATCAATGTATTGAAAATAAGAAAATTGTGAAAACAAAGATAAAAGGAATTAATCTCATTAAGGGGTTGACTTTTAATGATCACTTAAAAAATAACTTTTAATAAATTAAAAATTTTTCATATATTTGATTACTCAAATTAAGAAGTCATATAAAAATAAATATGTATTGTTGTGAGAGTCCAACTCAAGAGTTAAGCAAAATCCACTCCTAATCAAGATTTGTAAATTACTCCTATTAAAATGTAAAATATGTTGGCAGACTATTTCTACTAAAATAAGGAAAATATCAAAAGTCAAACATTAAAATAATAATTCTGCTAATTACGGAATCGTAACGATTTCATTCCTTGGAAACAATAGTTTGACTGAATCACTTTCTTTTGATCAATGAAATCTCTTTTCCCCTATCATTCTTCTTATTCTTGAACTCTTTCTTTAATCCCAATTTCGGTTTTTGAGTTTTTTTTTTTCTATTATTTGCACGCCTCTCTGCCTGTTCTGTTGCTACATCTCTGCTTGGAGCCAGAGACGATAGTCATAAATTTAGTTTTGGCAACTCTTTAAGACGTCATTTTGTTATCGTTCTTTTATCTTTTTCTGTTTTTTTTTTTCCTTTTTCTTTCGTAATTTGTATTTGGCATTGGTTGTTTAATATTGCTCTCCCTTTTGAAGGAATAAGTGATTTATTTTCTCGTTCACATATATTTGATATTTGAAAAATCAATTTATTCTTTATTTATTCATGTCCTTGCTGGGTATTTCTATTTGATTTAATAGTGATTATGAATTTTCTATTTTATAAGATCCAGGGAGTTTAGTAAACACAAAGTGCTAACCGTAGAATTCATGTGCCTGAGTCCTTTTCCCAATGAATGGTTTGTCATGGTTCCCCACCATATGTGGCATTGTACAAGTGGTTTATCTGAGACGGATGTGGCCGTGTGTGATAGTTGTGCTTTGTGAAAAATGGGCAGAGTCGATGCTTTTTGATGCAAGTCAAATGGGTCATTTTATCTTACATCTTTTGTGACCTGGGTCGTCTTTAATTTTGTATCTCTGATGAATTGCTGGAGCTCTGCAAAGCTTCCCTTTTGCTTGCTTGCTTGCGGCAATTAATGTTAAAAGTGTTGTTTCTTCATTTCTTGTTCAAATTTAAAATACGAAATATTTATGGAAAAAGGAAGCATTCAAGGCTCGATAATCTTTGGCATAGATATTGCTTGGAGCATCAGGATTTAAGATGTGAAAGACGAGTTGGTCTCCGTCCAATCACTGAAGCAAAAGGGCCTAACCATGTGCTCGCCGAGAGGGTTTGTTCTATCGGCCTAAGTTGACCACGTTAAAGAACAATCTTTCTAGTTTTCTTGTCTTTGATTTTTATTAATTAATTGATTCTGAATTTATAATTTTTTTTACATGTTATGTAAAATATAAAAAAATAGTATTCAACAGATTTTAAAATTATAATCAAATAATATAATATTATTTATTTTGTTATAAATATTTTATGCTAATAAATTATTTTAAAACAAACAGATAAAATTTAAAAAACATTTAATTAAAACTAATTTTATTAATAAAAAATAAGAATAGATAATTTTATTTTTAGTATTTGATAAAAAAAATCTCATTCTAATTTTCTTACAAAAATGAGATATTTTAAAAATTACTATCCCCTTATTCCTCCTAATTAATAATATTTGCATTCTCCTTTTTTTCTTTCTTTTTGTTTTTGAGATAGAGAAAATATTAATATAATATATTTTTATAAAATAAATATAACAAGTAAATATTATAAATAAATTAAATAATATTTATATTATTTTAATATATATATAATATAATAATAATAATAATAATAATTAATATTATAATAAAAATATAAAAATTATAAAATATTTACGTTATTAAATTAAAATAATTAATTTATTATTATTAAATAAATTTTTAAATATAAATTTTATTTATTTATTTTTTAATGATAATTAAATATATTTTTTAATTATAGTAGTATTATTTTTATTTTTTAGAATAATTTTTTATTCTAATTTTAATTTTAATTGAAATTTCAGACTATTAACAAAACCACCCCTTAAATGCTTAGGCCTTCAATTTTATGCTTACCTAGCAAAATTCGACGGCAGCGCAAAAGGATCCTAAATTAACGTAAATCGTTTTTTTCTTTTTTTTGTTTTTTGTTTTTTGGCTTTTTCCAAAATTTCATATTTATCCAGTCTGAACGCTTCATAAACGGCCCCGCCTCAGGCACCTAAGAGGCAGAAGCACGAGAATAAACAAAACCCCAATCAGAAAGGGCAAGTTTAAAAAAAGAAAAGAAAGACACGAGCGTCCAGCAACCAAAGTCGGCGTGCCTCCTGTCTTGTCTCAGTCTTGAACGGCAATGGCGGCCGCCACAACCAGCGTGGTTCCGGCGGGGCGGGGAGCGAGGAGAGCCGCCCCAGAGGACGACAGGTTGGTCTTCGAGACGACGGAGGGCATCGAAATCATATCCACCTTCGCCGAGATGGGCCTCAAAGACGATCTGCTCCGCGGACTCTACGAGTACCAGTTCAACAAGCCGTCGGCCATCCAGCAGAGGGCAGTGATGCCCATACTGAAAGGCCGCGACGTCATTGCGCAGGCGCAGTCCGGCACCGGCAAGACCTCCATGATCGCCCTTACCGTCTGCCAGCTCGTCGACACCTCAAGTCGAGAGTAAGAAAGTTCCTTCCGCCGTTTTCAATCGTATCAAAACCCTAATTGCCGAAATCTCCTGCTTTTCTGCTCTGTTATTTTGCTAGTGCTGCTAGGCCCTTGTCATTTTCATCTTTGTTCGAAGATTCCTCGAAACCCTAATCCTTCGACAGTTCTTTTGTTAATTGATCGATCATATATTACCGAGTTGATATTTCACTCTCACAGGGTTCAGGTACTGATATTGTCACCTACGAGGGAGCTGGCTGCCCAGACAGAGAAAGTGATATTGGCAATTGGTAATTACATGAATATACAAGCTCATGCCTGCATTGGAGGTAAAAGTGTGGGTGAGGACATTAGAAAGCTTGAGTATGGAGTTCATGTCGTGTCTGGAACACCAGGCAGAGTGTGTGATATGATCAAGCGGAGGACTTTGCGTACTAGAGCCATTAAATTATTAGTGCTTGTGAGTTGATGATTTTCTATCCCCCTTCATTACTGTACATTTACTTTTGTAGCGATTGGCTCTAGGTGGGGGTACTCCAATGACAGCACAGTTACTTATCCTTTTCTATTCAGGGTTTTAGCAAGTCTGCTGGTATATTAAAATTTATGTTTTGCTTTGTTGTTTTAGGATGAGTCCGATGAGATGCTAAGCAGAGGGTTCAAGGATCAAATTTACGATGTGTACAGATACCTTCCGCCCGAACTTCAGGTTCTCTCTATCTCTCTCTCATGCACAAGCACACACTCATGTACCATGTGCAACTGGCCACCGATGTGTCCCACCTAATTTAGTGATTTTGATACATGCTGATTTGCTTTGCTTAATTCCCTTTCTAGAAATAATAATATACTTTGTTGAGCTGGTTTGGTTTTTACTTATTTATTTTGACTGTGTACCTTTATATCATTTTTATTGTGGCCCTCTTTCTGATATATTGATAAATATATTTCTGAATCATTGTTTGGTTACCAAGAATGACTAAGTAGGTGCTTTTAATATGATTTCTTAAGGAGTTTTGGCCATTCAAAGTGAGGGGAATAAAAATGAGAAAGAGAAACCGTAACCAAACAGTCTGTTTCATTTGAATTCAGACCCATGTCTGTTAGGAAAGGGCATGAAAAATCAGGAATCCGAATGAAAGCATTTTTATTATGTATTCCAATTTCTTTTTTTTTTTTTTTTCGGTTTGATGGGACTAGGGTTTGAACTCTAGACTCTACCACTAGACCTTGTGGCTAGTGGCAGGTATTCCAATTTATAGTGATCAGATTGGTCAAATTATTGCTTTGGTTTCTTTTCTATTGTTTGGTGCAATATAAATGTCCCCCCAAATTCTTCTTTCTGCCATTATGTGCACTGCATTTATATTTAAAATATGCAAATAGTTGTTGAGATGTATTGCTAGGTGCTATTTATCACCAAACATTTGGCTCTCAGGTCAAAGTTAAGTCAAAAAAATATAGAAGTTGCTGAAAAGAAGCTGTTAGTATAGTTGGAAAATTGCTTTATCTTCAAGTAGCACAGAGGCTATTATTCTTTGCTGAAAAGTGCCAAAAAAATAACTACGGATGAATTTCTCTTCCTGTGCAGTCTTATATTTCTGCGGTATTTGATTTTGTTTGCTTGCATGATCATGCTCGCTGACTGCTTTTTTTTTTTACGCAATCTTTTTTACTAAAAGTTTTTGTTCCATCACAGGTTGCCTTGATCTCTGCGACACTTCCTAATGAAATTTTGGAGATAACAGCCAAGTTTATGTCAGACCCAGTAAAAATTCTAGTGAAACGTGATGAGCTGACTTTGGAGGTGAGTACTGATTTGAGCTGACAAAAGCTCTAAACACAGCTGAGTTGAATTTTTAATAGAGCTCTTTTGCTGTAATTCTGAGCTGGCAGGGAATCAAGCAATTTTTTGTTGCCGTTGAAAGAGAGGAATGGAAATTCGACACTCTTTGTGATCTTTATGACACTCTTACAATCACACAAGCTGTTATTTTTTGCAACACAAAGCGGAAGGTAATAAAATTAGTGGTTTTCTATTTCTTTTAAGAGTTTGGGAGCTTGCTGTTGATACTTAAATTGTCCAACAACATTAGGGTTCAGCAAGATTGTGTTAAAGGATCTATATTTTACTATCATGAGGATCAATTTAATGACTGTACCCACTGTTGTACCGGCTTTTACTGATATAGTTTTACCAAATTTAACTATTTGTGTTTATTTTTAGTAGGTATAAATTAGTAAATGGCTCGTTATGCTAAATGAAAATTTAAATGGCTGAGGTTTCTGCTTTTCTATTTGCTTTGGTTGACACATTGGTATATGGTGTATGGGTTACCTATTAATTGGCTCCATGTATTCATCTTAGCTGTTTAGGGCTACTGAAAACATAGATGGTATATGACAACTATAAGGTAGAGAAATTGGGAAACTGGGTTTGTGGTCATGGTAAAAGAGTTGAAGATTAAAAGGATAAGAAAAAAATGCCCAGGTAATCTACGCAAATACCATATTTTATCCAGAGATGAATCATACTCTCTCTTAACTTTTGTGCCAGCTTTTCGACACTGATCTTCAATAAACAATGATGGTTCTATCTTTGGGAGACAGGTGGATTGGTTAACTGAGAAGATGCGCAGCAATAATTTTACAGTCTCATCCATGCATGGTGATATGCCTCAGAAAGAGAGAGATGCAATTATGGGTGAGTTCCGATCAGGGACAACTCGTGTATTGATCACAACTGACGTTTGGGCCCGAGGCCTTGATGTTCAACATGTAAGTGCACTATTGTTTATTCTTTCTCTTTGTTTCTCTCTATTCAGATGTCTTCTATATAGTTGTTTCAGAAACATGAAGTTTCTCTCTTCCCAAAATCTGAAATAAATTAATTGGATTTTGCTTATTATACTAGGTTGCCTAATTTTTTGATGTCCTGACATTAGAATACAGTCATGACTTTCAACCGCATACCTATTAGTTTTCTGTGTGGAGATGAAATTGACTGGCCAGGTTGTGCAGACTGAAGTTCAACTTGCATAGATCTACAGGAGCAACAATCAACAGAATCTATGCAATCTTTTGCTATATTAAAGTGGTGTCCTATAGAACAAAAAAAAAAATTCTAACTCAAGTTTATCTAGGAGGGCCAAAAGGGACACCCTCTCAAGAGCCCTTCTTTCTACTTCCTCCGCATTAACCTAAATAACAGAAGGATTAATTAGAGATGCCTTTGCACTGTGTACAATAATATATAAACTTGCAAACTCATATTTCATCATGAACTGTCTTATCATCTGCTCAGGGCATCCCTGTTGAAGAGCCAGGGCATGAACTTCATGAGAATTACTCAGTTATATTCTTCAATCATGCAGATTAATAGCATTTAAAGTGGTTATACCTATGATAGGTCAGCATTCTTTCAGGAGTTTCCTTGTGATAAGTAGTTCCTGGTGTCATTGTTTGTCTCCAAACAATCATGTCTTCATCTTTTACGTCCTGTGTTTAAATGACAGTGATGAAAACCACTGCTGTGTAATAAATGGTGGGACAATAAAATTTCCAGTGGATGAATTTTTCAAAAAGACCCAATGATTGGATACTTTCATTCATGGGTACTAAGCCTTCAGTTTGTATAAATAGAACTCCATTTATACATACGCAACTTGATTGTAGCTTGTGGAAAAGTTTGTGATTATGGAAAATTAGTGACCTCTTCACCTCTGAGTAGTACTTGAATAAGATAGGTACTTCAAACTGGCTTGCATGAATAATCAAACAATGGTTTACCTATTTGGGATATTAACTTATTGTGGTTGCCACAAAACTTCACACTTAGTTTTGATTTCTTGCCTAAGCATGTACTTGCTCACCATGTATTTAGGTTTCTTTGTTTTCTGTTGTCTATTGCTTGCGGTGATAAGTCCATAAATTTTCTTTTCTAATCATGTATGGAAGCTTCCACCTTTGGTGTCCTGCTTATGCATTTTATGCTTGTTTCTGTTTGCAGGTTTCTCTGGTGATCAATTATGACCTGCCAAACAATCGAGAGCTTTACATCCACAGGATTGGCCGTTCTGGTCGTTTTGGACGCAAGGTACAGGCTTTGTGCTGTGTCTAATGGGTTGATAATCAAATATATAAATGTATGACCAAGGGGTGACAACTATGTGTACTCTATGATGGGGCAGTTGGTTCTTCTAGTTTGTTATCTTTTCGAGAGATTTCACACTTTCAGAGCTTTCATTACACTCAGTGAACTATCATACTCCCTTCTAGCTAACTTTTTTCCTCGCATGACATGATATCTACATTTTCAGTGCTGCTTTCTGGCTTCAGTAGCATTTAGGTGCCTTATCCTGTCCTGGCCAGTTATTCATGGCTTGTTTTTATTGTTTTGCAGGGTGTTGCTATTAATTTTGTTAAGAGCGATGACATCAAGATTTTGAGGGACATAGAGCAGTATTACAGCACCCAGATTGATGAGATGCCAATGAACGTTGCTGATCTTATATAAGCTCGACGCTGGAGGAGGGACAGAACTTGCGAATGTATGATTGGCGTTTGGAGTGCAATTAAACTGTCCCCTTTGTACACTAATAATGGTTGGTGAACTGGCTTTTTTTCGGGTGGTTTTTCATGTCTAGGACCTACGAATAGAATTGATCGTGACGGGATTCTAGTTTTTGAGTTCTCTCGTGTTAAATTTATCAGGTGCTTTCTACTGTTAAATGTATCTTGTGTTTTTAAATTAGATACAGCCTGGGGTTTTTGAAACAAGGGTGTTGGGCCTATTATCAAGGTTCTACGGGGGGAGCTTTACGTTAATACGTCATTGCAGAGGAGTTTAACAAAAGGGGCAAAGGAGGGTGAGTGCGTAACCCAGTCCCCTGTCAAGTAAGACCCACAGGCGGGGACCGTCCGGTGAAGCCCTAGCAGCAGGCTGTACCTGGCACGACCAACTTATGTTTCTTGCAGGTTGAGACTTGTCCGGCCATGGGCTTCACGGGTCATTTTATATGGTCCAGTATGGCATAATTATCTTCATTATTGAAAGTTCTCCGGGGAATTCGATGCAAAAATATGCATCCGGGGCAAATTATTTAATGGGTTTGCTTGCCTGTACGCCAAGGGCAAAACCAAAGAGCAGCTGTGACTACCAAAATCCTGCTTCACTTCTAGTGTTGGATGGAACATAATAGAACATAGATATTAATGTGATGTTACGAATATAACACAATATTAAATACTCATAACGTTTCATTATTTTTTAATCTGTGTTTATAATATTTCCATTTTTTGAAATCGTTTCTCGTCGTTGCCCCAGTCACGTAAATTGACCACTTTATGTGACTTTTTCCTTATTCGGCGTCCCGTGACAATGGCATGGCTGCCACATCAAATTTCATATTGACATGATTTCGACGTTGTCAATAACATTGTTTTTTTAAAAAAAAAAAAAAAACAATAAAATCTAAAACTAAATAAAGAAAAAATTTCAAAAAATTAAAATACATTTTTGAAATTCAAAGAGCTGCAAAAATTTTTCAAGCATTCTAAACAAAATTGTAAAATTCAAAAAATTACAAAAATACGGAAATAAGAAAAAATCCAGATTTTTTTTTTAATTTTCAAAATAAGAAAACAATCCAAAGATGCAAAATCATTCGAAAATTTAAAAAAAAAAAATCTGAAAATGAAAGAAACCTGAAAATCTAAAATTTTTGAAAAAAAAAATTGAGAATGAAAAAAAATCCAAAACTTCAAAAAGATTCATAAATTCTAACAAAATCCTGATTTTTTTTTTCTTATTTATATTTTTACAACTTTTTATATTTTAGAATTTTCCAATTTTTTTAAATTTTAGAATTTCTTTTTGAAATTTTTGGCGAAACTTTAGGATATTTCGTAGTTTTCCAAAATGTGTTCGTATTTTATTGGAACTTTTCAATTTTTTTTTTTGAATTTCGAAACTGTTTTTGTATCCTTTTGGATTTTTAAGAATTTTCAGATTTTTTAAATTTTAATTTTTTTTGGAATTTTTTGATTTTTCTGGAATATTCTTATTTGTTTCGAATTGTTGGATTTTTCATAATTTTCCAAAATGCATTTTAAATTTTTGGTTTTGTTTTTTTGAAATTTTTTGGAATTCTCAAATTTTCAGCTTTTAAGAAAAAGAAAAAAATTTCCAAGTCATCCATAACAATCTTGAATTTGAAATAGCTACCGCGCGACTCTACTTAACGGAGAAGTAACACAGTTATTATTGTATAGGGTCGGCTTAAAAAAATTGGAAAAAAAAAAAAAAACAATATTGAGTATGCACAGAAATTCAACCCTTAAAATTATAATCACACCTTTTTATATAAAATTTTATATGCATTACGGAGAAAGATAATCAATTATATATATATATACATAACTTCATAATTTTAATTAACTATACTTATTAATATCTAAATTATATTTAAAATTATAATTCTTAATTAGTACAATAATATATAAATTTATTTCTCATTAATCAGGTCTTATTATAATTAAAATATGAATAACAATATTATTCAAAAATATTTTAATATAATTAATTAAAAATTTTTAATATTTTTTCACTAGACCTAATTAAAATTTATTACATTAATTATTATTTAAAATAATAATAAATAATCTCTTGCAATTCAAGTATAATGTTAAAATATCATAAATAGTTCAAATTATGACAATTATACCCTATTTACTTAAGAATACTTCTTTTCATATATTGTAATACTTGCAATTTACTATATAGAATTCATAAAATATATGTATGAAATATAATTTTATAATAGTTTACAATAATATCTAATAAAGATTTTTTTATTAATTTTAAAATAATAGTATGTACATAATTATAAATAAGAGAAAATGCATAATATATATTAAATATATATTAATTAGTTCAAAATATCATTATATCATAAATTATAAATTATTATTATTATAACTAAGTTTTATTTTGAAAATATATTCTTTACATTATATTGATTATAAATGATCTTACTGATCTATGATTGTGATATCAATTTTGTAATAATTAATCAATACTCTTTGTTTTTTAGTTTTCTTTTTAACAGTAAAATATTTTAATTCTTATAAAGTTAGTACTCTTTAAATATTTATCATTTTTAAAGAAAAATATAGCTATAAAGTTATCACATAAAATTTCAATGGTATGATAATGATGTTTATTACTTCAAGTTTTGAAATAAAATTTCATAGTCATAATACACAAATTATAATTTTAAATTATATTATAAACTCTACTTTCATAATAGATAGAATAATAATAAATAATTTTCTATTATTTCATAACATTTTTCCTTCTCTTAATAGAAATATATAAACAAAAATAAACCTTTTTCTATTAATATATCAAGTAAAATTTGAATCTGAATATGAATATTCATTAACATCTAAATACTTGGATTTTATGTAAATAAGCATGTAATTTTTTGTTTTTTTGTAAGTACTCCATCACTTTTTTTGTAACTTTTCAATGATCTATGTTAAAATTACTTTGATATTTACCTAACATTATGACTGTAAAATTAAATTTAGTATAATGCAGATTTATAAATATATAAAACTACTATATAGAATTGATTCTATATCCTTACATTACACATAATTTTTTGGCAACTTGATAATGATGACTATTATTTTAAATCTTGAAATAAAATTTCATAACTATAATACATGAATTATAATTTTAAATCATATCATAAAATTGTATTTTCATAAAAAATGGAGTAATAATAGATAATTTGATATTAGTCCACAATATTTTGCCTTCTCCTAATAGGAACATATAAATAAAAATGGATTATTTTCTATTAATGTATCAAGTAAATTTTGAATTCAAATATCTAATTACATTTAAATAATTGGATTTTTTTGTAAACAAACATATAATTCTTTGTTTTTTGTAGGTACTATATCACTTTTTTTGTAACTTTCCAATGAATTATTCCAAGATCACTTTGATATTTGCTTAATATTTCGACTACAAAACTAATATTTAGTCTAATACAAATTTGTAAATAAACCAAACTACTAATAACAAAGACATATGAAATTGATTTTATATTATCATCATTATAATATTACACAATACTAAATTTGTCACTTTTTTGCATAAAAATAATTATAAGTAAATACTTATATTGAGTTTTTGTATAATTGTTTAATAGAGTCTTTTTAAAACAATCATCATTCATTATGATTTATGATGAAATATTTCTCATCCTATTGTATAAGATGTCTTTTTCATATATTTTAATATAAAATGTTTTTTGAGAAATTTTTAATTTCACATAATATACTTAAATCATTATTAATAAGTAATATACAAAATTAAAAAATAAATTTATTCCCATTGATCTTTTAGTATATGCACTGATTAATGGTGTTTTTATTAAATTCAAAAGATATTAAGATATCATTAAACTTAAAATACTATTATTGAGAAACTTGTTTCAATTAATATATTGATGTTTTGAATTTATACACTATTTGATTTTTAACCCTCTTTAAATACCTTTCAATTGATTTATGTAAATTTCCTGTTAAAGATTTTCATTACAAAAGGCAATTTTCACATATTTGTTACTTTTTATTGTTGTAAAAATGAAACTAAATCCTTATTAATTTTAATATCAATTTTTGACTCTTAGAAATAAATTAGATAATCATCTTAAATAGTCAATTTTCTTTTCTCTTTAAGATCTTTTTAATATTATTTCTTATAGTTCATTTAATTTAATCAATTTTAAGTTAGTTTTTTAGGGAGTATTTCTTCATCCATATATTCTTCAATTTTTGAAACAATATTTGATGTATAATAAAGAAATAAATTGTCTTAAGTATATATATGTGTGTGTGTGTGTGTGTTTATTAAAATATAGATTTAAATGATTTGAGCAATAAAATATTTAACATTTAGACTTTTTTAGATAATCAATAAAATAACCATTGATCATTCGAGAATTTAATTTTCTTTCATGTGGATTATAAATTCTCACTTTTACTACACAACCTTAAAACATCAAATTGTCTTAAACTAGTTTTCTTTCCTATCTATAGTTTAACATAAGTATTTTGAATTATTTTATTAAGAACCTTATTTAACAAATAATTTGTGGTTTTAAATGCATACATTCATAAAAATTTAGGTAAAAATGAGTTACTCCTTATAGTCCTAACCATATCTATTAATATATGATTACACTTTTTTGTAATACTTTTTGATAAGATATACCTAATATAATATACTATGCACATATTTCATGACATTTAAGGAATTTTATAATTGGACTTAGACACTACTCTAATTTATAATATTCAACATCTCTATTAAATTTTATCATTTTTGTCATTTTATATAACTATCTTTCAATCTTCTTTATATATACCTCAAAAGTATCCAATAATTAAAATTTTTGTTAAGCAAATAGATATAAATATAATATGAAAAATTATTTATAAAAGTGATGAAATACAATTTTTTATCAAGGAAAAAAGTGTCAAAAGATTTGCAAATATTAATATGTATAATTTCAAGAAACTAAGTGCTTATTATGGATACTTTCTCATTATATTTAGCTTGCTTATCCTTAATGTAATGAACACATATTCCAAGATTAGTAAAATCTAAATTTGAAATAATCTTATTATACATCAATCTCATTAACATTTTTGTTTTACATATAAGCCAAATGTTTATACCACAAGCAAGCATAATTTTTCATTCATTGTACTATACTTAATTTTAATATTATAATGCATATTAAGTAAGAATTTTACAAAAATATTATCAAGTTTTAGTATATATAAACTATTATTAAGAATACATGAATCAATAATGATTATATTCTTATATAAACTAAAATAATCAAATCATAATAAATCATTTACATCTTATTAGATACAAGAGTAGTAGTACTAAAATCAAGTCACCAAATATTATAAAGTATATCAATTAAATTTACTTTGAAACATATTGAGGTATTTAATTTATCTTTCTTTTGAAACTAAACCTTACATTTTGGCTAATTTTTTTGATAATGTCCAACATTTTTTTTTTTTTACAAAAATGATACTTATCACCTTTTTGTTTTCTCTTTTCAACCTTAAGAGCATAAGCAAGCTCTTTACTTTTTTAAATTGGTTGACTTTCACTTTCATTCCTTTTCTAGCCCTCTTGCCCTACGAGATTACTAGAGTGACTCATTTGATTTCTCAATTTAATTTTCTCCTAAACCAATATAATGACAAATTCATTAACTTTTCATTTAATCTTTATAGTGTTATAATTAATTTGAAATGACTCATACTAAGGAAGTAGTGAGTTCAAAATGAATTATATATAAAAAAAGAATCTTTTATTCTTAATCCTAAGATCTTAGGTCTTATTACAATATTAATTATCTCAATAACGCACTCTTACATAATTCATGATCTAGTATACCTCATGTTTGTGAGTTTTATTATAAGAGTTTCAACAAATGACTAGTTTGTAAAGCAGAGCTGTGTTTTCACAAATTGAAAATATTTGTTTGCATTTTTTGTTTGAGAATTTTCTTTATTATTGGCCACAATCACTTTTATGAATATAAAATTCAACTTATTGTTTTGTTCTTACATTTATGATGTTTTTTTTTTCCTTATTACTTGAATTTGTAATAATAACAAGCTTACTTACTAATGATACAAGTTAAGATTCATAGCATCTAAGTGAACATTGACTTTTTTCTATCTTTTTGAGAAGTTTAATCCATTGAACAAAACAAAAGATTAAACATACAAGTGAATTAAATTAGTTGTATAATCGTAAATACTCATAATTAATCATAAATTGGATAAAACAATTAAAATATATTATAGTTCTCCTTTGAGAATTTTTACAATGCACTATCATAAATAATATTATATATTAACTTTAATAGGTATATTTAATATTTTTGAATAAACAAATATATTTAATAAAAAATGATTAATATACCTTAATTATATTACTAATCATAAAATAATGATTTTCCTTTAAGTAAATTTTTAAATTTTAATGATTAATAACATTAATTTATCTAATTATTTTTCATTTATATGTATTTCATTAAAATAATAGATAAATGACTATTTATGTGTGTTGTTAAACATACTAGTTTAACCACTTTGGTGACTAACAAGGTATAATGGTAATGTCCATATGTTGACATTAATGATTGAGTCCTAACCCAGAGGCAACAAGTCTTTAATTTTATGAGTATTAAATTGTTGTTATAGTCATAATCTTCTACAAGTGAATGCTTTGTTTGGTTGTAAAATTGTTTGGGAAAGAAAATGTAAATGAAGATTTCATTAGGAAACAAATGTATCTAATTGCAAAATGTTTTATTTATTTTCTTATTTTAGAGAGAACAAAAAAATGAATACAAATTTGTGTTTATATGTTAAACTTTGAAAATTAATGAGCCAAAAGGAATATGGAAAGGAAATACAACAATAACAAGTACATTTACGGTCTTATAAAATTTAGGATTTAGAAGGAATTGTTAGGCTTAAAATTGCCTTTATCAATAAACTACAATCAAGTCTAAGATTACATCACCCATTCGGCAATATAGCCTATTGTTGGTAAATTTATGTAAGTTTTCCTTGAATTTTGATGAATGTTGTAGTCTTCTTTACGTCTCAAAATTTGGCAAATTGATTTTTTTTCTTCACTCTACTTTTACTCGTTTCTTTCCTGCACCTTTCTCTCAATTTGAGAACAATACTAGTAACTTTGTTCAAGCCATTGTACGATAGCCACTATTTATGGAACTTACTTTAAAGGTTATAGTTGACCTTGCTTATATGACATATTATATCTAACCTGTAACAAAGACTCGTATAAGTGACTATCATACAATGGCTAAAGTGATATGTGTCAGCATTTTAGAGAAGCCTTTCTTAGTTTTTTGACTTATTTACATGTGATGACTTTTGTTTCCCTTTCAATTGGTTAAATAATTGTCAATAGTTAAAAAGGACTCATGTATGGAAAACAATTATGTTGGAATCTCTTAAGATGATACTCAATTATCTATTAAAGAAAATTTATTGGATCAAATCCAAAGAAGGAAAACTTTTGTGCTAGAAAAATGTTTGAGCTGGCAAAAATTCAAATTTGATCTACATTGAAATTATGTTATTGTTGAATTTTTAGCTACATTAAGATGGAAAACCTAAAGGCAAAATTTATGAATATTTGACACTATTTTGGAAGGTTTATACTAGATAAAATAGTTATAGAAATAATTTTAAAGTCTAATTAATAATTTTAGAGATTTTTGAGATCCCAATGAATCAATGCAATTAATTGCATCAGTCAGCTAAAAGCACTAGAATTAGAAATAATGATCCATAAATTTCGAGATAGCTAGTTCAACGTTTTAGATCAACACCTCAATCCTTTGTAATTACTAGAAGACCTCAAATGTTGTATAAATTTCATTTTATACAATAGCTTAAAGAGTTAAATTGAGAAGATTAAGTTCTCTCAACCACATTTCAATTATATTAAGCTTTGTGTAATTAAAGAGAAGAAAAAAGTGATTTTTTGTAAGAGCAAGTATTACTTTAAGTGATAATGGGAAAAGTTTAAGTGTTTAAGTGTGTAAAACAAGAAGTTGTACATAAGAAATGAGTTTGTGCACTTAAAATGTTGAGAAAAAAGGTTAATGACCTTTATATGTGTTGTTACTATTCTCTTCCTAATTAAGGAGCTTAACAATGGAGTTGAAACTCTCAAAGAGGATTCTTTGAGGAGAAGACGTAGAATCAGGTAATCCAAACATTTATAAATCATTATGTTTCGCTTTTCTCTCTCTCTCTCTCTCTTTCTCTCTTTTTCTCTTTCACAATTTTGTTTATTGTTTTTCACAAACACTCATGATATTTGAGTTATTATTTATCTTGTGGTTATTTATTTCTCTTGCATACAATACCTAAACAATTTGTTGTTGTTGTTGTTCATATTGCACTTGCCATTCATATTAAGATTGTTTTTGTTTGATTATGCTATATGATCCAATGACTTTCTTTTCATCTGTATGTCACCCTGAGGGCAATAACCCTCTTAAATGTCTTGTCTTTGATGGCATAAATTTTAGCTATTGGAAAAAAAAAATGAACATTTATCTTCAATGGTATGACACTACTGTTTACCTTAAAAGATTTTAAAACCTAAAATTTGAACTCCAAAGCCAAATATTTACTCTATTGTGTCATGATGTTAGATGAGTACAACCATATCTCCTCTTATTAGTCAGTTAAAGAGATACGGAATAACCTTATAGTGACTTACAAGGAAACTAACCAAGTTAAGCATATTAGGATTAACATTCTTATGCATGATTATACATTATTTTTGAAGAGTGATGATAAGACCATCATTGAAATATATTCAACATTTATTAACATTATTAATTCTTTAAAAAATCTTGGTAAGAATCTTGATAATGTAAAACTTATTAAAAAGTTACTCAAGCCACTCTGGGAATCATGGAACCCATAGACAATTGTAATTTTGGAGTCAAAGGACTTGAACACATTGCCTTTAACTAAGTTGGTAGGTTCATTACTTACATATGAGATGATATTCAAAAAAAAAAAAAAGCCCCAAAGAAATAGAAAGGTATGGCATTTAAGTGTTTTACTTTAACCAAAAGAGTAGCCTAAGATGATTAAGAATATGATGAGGATGATAGTTCATTCAATGAGCAAGAATAAGAAGAGTTTGTGATGCTTGCATAAAAACTCAAAAAATTCTTAAAAAAGAAAAAGCAACCTAATAGAAAGCCATTTAGGTGTTCCATCAAAAGTAATTAAGGATAAAAAAAGGAGATTATTTGTTATATGAATAATAAACCTAGACACATTATAGTAATTTGTCTTAACAAAAAAAAGGGGAAGAAGCCAACTAAGAAAGCTTACAAGGCCACTCGAGACAATTCCAGCGATTCAGGTGATGAATCCTCTAGTGATAAAGTGAATTACATGTGCTTCATGGAAAAAGACAATAAGGTAAACTTTGACTATGAATCATGTGATGATATTTAGATGATTAATATGCTTGGATACATGACTAAATAAATGTTTAAACAAGTAGCCCAATTTAATGATCTTAATACTTTTTTTAAAGTAATAAAACAAGAAAATAAGATCCTAAAAAGAAAAAATGAATCACTTATATAAGAGGGTGAGGATTTTCAAAATATACATAATGTTACTTTAAACAAGTTTAAGGTGGAAAACCTTCTTCTCAAGAAGGAAAATGAAGACCTTTAAATTTCCCTCTCAATGTTTGTAAAAGGGAAAGAAAAGCTTGATTCATTACTTATCTCTCAAAGGTCTCTCAATAATAAATCTAGATTGAGTTTTGATTATCCATATCATCCACTAAAAACCTATACCATGGTTACCCACACAAAAGCATAAGCATTTGCATCATCTAGACATATAAATCATACATTTATGTTTGCTCATGCATCATAATAGCATAAAGAACCTTACAATTTGACTAAAAAATTATCTTTGCATGATCATGCACTATAAAAGCAAAGATATTATGCTCATAGGGGTTCAACCAGTAGCATGTTTTATACATCATAGCCTCATATACATAATTTTCATAGAACATTACATGGTCATTCACTCTTTTATAAGAAATATCATGTTATATGTCATTATTGTGGTAATTTTAGACATATGATTCACACATACATTATTAGAAAGTGCATTTATGTCATGAGATATTCTTAGTAGGTGAAAATGACACCAAAGCTAACACTAAAGAACATGTAAAAAACTTCCTTTCTCTTAGGGTGATTGATAAAGAAAAGATCAATTTTTGTGACAATGTTAAAAGTGAGATTATTGGCATTAGGAATATTAGTAAGAAAAATTCTCTTGTTATTAATCAAGTTTCTTTAATTATAGGTTTCAAGTTTATTTTACTTAGCATTAACCAACATTGTGATAATGGCTGCAAAGTCTCTTTTGAACCAAATGCATGTCATATTACCAATTCAAACACAAACAAGATTTTGTTTGTTACTAATCGATGTAACAATATTTATGCCATTGATATTTATTCTTTTACTAACCAAAATGTCAAGTGTTTTACCTTTATGCATGAAGAAACTTAGATATGGCATAAATGCTTGGGACATAAAAGCATAAAACTCTTATGCTCTTACTAAACCACAATGTCTTATGGAAGGGTTACCTAAGCTAAAATTTGAAAACAAAATAAGATTCGCAATACTTGTCATATGGGTAAATAGGTTAAAGAAAACTCTTTTAACAGTAATAAAGTATTATATACTTCCAACCCTCTTCAATTATTGCATATAGTTATTTTTGATCTATCTAAAGTGTCTTTATTAGGTTGTAAACATTTTGTATTTGTCATAATAGTTGATGTCATTAAGTTTGTATGGGATATGTTCCTTATTCATAAGGATGAGGCATTGAAAGTTTTTGAGAGGCTTTGCAAGTGATTGCAAAATAAGAAAGGATGTCTCATCACTTTAAATAAGAGTAATCATGAAGGAGAATTCAAGAATGAAGGCTTCGAAAAATTTTGCAATGCCCAAGGAATTTCTTATAATTTTTTAACCCTAAAAATGTCTTAACAAAATAGGGTGGCTAAATGCAAAAATAAAACCCTTTAAAAGATGGCTTAGATTATGTTAAATGAATTTAACTTGCCTAAATATTTTTAAGTTGAAGTTGTCCACATGACATACTATATGTCACATTAGGTTTTAATTCATCCCTCATTTAAAATGATTCCTTACAATTTATAGAATGGAAGAAAGCCTTGAATAAGTTATTTTAAGGTATTCAGCTATAAGTGTTTTATCTTGAACACTAAAGATAACATTGAAAATTTTGATTCAAAGGCTATTGAACATATTTTTCTAGGATACTCCTCAACTAATAAGAGATTGTTAATAGTTAAAGAATCCATGCATATTAGTTATGATGAAATAAACTGTTTTAACCTAAGAAAGGAAGATGTTTTAGATGATGGAGGACTTAATTGATACACTAAAAAAGAAAGCATAAAATGATGGTCCCAATGTTGAAAATGATCAACTTAAAGTAAGCACATCAAATATGGAAAACTTTGGCAGCTTGCAAAATATGATATAAAGAATTCCTAAAGAATGAAAGTACTCGATTAAATAATTTTAATATCAAATATTAATAATGTATTTGATCCTCTTAGGACAAGATCATTATCTAGGAACATTAACACTAAATTACACTCATTTCTCAAATAAAGCCAAAGCATATGGAAGATGCATTAAGTGATGAACATTGAGTGCATATCATGGAGGATAAATTGAGCCAATTTGAAAGGAACCAAGTGTGAACCTCAATCCCTAGACCTAAAGACCATTTTACTATAGGCACTAAGTAGGTGCTTTAGAATAAACTAAATAAGAGTGGGAAAATAATGCATAACAAGGCTTAACTTATAGCCCAAAGATACAACCAAAAAGAGGGAATAGACTACGATAAGACCTTTACATCTGTGGCTAGGCTAGAAGCCATTCACATCTTTTTTGCATATACATCATATATGAATTTTACTTTATATCAAATGGATGTGAAAAGTTCATTCCTTAACAGTTTTATTGTTGAGGAAGTGTTTGTTAAGTAACCTTTAGGTTTTTAGAGTACAAAATTCTCAAATTATGTTTTTAAACTCTTCAAAACCTTATATAAATTAAAGTAAGCTCCTTGAGCTTGGTATAAGCAACTTAGCTCATTCTTGATTGAGAAAAGATTCTTAAAAGGTAAAGTGGACAACACTGTCTTGTTCATAAAGGTGAAAGGTAAGATCTTTAAATTGTTCAAATTTATATTTTACTTTATATCAAATGGATGTGAAAAGTTCATTCCTTAACAATTTTATTGTTAAGGAAGTGTTTGTTAAGTAACCTTTAGGTTTTTAGAGTAAAAAATTCTCGAATTATGTTTTTAAACTCTTCAAAACCTTATATAAATTAAAGTAAGCTCCTTGAGCTTGGTATAAGCAACTTAACTCATTCTTGATTGAGAAAAGATTCTTAAAAGGTAAAGTGGACACTGTCTTGTTCACAAAGGTGAAAGGTAAGATCTTTAAATTGTTCAAATTTATATTAATGATATTATTTTTGGTTTCACTAACAACTCTTTGTGTAAGAAATTCACTTCTCAAATGGAGAAAGAACTTGAAACAAGCATGTTAGGAGAATTTAGTTTCTTCCTTAATCTACAAATCAAGCAAAGCTGGAATAAGATCCTTATTAGCCAAATAAAGTTTGAAAAAGTTTGGGATTGAAGGCTTAAAATGTTATGGTACACCAATGCCAACATTCACAAAGCTTGGATAAGATGAAAAAAAATAAAAAAAAGTATATGAGAAACAATATTAAGGTATGATTAGAAGACTTTTAGTTGTACTTTTCTAAGGTGTCAATCTATTATGATACCATCTTGTGTCTTGAGAATCCTATTCATCATAAGACATTATTTCATTCAAGATTATGGGCTCAAAGGGGATGTCATTGTTGAGTTTGTTAAGACTAATGATCAACTTGCTGATATTTTTATAAAGTCATTGAGTAAGGATAGATTCTTAAGTATTAAAAGTATTTGGAAATGATAAATGCATCTTAGGCTTTCATTTCACATCTTACATATTATCATATGAATTTGTATAATTGATTGATGTTTCAAACATACTTTAAGTGTTTTTAGGTGATTTTTTTATTGCTAAAGCATTCTGTTTAAAAGGAAACCTCAACCTATTTTTATGATCACTCAGCCTTATTTTTTGGCTTAATTGACTAAAAATTCCTTTTTGATGACATATTGTCCTTTTTAGTCATGATTGATCAAATCTTCAAAACCTTTCCTTTTTAAGAAAAAAATCAAAATCCCTAATTTTTCTAAACCCCAGCCACCTACACCAAATCCACCAGATTCTCTAAAATCTTCCCAAATCAACCAAAATTTTTCATCCTTAATCCATCAATTAACTTATAAATCACAATACCCAAGTCTTAATTTCATTAACCTTCCTATCCTAAAGCATAATGAAGATAAAGTGAAAAGTAAGTTGACACTGACGTTGAAGAAGTCACCATTGTCAAAGAAATCACCACCATTCTCCACCTTCAGAAAGCACCCCAACTTCCTCCTCTCCGCCTTGATGAGTAAGGCTTGACTTGTCTCCACCACCATTAGACCTTATCTTGTAATCAATATGAACATTATCAACATCTTATGGCTCTTCCTCCTTCATCTATACCAACTTTAACTTAACTTGAGGCTTCCTTGAACAATGATGGTTTTATTAAAGCTTTAACTAAGAAAATGAAACAAGTCAATACAACCCCTTTACAGAAATTGATGGCTCGCCCCTAAGGTACTTCAAATTTAAATTTGTTATTGATGAAGCTTTTAAAAAGTATAAGGAGAATTTTATGTATGTAGAAGTAGTGGGTGGAAGATCCACTGAAGATTTGTCTGAGAAACTGTTTCTTGATCAATATTTTCTTAATAATTTTATTGTGCAAAAGTAGTTGAACTTTATTAATCTAAATTTTGCTTATTATCTCAATATGGTGAAAACATTTTTTTATCAATATTACAAATTACTTTAATGAGAGGATAACATCTTATATGAATAAAACTAATGTTGTATTGACACCAAAGGTGATTACAAATATTTTCTTTGTTCCTAATGCTGACAATGAGATCAATTTCCATAAGTTATGGATTAAAGATTGAGTTTTAACTCTTGAGGAGTTGATGGATTTTATTAAAGCATTCTTCTAAGAGTAGTAAATGGATTTTATTAAAGCATTCTTCTAAGAGTAGTAAGGAGATATATCGAAGGTTGCAAAACACATGATTTAAATCTTATTAAGATTTAAATGGCAATGGAAAATTTCCAAGATATAGTTGTAATTCGTAATATGTTAGACAATATCAATGCCACATAGTGGGTTTTTTGTGTTGATTTTGCCTTCTAGCTTTATATGGACTGATCTCACTTTTAATCTCTAGAAAATATTGATTTTTTTTTTCCAAATGTCGGTTCACTTTTTAATGATGTCAAAAGGGAAGAATGAGTTATAATCATTAATCCAAAAAAAAGGATCATTTTACAAACCAAAAAATAGATTAAGGAGTTAGGTTACAATATGAGAAGTGTAAGCACTCCACACTTTTTAGGGAAAACTCATATATAAAGAGTGAAGAGAAATTGAGTATTTACAGGTTTTGGGTTGTAAGGATCAATTGTAAATGCAACTTGTAAATTTTTTGTTATTTTATAATGAAATATTGTTTGATCATTTTTGTCACAAAAATAGGCTAAACACAAAACTATGTAAATTTTTATATTTTTTAATATTAAGCATATTATTATTTTTATTGCAATTGTTATTCTACCTAAATAATTAGTTTACATTCAACATCCTAATAGATATATCATAACAAACTGATAACAAAGTTCAATTGATTCCTAAATATATTTTATGATGATAAAAATCTTGACAGCAAAATTTGAGGTGAAACAATTTGATAGTAAAAATAACTTCAAGATATGATGCATCAAAATATGAGCATCTTTAGTCTAACAAGGATTAGCTAAGGTGCTCAAAGTCAAAAGAGAATTATTGGAGACTATGATGAAAGAGAAGAAGGAGCTCATTAAGAAGTCATATAATATTATTATGTTTATCATATGAGAATTTATATGAAATTGCTTATCAAACCACACATGATAGTTTATGGTCCAAATTGGAGTTGTGATACATTATGAAGTCTTTAACCAACTTGAAACACCATTTCTATACTCTATAGATGAAAGAAGGAATCCTTATTCAAAGTTTTCTAAATAAGTTCAATAAAGTAATCTTGAAGTTGAAAATATTGATGTTAAAATTAATGATAAAGATTAGGCTATCTTGTTACTATGCAAGCTATCTTTCTATAATGAAAATTTTGTCAATGTTATACTATGTGTAAGGGAAAGTAGTAATAATATCATTAAGTATCATTATTTAATGATGTAAAAGCATCATTAAATTCAAGGGAGGTGAAGAAATGGATGATGAATGTTTGTAGAGAATCAAACAACCCACTTGATTATCTGAGGCATATCAACTAAAAAAGTATTAGGTAGTAAAGGTACGTATAGGTCTAAATCTAGACATAATACAACAATTTGTTAATACTATCATGAAAATGAAGATATTTAGAGGAATTGCCCCAAGCACAAAGATAAAAGGAAGCTAAGAGCTGATAATTCAACTAATGGAATAAATGTAGCTAATGAGGCAAAAATCTTTAATGGTGATAACATTCTAACATTGTCAACAAATGACTTAAATAATGAGTGAATTCTTAATTTGGGTTATATATTATATATGTATCCAAATAAGCATTGATTATCCACATACAAATTAATTAATGATGGAACAATTATATTAGGGAGCAATATGGCAGTATATGTTGTTGGTATGGGTACCATTTGAATCAAGATACATGATGACATTATTAAAAAATTAAAAGTTCAGCACATTATAAAGTTTAAAAAGAATCTCATATCATTGAGTATTCTTAATATTATGGCCATTGATACTCATTTAAAGACGAAGTACTTAAAGATTGTAAGGGCATACTAATCATGATGAAAGAAAAGCTAGTCAATGGCCTTTACTATCTTCAAGGAAGTACCATTATTGATGGTGTAAATATTTCAATAGCAAATTCAAGTTTTAAGACTACTTTGTTATGACATTTGTGATTACACCACATGAATGAGTGAGACAAGATTAAGTTAAGCAAACAAGGTTTGCTCGAAGTTCATAAAATAAGCAATATGGAGTTTTACTAGCACAACATCTTTCAAAAACAAAGCAAAGTCAAGTTTACTATAGCGGTCCGTAGAATTAAAGAAACAATGGTCTATACATTCTGACTCGTGGAAACTTATTTTTATTCCATTTAAAGGTAAGATATCTATTAACTTTTATTGATGATTTTTTAAAGAAAGTATAAGTGTATTTTTTCAAACAAAAAAGTGAAATGTTGAGCAAATTCCAATAGTAAAAGGTCTTGATTAAGAAGTTGACTAATAAAATAATCAAGCATTTAAGGACCAACAATGATTTCAAATATTATTCTAATGAATTTGAAAAGTTATGCAAAAATAAAAGTATTTCTTAACATCATATAGTCAAACATATGTTACAATAAAATGGACTTGCATAATGAATAAACAAAACACTCTTTGAGGCAAAATTACCAAAAGTCTTTTAGGTTGAAACTGTCATATAGCCTATTACTTAGTTGATTGGTCACCATCAATAACAATCAAAATAAAGACTCTAAAGCAAATATGATCAAGTTCTCCTATTGATTACTGTAATCTTAAAATATTTGATTATTGTACTTACATTATGAAATAAAAAATTAGGCCAAGGGTTAAAAAAGTGGATATTCTTAACTTATTTAGTAGAGGTCAAATAATATAGGTTGTGGTATATTGAGTCAAGTTTAACTAAATTTATTATCAGTAAAGATGTAACTTGTAATGAGTATGCAATGCTTTTAAAGGAAAAAAGGTCCATTATGATTACTGACCATGAAGTTATCGAAGGGTTAAAAGATTTTTGGGTTTAAATAAGGTTATAAACGAAAGGAAGACATTTTTTAAGTGAAAAATGGATGGTAAAAGGCATATTTAATTGCAAAGGACTTTATATAGAAAGAAAGTATTGACTTTAATGAGGTTTTTTCTCATATAGTAAAACACAATTTCATTTGGATATCACTTACAATAGTTGTCCTATTTAACCTTAAGTTAGAGTAACTCAATGTCAAGACAACATTTTTGCCTGAAAATCTTAATTAAAAGATTTACATGTATTAGCTAAAGAGTTTTGTAGATCTAGTGAAGGATAATTGCATATGTCTGCTAAAAAAGTTATTTTATAGTCTTAAACTACCACCTAAGCAATGATACAAGTGATTTGACAATTTTATTATTGATAATGATTATTGTAAAGGTAACTATGTGTTGTAAATTAGTGTATTTTCAAAAGCTAATTACCTTATTTTTAGACTTAGTCAACTAAAATCATATGATCATTGAACTAGTCCTTATATGACCATTGGGCAAGTCGTTATGTGTTTATTACTCACCATTATTAATCATAATAATGCTAGTCGTTTATTACTATTAGAATTATATTTGACATCATTTCACATTATGAGTTATTAAGTTATAATTAATTTAAATTAGTCATTTTCTTTTATTCTTGGAAGTTAAGAGGATACATTATTTTTTCAATAATCCATGGCTTATTACTAAGTTAATAAAAAGATTGACTTGTTTTTATTGCCTCACAATTTGAAGTGTAAATTATTAGAAAAGTTTGTCTTATTGTAAAAGAATAACCGTTATAATCTACTACACTAGAATAATTCATCTATAGGAGTGGAATCTATCTTTAAGAACAGTGCCTAACACGCTTCAAACACGATATTTTTTTGTTAATTTACTTTTGCTGTCAGATTATATTATTTAATTGATTATTTTTTCAGCAATCCTAAGAATAGTTTTTCTTATTCTACATGACTAATCCTAATTATAGTTCCACCCACAATAGGATTCTAAATTTTTATGTCATTATAATGGCAACAACTTATGTAGTTACATTTGCACTTTATATCTTACAATAATGTAATCTTCTTTCGTATGCTAGTTAGTGGCCTTTCTAATTGTATGCAAATTTCTTCTTCTAATTGTATGCAAATTTCTTCTTCTAATTTGAGATAGGCTATGATTTATATGTGAATTGGCTTCAGAAGCCAAGTATATCAAAAGGACTATCCTAATGTCTATGTTATATGTAAACACTTGTGAATGTTCAGTTATCATATACACATATAAAGATATAATTTTATACCTTATTAAATTTTGAATTAAAAATACTTTAGATTTACAAATTCTTATTGCTCATTAGCCTTTGTGTGTTCTTCTCTCTATTGGAATCATACATGATATTAAAGAAGGATAATTTGCATTGAATCTAGTAATATCATATTATTTAGAAATAGGAATATTAATTTTTTTGTCAACAATACTAATTTTGATGGGATGATGATAGTACTTGTTAAAAAGCTAATTACAACATTTGCTTCTTTACAATTTGCAAAGCTTATTGGAATGTTTAGCAACAAAGTTAATAGAAGTTTGACAAGTATTAAAAGGAAGGGATGCACCACCTTACATAACCTTATTTTGAGAAGGCACTTAAAAAATGTCAAGCCTATTAATTGTAAAGCAAATTATCATTAATGTTTGAATATTATATGTTACATTAAAATGGATTAAAAAAATAATATTTTGATATGATCCATTATATATTCCTAAATTAAGTGCACAACGTGATTAGAAGACAAGTGTCATTTATTTTTACATTTGATAGTTTAAGTGTTGTGAATGCTATCCAGTTTAGATAAATAAGAGTCAAAAAGTCTACATTATGTGGAGAACTAAACTAATCTATTGTTGTCTTATACTTTATATAAATAAGGGAAGGTAAAATTATGTTCATGTTTTTGAGTTAATATATACTCATATTTAGTCATGTGAGTTAGATATATCGTACTAATTTTATGATATTTTTAATCAAGTTTTTAAAGCTAACTCTTATTTGTTGAAAGAAGATATTGTAAGTTATTAATTATCAATAAGATTGATATAAAGGTAAAAATCATGATTCCATGAGATTATGTTATACCTCATAACTCTTTAAAATCCATATTAAATGCATAAGAAATATTATGAGAGCAAGTATAATGCCTAATGAACTCATAATTGATGAGCAAGGTTTCATTTGGCTAATACCTATTAATTTGTTATACTAAAATATATGGTTGTTGGTAGATGCTTATTTAGGCAATAATTGGAATGGTTCTTGAACTCAGGTTTGATAGTTATTAAATTTTGAAAATATTATTAATTATATCATTGTACTAATCTTATGGTACATAATCAATAAAAATTAATGCAACCCAAGAAAAATGAAAAAAAAAAAAGATGTTTTGAATTTGCAAAATACAACTATAAGAACTAGTTAGCACTTATAATGTAACTAGTTATAATTGTTAACAGGGGTGTGCTAGTCTACCTTCGAAAGGCATTGGTTTAGGCCATAAGCTTTATGCTTAAAACTATTTGTAATATATTTTAGAGTGGATTTCTATTATATTAAAAGAGTATAACAATGTTAATTAAATCTTTGATTCAAATAAGATGTATTCACTTTTAAAGGTGAAGTGGAGGTTTAAAAGCCTAATAAATAAGTAATTATTACTCAGTCCATCTTGGATTTTGAGTTTATAGTTTTAGAGATGGTTAATGTTAAGACAAATTGGTTAATAAATTTTTTAATGGATATTCCATTATAGGCGAAACTAACACTTATAAGTGTTAATGTGTTATGATAATTAAGTATCTATTGCTCATGTCAAAAGCAAGTTATATAATGGAAAGAATAGACATACTTATCTAAGATATGAATTATTAAAATAATTAAGTAATAGAGTGATGTCATTTGATTTTGTATGGTCAGAAATAAATTAAGATGATCTTCTAATTAAATCACTAAGTAAAAAACTAATGTAAATTACATTAAGAAAAAAAGACTTATGCTTATAAAGAATAGTTAAGATTAATGGAAACCTAACCTATGTAATATAAAATCTCTTGAAGTAGGTTCATATAAGTAATAACAAGTCATTAATTAAACTTGTGTGCACTAGCAAAATTATAAAGTCCTTTCTTATGGTGTAGATAGTGCAATAATTTCAAGGTTTGAGATTGAGTTACTCTCTTAATGAATTATATAACCATTATATGTGGTGTGTTATTAAAATGGATTTTTAATAGAATCAACTATATGAGAATGGAGTAGGGCTACTGTTATGAGATTTTAGGTAAGATCATTAAAAGTCTCATGAAAATAAATCAGATGTGCACATGGCTTAATAACATCTAACAACATTAAACAATATGATCTTAAAGAATATAACATGAAGGTAAGTTCAACATTATTCATTAAGAAGTCATGGTTCATAGAAATTTTTATTTCACCATCCTTCTGAATATCAAAACTTATACATTCTAGTTTTTGGCTTATAGCCTAAAAGACATTAAAGATAATGTGTTATATTCTTATTATTTAATCCAACAAAATTAGTCTTTTAAAATAATAGAAAATTGTTATAAATTAGTGTATTTTCAAAAACTAATTATTATGTTTTTAAACTTGATCAACTAACTATTTTATAACTATTGGACTAGTCATTATATGACCATTAGACTAATTGTTATGTATCTATTACTAACTGTTATGCATCATAATAAAGTTAGTCATTTGTTACTATTAGAATTTATATTTGATATTATTTCATATTATGAGTTATTAAATCATGATTAATATAAATTAATTTATTTCTACTCTTAAAAGTTAAAAAGATACATCATTTTTTCAATAATTTATAGCAAACTATTAAGTTAATTAAAAAATTAAACTATATTTATTACTTTAGTATTTAAAATGTAAATTAGTAGAAAGGTTCATCATATTTTAAAAAGATAGTGGGTATAACCTAATACACTAAAAAAATTTGTTTACGAAGGCAAAAATTATTTTTAAGAACAATGCATAATACACTTCAAATACGATATTTTTTATTAATTTATTTTTATGTTAATATTATGTTATTTAATTGATTATTTTTACAACACTATGATAACTCAATCTATTATAAAAAGTTGTCATATAGTTCTTTCATCTATCTATTGCTTTACATTGATGATATGTTAGTAGCTACAAAAAAACTTGTTAGAAATCAATTAGTTGAAAGCTTAATTGATTGACAAGTTTGAAAAGAAAGATACGAGAGTGGTGGAGAAGAGATTGGGAATGGAGATTCACAGAAATTAAGGTGTGAGGACCTTGTACTTGTCATAAAAAAATGCTTTAAAAAAATTTTTTAAAATGTTTTGGTATGCAGAATTACAAGTTTGTGAGTATTCCATTAGTAGCTTATTTTAAAGTATCTAAAACAAAGTTACCTCAAATAGAAGAGGGGACGGAGCAAATGGTCCGAGTTCTATATAGCGATGCTGCTGGTAACATCATGTATGTTATAGTCTATACTCATCCAAACATTTCACACACTATTAAGATTGTTTCCAGATTCATAGAAAATCCCAGTGAAAGTGATGGGGAAGTGATAAAATAGATCTTGAGATATTTTAGAAAAATCACATATATTGATTTAATCTACAACAAGAATATTGACACCCACAATAATATAATTGAATATGTTGATTTTGACCATGCTGGAGATCTAGACAAGATGAAATCTTAGATAAATGATATTTTTTTTCACTCTTTTTAGTTGCGCCATTAACTAGAAGACAATTTTATAGTATACAATTGTCTTGTTTATATCATTAACTAAATGCATGATAACTATAAAAGAAGTGAAAGAAGTGTTATGGTTGCAAGTTCGTGGTCATAATCTAAGATTACAACAGGGTCTTACTGTTGTACATTGTGATACCCAAAGTGTGATATAATTGATTAAAAATCAAATGTATCATATGACGCCTATGTGCATCAATGTTAGGCATCATTGTGTTTGTAAGATCATATCACATAGAGATATAGTAATGGTAAAGATTAGTACGGTTGAAAATGTTATAGATATAATGACAAAGACTATCCATATGATTAAATTCAAACATTCTTTTGAGATTGGGGATACGCGGGGCTTGGGCTGGAAGGATCAATTGTGAGAGCAAGTTATTTTGTATTATTTTATAATAAAATATTCTCAAATTGTTTTTAATATGAGATAAATGCCAAAAATTACATAAATTTTTTTGAGCATATTATTATTTTTATCATAATTATTATTTAATTTAAATAATTAATTTAAATCTAACGATTTAAAGGATTCGTCACACACTAGACCCATTAGTAACTCTTATGTCAGGGGTGCACACCACCTCGCTCTCACATTTTAATAGATTGTCTTTTTGGGAAGAGAGTAATGATCTCTTCCATTAGCCAGTCGGTAGGCATCTGAGGCAAGTCAGTCCTCAATATTGAGTTTTTAACAAAACTCCCAGAATTGTGCACTCTAAAGGTCCGGATTTTTTAACGGCAGAGGAAGGATTCACAAACGATATCTCCATTATCGCTCTCCATTGCTTGGCCCCCTACTGACCGGCAAAAGAAGGAAATGGGCCTAGAATTGCCATTCCCTTAATTTACAAAAAGGGGTTGGATTGCCGATAACGAGAATTTATTTATTTTATTCCTCGTTTGATATCATATTCTATTGCCAACCTTGATTCCATGTAAACGCACCAACAGAGTCCGATGGTGAGTACTAATGGGTGCCATGCACAATCAATTGCTTCGGTCGTGGGTGATGCTCAGACACAGCCTGACACAATAAATTCCAGGGTGACATCACTAATCAGAACAAGCAAGCATACTGGTTTCTGATACAGCTTCCATTGGCAAATAGAAAATAACACGTGATGAAAAAGTGCAGTACAGGACAACACACAGTTACTGTATCTTTCCAACTCCATCAGAATCAAAACATCAAAATCAAGGACTGGTAGTGTTCCTTCAAAGTGGATGCTCTTAGGAGTCGGCTGGCATTTAAAAACAAAAGTCCCATCTCTGTTTTGTGTGGCCAAATCTTGGTTCCATTCCCATTCTCCATTACATCAACTCTATTCTCTGGAGGCATTGCCTTACCCCAAGTAAGATAGAAGGAACAATGAATGACTTATTCACCTCCAATGTCATCATCCTGTTTGAGAAGTAGGAAACAACTGTCCTTTGAATGACAGCTCTCCCACCGAGAGTTCCACTACCAAAGCTTCAGGATATTCATCTATTTGTAAGAGGTTCTTCAGGGACAGCAGCATTTGAGACCCCAAAAGTAAACCATTATTCAGAGAACTTAGCCATTAACTTTGATAATCCTGAATGTTGGCTATATTGCTAAACAACTGCTAAGTTCAATTTTCTCATGCTCAAACTTCCAATAAGACTTCAAAGCTATGCACCAGGTTGTGAACATATCACACACTAGAATTAGTTCAGTACTTAACCCCAATTTTAATAATCATTTTATTCCAGCTATCCAATGACACCAGTTAGGACCTTCACATATGCCATCAATTCCATGTATTCACACAGTCCACAACCCCCTCTATTCACCTTCCACATGTTTAATGCCTGAAACCACTTGCAAGCACCACTTCTACCACTCTAGAATTTGGCACAATCTTCAAAACTCATAGCCTAGCTAATTTAACTATCCAATGCAGGCAATAACCCACCAGCCATAACCTTCCAAAACATAGCATGAAGGATTCCTTAGGTAAAAGCCTCTTACAAACCCTTTGAGCAGGAAACTAAAGTTTCTAGTACCATAGAGGGGTAGCAAAGCAGAAACTAGATGATTAGGTGGAAAATGTCAACCAAGGAAAAGGGTATGGCAAAGAGAAAAGCCAAGATGACACCATTGTAGGTCAGAGAAGAAACGAGCAGACCACACGCTTGTTATCTGTAATGAGTACCACTAATTTTTGAGATGGAGGGAAGGAAGTGTGGCATCCACTCAAAAAAGATATTCTCATCATGGAACAAATCATGGCAAAATAGACATTCCACAATGAACAAGGGAAACCCATAAATGCAAGCACAACAGTCAATAATTAATTGTAGCAGAGCACAGACCAAATTCTCACCTTTATTAATTTAAGCAAGTTAAGTCGAGCTATTGCATCCTGATGTTCCAGCCTTGCAATGAGCAAGGGGGTCAAACCATTGACAGCTAAAGTTGCTTTATCTGGGATGATTTCCTGCATCCAAAACAGATAAAGACATAAGTACACCACAATACATTTCCTGGCCTGTAGAAAATCAAATGCTTGGCAGCAGGTTTAAAATTGAGTCCCCATGGCAATGCATTGAGTCTAAACTGATGTTATATAATTAATGAGCAACAAATTAATAATCCAAAATTTAAAAAAAAAAATGTTGGATAATTTTATGAGCTCTTTTTCAATGAAGATTTTATTTTTTAGATAACTACACATCAAGAAAAGCTTGCCAAAACAATGTATACCTAAGGAAACCCCAGAATAAAAAAAAGGAAAAGAAAGTGAATCTTAGGCTGACCCTCCAAGTCAATGTCCTGGATTGCCTTTTCCGTTTCCAATGTTCAAACTCAATATACTGAATGCACCAAAGTTCTTTTTTATTCAATGTTCACCTAAGCAGACTCTAAAATGATCACTATACTGGCACCTCCTTATTAGAACAGCATCACCAGACAATGAAAAGAATAAAAAGTAGAGATGAAAAATATCATACATGATAATTTTCAAAAAAGGCTCCAATATGTGCACAAATTGTTGCTCAGGACAGCATTGGAAAAATCTCACTAATTTCTGAACTGCATCCTTTCTTAATAAAGCTTGTTGCACTTTCCGGCTATCATTGTCATGAGCCAAGCAAACAGCAATAGAATCCAACGCTGTCACTGACCAAAGTGGATCATCAAGCAGGCTCAAGTACATATCCAAACCACCATGGGCCCTTAATTGGTCTCTTGAATTATGTGATGCGTGAGCCATATCACAAAGTAGAGGCAACGCATGCTGTTTTAAAGTCGACTCTGACATAATAAAATTCATCAAGTGTGGAATGATTCCATTTTCAGCAGCTTGTTCTTGTCTCCTCTTACTTATCTTGCAGAGATTAAATACTGCATTGAGGACCTTCAAAAAATAAATAGAGAGAAAAAAGATTGTCATAATTGGCTCAAGGTCATATTTGAAGCTACTATTTAACAATCACATACTTGTACAAGAATGAAGATCCAAAAACAAAGTCCAGTCAAGAGCACAGTGTTTTATCAACATGGCAGTGTATGAATCCAATCTTATAGCAAGAAAAATTCGATAATATTAGCAATCATAGAATCACAGAATTTGTTACAGAGAAGTACTACATCCTCTTTTCACTACAAGGTTCGTAAATACCCTATACAACCAATTTTCCCATTATTATGAAGCACAAACAATAAAAAAAATCGAAACCAGGATGGAAAAGGAAAAGGTAATAATACAGACACCGTAAGGGAAATTAGCCAGTAGCTATCATTGAAATATTATTGACTATTACAAGGAATTGAATCTACTTTTGATACTGTTATAAACTTAAACACACAAATAATTTCAGGGTACAGGCAAACATTGATGAAATCTTAGTTCAGGGTACAAGCAAATTGCACATCTAAACTCGGAAGAACAGCAAAAGAGTACAAACAATTTCAGATGGTGATGACAAATTAAAAACATGCATGTGATCCACCAGAGTATCACACATGGTATGCAGACCATCATACAATCACCCAAAGTATAATAATATGAATTCAATTTCCCTACTGCATAGATGCAGCTAGAAACATCATAAAATGCCACTATTAGAAGCACAGTAGGTCTACCTCATGATGAATCCTCTCCACAAGAGGCCCATCTTTGAGTTCAAGGTTTGGGATCAAGTACTTAATTGCATCCACACGCTGAAGATTTTCTAAGCAGTTTGGATCGGTTGACAGATGATCAATACACTCCAGTATCTGTAAAATGTAAGAAAATCAGTAATATTAGATAGCATAGAGTGAAATAGATTTATTTTAGCCAAGAATAGGCATTAATCTGATTGCAAGCATTCTATTACAAACCTTCAAAAGAATAGGAGGTTCAACTCTATTGAACATCTGAAAAAGACAGTTAAGCAAGCTCTGGCTACACATATAAGATTTCACAGTAGCATCAGCTTTAGAAAATTCAAGCAAAAGGTCTGCCACCTTTTCCAAGTATTCCCTGGCAACATCGGCATTCATTGTGGATACCATTTGTGAAAGTAACCCAGATGAGGTTGCACTCCAGATGCCGTTTGCAATGCAACACCAGATTTGGAAGCAGTTCCATCATTGGATGCCAGTGGTCCAAGCTTCTTGCTTAGATTTTTGTGTGAAATTCTTGCCACAGAATCTTGATTTCCATTTTCTTTTCCACGGCCTGGTAAATCTGGTGAAAACCATAGAGACAACAATTGCAATTATTCAAAGCAAACAAAAGTGACAAACTGAAAAACCTAGAAGGCAATGCCAGTAAAAAATTTACAACAGAGCATGGTGAAGCAACGTAAGAAACACAAAGCATATCTTCCAGTAGGCAAGTATGATGAGAGTAGGTGGGCAAAAGGAACAATGAGATAGAAACTAATTCTCTAGCAGGAAATGTAGGAGGATATCAAGAGACAGCTGAGCAAGTAAACAAACTGGACTCAAATTCTATTTGCAGGTACTAATGCAATCAACCTTCCCCAGGAAAAAGTAGCAGATGAATCAAACAAATACGTGCAAATTCGGCCATCAGAAAATCTAATTCACCATTTGTTTTCCTTTCACAGGATGCACGTAATAATGGCAGTATATTTTCAAGTCTCTCCAACCCTGAGAGATGGCGGACATAATCTAACTGACCAGAGAAATGCCTTGAAGGAGGTTCTTTATCCAATAAGCTTAGAAGAGGCTGAACTTGCCCAGGCTGAAAATGTAACATAGTAGGAAGACCACTAGATGCACATTCTATCAACTTTGGCAGCCTTTCTGTAGATGTTATATTTGATTGATTAGAAACCCGTTGCTGTCTGAGTTCAGTTTCCATTAGAGGTGGATTACTTTTCCACCTTTCTAAGTTCTCTTGCTCCTTTGAAACAGCTGCAGAATGTTCCTTCACAACTGTAGGTGCAGCCTTCTCAAAATCTGCTGGATCCGCCCACTTAGACAAAGCAGAATTTTCCAGAGGTGCATTGTGAAATTGAGGTCTATCAATATCATTGACAAGATATCGACAATCAGGTTGATTGGCATCTAATCTCTGAGAATATGAAGTTGACGCATGTGAAGATTCTTGTCCATTTGACAAAGAATGGTCAATTGTTCCATGCCGAACCTTAAGGACATCAGGCTGATCGGTTGCAGAAAGTGGCGGCTCAATATGAGTGAACAAAGGATGGTTAGAATCCAATGGACCAGAACGCGGTTGCTGAGCTGAGCCATCTAGTGGCAATCCTGTTCCAATGGATATAGAAGCTAGCCTAGTTGCTTCATTCAAACCATAAAGAGTGTTAATAAGCCTAAGCTGTATTCCATTTTTAGCAGTGATGCGACAGAAATCATTTCTAGGGTTTGAAGTCTGAAGTTTAAAGACTTGCCACATGCCATCAATAGCCAGGTGAACCATTTCCCTGGAACCGAAGAGCTTGATCAGTTCACTCAGTAAGGAGAAAGGAAAGACCACAAGGACAAATCGTCAATTTAACAAAGACAAAAGACTAAATATTTGATGTCAGCGACAGCCTTGGAACTAAATGCATTCATCAACAAGTTGTGACAATTGCCATATTTTACTTGCGTACTTCTAATTGAGACTCAGATTCAAACTTCAGGCAAAACTGTGCCATTATAGGCAGATTGAAGCACCCAAAGAAAATCATTTTTCCAAAAATAAAATAAAATAGAAAAGGTTAAAAGCCTACAAGAAAACATCAAAGTTTAATTCTTTCTCATATCATTATTTGTTCTGTTGCAGATAAAAAGTATTGAGCGTGAGCCCAGAGGGAAAACTGTTTCCACATTTCCTTAATCAGTTATATTCAAATCATTTTCATCCAAGCCACATCCATACACTACAATATGCAATCCACAGGTTTGTATTACACGTGCAAATACATTATTTTATTTATTGGCACATCCTGTTAAAGAGTAATATATAAATCATTCTCCAGCCCCATACAACAATCCAAGCTTTTGGATTCAAGCCACAACACCCAAGTCTTATAATTAGATTGAGTTCAGGCATAAGGTATGATTGGCCTGTGCTTTGCCATGCTTTCTGCCCAATAGACTTGCACAATAGAGGTCATGCTAAGTTGATATTTAATTCATACTTGAGTCTTACCCAACTGCTTAACGTTTTGGGATTCTTAGGATGTGTTTTAAATATGTAATTAGTTTGGTTTTTAGTTTGGTCAGAATGGTGAGCCTTGTTGTATTGGTAAAATTACTTCATCATAACTTGGAGGTTAAAGGTTTGAGTCACAAAAACAACCTCTTTTTGAAAACAAAAATAACCTCTTTTTGAAAACAAAAATAAGGTTACATACATTTAACTCTTCCCCATACCTCACAATGGGAGAGCCCAGTGTACTAAGATGCAAACATTATAGGAGACTAAGGTTTCTAGATTCTCAAATTTAGCTAAGCACTGATTTCTTAACAGGGTTGAACTGCTCCTTGCGCACGAAAATATGACTACTTGTCCTTCAATCAAATTGATAATTTCTAATTATATGAATAATTAAAGGATTGGATTAATTACATTGAAAACCCTTATCTTTGGGATCGGTTACAAATTAAATGTTACAACTAAAACCCTAACCTTTTCAAGTCATTTCAATTAGAGAATTTTATCAATTTTTTGCTGTTCTATAGGACAAACATTATAGGAAAAACCTGATAAAATCAACTTATCTCTACGTAGCCTTTGTTAGATGTCATGGTTAATCATCTCTCACTTTGAATAGTGGTTTTTTTTTTTAATTTTTTTTTTATAGTTTTCACTCTGAAAAATAAAGTACAATTGACTAATCCTTGAATTCATATGACTTGGAAAAGTTGGAACCAAATTGCAACACTTTAAAACTTTTGGACCTCAGTTTTTGCTGCTGCCTAAGTTCACGGTTTTCTATGTAAGTAATCCCAAAAAATTGAAGGTACTTGTCTCGTAAAACATGACTTTCCATTTAACCAAAGAGAAAAATTACAGACCTGCACTTTGCATAGTTAGCCTCTAGAAAGCCCACCAAAATAGAAATTCCACAGCAAGCAATAAACATTTGCAATGTCAAGGAGCTGCACCAAAACACCACTTTATTGTTAATCCTGACAGCATATTTTTCTGAAGGAGATCAAAGCAAGTATTTACAACACAAAAGATAACATCTCCACCTTGACTGACAAAGTTGCTGCAAGAAATAAGCTGCCTCCATGCGAACTTCACAAGAACGGTCTGGCCCAGCAAAGCTCATGATCACAGGGATCTGTCATGTAACTTGAACAATAAATACAACTGGCCAATTAATATTCGAGTCCTCTTTTTTCTCACAGGGAGTGTGGGGGGAGGGAAGGAGGGTGGTGTCAGTAGGTGAAGAAGATGGTCAAAGGCACAAATATATAAGTTAAAACCCAGCTTGGACCTTAACCCTGTAAAAGTTCAAACAATATTCTTTTGCAACCAAACAAGTAACTAATCAGGCTTAAATTTCGAAATGTCAAATAAGGAAAAAAAAAAAAACTCAAAGATCAAAACCCACCAACATATAGAGGAAAACAAGACTAAAGACAGTAAGTATTTGATTTTTTTTTTATTTTTTTGGTCCATTAAGCATTTGATTTTTACATTATCACATTCATTACTTGACATTGCAAGTAGATCGCTGAGCAAAATTACATTAATAAAAATTTATGCAGAAACCCTGTTTTGCCAAATCCCAGCTTGCTCGGTGGCTTCTGCACTATGGTTCAAAATAACTTAAAAACCTAGAATCAAAACAAATTATGAATGTCTGAAGGCTCATATGCCTCTGCCCCAGCTTGTTTAGAGCTAGACCTGACAGCCAAATATCAAAATCCACAAAGTCATTGATTACCCACTCAAATTTACTACAGCAGAGAGAGAGAGAGAGAGAGAGAGAGAGAGAGAGGATGCGAATCAGACTTATTGTAACATCACTCTGTTCAGATACAAACTGAATTAGATCTGATCCAACAAGAGAGTACAACATACAGGGAACTAAAGGGAATATTTGCTGATGCAACCGAGAGCAAACAAACGATAGCAACAGTAATTAAGCACAACAATACGACATATGCACCTATTACTTACCAGGCCAATGAGACAAGCATTTTCCTGGAAGTTGGCATTATCTTCCACAATCTGATTTAAAAGCTGAAGCACAGAACATACGACCTGCAATTTTTTTTTGGGGAGGGGGGATGATCACACCTGTTAATCAACAACTATAGAACTTTTTTAGAATTTCTCTTTATGAGATTTCTATTTCTATAATGCAGTATTTTTTCTTTATACAAATACTAGTAATAAATTATAATGAATTTTATATACCTCTATCCATAATACTGAATTCCTTCTATGAAAATGAAAATTCTCCTCTGATTTTGCCTTTTTTTTTTTGATAAATTTCTCCTACTCTTCTCCTTTTCCTTTAACTTTCTCACGATTTTTCTCTAATGGTTGAGAGGAGGAAAAAAAAAACTGAAAAACTTTCTATAATAGAAAAAATCACGTCTATTTTATTTTTCTGTAACGGTTATCTTTAATGGTCTTTAATGAGGAGAGTGATTCCCTCTTCTCTTAATGGTCTTTAATGAGGAGAGTGATTCTCTCTTCTTTTATAACCGTTATCTTTAATAGGGAGAGTGATTCCTTCTTTTCCTGTAACCGTTATCTTTAATGGGGAGAGTGGAGGGATTTTAAACCCAATGATCCAAATTACCGTTATGTCTAACCGACCATTATATTAGACCTTTTATATTTGGTCATACTTTAAATAACAAGAGCCACTCATGTCAATTAATTTAACAATCTCCCACTTGACCCATGTTATGACTTGATGAATCAATAACGAATAAGTGTGCATCATACTTAAAGATCATCAAACCATAATACTTGATTGAATTAAGATGATTGGATCATGGCGGTCACACATCTTTTAGCGATATGATTCCTTTCATGCATCACGTAATCATCATAATTCATAATAATTTTACCGAGGAACATTGAGACTTTAAATTGTCATTTCCAAATACGCTATTAATTATCTCACAAACTATAATTGTATACACCTTAATGTAGATAACAAAAGCGCAAACAAAACCATAACCTTAATTGAATTCAAAAGTGTCACAATGATATGAGCAGTACAAAATATTAACTTTCAAGAGAATGAGGACCCGTTTATAATGCCCATCCGTTCAACATATCCAGTAAATGTTTTCGGTGGCAAACCTTTAGTTAACGGGTCCGCAATCATCAATTCAGTACCAATATGCTCAATAGACACTTTTTGGTTTTGTACTTCTTCCTTAACAGATAAGTATTTCAAATTCATATGTTTCGCACCTTTAGAATACCTATCATTCTTAGAGAAGAAAACAGCTGCAGAATTATCACAATAAATTCTTAACGGCTTTTCTATATTGTCGACCAAACCAAGCCTTAACATAAAATTCCACAACCATAATGTATGAATAGTAGCCTCAAAACATGCTACAAATTCAGCCTCCATTATGGAAGTAGGAATGACAGACTGCTTCCCACTTTTCCATGAAATTGCTCCTCCGGCCAGCAGAAACATGTAACCAAATGTAGATTTCCTCGAATCTACACATCCAGCATAATCTGAATCCGAGTAGCCTACTACTTCAAGATGACTTGATCTTTTATAAGTAAGCAAGTAATCCTTAGTGCCTTGTAAGTACCTAAGTACTTTCTTTCCGGCTTTCCAATGATCCATTCCAGGATTACTTTGATATCGGTCTAACATTCCGACAGTGAAACTAATGTCTGGCCGAGTGCATGTTTGAACATACATCAAACTTCCAACCAGCGATGCATAGGGAATGGATTCCATTGATTTTCGTTCCAAATCATTCTTTGGACATTTCAATTCACTGAACTTGTCCCCTTTCTGAATTGGAACTATTCCTGTAGAGCAATTTTCCATTCTAAATCTCTCTAATACTTTATTGATATAGTCTTTCTAAGACAATCCTTGTGATCTATTGCGAAATATTTCTATTCCTATCACATAGGATGCCTCATTCATATCTTTCATTTCAAAAGTTTCAAAGAGAAATTTCTTAACATTATGCAATAAACCCATGTCATTAGCAGCCAAAAGAATGTCATCGACATATAGGACTAATATAATGAACTTGCTCCCACTGACTTTCATATAGATACACCGATCAACGGTGTTCTCTACAAAACCATATGATGTAATGGTATTATTGAACTTAATATACCATTGTCGGGAGGCTTGTTTCAGTCCATATATCGATTTCTTTAATTTACACACCAAATTTTCTTTCCCTGTGGTTATGAAACCTTCAGGTTGATCCATATACACTTCCTCTTCTAAGTCACCATTCAAAAAGGCGGTCTTTACATCCATTTGGTGGAGCTCTAGGTCATAATGAGCCACCAAAGCCATAATGATTCTTAAGAAGTCTTTCTTAGAGACTGGAGAGAAAGTCTCCTTATAGTCAATACCATCCTTTTAAGTGTAACCTTCAGCAACAAGTCTGGTTTTATACCTTTCGATGTTGCCTTTTGAGTCTCGCTTGGTCTTAAAGACCCACTTACAGCCAACTCGTTTTGACCTTTCAGGCAACTCCACTAGTTCCTAGACTTGATTTACATCCATCGATTTTATCTCTTCTTTCATGGCATTGAACCACTTTTCAAAATCATTACATTCCATGGCTTGTGTAAATGAGACTGGGTCTTTATCAATGCTCAATTCAGATTCATGTTCAAGTGAGTAAACCACATAATCATTCAATATAGCTGATCTTTTCTGTCTTGTAGACCTTCGTAATGTCATTTCTTGTGGTATCACTTGCTCATTTGTGACTTGCATATTGTCACTTGGTTCATCACTTATATGTTCACCTTGTGTGTTTCGAATATCAATTTGTTGTATTTGCATGTCGCGTAACTGTGATGCAACAAAAGGAACAACCTGAGTAGAAACACTTGGTGTGGGGATAACAACTTGAGTAGAAGTACTCACTGTGGATCTTTCATTTTGTAATTCTTTAATATCCACCTTTCGTGATTCCCCACTCCCACTGAACTGACCATTTTCAATGAATCGAGCATTGCCAGACTCAACTATTCTAGTATTATGGTTAGGACAATAGAACCTATATCCTTTAGACTTTTCAAGATAGCCAATGAAGTAACCACTAATGGTTCTTACATCAAGCTTTCTTTCATGTGAATTATATATCCTTACTTCTGCTGAATAACCCCAAACATGAAGGTGTCTTAAACTGGGTTTCCTACCTGTCCATAACTCATAAGGAGTCTTGGGAACAGCCTTACTAGGAACCCTGTTCAGCAGATATGCAACAGTTTTTAATGCATGCATCCACAAGGATAAAGGTACAGTACTGCAACTTAACATGCTCCTAACCATATCCATAAGTGTGCAATTCCGCCTTTCCGCTACACCATTCTGTTGTGGTGTACCAGGCATTATATATTGTGCACATATGCCTCGACTTTCAAGAAGTTTTGCAAATGGACCAGGACATTGTCCACTTTTATTGAATTTTCCATAATATTCACCACCTCTATCTGACTTAATCACTTTCACTTTTCTATCTAACTGCCTTTCCACCTCATTTATAAATACCTCCAGGGCGTTTACTGACTGAGACTTTTCATGCAGTAGATATAAATAGCAATATCATGAGTAGTCATCTATAAACGTGATGAAATATTTCTCACCACCCCATGATGAAATATCAAAGGGGCCACAAATATCAGTGTGTATTAATTCTAAAAGCTCATTACTTCTCATGGCTGGGTTCTTTGATGTGGGTCTTGTCTGTTTCCCTTTTATACAGTCAACACATACGTCCCAATCAGTAAAATCCAATTGAGGTAGGGCATCACCTTTCACCAACCTCAATATCCTTTCTTTGGATATATGACCTAATCTTTGATGGCATAAGAAAGCAGAACTGTCATCATGTGCATTACGTTTGTTACCTATATTATGCTCAACAAGAAATAGAGAATCAGCATACATAGCATCAAGATTAAAACGGTACAAATTATTAACCCCAAATCCATAATAGTACGAATGTCTATACAATCAAAATGTACCGTTTCCAATCTTAAGGTTAAATCTTGCTTCATCCAACTTTGCAACAGAAACTAAATTTCTAGCACATTCAGGAACATAGAGACACTTTTCCAGATCTAGGTGACACCTAGTATCCAAAATTAATCTGTACGTCCCAATTCCTTCTATTCGTGCCTTCATTCTGTTTCTCATATAAAGGAATTTCTCAATTCCTGTTATAGGTTGGATTGAAAGGAATCCCTACATAATATGTGACACATGAATAGTAGCTCCAGAGTCTAACCACCAAGTATTATTAGGTACTTTAATTACATTTGATTCAAAACATACTGATATACAGTACGTACCTTTCTTTTCGAACCAAGCCTTTCTTTTTGGACAATCTTTCTTGAAGTGACCCATCCTTTTACAGAAGAAGCATTTATGATCCTTGTGAATCTGTCCTCTAGTGACTTTTATCGAGGCTTTGTCCTTCTTCTTATCCTTTCTATATGGTCTAGACTTGCTACTGCTAGCATCCTTATGAACAGTAAGATGAATAGAGTGATCCTTCATCTTCTTTAATCTCCTTTCTTCCTGAATTAACATGGCCTTAATTTCTTGAAGGTTCCATTTCTCTTTGATAGTGTTATAATTCACTTGGAACTGACCAAATTAGGAGGCAGTGAGTTGATGATGAATTGTACCAAAAAGGATTCACTCATATCCATGCCCATTGTTTTCAACTTTGCTGCTAGATTAGCCATACTAGTCACATGATCATGAATAGGCTGTGACCAATCAAATTTCTTGGTCGTCAGCTCACTCATTAGGCTTCCTACAATGGATTTATCAGCTATATCTGATTGAGAGTATTCCTTAATTCTCATCATAAATTCCCTTGCATTTTCTATCTTACGCATTGATGGTTTGACATTTTCAGCTATCGTCATTCGCATCAAATTCAAACTCAGCCTATTAGACCGTTCCCAAGCCTCATGTAGAGACTTGTGAGATTCTGTACTGGTCTCAGTAATGGCTGCAGGCTTTTCATCCGAGATGACTGCTAAGTCCAAACCCAAAACGCCTAAGTGAAACTGAATATGCTCAGACCATTCCGCATAATTCAGTCCATTGAATTTAATCATCGTATTGCCTAAGGCGAACATATTATTGGAAGCTGTAAACATAATCCAAATTTACACATTAATACTTTGAGTAAATTTAAATGGATTCAGATCAACTTTGATTATATATTTAAGTTCACCTTTGGGTGATCCTCAAACACATAACATTAATCAATAATGATGCTAATTTAAATATACTTTAATAGATCAATCAATCATACTAGAGTTAACATGAATGTTATCTTTGGATATACAATCATGTTTACCCAGTATATCAATTAATCCCCTTTAGTGTCATTAATTATAAGCAATTATCCATCTTTGGATGATCTCCTAGTTTCATAATTAATAACCACAATTGTTCATTTCAAAACATTTTATTAGCATAAAAAAAATGAACAATTTGAAATTCACAATCAACTATTCAAATCCTTTCAAGTCAGGCCACTTTGGTGACTAACAAGCTTTCAATACTTGACTCATGTTGATGTGAATTCAATAAACTTAAAAAAAAAAAATTTTCAATTACGAAGATTTAAATTATCTTTTATGTAGGAGTTTTTCTATAACCGGTCCCCTTTTCACGGTGGCAGCCATTCGAAAAAAAAAAAAATTTCTTCTCCACCACCGATCAGGGACCCGCAGCACCACCATACTGCAGGTGGCACACCCGCGTGCTGCTTTCGACCAGGGAACCCATGATGGCAGCGTCACCCATGATGGCAGCGTCACTGTACCGCGGCCTCCGGCCGAGCGACCCGCGGTGGCAACACCACCATACTGCTACCTCCGGTCGAGCGACCCGCAGTGGCAGCACCATCATACTGCTGCCTCCGACCGAGCCACCATCATCGCGATGGCAGCACCATCCTTCACCGGCAAGCCTGCGTCGCACAATCCAGTGACTGGGTTCCGCTGTACCTACCAAATCCGATTCGGATCCCCGCCCGAAAGCACAGCTCCCGCCGGATCCGAAGTTGTGAAAGGCGACACCGGATCCAGACTGATCCGTGTCTTCGGTCGTTCACAGAACCTTAGCCTCGCCGGATGCCGTTCCGCCATACCCAGATTCGTTCGGGTCCAGCGGCGTACAGTCCTCGTGCCGGCTTTCCCTTTTCCTTTTGACACCGACCATTTTGGCGATGCGGACCTTCCATGGCCGGCATTTCCCCTTTCAACGTCAGCCGTTTCGTTAGAGCAAATCCTCCATGGCTGGCGTTTCCCCTTTCAACGCCGGCCGACGTCGTTACCCGTTAAATACAGCAAATAACAAAATAGAGAAAACCAATTGCACAGCCGTTTTCCTTTTGGCGAAAAAACATAAAAAGAAAATAGTTCGGCGTAAACAAATAAAAGTAAAACAAATTGCAGTATTCGCTAACCTGACTCTGATACCAATTGTTAGAACTTTTCTAGAATTTCTCTTTATGAAATTCTTATTTGTATAATGCAGGATCTTTTCTTTATGCGAATACTAGTAATAAATTATAACGAATTTTACATACCTTTATCCATAATGTCGGGTTCCTTCTGTGAATATGAGAATCCTCCTCTGATTTTGCCTTTTTTTTTTGATAAATTTCTCCTACTCTTCTCCTTTTCCTTTAACTTTCTCACGGTTTTTCTCTAATGGTTGAGATGAGGAAAAGAAAACTGAAAAACTTTCTATAATGGAAAAAATCACGTCTCTTTTATTTTTCTGTAACGGTTATCTTTAATGGTCTTTAATGAGGAGAGTGATTCCCTCTTCTCTTAATAGTCTTTAATGGGGAGAGTGATTCTCTCTTCTTTTATAACCGTTATCTTTAATAGGGAGAGTGATTCCCTCTTTTCCTGTAACCGTTATCTTTAATGGGGAGAGTGGAGGGATTTTAAACCCAATGATCCAAATTACCGTTATATCTAACCGACCATCATATTAGACCTTTTATATTTGATCATACTTTAAATAACAAGGGTCACTCATGTCAATTAATTTAACACTATAAGCATAGCTGAAAGTAACTGAATAACAGTCATATAAAAGCTTTTTTTTTTTGGGCATAGTTCTACACACATGAGTTTTCGGCACATCAAGTAATTCCATTAGAGGAAGCAAGCCATGCTGGGTAACAAAAACAGTTTTCTGCTCTGGCTGATGATTAAAGATAGAAATAAGCTTCTGACATGCAAATGTAATCACATCTTCTGATTCTTCAGGTCTTAGTGACCCAACCAATCTGCTAAACTCCGAGGCCTGCAGAGCAAAAATAATAAGGATGGGAATTCCATATTTGGCCCAGCCCAGGGGAGGAGAGTGGTGGGGTGCGAGACAGAGAGAAGCAAGGGTGAGTATAAATATGGTTCAAATCAATCCAAAACGGTAATCAAGAGCATTTGAAGGTTCCTTTAACCCTGGTAGTGTCAATAATTGACCACAGGAATGACAGACAGATGTTCTTAAGAATTATAAATACAACATCACCAAATAGAGTAATATGAAGAAAATTCACAACAAGACAATCAAAAGAAACAATGAAAACAAGGGAAAAAAAGAATAGCCTATGAGAGAGACACTGTTGAACAATAACATTCATGATTGCATTGGATATGACATGGTTGAACAACAATATTCATGATTGCATCAGATACATATTAGAATTTCAAAACCTATATCAACATCATGGATTCATATTGAATTTTCCCCTAAAATTTCAGAATATGTGAATAGAAATACACAAAGTGAATATGCCGACTTGCTCCTCACTATTATATTCATTTAAAAGGGATGGATAACAGAAAGCTCTTATACAAGGACTACAGTCGTGTGAATGAGTACACCCAGGAAATTAACTTTGAAGACAACACTTCCATTTTAGAAGATGGGCAAAGGAAAATAAGCAAAAATATGGAAACAGATCAAATTTAACCCAAAAATAAAGAAATAAAGTTGAAGGAAAGAAAAAAAAACAAGAAACACAAGAAGTAGTGCGTAAAACGGGAAAATAGCATTCAAGTAACATCTCAGATAACTCTAGCTAACCAGGCAACTAAAATAAAGGACATATATTTAAAAATATGAAGCCAAAAGCCAGAGTTGTCCAGATAAAAAAGGCAATATATTACTCAAGAATAGTACATGGATTGAGATTCAACATTAGTTATCGAAACATACATATGTGGATGAGGGAGAGAGAGAGAAAGTGAGAGAGAGAGAGAGAGAGAGAGAGAGAGAGAGAGAGAGATGCGCATGGAGAACAAAATCAAATAACCTTAAAATAAATAACCAGGCCAGGGCAACCATTGAGATACTATTTCTGAAGGCAACCATTGAGATACTGTTTCTGAAAACCATATCTCCCATAACTATGTGGAACAACATTCTACATATAATGCAAAATACAAAGCCATAATCCTGACTATCTAACTAAATTTCAGTTCTCATATCTAAGCTCAAGTAAAATATATATTTCTCTCACATGGATCATAACAGACATTAAGACGTGGATGATAGAAACAACAATTGACTTCATGTTAAGGAGTAACAATACAAGAAGCTCCTCCAAATAACACTCTTGAAAAGATACTAATATTCCAAAGCAAGGATTCCATAGGGCTGCTAATACTTAGATATTTTGGGTACCTGTAAGGGGAAGAGACTTTCTGCAGGCAAGTTTTCATCAAAAACCTGGAATATGAATAATATGCGACAAAACAAGTACCATCAGGGATCAATAATACTAATGATAAGAAAGACAAAGGTTAAACAAGCCAACAACATAATGAATATTATGCATGGGACCTCTTCATGTAACCAGGTTTCAAGAATATATTCAGCTTTTCAATTCTATTCATTTTTCAAAAATTTTAGTTTCAATGTTCTGTTTCCAGCACATTTATGGCAGGTTTGAATATTTTTGTTAACTGACAAGAAACTCTGAAAGTCAATTAAAGCTTTGGGTACTTCTCCACCTCATAAAAGTACCTTAGAAAGGTGGAAGGCCCACCTTTGTGACAACTGCAGCTGTTTTGTGATGTCCACAACAGCTGCTTCTGCAACACCAGAGCCAATAATATGGCCATGACAATTTACAGCGATGAAAAGAACTACATACTTGAACACAGAGAACCATCAACATTACGTACCAAGTGATCAAGGTCAATCACATCATCCTTCCAAACACCAACCATTAGGCGAAACAAGTCACCACCACCATTCATCTGTCCCATTTCATTGTGCATTTTTTGAGCAATGGTGGCCCTCAATCTTATGGCCAGTTCATTTTTCCCTGCATCACCATCTGGTGCATTGATAAGGCTCATATGTGACGATGTAGATGTTGAAGCTCCAGCTGCTTGATTTTCTTGGTTTTTATCAACAGAATGAAATAAATCATCTAGTGAAGCATCTCCTGGAGAGTCACTGAATCTACTAAGCCCGACCTCCCCCAGAGTCAGAGTTGTCTTCAAAGCCTTCAAAATTCCAGTCACGCATCACCATGAGATTGTTCATGTTGTCCAAAAGGGAAGGGGAGAGAAAGAAGCAAAGGAGGGTGTAATGGATGCACCGGTAGGATTCAAGGATGAAATACTAGACTTCAAGAAATTAATTGTCTTTTTTAAATTATATTATTTGATATTCATTTAATAATTAATTTATAAATTATTAATATTTCAATATAATTAAAATTTCAATGTATTTGATTTATATAATTTATTCAACTATAATATAACATATATGTAATTTACTTAATTGATATTAACATTTATTCACATATATATAAAAATTACATCCTATAAATATGCATAATAAAGAAAAATAAAAAAAATAATTTCTAAATAAATTCTTAAATTCTTTTTTTATTTGTTTAGAGAGAAAAAAGATTAAAATATTTTAAAAATGTTCATTTTTATTTTAAGAATAAAAAATATTTATAATTTAAATTTTTATCTTTTTAAAAAACTACTCTTAAATTTTTTATTTAAAAAAATACTTATATCTTAACTTTTTTATTTTTTTATTTTAATTAAATAAAAAATAAATAATTTTTTTAATAAATAAAATAAATCTACATATCTTATTAATTTATTACTAATTTTACTCAATTTATTAGAAAATAGAATTTTTTTTACCAAAATGTAAAGGAAAAAGAAAATAATTATTTTCTACTTACCTAAAAGACAAAAGAGAAAAAAATTCAATAAAAATCTTCAATTAAAATAATATGACATTTACAGATGAAATATAAATGACTAAAGTAAATAGAATATAATGAAATTATTATGATAAGTTAGAACCTAGTTAATTAATTTTATTTAATTTAAATTAGATTTATGAAAGGTTATAAATAAAAAATATAAAAATTATATAAAATAAACAATCTAAAATAAATAAAAGGAACATTATGAACCATTTTATTTATAGGATAATTATATCAAAGGTTAGTTTTTAGTCCCACGAATCTTAATAAATAACATGACTTATTTAAAAAGAAAATTTTTAATATATATTTTTTTTTAAAAATAAATATTATTAAATATAAAATAAATAATTAATTATTTAAAATATAATAATATTTTAATAAATATAATTGTTACTTTTTATTAATAATAATTTTTATTATAATTATGATATAAAAATAAAAAATAATGATATAAAATAATATTTTTGTTGAATTCAATAAATTAATTATAAATTTAGGTAGTTAAATTAAAATTTTGATTTGGTATTGATCTTAAATCCTCATCCATCCTAAAGGTAATTTTTGACACCCTCCCAAACCGCTTTAAAAAGTTGGAAAAGGTAAGATAATAATTAAATGAAATTAAAGGCAAATTGAGGCTGAGAAAAAAAGCCAAGTCAAGAGGGAAGAGAAAAATTAGCGGGGAAAATGAATGAGGAGAATCTACGCTAATGCGCATAAAGGTAACCTAGCTGCAGCGGCGGGGGCTAGGGCTTGCGTCGATATCTTCACTTCAAGCTTCAAGTTCACTAAGCGGTCGTTGAGGCCGTCGTCTGGGTGCGTCGCAGCAACCATGCCAGGCGTCGACGAGGTGGAGTGGCCGGCCAAGAGAGTGAGGGACACCTTCATCAAGTTCTTCGAGGACAAGAATCACTTCAATTGGACATCAAGCCCCGTCGTCCCTCTCAACGACCCTACTCTTCTGTTTGCAAATGCCGGTATTCTTTTTTCTTTCTTCCGTTTTCTGTTTGGTTCACGAGAATATTTCTAGTCAATTCGAATCCGCGCCTCTTTCTCTTTATCTTCTTCTTCTTCTTTTTTATTTTTTTTCTCTAAATATTTTGTTCTATGGCCAGTGTCGGGGAAGAGGTTAAGACCTGTCAATGAACGCTTTGGAAGTGTATGCCTACTTTATTTGTAGTCAATTTTGGGTTGCCTCTTTATTTATTTTGTTCTGGTGCACAAGAGATTGTGTACTGTTGGATTTAAAGTTTCTTTCCACGACTTTGGCTTAGGGTACATATGATATCTTGCAATATGCTCTGTCTCGGAGAAGAATTTGAGAGTGGATATGAGTATTGAGATATGTATCTCTGACGTTTGCATTTTTCAATTAATTTTAGGTATGAACCAGTTCAAGCCTATATTTTTGGGAACTGTTGATCCCAATACACAGTTGAGCAAGCTAACTCGTGCATGCAACACCCAGAAGTGCATCCGTGCTGGTGGGAAGCATAATGACCTAGATGACGTGGGGAAGGACACCTACCATCATACTTTCTTTGAAATGTTGGGAAATTGGTCATTTGGTGATTATTTCAAGAAAGAGGCAATTGAATGGGCCTGGGAGCTCCTAACTAAGGTCTTTCCCTGCTTTCACTTTGTGTGCTGGACACATTTATGTCTCCTAGTGCTTTAGTGCACTTTTAGCTTTGTATTTGCTCTTGTCATCTGTTGTGCATATTTTCTGCTTCTATTAATTGTTGAAATCATACTGTGCCTACTAACTACCACTACATGCCAAAATCCTTTTCCCCTTCCTATTTTTCCTTTTTTTTTCTAATTTTTATATTATTATTGATCTGCAGGTTATAAATTACCTTCTGATAGGGTCTTTCCAAACTTATTTCTTTTTCCCAATCTATTTTTTTTCTTTAAAAAAGTCTACATTTTTGTTGACCTGCAGGTGTATAACTTACCTTCTGATCGATTCTATGCAACTTATTTTGGTGGTGATGAGGCAGCTGGTCTTGCTCCTGACACTGAAGCAAGAGATGTATGGCTTAAATTTTTGCCATCTGAACGGGTGCTGCCATTTGGTTGTAAGGTGTGCCTTGCTTTGTTTTCTATTTTTCATGTCTTGAGAAAAATATTCATCATTGTACTTTATAGTTTTTCTTTTATAATATGGTGTGAAGTTTGTCTCAAGTCACTGTAATTGTTGCAATCAGTCAGTATATTGCATTGAGGCAGATAATGGTTACATTAACATTTTGATGGTGCTAGAAGCAAATTACGGAGAAGAATTCTTGTCGAAACTGGATTTTCTGCTACCCTTTTATCGATAGATGACATTAATATTTCATTCATGCAAATTTGTTGCAAGGATTCTTTCATCTGCAGAACCTTTTCATGACTTGTTGTGCATTGTTGTTGCCCCCTGTCAGTACTGGTGCAGCAAATGAGATGATCTCAATTTTAGGAATATAGTGTTCTGCACATGCTCTTTTTTTCTTTTGTTTTTTTTTAAGATTTGTTTTTGAGTGATTCATCCTAGTACGTTTGTTATATATGACTTGAATATTGGTTAATTTTTTTATGCTGCTGTTGCAAATAGCATGATCTATTTTATTCTTCTATGTTGAGTTTGAAAATTTCATTTCCTATTCACTTTGTTTTTCACATATAATTTTCATTGTATAGGACAATTTTTGGGAGATGGGTGATACTGGTCCTTGTGGCCCTTGTACAGAAATTCACTATGACAGAAAGGGTGGTCGAGATGCTGCAAATTTGGTTAATAAGGATGATCCTACTGTCCTTGAGATATGGAACCTTGTGTTTATTCAGGTATGATACCTCAATTTCTCCTGTGTTACTGCTTGTCCACCTACTAAATTGTAGCCATGCATGAGTTATGCTGTAATTTACTAATATGCTCTTATAGGACTTGGTATGTAACATAATTAGTTTGTCACATGTCTGAAGTTAACATGGTGAGATTTGAATGGATTAGCTTTCTTTTCTAAAGTTCTTACTATATTTCTGACATTGTATGATTCTAACAGTTCAATAGGGAAGTTGATGGCTCTTTGAAATCTCTGCCTGCTAAGCATGTTGACACTGGAATGGGATTTGAAAGATTGACTTCTGTACTTCAGAATAGGATGAGCAATTATGATACAGATGTGTTTTTTCCCATCTTTGATGCCATCCAACAGGTTAGATTATAACTTCTGTTGTTTGCTGTGTTTTATTCCCTCTTCCTTTATTCTTTCTTTTTGTTGCGGTGAGGTGCATGATCAATGTGGTGAAGTTATTAGTATTGTTAACACATTTTAGAAAAAATAATTGGCCTTCTGCTATGCACTAACTCTTAGACTTGAAAATTCAGCTTGGCATTTATTGAAAAAATGTGGAATCTTAGGTAATCTGTAGCCTTTTGAACTTTTTAATAGTTATATGTTTTCATGAAAAGGTATATTATAGAGAATTTAAAAGTGGTTAAAGGTTTTGTTTTGTTGTGAATAATTCTAAATTCTAGTTAAAGTTTTTTTTGGCACTCAGGTGTCTGCTTGCTGGAATTCTACATTAGAGGGATTACTATTTTGTTTCAGATTAGAATTATCTATCCATATTTCTGTGGTATTTTCTTCAAGAAGTGAGAGTTTTCATGCTATAATATAGGAGTAATTATGTAATACAATTGTAAAAGAGATTTGAGGGCTCTCAGAGTTCTGACTTTCACTTTTGAGGTATACAGTTTATCTTGATTTGTTTGTGTCTAGACGTTGTTAGATAAGATTCCTTTCATGCTTTAAAAACTCTCTGAAATGAACCAGTTTTTCTTTAAGTTCATGTTATTGCTTTGCAATTGATTTGATGAAAGGCTTTCTACATGATGAATGTCTTGTCTACAAAGATTTTCCTGCATGAATATCAAGGGTTTTATGGTTGTATGATTTGCCATTCCAGTTTCCATCTCAAGGTGACTGTATAGGGATCTGTTGCAGATTTTTTCCTTGTGTTGCTTTTCATCCTATCCATTAAGTGTTTAAATGTTTGAATTGGTCTGTATTTTCACATCATTTTTTCTTTTGAATTTTTTTATTTATTTATTTTTATCCTGTGGGGAAAATACAAAGTAGTTGATGGAATGCTACCTACTTTCTCTTTAAAATTATAGGCAACAGGTGCACAGCCTTATTCTGGAAAAGTTGGAGAGGATGACAAAGATAGAGTTGACATGGCTTACAGGGTTGTTGCTGACCATATTAGAACACTCTCATTTGCCATTGCTGATGGCTCATGTCCAGGTATCTCTTTGAGATAAGGCTTTGATCCGGCAATTTCCATCTTATAATTAAGCCAGCATGTTCATGTGCATACTTCATTAGCATTTGCATGTGTTTAGAGAGATTGCTTAAATGATTATTGTTGCTGTGTAGGCAATGACGGCCGTGAGTATGTACTTAGGCGTATTCTTCGTCGAGCAGTTCGGTATGGAAACGAGGTTCTTAAAGCTCAAGAAGGGTTTTTTAACGGGTATGAATGAAATTATGATTTTATTGTTGTGATTTATTTTAGTTTAATATCTACTAATGCTGTTGTGATCATTCTGAAACTTAGAATCCATGCAAAAATCTATATTCTGTGACATTCACCTGAAATTATTTGCAATACTTGCAGGCTTGTAGGTGTTGTTGTAAAAGTTATGGGTGACGTGTTCCCAGAGCTTAAACGAAATGAAGAGCATATTAGAGAAACAATTGCAGCAGAAGAAGCAAGTTTTGGCAAAACTTTGCTTAAGGTTAGCATTTGAGATGTTTACAGATAATCTCATCAAGAAAATTACAAAGTTATTGTTTGGCATTTTGTGTTGCATTCATGATTTTACAAGTATACATATTTCTTGCCTGTAGGTTCTAGCTTTTTTCTTTTGAAAAAATTGGTAATTTTGATTTGTGATGTTCTTTTACCCATGTTTTTATTCAACAAACTTAATTGGAAATGTTGTACTGGATTGCTTTTTCTTTGTACATTGCTCTTATTGAATTCTTTCTCCTAGTTTTTTTTAAATAGTGCAGTTATGCCAGATAGGCTTCTTGGAGCCTTAAATCTGGAAAATCTTTGCAACATCTTATGTGATATGTCTATCAGAAAATTGACTATTAATGTGTTTCAGGGTATTGAGAAATTTAAGAAAGCTGCTCAGGAGGTTAAGGGAAAAGTATTGAGTGGGCAGGCAAGTGCATTCCTGAATATATATACTTCATCGATAAGAATATTTGTCATCTATGATATATTGATTGACTTGATAAATTTCTTCTGATTCAATGTATTGGGAAGGTAGACAAATTTTATTTTTATTTTTATTTTTTTACTTTTTCCATCTCAAATGTATCAATCTCTTGATTGCAGGATGTGTTTGTCTTATGGGATACATATGGCTTTCCATTAGATCTGACTCAGGTGAGGAGTTTGCTACTTTGATTTGCTATTTTCTTCTACATATTCTCTTTGTACTCATTCATTGTAATTATTGCTGGCAAACAGTTGATGGCAGACGAAAGAGGATTACAAGTTGATGTTGAGGGTTTCAATAATGCCATGGATGAGGCAAGGGAAAGATCAAGAAGTGTGCAAAATAAGGTATTGACGTTTGGCCTTTTCCATTTCTAAAAGTGATTTTTATCACTACTCAACTTTCATGATGACATGTTAATAGATAAGGGGTGGTGGAGGGGAGGGTTTTAGGGAGATATATATCAAAGGGGAGGGTTGGGGGGGGGGGGGAACTGTATTAGGAAGTTGGACTACATGAAACATATATTTATTGGGAAGTTGGACTGCATGAACCTGGTATCCCTTTTCAGCTAATAAACATTTTTGGCAGCGAGCTGGTGGGGCAATTGTGATGGATGCTGATGCAACATCGGCATTGCACAAGGATGGAGTTTCAGCCACAGACGATTCCTACAAATTTACATGGTTCCAGGTTTGTTCCTGATTCTAATATGTGTTATTGTTAAGTAGATTTGTTTTTACACATTTTTTAATTTCAAGTGTCTTTGAATTGGTTAGGTAATCACATCATGTTCAAAGCTTGAAGAGATGAATGTATACCAATGGCTTGGTTTGTGTGTTCCCTAGAGATGCTAGGATCCCTGTTATGGGTGGTAAATACTACCTTATACTGAATAGATAACAGGGTTGGATTCCCTATGCTAATTTTATAGATATGTGCAGGATAACATTTTAAATTTCCTTTTCCTTTTGTCTCTTTTATTTTTCCCCCTTTTGACATTAAATGGTAACTGGAATGGCTTCTTTTCTCCCTTTCTTTTTCCCAGCTCATGGGGCTCATTACTACTTCACACTGGAGATTACAAGATAGAACTATATTATTAGTGATCTTGAAAATTAAATTGAAGTTTCTTGCTTAAATTTTAGTGCAATCGTATCTTTGTGTTACAAAACTGGCTGGCCATGTGTCTGAAATCAACTGCCTATGTTAATTTGGAGTTTCTCTTCTATCCTTCACTGCCTTCCTTGATTATAACCCTAAATTGAAGTAGACAATTGTCAAGAAATTGTGAGAAATCTATTTGATGATGTTGGAATGTCAGTATACCATCAGAATAGTGCAGAGGTGAAACCATTGAAACTAAAATCTAATAAAGTATCTTATTCTATGAACTCTTGTATTTCTTAGACTTATGTTGGCGATATCATAAGCTTTTGATTTGGTAATTATCTTTTCCTCTCTTTGCTATGTATGATAGGGTAATATATCAGTTAAAATCAGAGTATAATTAACTTCAGAATCCCTCTTTTTTGTATGATATGCATGCTATATACCTGCTTGCTGCAATTCTTTCCCCTGCCCAGTCCCCCAATTGTTTAATATATGTTTCTTTTTAATTATTCCACTGAATTTTTACTTTTCCCTTTCTTTGCTTTTTTCCTGGCTGCTGTTTTAGGATCATGAGAGTGTGATAAAAGCTATATACACAGGTTCGGAGTTCTTGGAAAGTGCTGCTGCTAACAATGAAGTTGGTTTAGTTTTGGAGTCTACAAGCTTCTATGCCGAGCAAGGTGGTCAGGTAATGACATTAGAATTGGTTAGTCTACTAGCTCGATATGTCTTCCAACATGATCTGAGGGATGTGTGGTGGATTTGGGTTTGGCACTCGTATAAAAGTGAGTTGGAGTTGTTGATTTGCAATGTGACTTGTTGGTCCTAGTTTTCTGGTTGTAGATTTTTGATACTGGGCTGCTTGAGGGTTCTTTTGGTTCCTTTCAAGTTTGTAACGTCCAAATTTTTGGAGGATTCATTCTTCATATTGGCTATCTTAGTGGAATGACTGGCAGATTTTCTGTGGGGGATAAAGTGATCTGTAAGGTACGGACACCAACTCTTGACCCGCTTCAATGTCATGTGATTTTTTTGTTGACCTCCTTTGCTTTGTAACACATTTCATTGTTTCTGATGATTAACACAGGTTGACTACAACCGACGTAAGCTTATTGCACCAAATCACACCTGTACACATATGTTGAATTTTGCTCTGAGGGTATATCTCATGCAATTTTTTCACAAATTCCAATTTATTTATATCATATGATCGAGTTCTTATGCATTCCTGTGTTACTTTGATGAATTCAGGAAGTGCTCGGTGCTCATGTTGACCAAAAGGGGTCAATTGTTCTTCCTGAAAAGCTAAGATTTGATTTTTCTCATGGTAAGTTTAATTTGTTAACGTTGGCTGAGCTTGGTTTTGCAGGATGTATGGGAAACATTTTGTTGAATTTGGTTCACGTCTGTGTAATTGTTTTAAAATGCTGTTGCATTTTGTATAGGCAAGCCAGTGGATCCTGATCTTTTGAGAAAAATTGAATCAATTGTGAATGAGCAAATTAAAGATGAATTAGATGTGTTTTCAAAGGAATCATCTCTTGCTGAAGCCAGGCACATCAATGGTTTAAGGGCTGTTTTTGGAGAAGTAAGGCCTTCCTGCCAAAACTGTGCTTTTCATGACTTGGTTTGCACATGTATTGTGTTGTCAATGTCTTTTCTATTTTTGATGTAGGTATATCCTGACCCAGTGAGAGTTGTGTCAATTGGGAGAAAAGTGGAGGACCTCCTTGCAGATCCAGAAAATGAAGAATGGTTATCAATCTCGGCAGAACTCTGTGGAGGTAAATTTTTCATGTGTACAATGCTTTCTGTTAATTTTCCTCATCTATCTTGATTCTGTGTTTATTTTTGTTTTTACCCCTCTAGGTACACATATTGCAAATACAAGGGAAGCAAAGGCATTTGCTCTTTTATCTGAGGAGGGAATTGCAAAAGGAATTCGTAGAATAACTGCTGTCACAGCTGATATTGCTTTTAAGGCAATTGAATTGGCACACTTGCTTGAGCATGAGGTTGATGAGGCATCAAAATTAGGGGGAGGCTTGCTAGAAAAGGTCAATTTTATTGATTAATGCATCTGTCTCTTATAAGTTTTTAGGTAGGAAATGTGATTTTCCCTTGAAACACATTTTAATCTCTGCTTGGTTTGGGTTAGTAAGGCAACATGTCACTTTCGTCTCTTTTGATTATCTTTGATTTTATGCTGTGAGTAATTTTCTCTCTCATTTTGTTCTTTTACAAATTCTTGACTGGAATGAGAATGAATTTCAAAGCTCCCTGTGTATAAATGTGCATTTCCCTACTCTCTCTTTCTCTTCCTTATTGTTGGCTGCAATGTAATAACCTGTTCAAGCAGCATTGTCTACGTATTCAAGTTTACTAACCTCATGTCATACTGCCTGCTTAGTTTGATATTTCAGTTCCTCATTTCCTTCAGAGGTAATGAGGTTTCTATTAAGTAATTTTTTTTTACCCCCATGAGAGAACTGTTCAGAAATGTAGTAGAGTACGGCTATTAGTTGTGGTCAGTTTGTCTGTTTATTGTGCGCTAAATACATTAACTGCTGTGTTTTTGCTTACTTTTTGGTAGAGAAGAAATTTGAAACTGCATTTGCCATAGACATAACCATTGTATCTGCACTGTTAATATTTTCTTTTCATTTAGCAGAAAGTAGCATCTTTAAAAAGTCATGTGGACTCGGCTCCTATTCCTGCAGCTAAGAAAGCTAATATTAGGGCTAAGATTTCCGTGCTACAGGTATTTCTGCAAGGTCTAAACATGAGATGCCTTGTGATCCTTTGTTTTCACATTCATAAAAACCTTATTTCCAAGATGCATCACAGCTCTGTTTCAAAATAATTTTGAATTCCTTCATTATTAGAATGAAGTGAGGAAAGCACAAAAGAGGATTGCTGAAGAAAATGCACAGAAGGCTGTCAAAGCTGCATCCGAGGTGGCTGAAGCTGCTGCTTCTGATGGAAAGGCTTTCTGCATCTCTCATGTTAATGTTGGCTTAGATGCAGCTGCAGTCCGTGAAGCTGTTCTGAAAATCCTTGAGCAGAAGGTGATTAGCATTTGCTGGTCTTTTGCTCTAGCTGTCTGCTTTATTTCTGTTCATTTTTTCCAAGTCTCTGTCCAACAGAATGAATTAATTCTATTGTTGGTTGCTGCACAGCAAATGTCAACTATGGTTTTCAGCACAGATGAAGCAACAAACAAGGTTGTTGTCTGTGCTGGGGTGCCAGAGAAGGTAGCCAAGGGAAATCAGTTGGAGGTGTCAGAGTGGTTGACTGCTGCTTTGGGCCCTCTGAAAGGGAGGTGTGGCAAAGGAAAAGGTGGTCTTGCCTCAGGCCAGGTGGGTTGTTTCTCCTGATGGTACAGTCCCCGTGTTAATATGTTTTTTAGTACTCGTTAACCCGAGCAGTTCCAATTGCTATCTTTTATATGCTAAAAAACCAGATATTCACTCTATATTTTGGTTTTTAGGGATTTTGGTATGAGTAGGTGATATTTCGATTTTGGGATTATCATTCTTGCAACCAAAAGGGTGTAGGCTCAAGTTTCCTACAGACTCTAGCAAGATCATAACGGAGTAGTTCCGGCATGTTTGTGTTGATTTTGTCACTTCATAGTTATAGATGTTCCATTTTTTTTTCTTTTTTTATTTTTTATTTTTGATGGTCTAGATGTTCCTTTATTTTGTGCATCTAACCTTTCTCCAGACCTAGAAATGCATTTTTCATGTATTCATCTCAAATTCAAACTTCTCGGTGCTGGTAATTTTTGGAGATTGATTTTTTTTGACTCTGGTGTGATCAGGGAACGGACGCATCACATGTGGACGAGGCCATGGTGTTGGCGTCCAAATTTGTGCAAATGAAGTTATGACGCTTAGAGGAATCTCCTATCATATTTGACGTGGCATTACCGCTCTATGAACCTATGCGATCAATATTGTTGATGCACACACGGAAATAATGAATTACAGTGGTTGATTTATACCTGCTGCAAGCAGCCAGCTGACTAAAGGCAATGATCATTGTTATTACTGCAACAAGCCTTCTTTATACGCCATAATACCAAATCCATCTTTACACACTATACTATCATAATTTCACATTACTTAAATATTATAGTTTCACAGTATGTTGTGAGGAGGTCATTTGATGGGGAAACAAAAAGAAATGATAGTATCAAGTAAGTCCTACTTAAAAAAAAAATTGGTTTTACGTTGGATTTGTGATATTCTTGAATATGGTCTATCTTATCTGTTTCTCCGTTTTTATCGTGTGAACTAGTCAATGGTCAGGTAAAAAGTTGTGCTCTGGGTTCTTTCTTATTTATTTTTTTTTTCTTCAATGCATTTCAAGTTTCTACAAGTAGCCGAGGCTTTGCTATGGTTGGGGGAGTTGAGTGTTGGAATTAGTAAGGATTCTCTCCTCCTCGCCTCTTCATCTCTCGCTCTAAACTCTGCCGATTTACCATAAATTTCTTCTCCGCATATTCTGCTCTTCTATATATCTGCCCTATTCCGCCCAATTTTCTCATCAACGGCGAGGCATCTACTAATAGTTGTCCTACATCAAAGGTCATCTAGAGATGCTAGTGTCGTGCAAAACCACAAAGCAGAAGAATAGAACTGCTAGACAGAAACACTGCAATAACAGTTTGCAGTGGTAAAACTGCAGAAATTGTACTAGAAGATCTGAAAGTGCAATTCATAGAGCTCGAGAGTTGTTTAAATTGCAGCAGAAAATGAAAGTTGCTGCAGAAATGAAAGAGCAGCAAGCTAATGAGTTACTGCAGAAAAAGGGTTTCTGCATAAGTTGAGAGCTGCTGCAAGAATGATGAGAAAGACTGATTTTTTGGACCCCAAAGCATATTGTGAGAGTGGTCCCTTAAGATCATTTATGCTCTGATAACCCTTTGTTGATTTGTAGAATGAAAAGCATGAGGTTTTGGGACACAGTGAGGCTACCACCGTGAGCATCAAGCTATGGTTCCCACTTTTCAACTGTGACAGATATAGGTAAACTAATAATAAAAATAATCTTATATTATAAAATAATTAACATTTTCTTTTCTTAATCTTTTTTTATTAAGAAACTATGACGACATCAAATAAAGGTTATATAATCAGTTAGAACAAAATTATAAGTGCATATATATATATATATATATATAGAACAAAGATGGAAAAAATGTGTTTGGTAATTTTTGAATTGTGAAAGTGAAGTAAACTCACCCTTTTCTTTTCTTTTTTTAAATTTAAAAAGAAAAGGACTTGTTCAATTAGCAGCAGGTACATGAAAGTGAAAAAGGGTTATTCAAAATGGACATCACATTATAGGACTTACTCATCATTTTGCAATTCAGAGATTGGCACAAAGCCCTTTTTTGTTTTTTTTTTTTTGCCTTTTTCCCTGCCACTTGGTGGCTGTCTAACGGGGAAGCAGGGAGAGCGAGAGCAAGTTCAAACACAAATATGTCTGAAGAAAGGAATGAGAGGGACACCCATAAGAGGCAGCAGCAGAGTCTAACTCCTTCGGAGGCCCATCTCCGATTCTGTCTTCTACGTTACATCTGCCGAATCTTATGTGGGCCGTCAGTATTTTTCCATTCCATTGTTGCCTGTACTGAGAATACGTGCATGGGGCGGCCTGACACTTTGGTTGGAAATGCGTGCATGTGCAGCTCAAACGTATCCTACATTGCATCTCATTTATTTTGCAACCACGTCTTCATTCTAATGGCTACCTCAGATCTGATTTCTCTCCTAACTGCCCCGCTAAGGATGTTAAAAAAAGCCAAAAATTTTAATTAACCCACCCAAAACTGAATTAAATTAAATTGAATTTTTAGTTCTAAATAAAAAAACCAAACTTTTTGATTTATATTTAACTTTTGATATTTAACACTTATAGTTAATTAAATTCAATCCAAATATTATTTGTTATTTTAATAATAAGAGAACAAATATTACTAATAACAAATAATAATCACTTATTTATTTTATATATAATAATCATAATTATTATTATAAGTTTTTTTCAAAAAATACATCAAATTTAATTTTGTTATTAAATTTAGTTATCTGAATGGGTAATTAAAATTGAATTAAAATTTAAAATTAACTAGATTTTTTTATTTGATAAATATTTTTATTTTAAGATAATTAAAGTTTTTGATTTCGGGTACAATTTTTGTAATTTGATTCAGTTAAACTAAATCGTGTATAGTTCTAATGCCACCAACTCAGTTCAGATTTCTCTACTAACACAAGGCCCCCAGTTCGTTGCCCTAAGAGAGATTGGTAAAACAAACGGGCTTTTTGGTGTAAAATTGGGCAAAGAGGGCCTTCAATGAATTGTAATCATCAAAATCAACCGAAAACAAAATTGAAGATGTCAACCCGGATCAGAATTTGCCGTCATTAATCACGAGAAATAATCGTTCTTCTTCTTGGAAAAATTGTCAAGAAAAGTCCAAGAGTTTGTTGACTTTAGGATGTGAAATTTATACCAATATATTTTTTATTTTTTAATTTTTAATTTTATGATGTTCAAATAAACAATTGCTTTATTTATTTAATTAATTTCTTATCATCTTTCAACTTAGACATTCAAAGTTAAATTCTCTAAAATTCATGTTTAGACTTCTAATTGCTAAAAAGATTGTAATTAGCTTATAGTATATATAATAATTAATATGGGCGCTTACATTTTGGTTAAACAAATTAAGCCAACACTTTTGGTTTGATTACTTGAAAATCTAAAACTTCCAATTAGTCTTAAAATCGTTCGTTTGAAAAAGTTCAAATCCCTTCTCATTTGATTATCATAGTGCTTATGAAAGATGGAAATTTTTGATAATTTAAAAAATAATATCATTATTTTAACTCCATAATAAGATACTAAGGTTCTATATATATATATATATATTTTTTTTTTTTGGGTTGATAACATGGAACAAATATAAATTAATGAAAGATTACATTTCATTTCAAAAATAAGATATATAATCTCAATTTATTTTTTACAAAAATTATTATTATTATTATTATTGTATCATTATTTGTGACATAATAATATTCTTTTGATGATATTTATTTGTTATTAATAATTATATTAATAAATATTATTATTATTATAATAAAAAATAAAAGTATGTTTAAATAATCTTTTTGTTCAATTGGGACTTGACTAACTAATTGGAAAATTAAATTTGATTACCAAAAGTTTGGATTCAATTGGTTTGTTAATCAAAATTTTAGGTTTTTCTTAATGTTTTTTTGTTTTGGCTTAACAATGAAAATAGTAAAAACAAATAATAATGAAATATTTGTAAGACGAGTAAAAAACCTGGGACTTATTTTTAATATGCGCATAAAAACTCTTGAAAAAGAAAAAGAAATAAAAGGACATATTCCCTTCTTCCTCTCTCTTCAGTGTGACAAGTTGTTCTCTCCCAGTCCAAGCCCCAAAGGCCCATTGTTCCTCTCTCTCTCTCTCTCTCTCTCTTCTTCGCCGCCGATGATCTTGACTCTCGCCTGGCCGGAACCCTAAACGGCACTCATCCGCTGGGAATTATTCGGCGAGGGTTATTCGAGGTTTTTCCTCGGTTTTCTGGTTGGCTTCTAGCTACCCAATTCGGTCGGTTCCGATTTTGGATTTTCTGAATTTCGTAGGGTTTCTCTGTCAAAAAACTTGTCAGTGGCTGCGGTCTTGATCGACGAACACGGGAAGAACGCCTATGGCTCCGGGGCGTAAAAAAGGAGCGAGCAAGGCCAAGGCCAAGAAGCAGCTGAGTTTGGGCGATCTTGTTCTTGCGAAAGTCAAAGGTCACCCTTTTTGGCCTGCCAAGGTCTCTGCCTTTTGCTTCAAATATTTTCCACTTTCAATTTTGCAGTATTTGTTCTACGCTTCGTTTATTTATCCCTTGTTTTTTTTTTTTTTTTTTCAGTAATCTGAAATGGGTTTCAGAGTTGATCTTTGGCAGTTTAATTGGACTATGTTTGGTTTCTGCTTACTCTGTGCAGAGTTTTTGTAGTTCTCCTTGGATTTGCACTTGTTGTTCCACATTATGACACTTTTTGCTTGAATTTTTATTTGCATGCAGTATTTAGGTGTCAACAAACAAAAAAGAAAGCTCATCTTTGTACAAGTCGCAGCTCTTACAATAGGAATTTCTAAGTTCATAGCTTCTTTTGGTGTTAGTAGGTGTTCTATTTGCTGTGTAATTCATTCTAACGAACGAAGGTGTGCTGTCTTTTCGTATGTTGCTTAACTATGGAATGGGGTTATATTTGTTAAGATATTGAGATGTTATAAATGGGTTTTGAAATTAATGATGGGTATCATATCTGCATCTGGATTCTTCGTGAGTTTTGTTTCAATTTTATTGTGTATCGATAATAAATGGTAATCAATTTTATTGTTAGTATGGACTTTTTTCCCTTCTTGTTTTGCTTTTCTTTTATTACGTTCTTGAGGCTTTAGTGGGTCTTTCTTGTTGATTTCCTATTGATTAGATACTAAAAATCCTGAATTAGTTCAAGAACTCTTCTCTTCATGATTTTGTGGGGTTCATGGTAGAGTTGGATTTTATGTTCAGAAGACCAGTTGGCTTCAGCTGTCTTTTGTTAATTTGGTAATTAATAAGCCTTCTTTGAGAATGCTTGAATAAGTTTGTAAATAAGAATTGCTCTTTAAGAAGTCCTTTCTCCTTCCTTCTAGGATGTTCTACTAGGTGTTCTCCTTTTCAGTACGTGCACAATTCTATTGTACTGAACTGAAACCGTTGTTTTCTAATTGCTTATTTTAAGAGGGACATATGTATAGCAGGCTAACATGACAGTATTGGTATATATTTTGAATGGTGCTTTTGTTTTCAATCCTTATATCAAACTCATTTTTAAAGATAATTTTACTTTGTTGAAAATTCTTTGGCTTTTGCCCATTGTGAACAGTAATGAGCTAGATTTGTGGGTTTTTTCTTTTCAGATCAGCCGGCCTGAAGACTGGGATAGAGCTCCCGACCCCAAGAAATATTTTGTTGAATTCTTTGGAACCAAAGAGATGTATGTATCTCTATTTCAAAATTGACACATTTTTCCTTGCATGGTGACCTATACTGATTAGGACTACCATTGAAGTGCATGACTTGAACTAACTAAAGCCCATTGTCTGACCATTCTGCTTATTAAGCAGGAAAAAATCTGGACAGGTTCCTGACTATGGTTGAAAACCGTATTGTGTTTTCTTTTCCTTGGTGGAGAAAAATGTGCTTTGTTGAATCTTAAAATTTCATGAGTTTTGGATTTTATACCTGATCTGTTGAGTTGATCATATCTGTAAGCAGCTTTTGTGTCCTATGAATTTAATTTCTGATTTTTATGCTTAAGTGTGTTTTGGACGTGGGGTTTCCAAGGCTACTATCATTTGTGCTGTAGAATGAAAATGGAAGATGCTGCATTAGTGCTATTTGTACCAGTTGGTATCATTTGCCTAGTGTCATGCCTTATTCATGGTGTTTTCTTTCATTTTTCTTTTTTTTTTTGTCTCTAGTGCCTTGAAGCCATTTGATGTTTTCAGTACGCTGTCCATCCTCTAGCAATTTATAGTCCACAATATAGGTTTGTGGTTCTAGCAAGAAAATAATTCAGTGGAAATGCCTGTGAAACCAAGAGATCAGGAGATGATAATTTTACAGTTTGAGATTATGTGCAATAGTTTCTATTCTGAGTCATTATTGCATTGTAATAATTCTGTCCTACTTTTGGAAATATTTTTGTTTACTTTAGGTGATTTAATGGATAATTAATCAATAAACTAAGGCTAAAAATCTCAGTTTCTATTGTTTAACTCTGATCCACTTCTTGAGTAGGCAAGAGATGGGTGTCAACTTAAAGGAGGAAATGGTAGGAAAAGGAGCTCTTTTCACAATGGCACCACTAAGACGTCTTACATGCATAATTGAAGGAAGAAAATCTAGAAAGTGTTTGGCTTTATCCTTGGAGTCTTTCTTACTCAGAAAGTAGAGTAGTGAGAGGATTATTGTTTGTCTTCAGTTTCATTGCAAACTCTGGAAGAATGCTGAACTTTGTGTTGGACACGAGATGCATTTCAAAATGTGAACTGGAAATGGAATCGACACAAATATCTGGTTAACCGTAAAAATCTGAGTTTCGAAATTGTATAAAAAGTTGCTCCTGGTTTTTCCATAACTTGTTGAGTCTAACTTGGTGGCCATCCTGTCATCATTTTAATTATTTATTTTCACTATTTGCTACTTTTAATGATTGGGCTTTTGCGTCTTGTTAATCACTGGTATGTGTTAAATGTTTTGTATTGAATTATATGTATGCACTTTTTAGGGGCAGGAAGGTATTTTTAATCTCAGATTGAAGATAGTTCTTTGGAGAAGCATGGTTTACTGATACTTTCCCTAGTGATTAGACAGTCCAATGATCTCTCTGCCTTTTTTTGGGGCTTTTTTGGCTGGGGGGGTGGGTGGGTTGAGCTGAGACTGTAGTGTTACATTTATAGATAGAACATGTGAATTACAAATGAACTTGCCCCCTGGGTGTATCTGCTGCAAGACCAAGATAGCTTCTATTGGTCTCTTATCTCCTTATGTTCCAATATCAACAACCTGAACGAGGAATAAGAATCATATCTGGATTTTAGGCTGAGATAGAAAAACAAATTGGTAATTCTATTCATGGGTCTTCTGTATTTGGTTTTTTATAATTCTGTCTTCCTGTTGCAGAGCTTTTGTTTCATTTGCTGATATCCAGATATTTACAAGTGACGTGAAGAATAAGTTGGCAGCACGATGTCAAGGTAAGACAGTTAAGTCCTTTTCCCAAGCTGTGAAAGAGATCTGTGCTGCTTTTGAAGAGAGGAAAAAATCCAGTGTTTTTGGGGATGATGCTGATAGATTGACACTTGGTTATGCTTCATCTGCTGATGACATGGATGATAGACTGGAGGTTGACTTAAATGATGGGACGGGTGCAATCCATGGAGAAACATTGGATGAGGGCACTGGGGCGTCTGGTTCTAAGTCGAAGCTTCACTTGCATGGACAAGGTGAAAATGATGATGGAGATGTAGAGTTGTCTCTTTTAGGTGATGTGGTTGATAAATTGTCTCCAGTTATGTCCTCCTCGAGAAAAGGTAAAATATCTGACGGTGCAGAACAACTGGAGGTATTATCTGCATCTAGTTTAGGTGATCCTTCTGGGGTGAAGGATGAAGTTCCCAACAATGTACACGATGATATTAATTGCATGAAGAGAGCTGGTAATGGTGTTTGGATGAATGGCCACAAATCTAAGATGATAGGTTCTGGGTCAAAGAGGAAATTGGAAGGTTCAGATGAGTGTACTAGAAGCAGCAGCCTTGCAGATGATTGTGTTCTACCTGATTCTGGTGATCAATTGAAAGATGAAGTGAAAAGCATAATTGCTGCTGATGATTGTTCACATGATCCTTCTCCAAGTGCTCATAAATCAGATCCAGTCACCAGTCATGTGAAAAAGGCAAAAGAACTCATAAAAGCTGAAAAAGCTCTCAAAATCTCAGATGATCTTCATGACAAAATGGTCAATCCCACAAGCAAGGACTTCGATAGGAAGAACAGGGCCAAGCTTCTGCTTGGAAAGTCAAAGTTTGAAACATCTGAAACTTCTCAATCTGCTAAAAGGTCAAAGTGTGCAGATGTGGAAGATGGTGCTTACAAGGGGTCTCTGTCCAAAATTGTGAAGACTGATTCTTTAAGCTCTAATGTTGTTGGTGAGAAACAATCTACATTACATGCAAAAAGAGAAATCCTTTTGGCTTTACGAGCTCAAACGGGAACAGCCAAATCTGATGTTTCTTCCCAAATGAGCAGAGTTAAATCTAATCGCTCTATCCAAGCATGTAAATTTAAATCTGATGTTTCTGCTCGAACAGGTAAAGCTAAATCTGATGAGCATTTCCAAATGGTTAAAGATAAGTCTGAAGTTCCTGCTCCAATGGATAATGTTAAACCTGACATTTCTGGTGATCAAGCTATTCTGCCACCCATGAAACGTCATAGGTGGGCATTGGGGGTGATTTCTACTTCTGTTCCCATATATCTCAATGAGAGAACAGAAAAAAGTGCCATTGAAAAGAGGAAAGATCTGTCTTCTAGTGCTGCTACAGCTCCAATTGGTCAACTGCCTAAAAGACGGAGAGCTGTTTGCCTTTATGATGATGATGATGAAGATGAAGAGCGTAAAACTCCTGTTCATGGTGGTTCAGGCAGAATTGTTAAGGAGTCTCCTTCTGTTTCTGATACTTCCAAGCTTGGTCAGCCAATGGTTGAAGGTTCTATTGGACTTGGGCACAAGATTTCAACTTCAAAGGAACCATGTTCACAGCCATGTAAGAATTTTATTTCTCTTAGCCGGCCAGAAAATGTGAAGAGGTTGGATGCTCGACTGCCCAGTGCCAGGAAATTAGAACCTGACCAATCATCATTCAAGGGTTCCAAAGCATTTTTGGCTTCACCAATGAGTTCTCCTCATTTAATGTCTGACACCAAATTATTTGTGGAACAGCATAAATCCACTAGTCCATCTGTTAAGCTTTCCTCTTCTGGTAGCCAAAGAAGGGCTCAGCCTGGTTCCGGTAAGATATCAGGTCTTGATTCAGATAATTCAGGTACACTCCAAAATCATGTGGCTACTCAAACAAATAGGCCAGCTTTACCTGGAGAAAGATTGAAGAATACTCCAAAATCAACTTCAAGGTTGAATAGTGCTACTGTTTTGATGGAAACTTTAACAGAGTATGGTCCTTCACCTGATGAAATTAAAAAAGTATTGTGGCTGCACCATGGTATTGCTATTTATTTTTTATATGGCTATTTTTCTTGTCTAAGTGCAGACTTGAAGCTGGTATGGGAGATAGCAGCAGTTCCTTGGTTGAATCCAAGACTCCAGATTCTGTTGTTTCCATGAAACATCTTATTGCAGCTGCTCAAGAAAAAAGGAGAAAAGCTCATTCACAACAATTTTCTCTTGGAAACCCTGATTATGCTATATTGTCTACTAATGATACTCAAAAATGTAGCCTAAGCCCATCCTTAGCCCAGCCTTTTTCATCCGGCACCAGCAATTCAATACAGGCTAATATACAGGGCATTCACCATCAGTCCAATTTAGTTTCTCCATCTACTCTTGGTTGTCAATCAGTACCGCACAGTCAAATGGATAATGAACAAAGTGAGGAACGAAAATGTAGTTCTGGGCCAAGTGCTGGTGGAGGTTCACTGGTACCATGTATTCAAATGGATAATGAAGAAAGTGAGGAGCAAAAATTTAGTTCTGGACAAAGGGCTGGTGGAGGCTCACTGAGTGGTGGTACTGAAGCTGCTGTTGCTCGTGATTCTTTTGAAGGGATGATAGAGACTTTGTCAAGGACAAGAGAAAGTATTGGACGTGCAACTCGGCTTGCTATTGACTGTGCCAAGTATGGCATTGCAAATGAGGTAGGTTATCAAAAGCCTCTTTCTTGATGGGGGAATCATGTTTTTGTCAAACCAAGATTTTACCTATTACAACTGTTAATCTTGCTTTAAGTCATGAATTTTAGTCCTTTGCTGAAAATACTCTAATGCTAAGTTAGCAATTTAGTTTATTCTTTGCATTATTTATAACTCCATTTTTGAGTGATTTTTTGAACTGAAGTTTGGTCCCTTTGTAGGGGCTTTTGTAATGAAAGTATTGGTTTTTACTCTTTAATGTTGTAGGTGTTATTCAAAGAAAATTTACTAATTAGTTTAGTGTAATCAAGCTTGAAGTTATCCCTGATCCATCCTCCTTCTCCAAAGGGGAGGTTGTGTACTAACTCTCTGTCTCTCTCTCTCTTTTTCCTTTCTCACTCTCCTCTCATGCCCCAACAATGAGCTCCTCCTTTTATTTCAAACATAATGTTGAAGACAATGCCTTTCTTTCATATTTGTTGATTTGTTTCATCATTATGGCTCACAAAAATTTGCACTACTTTTGTTTACAGGTATGTTTCATTTGTTGGTAAATATAGTAACTTTATATTAAAAAAAAAAGAGATGTAACTAATTTTATCTTCAATCATACATATATATAAGGACAGACAAACACACGCTACACTATGTTGGTTAGGTAGAAATCCTTGCCTCATGTATTTGTCTGGTGATAGTTATTTTGAGTAAAATGTCTGGTAAAGTGATGGTGAAGCTGTTTTGAAGTGGTTTAATCGTAGTTAGAGATACTGGAGATACAGTGGTTATTTGATATCTTCCTTTGTTGTGGAGTCTTTTTTTCTTTTTTGGTAGGGAACTTCAGCAGATGCTGTTAAGTTGTGTCTGTTCTTAAGTTTTTTAGGGCTGGGGTCATGGGGGGAAGAATCTGTTGATTCCCATTTGGTGGAAGTGGAAAACAGTGGTTCTGTAGTCTTGCTTCTTTCTGAGTCATTTTGCCCTGTTCTTTTGGAGCAATGTTATAGGAGAAGGGTGTTTGCATCTGTGGCATGAGAGAGGGATGCAGGTTGGCATGCTGGAAGAGATTATACATTAATTATGATGGAGTTTCCCTCTAAAGAGCAAGCTCTTAAAATTTCCTTTTTGTCTCCCTTGTCTTCTCAGTGTCTTATGGAAGAGATTGTGAGTTGTCCAAAAGGTAGTCATTGAATGGTTTTCTAGGGGTGAGCTTTGAATATTTATTGGACAAATAGGGCATTGTTAAGGAGCATATAGCCATCAAACTAGATTGCTTTGTTTAAAAAATTTCATTATTTGCAGTGATTGAGTGTAAGGTTTAAGGATGTAAATGTGGAGCTTTGGGTATTTTTGGTGAATCCTGCTAGGAATTGACAAGGACCACAAGTGGTGCTCCAGAGAGAAGGTGAGATGTGGGAATGCTATGCTTTGGCAATGTGGAAGCATCACAGGAAGGAGCAAAAGTCATCTAAAACTTATGGCATTGTCATCTTTTTTTCTGTTGCAGCAGATAAATTCTTCAGAATGACTTAAAGGATAGGAAAAATGATTTTGCAGGTTGTGGAACTTCTTATCCAGAAGTTGGAAAGTGAACCCAGTTTTCATCGTAAGGTGGATCTGTTCTTTCTGGTGGATTCAATAACACAGTGTTCTCATAACCAAAAAGGTTGATCCCTCCCTCATAGTGATGCTTTTTTATTCCTGTTCTTGTGACAAATGCATCATTTGCTATGGAGATCACTAAAGTATGATATTTGGTTCAGTATTGATTCATGGGCTACAAGCCATTATTGTTCAAGCTTGTTGTGGCTGTTCTCAACAATGTCCAAAATTCAGGTATTGCTGGGGCCTCATACATCCCAACAATTCAAGCAGCATTACCACGACTGCTGGGTGCTGCTGCACCACAGGGAGCTAGTGCTCGTGAGAATCGTCGTCAATGTCTAAAGGTGAGTTTAGCATTTTGTAACTTGATACAAATGCATGTTCATGCTGAGGGTAAATTGATCTATCTTCTCCCAGGTTTTACGGTTGTGGCTTGAGAGGAAAATCCTTCCTGAATCTTTTCTGAAGCACTATATAGATGATATTGGAGTCTCAAATGAGGATATATCTGCTGGATTGTCCCTTAGACGTCCATCTCGAGCCGAGAGAGCTGTAGATGATCCTATTAGAGAAATGGATGGAATGCTTGTTGATGAGTATGGCAGGTCAGCTATTTATTTTTCAGGGTGTTGTGGTTTTCATGTCCTATGTTGTTGTGATTAAAATGTATGTAAGGTTTTTTTTTTTTGTTTTTTTGGTTCTTTTTGCTTGTTTTCCTTCAATTGGACCAGTGCCCTAAATTATGTCAAAAGAACAAAGGAAAATGGCGGAAAATGCATGCAGTTTTTTGATAGGTGAAGGGTGGGACTTGAACTCAAGATGTTATAATCTCAAGTCTTAACTTTAACCATTAGGCTAAAGATTTAGCCCAAAATGTCTGAAGATAATTAGTGCATTGGATGTTGGAAATATGTTTCATCATTTTTACTGTGTTGTGACCACCGTGGATTGATTTTCTGACACAGATTGGTTTTCTTGGTTGTTTTATCAGCAATGCAACCTTTCAGTTGTCTGGCCTTCTATCTTGTAATGTATTGGAAGATGATGAAGAGGATTTTCCAAGCAGTTCATTCAAGGAGGAAGGTGACATGCCATCACCTGCTGAACCCGTCTGTGCATTGAGAGGGTCAGAAACATGTACCATTACTCCAAATGAGAGACGCCATTGTATCTTAGAGGATGTTGATGGTGAGCTTGAAATGGAAGATGTGTCTGGAGATCAAAGGGATGATAAATCCTTATTGGCAAGTGGTTCTTTTGGTTTGGAAGTTCACCAGCATTTCTCTGATGGAATAGGAGAACCTGCATTAGACAATTCTGTTGGATTGTACCCGCTTCCAGATGGTTCTCCACCTCTGCCTCCGAACTCTCCTCCATCACCCCCGCCTTTACCCTCCTCTCCACCTCCATCACTGCCTTTACCCCCTAAATCTCCATTGCCACCGCTGCCAGCTCCACCACCTCTTCCTTTAGAACTGCCTCTGCCTCCTCTACCATCTGTGGTCCCACCATCAATGGCACCTCAGGAATCATTACCAATTCAACCAAAATTAATGCCCCATTCTGTCCTGCCGCCTCAGCCATTGCTGCAGTCCTCACACCAGTTTGCATATCAACCAGCTATTCCTCATGAATATTCCAGTACACTTACTGTATGATTTCTAGTTGTTTTTGTATCTCACTTTATTGAGTTATATTTGTATGCTTTTTGTGTGACCTATTTAGATTCCCTGCAGGGTAATCAAATTGTTCAAATGCCACGAAATAATTCTCAGGGTAATTATATAGATATCACTGTGAAAAGTGAGCAGTTTCTGCAGCAGTCACCTTGCTTTGCACCGCAAGCTATCAGCAACTCCCAAGAACATTCAGGATTTAATTCATCAAGGAAATCGGAATATGGACACAATGATATGTATATCCAACCCCAAGTTTCCCAAAAAAAGCCACATTTTCAACCTGGAAATACGTCTCTTGCACAGAGGCCTCTGCATCCAAGCCAGCCACAGCCAGCATCTGGTCATTTCTCTTTTGTAAACCCTGGAATGCAGCAACATGTGCAGCCATCATATCCCCCTCCATACCCATTGCCATCCCATCCTGATGGAAACAGGCGATTCATTGCTGATGATAAGTGGAGGACATCCTCAAGTGAATTTAGTAGCAACAGTCAGCATGGTGCATGGATGAGTGCAGGAACTGCATCAGATGCTGGTCGTCCTTTTGGCCAAGAAGGTATGCGGTAGTAAGTCCAAAGTTGGCCTAGGTGCAGACCTACATATATACACATATTTGCCGATGGAATCCACTTATTACTTGGTTTGGACCTCTGATTTTTTTATTTTTATTTGGAGATGCTTTTTTTAAGCAATTTTTCTCATTTTATTGGGGAAGTTCCATATTTTGGATCTTGGGAAGGGGTTGTTATGCTAGAAGTGGTTCCATGTAAATATGAATATCTGAATTTCTTATGGAATATCTCAAAAACCAATGATTGTGTGCAACTATCTTCTTTTTTATTTTTTTATTTTTTTGCATGAGTGCCACAATAAGTTTCTAGATTTTGCTTTCTTGGTGCATCGGTAAGGTCACTCTATTATGACCTAGAGGTCACATGTTCAAATTGTAGAAATAGTCTCCCCTCGTAAAAATAAGAGTAAGCCTGCATACATATGATCATTCCCTAGACCCCATGGTGTTGGAGCCTTGTGCACTGGGATGCCCTTTTTTGTCATAATAAGTTTCTAGATTTTTCTTCCCACATACAGGTTACCTGCTTGTGCTTCTCCCACATAAATGTTCTTTTCTAAAATACTTCTGGTTAATCTTTTCTTAGGCTTTCTAAATTATCTTGTTTTGGAGTCATAATGTTTTGTTTCCTTGGAGGCATCTTTTTATTTTATTTTATTTATTTTTTGTGTTTTTTCCTTTGTTTTGGGTGGGTCCAAGTTTTTTTTTTTTTTTCAAGTTCAAGACTAAAATGCTTTTCTAGTTGAACTCTTATCCATATGTATCTTCTTTTTATTTTTTTGTCTTGTATGTGGTTAGCAGACACAGCAATTACATAATTCAGTTCTATTAGTAGTCTTTGAAAGTATATTTCCTTTGCAGTAGAAATCAGGAAAATTTTAGTTGTTTGTTGTGTATTGACCAGATGGATGTGTTATTTTAGTTCTATAAAGAATGAACTGTCATTTGTCCTTGCAGGGTACTTTCGGCCTTCTGTTGAAAGACAGCCAGCTACAAATAATATGAATTTTCAGCTGTCTGCCACCAATGGTTTACCGTCTGGAGCTGCTGTTCCAGGTAAGATTATACCATGTACAGATGCTTCTTTGGTCTTGGGAGTTGTTTCATGTAATGCCTGTTTTTAAGCAACTGTAGCCTTTGATGCGCATATATATATTTTTTGGCATCCTTTCAGGCCTTGTAGTACCGCAGATGTTGCCCTGTAGACCAGATACATCTGCCCTTAATAGCTGGAGGCCATCATAGATGTGATTTCGAAGGCATGTTATGACTCACGTAAATTTCATCACTTTCATTTCCTGCATGTTCATGACATAATGTGAAAGATTTATAGCAGTTTAAATTTCATTTTCATTTAGGAACTATGCTTCCAAGTTGAGGCACCTTGTTTATTTACGTGATACTCCTGACACTTTGTCTGGAAGAAAAGTAAGGGGGAAGGACAATGAAATTGAGGAAAGTTGTGGGAATGAAAAGTGGAACAGAGGAGAGGTGTGAAAGAAATCTTATTATTATTATTATTGTTTTTTGAAAAAGAAAAAGTGGATGAGTGGAAACCATTATAGATGAGAAAGTTAAAGTGATTCAACTGGCTGACAAGGATCGTAATATGGCCTTTTAAGTGAGGAACTGTTGACTTTCCTTCCAAAAGCTTATTGTGGGCCAGAGAGGAAAAGTGATTGTGTATGGCTTATGAATTTATGAGAACTCTCCTGATATGAATTTTAATATCCTTAAGAATGATCTAAGTTGGGATGGCTCATTTATTTGCAATGATACTTCTAAGTTGTGGTGCCTCAATTGTTTGCTTTGTTTCTTGTTTTTGGCTTTCCATGAATGTATTTGATGAGAAGAGCTGCACTAGTTATGGACCTTTTCCATTGTTTTGAGTGATCTTGTGGACCATTGACCTATTTATCTACTGGTTACAATTATTGTAGTCATCATTGGTAGTCTTATTGTTGTGGTGCTGTTTCTTATTAAAATTCATGGTCAAGTTTTCTGGACCAGTCATTTTTTGCAACTTGTTTTGTGCATTATGGATCTACCTACAAGTGTTTTCAAATGGCTTGATGAAGCAATGTGCAAGTTTTTGTTTCACTGTTTTCTTGGTGGGTGCCAAATCCTTGTTTCTTGGTTGTTACAGTGCTGCTTATGGGAACTCAAGCCGTAAATTTGCAGTATAGAGACCCTGAGTGAAGGTCTTAAAGGAAAAACCACCAATTGAAGGCAGTGTTTAGACCTTGTGGAGACTCTTGCAGGACTGTATATTGTAATTTTTCCTGACAAATGTATCCTGGGAACATTTGCTTCTGAGTATTGGCCCATGTTTCTGAATTGGTTAGTACATTCACTTCTTAACTCTTGTAATTATGTTGAATTTTAAATATTAATTATACTTACAGGATTAACTTAAAGTGACAAATTGGAGCACTATTGAATTTATCGAGTCCCCTAATGTTATTATCTGCGGTTTGTTTTGCTTTGCTACAACACTGCCTCTCCTAAGAAGTTTTGTTCTTCTTCATTGTGCCTGGGTTGTCATTTTTTAGTAGGACAATTACCTTTATGTGGCATGGCTTCTGTTGGAGTATAATATATAATCTATATCTTGTGCTTTACCTAACAACTTAAGTTTTTAGATAGATTGGTTTGTTGACATGATATTAGAGCTTTTGTGACCAAGTGGTCATCAGTTCGAATCATATTACCCTTACATGTAATTGTGAATTAATTATTAATTTTTAGTTGCTTAGGCCTAAGTGAGCCTAGCTTGTTCATACGTTCAGTTCAAATGAGCTGGGCTTTCTTGTAAGGGAATGTGTTGGAGTATAATATATAGTCTATATTTTGTACTTTACCTAACAGCCTAACCTTTTAGGTAGGTTGATTTCTTGATAGCTTCATTGGTTTGCTAGCTTTTCTTCAAACTAACTTTGTTTGGATTTGGGGGTGCAATTCTTTGGTGAAGTTTGGGAGGTGATGTTAGAAACTTATCTGGATGGTGTTCTTTTTATTTTTTCTTGGAAAAAGGGGTCCCAATGCCCAAGGCTCTTATGCTGTGAGGTCTGAGGAAAGGTTAGATGTGTATAGCCTTATGCTTGTTTTTGCAAGAAATGGTTTTCGTGATTCAAACCTGTAACTTCTAGGTCACAATGAAGTAATCTTACCATTATACCAATCACACCCTCTTTTATTTTGTTTATTTTTTCTTGGAAAAATAATTCTATAGTGCAATGGGAACTATAATTTGGTTGATAGGTAACAATACTTTATGTTTAGTGTTGTGTTCTCCATGATGCTTGTGCAACCCTTAATAATATCGTTTGGGGAACATTTGGAAATTGAAGATGGTAAGAAAGCCAAAAATCTGGCCATGCTTACTCATCTCTGATTTGTTCTCTACATTGAGATGTTTGATATCATTAATACTTAATGCTACCTATTTGTCCATTTCTGTCAAAATTATGTAATTTACTGTGAGAAGTAATTGGAGGCTGCCCTAATATTGACTGAGAGATGTTAGCTTCAGTCTTGAACATATTGGAGCTACCATCATTTTATTATTTATAGCCATTTTGAGCATGCAATTTAATGTACTTCAAGTGCTCTTTTTTTTTTTCAACTATTTAACTATGGTTTGGACTATAGCACAAACTTCTTTTTAAATCAGTTCTTATACTGAAACCTGCTTCATTACCACCACTCTGAAGCTGTTCCAACATAGTCCTGATACTCACGCTTAGAGATGCTAATGAAACACAATTGTCTTCTGATTTATTTTTGTTCCTGTCCTTGTAACAAGAACTTTTGTTCTTTTAGTTCAAATGAATGATGAATGGGAGAAAATGATTACGCTTACAATAAAGCTTCATTGGGGTGTCCCGTGGTTCTGAATTACATGTTAATTGAAGTGTCAATTCACAATACGATCGATCTTTCCTTATGAAAGTGATTCATATTTTATTGTAAGAATGGAGTTTTGCCTATTCAAAGGTTGAAATTGGCAATTGAAAAAATTGCTTTATGTTCTTTTGGGCACTTTTGTCTCATAAAACCATGCAGTTCCCTCGGGGGAGTTAGCCACATCTCTTGCCCAGTATATTTTTCTTGATTGAATCAAGATGCATTTAGTCCCCAGATTCTTTTTCTTTGTGTTTTAGGTTGAGCTTAGGGAGTTTAAAAGAAGTGAAAGGAGGAACTGGGAGGGAGAGAGAGAGAGAGAGAGAGAGAGAGAGATGACAAAATTGTGGGGCCTGATAAGTAGTACAGCTCTACATGTACCCTATTAGAAGGCATAAGTCATTCCTCAGCATTTCTTGTGGCTGAAGCTTTTGGCTTATTGAGAAAGTATCACACCATATCTTGTCAGTGTTCCTAAATGCAAGCTTGATATCCTTATTCTTATTTGTAAATTTGAACTTAAGATATGGTGGGTGGGCATGTGCTTGGGCCATCCTCTCAGCTTGACAGGAGCGTTGAGTATTTATATGTGATTTGTTTATAGGCCTCATGCAACTGTTTAATCTTTTGTGTGTTTTGAGAAGGAGACATGGCAGAATTAAAGTCAAGATAAAGGGAGTGGTTCAGTATGCATTTGCTGCCATATCTAGATGGCACAAAAAGCAGACATGTGCATGCATGCATGCACATATACATATGTTCATATGTAAAGTTGGAAAGGTACCTCTGATATATGGTTGTAAAGACATCCAGGGTACTGTTTTTTTGGGGTGCAGGTGGGTGAGAATGGGTTGTTCTAGATTGCATAAAATAGACAAGTAATTAAGGTAGTATTGTGGAAAGGTACGTGTTGCAAGTTTTGTCCCAAAAAAGGTGTATGATAGTTTTTAAATCGGATTGGTTTGGGTTTATAAATCATTTTGATTATTGGCTGATGTATTACTCTTCTTATTCTGCAATTTTATGTTCCAAATGCTTAAAGTCATGCAACATTGAAAGGTGAAAGAAAGATTATGTTTTTGGCTTATAAATTTAGTATGCTCATATAACCATGGCAGGATTCTTATATTGTGTGAGTAGTACTGATGAAGGAATGTTATTGAACTGCCAACTTGTTTCTTTTTATTGGTGCCTGTTTGTTTGTCCTCTCTCACTCTCTCTCTCTTCATCTCTACTTTAGTGCTTATGCTTTTGGTGTCCAATGTTCACGAGGAAATTGCTGATGCAATATTTTAGTATTTTGTTCTGTTATTAGGACCTTTTGGTCTTTTGTACTTTTTTTATTTTTGGGGCAGGAATTCTTGCCATCGCCAATTGAGATCTTGTTGGAAAAATTTTTGAGAAAAAAAGGCTTCTATGAACCCTTGAATAGCACTGTTGAAGTAATAGTACTTCTTGAAAAACCCCAGTGCATGAATTTGAAGTTTAAGGGTCAGTTTGTTTGGGGGAAAATATTTCACCATTTTCTGCCATTTTGGACAATAGGAAAATGTAGTAAATGGAAAATAACCTGTTAGTCAAAGGGAAAATAACACAATTTCTGCAGGCTACACGAGAGATGTATAAGGAGGGGGGAGAGAGAGAGAGAGACCGTGTTCTCATGGTTGCTTGACTACACTAAGTCAGGATGACCACAAAAAAAAAAAAAAAGAAAAATCAAGTTTTTCTGTATGCGCACCAAACATAAGGAAATTGTTTTACAGCAGATTTTAGTGTTGCAGAAAAATAACAGAAAATGATCTATTGCCCTAGAAAGTATTTTATACATAGAAGTTATTTTCTTGCAAACAAATGGATCCTAGGACATTATCTACCATTAAAAAGAAAGTGACTGATTTAGCATGATACTACATCATGCTTTGTGGTTGTCTAAGGGGAATAACGCTATCTTTATGTGAGCTATATCACACCTAACAAAATTGTATCACACCAAAGCCAATCCTCAGTCTTCATCCTTAATGAAACCTGTTGTCTTCTAATAACTGGCAGAGTAGTGTGATTAACCTTCGCAACTTGTCAGGATGTAGATGCTTCTCTGGGGCTTACTTGCAGACCTTCCCCCATTCCATCTGACACCACATCTATGCTACATCCTTCATTAATAATAAGCTTGCTCAACCTTTTTCCCTACATCTTGCTCATGTAAGTAGTAGTTTGAAACCTTTCTTCCTTTTACTTCCACCACAGAGGTAGAATCAATAGATGTAGCCTCTTGATTCTCTATCTGAAATGCCGCTAGACTTACACACCATTCATCCTTGACAAAAGAATCTTGCATGCTTTGGGAGCATTATGGGGAAACCAAGACCTCTGATTCCCAACTGACGAAGAATGGCTGGAAGAATTAAGCACTGAGAAGTATATCTGTGCTGTTGAAAGTTTGGGGCTGTTGGTTTAGAGGTTACAAATATTACCTGGTTGGTTTAATTTGATGGGAATAAAGTCAGGGTAAGTGAGGAAAACACAGGAAAACTACTATTTTCACACAAATAGTGTCGAATGTTTATCAACATTGCACCAGTAGAACTACCATGCAGAGGAGTTTAAAATCATTCCCAGGGAAAGAAACTGTCTTTCTCTAGGTGAAATCGGCCATTTGCAGAAGTTCATTACTCTCTCCGAAAATACTGCAGGACATCTAGACATAAATTCTTCACACTGTTACTCATACAATATGGGCTCTTTCACTAATAGTGTAAAAGTGAATATACTAGACAACCTGATCAAAGTAGGCATACGTAGCAAACTGATCCAACTACAAATTGGACTCTACAGTCAGAACTTAGTAAACCAGACTTCTATGAAAATAATTGTTAATAGTACAGATTCAGTAATGATTACTCCTAAATGAACTCTACAACTTGAAGATGAGGTATAGGACATAAAACTAAGCTCCTTTTTGAATTTTTTTTTTTTTTTTTTCTTTTGAGCTGCTTGATGTCAGAATCATTGACAAAGCAAATAACTTGGAATCTATGGAAGTCTTCCTTTCTTCATGTTTAACAGTGCCCCGTGCATTGCCATGTTTAATGTATTCTTCCTGAGATGCCTCAATTTTGGCTTCATGGAAATTCAATCTCAAATTTTCTGGGAGAATGCTTAACAGCTTATGCCCTTTCTCTTTTGAGCTCTTTATCATTCATATGTTTCAACTATTGCCTGTTGGTTTTTGTTTTTCCCTTCATGTTCATTGGTAGTATTCAGCAAGTGATTTACTTGTTCTAATTTCTCCCCAATACACTTAAAAAGTCAAACTGATTTCTACGTCATGATGTTGAATCGCAGTCTAATCTTTTGTTTCTCAAACTTCATTTCCCATCATAAGTGTTAATAGGGTGAAAATTTTCAAACTTTTTTTTCCTACTCTTGTAAGTGTTATTTGAGATTTATGAAATTCAGGTTTAGAATTGATGCTGATGGTTTTCATGCATGCAACTTATGTTCGGATGACTTGAGATTGTTGAACAAGAATTATGTAGGGAAATTCATTTCTCCTTGCAATTGCCATCGAGGAAATTTTTATTTATTACTATTTTTTTTTTTTGATTGATTGCTTGAGTTTCAACATTCTGTTCGCTTGAATTCTGTTGTCTTTGGGCACGTGAAAATAGTTGTGGGAAGTACAAACATGAAGGGATATGATTCCAGTGTTGGGTTTTGCATTCTAAAATTTATGTGGAATGGCTCAGTCTAGGTGTTTCTTATCCCCGTTTTTTTTGTATATTTTGCATGGGATCACTTTCATCAGCTCCATTAGTTCATTCAGATTCATGGAGATTCTGTGGCTGAATTACTGGCTCTTTTTCACTGTTTCCACAAAATGTACTTCAGTTGCCCAACTATGATATTGTGATTTAGTTTCATCAGCGACATCTTGGATTTCACATATTATCTTCTTTGCTTTGTTTTAGCAATGCCATGTGGATGGTTGGTCAGTTTATAATTCTTACCCTCTAGCATTAGAGCTGGCGGCAAACTGCATCGCATGTTTGATTGACATAGTGTATGTGCGATGCACATGATCAAAGAAGTGGATTGTTTTGTTTATTTATTTTAATCTGAAATTGAATTTCAATTGTGTTTTATATATGATAAACTAATATAAAATCTAGCACGAATAAGATGAGAAAATGAAAAAAAAATGTTTAGTCTTGATTGCATTAGTTGATATTAATAATATGATGTTTAATTTCAGTTTTTAACAAAATTGAAAACAAAACTACATGAGAAGTTTGCTATTAAACTATTGGTGTTTTAATTTCATTTTATGAAGATACCATTTTTTTTTCCTTTTTTTGTGCAACTAGTTTCAATTAAATAAAAGACTAAAATATGAAAAGAATATTATTTTAGAGTTTATGTATCTAGTCCATCAACCAAAAAAAAAAGAAAAAACAGAAAACAAAAAGAGTTTATATAGCTTAACTTAACTTGCAGTAATATTGAAGGTAGGACAATTGTTACTTTGATTATTACAACTAAATAATCTATTCTTAAAAATAAATAAGAATAGTATTTTATTTAGAAAGGAACCATGTAGAGAATATTTTGTTTATTTAAGTTGACTTTTTAGTAAGTCATAACAACAATTTTCATAGAAGAGTGCATCTATTCTAACTACAAACAAATCAATGAGAAATCATAGAAGGATAAATAAGTATTTACATTAAATAGATTATGTTTTATAAGAATTTTCAAAAAAGTTTTTTTTCCTCATATACTTATTGTTGATGTCTATGTTGTTTGTTTGCTACTCGTTATGAGCTGATTGGGAAATAAGATTCCTCATATACTTATTGTTGATGTCTATGTTGTTTGTTTGCTACTCGTTATGAGCTGATTGGGAAATAAGATTGAACTAATAATGTTTATTTGGAGGCAAAAATTTTGATTTATAGTGGTTCTGAAATTTAGCTCAATGAAATTTTGTGATTGTTATGTTCGCTTGACACTCAAATCTTCCTAATAAAATTACAACATAAGACTAGGATATCTAGTCCATAATTTCTTAGTTTCTAGAAGTGTCTTGATTTGTTCACCTTTTGTAACTTTAAGATAAATGTTCTAATTAAGAGAGGTGACCAAATCTAAGCAGATGACAAGAAGAGAGGGGAGAGGACAACCTAACTTGGCAATCTTTAGTTAAGCAGAATTTAGAACAATTAGGTTTCACACCAAATTTAGTTCATGATAGAACAAGATGTGAGAAAGGATTGCTGTTGGACTGAAACATGAATTGGCTTGAGTTGCTTTGCATTATGCTTGAATCAATTAGTTAAGAGCCTAGATGTGCATCTTGAAGGTCTTAGGCTTGAACACCTATGTGGATGGTGTTGGATTTATGGAAAAGGGGAGAGAGTTACCCCATGTTGTGTAGCTCATGGTCCAAAGGGATTCGTAATGGACCAAAAAGGAATTAATGTTTTTTGTGGACTTATATGTTTATATATAGGGCATACAGCAACAATAATTGTGATATGGTTATCTGGTTCCATTGGGATGGGGAAATTCACAAAGGTATGCTGCATTCCCTTAATTTCTTGTTGTGGTTCTTAAATAGGTTATCTGAGATATTCTCTATATAGTTGGTGGTTGAGGAAGCCAGTGGTTTTATGTGATCTAATTTTATTATCATAGGAAGAACGCCAAGATACTTTGATTTTGTCTGTACCATGGTAAGGAGCCTGACAAATTGATTGTCATTTATATATGGCTTCAGGTTGCAGTTGATTGATAATGTTGCTGCTCATGTTGTGTTTGGATCCAAGTTTCTTGGAGATACTTGTTTTCTTAGGGTTGGATTTAAAGTTCGGATAGGTTTCTTGGGGTAAATTGGATGATTGAATGCATTCACCTTGTGTTCAGATTGTTTAGTTCATCTACTTCTTCCATTATGCCTATATCTGGCATTATACTTGGTGTGCATTATATCTAAAGGAGGCTATTCAAGTTTGTCTCTTCTCTTTTTTATTTTTTTATTTATTTATCTCTTTGAGTTTCTTTGCTTGTGCAGCCACTTTGTGATGGGGTTTTCAGGTCAGTCAAGGTGGCTTTTAGGGGTTTGTGTGCAGTGGGGCTCTCAAATTTGGGTTCCTTTCTAGTAGTCTATCATCCACAGCTTTAACCTCTACTTTCTGCATTTTATGGGGAGGAAAATGCCTTGGGGCAGAATCATTGTTGATGAACTACAGATCAATGATTTATTTTCTTGGTTGTCTAGATGACCATACAGGTTTAGATGAGATGATAATGGCAAATCTTATTTTTACAGGTCAGGGTGACACTATCAACCAAAGCCTGCTGTTGTGATGGTGTTTATTCTATGGGCAATAAACTTCAAACAAACTTCTGCAAAATTCTGAGGTAAATATTTGACCTGGATTCTTGAGTCAAAACAATGCTCATATTTTTGTGTTTACTAGATCACTGTAGTTTTTCAACAAAATAGTTTTATTTTCCCCAAAAGGAAAAAGAAAAAGAAAAAGAAAAATGCACCTAAAGTGCTTTAAATTTTTTGAAATACAGCTTATTAGTTTACACATCCTCAAGACATTGCTAAGTTAATAGGTGAAATTATTACAAAACCTCCTACGTGCTGTAAAATTGTATATTGCTACTAAATTACAGTTACGGGAGTTGTGCGTTTTTTACTTTTCTTTTTTTGTTGTCATCATTCATTTCAAATTATACTGCTCTGTGTTAAAAGCCTACACATCATTTGGCTTTATCCAGCTATAAACGAGGTTCATATAAACAGAATTTTGTCTCTTAAGGATGCGCCTCTTTCCAAAATTGTCTTATTCATTACAAAGCTAAAATTTTTATTGGGTCATTAGGACTTAATTCTCTTTCGGTATATTGTCATTTGTCCAATTGTCCTCTCTCTTTCATTTCTTTGTTCTTTACGTGAGTGGCATTTGGAGGGTGGATCCAATCGGTGAGACCCTCTCGGCCAGAATTTGGTTTGATGCTAAAAATCGTCCTATTCTCTCTTTTATGTTGGGCATTTTATTAAAATATTCATTGTTTTATTTAATTAATTATAAATTAATAACTTGTTTGTGGGGTGTTCGTTTCCCTTTCAGACTTAATTATTTCTCTCTTTTTCTTAAGCTGCAAATTTTAAATATTCCTCATGTTGGGTTATTCCCAAAATCATGGAAAAGGAGATACATGTTTGTAGTTATATGTTCACGTATTTTTATTCTGTTAAATAAATGCTATGGAGTTTACTATTGGTGAAACAGTTTAATTAAATAACATGATAGTTGAATGGCAACCACCTTTCTTAGAAACTCCCTTGTATTGGTAACCTTTTTTGTTTTCTCAAGAAAGGTTCTTGTCAAAGTTTAGCTTAGTAACAACTTTGCCACTGTCTAAAGTACGAAAGTGGATACCCTTTTCTATCCTTAGTATCTCTTTTCAACGAGAGATGGGCATTGAAGGGTGTTCTTCATGGTCATCTTCTTCTCTGTGCTCGTTTCACTTTCAAAGCCATTTCTGCTTAGTCCATTAAACCAGTGACAAGCTCCTCCATGTTACTGCTAGTGTCAAATCCCTAGCATAGCAGTCCATGCCTGTGTGACGCGACTAATACAACCAGCTAAGCTGCTATTTGATTGTCACTCTTGAAATACAGACATATATACGGATGCGTGTGCATGCATGCGTGCATGTGTGTGTGTGTGTGTTTGTAGTTTTATATTCTTCTGAGTTGAGTATACTTTAAATATGCGTAACTTGAAAAATATTGTTTTCTTTATACTTTTGAGTTAATATTTGTTAACAAGTGTTAAATACAAATTGACTGGAAATATAAGATGCTATTCAATAAAATAGTTTTTGAATATCAATGGTAAGAGTAAAATACCTCCGTTAACCTGTTTATAATTTTGTTTCTTATAGTTAGTTTGTTTTTATGCTGGTCAGAAAAAGAGAGAGAGAGAAGGAAAAAACTCAATTCTGTGGGAATGATTCATAAAAACTGTGAAATTAATTTCATGATACGTGTCTGACATACTAGGTGGAGGCGTTTCTGTGTTGAATGTGCATCGATGGAGTCTTCCTGACTGTCATGCCTTAACGTTGGCCTCAATCTAACCAGTTTTAGAGAAATGGAGGATTAGTTATGTTTGTTGACCTCTAACTATATAGATGGCATAGGCTTCACATTCGAGAGTGGAACTAGAGATGGCATTGGTTTCACATGGCATGTAACGTGCCATTTGGCAACAGTGATGAAACCAGCTTGTGCCCTCTTGTTCTAGATTCCCATACAAAAGGCCCCCATTACTCTGGCGTTGCACCAAGACTGTGTTCTGGAAGAAATCATCTTTCTGGCCTTAAGCATTGTGTTTGGGAGAGGGGAGAAAGAGAGGAAAACAAGGGGGAAAAGAAGTATGTTCTTGAAATTCGGGGGTTGCACTTCGGGAAGTTGTTTGACAACCCACTTGGGCTCCAAGTTGTTTGAGAAAGTCACAGTAGCTGCCATTGATGGCCTCACAAGTTACCATCAGGCTGCCCCAATCAATAAACAAATGCGTGCGATGTTGGGCTTTTTCCAACTGTAATGCTTCTGGATCACAAATGAAAATCCAAGAACAGAGTACTATCGGAAACGTCTTTGTAAGGATAACAAGGATTTATGTGGATTAACTGACAGTTAACAACTTAGAATAGCGACTATGCCTACGCATTGGAACTGGTCTACCTCCCGACCCCGATCTGTATTGAGGATGGGCTTTAGAGAACCATCCTCGTCTCTACTGGAGATCAGGGATTTCTGGCTCTCCCTTGGTCCTAATCTAAGAAAACATGTGCAGAGGCCACGCCATAGGAAGAAGCAAATAAGAAGATTTCATAATTAATTAAAAATACGTAATAATAGAGACGCGATGTGAACATAATGAAGACATGAGTAAGAACGAGCTAGTGGCAAACTTTGGCCTAACTTAAAAATGATCAAAAAATTTAGAGTAAAATTTGATCTCATATGTTCGATTTTTATGAATTTTGTTTTCCAAAAACAAAAAATATAGATTTTATGTGCAAAAAATAAATTTTTATTATTTTTACTATAAATTTTATAAACATTTTATTAATAATATATTTATTATTTAATATATTTTATATTTATTATTTTATTTATATATAACAAGTATTTGCATATTATGTATGTATATTATTTTATTTTTATAAATTGATAAACATATATATATATATATATATAATTTTTGATTTATTATATATATATTAAATTATTTTAAATGACCAAACTTAGTGTAACAAAAAAATTATTCCATTATAATTTAGTGGTTACAGATTCGAGTTACGTATATAACTTTTTGGCAAAAATAAGAAAGAGGGCAGCGAGGAGAAGAAAGAAAGGGAGACATTCAATTCAAAAAGAGAGAGAGAAGGAAAAAAAAAAAACAATCAATCTCCTTAAAGATATATTAACAAATCCTCTTATTTTTATTCAATTTCATTTGTTTATATGTTTATTTATAGCATCAATTTAAAATCAAAAAAATAGTATGAAAGTTTAACATAAAAGAGAGAGAGCTTATCTACTATAAGGTGATTCTTTCCCAACTACAAAAATGGTTAAAGGTCCCCTATGTGATATGTCCAAATTTTAACTAGGCTTACTAAAAATAAAAAAGTCCACAAACTAATAATTTAAACAAAGATACATGATGATTTATAAACTTAAAAGATCTGAACTAAAACCCAAATAAAATAAAGGGCTTAAAGAAAAAGATTAACTCATATATGAATTTTACATGTAAGGGAAGAGATGAAATCATTAGCATGCATAGTTAATGAAAGTACCTTTCATCGAATAAGCGTTATAAGGTGTTATAAGGTGTTGTATTTCACATCTTTCTTACATGTAAACGTACTTTCGAACCTAAATCGCTAATAATCAAATGAAGTCATTGTAGCTTATGAAATGGAAGAGTTTTATAAGTTGATAAAATAGTGTCTAATAACATCTAAAAATATTAGTGGCCATTCAAGACGTTAGTATAAGGTGGGAGGGCCCTATAACCATTAATTTGATTGCAATGTAACAATGAAGGACCATTTGAATGAATACAAGTGCCAAAGCTTACTAAGGAGAAAGGCCACACCTAAAGAATTCACGATGATTGAAAGAGATCGTGATAACTAGCGACTCCGTTTGGGAAGATTCTTTAAGAGAGTTGAGCTTTCATGGCAATGTTAAAATAAAATCAACCGGCATATGGTTTTAATTTCTATGATATATTATGTCTTGTGTTTGATAATTGTTATTTGTTTTAAATTTCTTACTTGCACACATGCATAAGCCTTTGGAATCTAACTTACCTTTAGGATAATAAGAAAAGAGCATTGATGTCTCTCGTGTAGCATTCTTCATTGTGTGAGCATAGGAAATCTTCCACCCAACTTAAACCTTATCGATAATAGCTAGAGGAGGTGAGGTTGGGGAGTATCTGTGAGCCCAAGTGGATGTTAGTGCAAGATGAACTGGGAGCTTATTAGCTTTAAATAGATCCTAACCTCACAATTTTATAATAAACTTAAGATACTACCTCATATAACTGACCTAATTAAAGTAATAATGATGTCACTTAAGGTCATTAGTTTTTGTTTGTATGATTTATTTGTGATACTATTCATTTGTGGTGTATTTAATTAGAAATATCATTTAACTTATTTTAACGAGTGTGTTTTTATTTATTTTTTTAACACGAATTCTTAATTCTCTCTTACTTAAGCTTTTTGGGCATTAATTTTAAGTTGGAATTTCACTTTTCAAATATCAAAAAATAGTTTTATAATCAATCGGTACAAAGAAATTAGCTCAAGTAATTAGCATAAATTCATAGTGAGATCCATTGGCACAAAGTTTTATTATTTAATTAATGCATACTTCCTCTTGAATGCTTAAGAATAATAAATGTTCACATACTATCAAGTTTTAAAGTTAAATTGCGTATATTTGAAGTAACTGGCAATTTTTTACAAAATTGGGGGATTTGAAATTGCCTTTTCTTGTGTTTTTTCCAAAAGAAATAACATGTTTAGAGACATACAAAGAAAGAGAGGTGAAATGGGCCATGGCATAAAAACGAAGTTAGAGCCAGCATTGGAAGCAACCTTAATTGATTAAAAAAATGTAATTAAAGTTCATATTTTGTGAAAATTTGAAATAGTTGGAGTTTGAGTGTGCAAGTACCTCTAAGGGGCTTTGTTCTTGCAATCAATCAAATTTAGATATCTAGAAGTGACACCTAGAAAGGGCCTTCTGTTTCAGAAAAATTAGGAAAGAGGAATTGAGGGGTCTGTTGACGCAAATTGGGCTGAATTTGTCGAGGACTGTTGATCAACTTCAGGTTATTGCACTGAGTCATGGGGGAACTTAGTTACACGGAGAAGTAAGAAGCAGAGATGGTTGTTGCTCGCAGTAGTGCTGAAGCAAAATTCTGGGTCATGACCTAAGGGATTTGTGAATTAATTTGGTTAGAGAGACTAATGGAAGATTTACTAATGTTCTGATCTCGTCAAAAAAGGTTGTACGGTGATAGCAAGTCAGCGATTAGTATTGTTAACAATCCAGTACAACATGATCAAATGAAGCATGTGAGAATTGATCAAAGTTCTATAAAAAGAGAAATCAAAGACGGAGGAATTAACCTGTCTTATAGTCTTAAGAATAGTCAATTGGCAAATGTTCTTGCCAAAGGTATGTTAAGATTGGTATTTCAGCTAGTCATTGGCAAGCTAAGAGTGATAGATAGACATACATCGGCAAGCTAAGATTGGTATTTCAGCTAGTCATTGGCAAGCTAAGAATGATAGATAGACATACATTCACAAGCTTAATGGGGTAGAAAGAAATCTTGGATTACCGAGATTATTATTATTAGAGTCACTGGTTAATTATGACTTGATTTGTTTCCCAATTTAGTAGTAGCTTGATTCTATCCTTGATTTAGTCCTACCAATTAGGGTGTAATATAGGAATCAACTCTCTCTATATATGTACTATTCAATATAAATTGAGAGAGTTTTTTCAATAATCCTACTCATTTTAAAAATCATAGTCAAGAAGACATTATCAAATGTACAAAAACTTTGTCATGTTCTTTTGCAAACCAAAAATGCTCTAGACTGTGCATATTGCTTATGGATGGTGGAAACCACATTTCATGCTATTAAAACAATACCAACTACTTTTTTTTCTTGAGTCGTTATACTTTCATGCATAGGTAACCAAGCAATCAAAGATATATGACCCCCAATCGCATTCTTTCACTTCAATAGCAGTTGTGATAGCTGATAAGTAGTTTTGTACTAATGACTAAATTAAGACACGACATAAGAAGACGTCTAGAACGTATAGAAGGAAAATTCATTGAAATTCCTCTACCCTACATTATTTTAGATGTAATAACTTAGAAACAAAGCTCATTTAATGCACTTCTTGGACATATTTACTTTGGTACAAGTTTATTCCACACCTCCTTCGCCTCAGCAATGCACTCCAACCTTTCACATTTCTTGAAAATTACGAGAAATTTAGAGATGATAGGTGAAAGCTTTCAAAAAATACAAAAAAATTATTTTTAAAAAGTCTAATAATATAAGAGTTAAAAAGATAAAAAATGTATTAAATAAATTAATTGAGAATATTTAAATTAATCAAATTATAAATAGTATGAATTTAAATTTTTAAAAAAATATTATTAATATAATTATAATATTTAATGAGATAAAATTAAGTAATAATATTCACTTTTAAATATAAATTTATTCTAAATAAATAATTATATAAAAGTGAAAATTTTTTATAAGAATTTATTCTAAATAAGAATTTTTTTAAATAAAAATTTATTTTAAATAGAAATTTATATATTTTTAAAATTATTATATTAATTTATAAATAAATATTTTTTTAAATTCTAAAATATTAGATAATTTTGAAAAAAATAAAAAATAAAAGTTTTTTTTTTAATTTTTTTGAGAACTAAAAACTTATTAAGCGATATATTTTTTATAATATTTAACTTGATTCATCATTTTTAAACCCATGACATTTATATTTTTTTTAAATATCTTAAATTCACATATTTTTTTTGTTAAATGTCGAGTTTAGGATTTATATTATTAAAACTTAATCTTTAAATTTTTTGTGTGCGTTGGGTCTTAATTTACGTCTTTTAGAGTTTTTCCACGTCATCTGTTGTCTCATAATATCAATCACGATCCTCCCTTTGCTGGATCAGGTGCAGCATCAGTGTTGAATAGAGCTTAAGAGCCATTTCGGCGATCAAATGAAATGAGGTTCATTTTGCATATCTCCCAACGTCAAACGTCAACAAGTTCCTCGTTCTGTCATAAAAGCGCAGGCAACCATAGGTAAAAGTCGATCCTGTTTAGTTTTACCTAACAGAGGCAAAAAGCATTCAACAGAAATCTCCAGTGGGAGTGCCTCAAACCCGTAGGCAAAGGAAAGTAGAAGAAAAGAATATGCTGCATTTGAGAGGCCGCCTTTGATGATGGGTAATTCGTCAGTTGTAATCAATTGTAGGTTTCAGAAGGTTGCAACTTGGCGTTGGTACTTCCTTCAAGTGGTCATTGAGGCGTGGCGCTTTCTCGTTGCCTTATTACTGCTCTAGGTAGTATAGAGTATGACCCCTTTGCCGGGTACTGGCTTCTCCCATCACGATGCTGCGTTAGATAGTGGTGCCTCACCTACCCCATCCCCATTTCTTTTCCTTGTTTTTTTTTTTTTTTTTTAACCCCCTTGGAATTTTACGTGTCAACCTTGATTTTCCTTGCACCAATCTCATTGGGTCAATATATGCCGTGAACTTGGCCTATTTATGATCCTATTACAAACTACCGCAATGTCTGATTGTAACAATAAAATATTTAATTTTGGAAAGGTTTCCTATAGGCAAACTTCCTTCACACAAATTCAACTTGCGAAATTGAGTAGGTGAGAGTTTCGGTATACACATAGATGCATGCGAGTTTATAAGAAAATAGAAAAAGAAAAAGAAAAAGGGTAAAGATATAAAGTAGAGGAAAGATGCGGCGAAAGGGGCAATTAATTTACTTTAATTTAACACAGCGTTCAGATGTAAATCGATAAATAAAGTGCCAATACAAACACACGGGCTAATATTCAATGATTTTTGCTAAAAACTAGTACCTAACCAAAAAATTTAACAGTTATTTTCGGTCATGGACTCTTCCTAACAGGTACGCTCTTGAATCAGCAGAGCTTCTACTTTTCAGGTCTTGATTCTTATCTTCCTTCTGATGAAGCACTTGATTTTGCTTCCGCAGCATCTCCTCAGCATATCGGCGCCACAAAGATTCTCTCTCTTTTCTAGGCATCTTGTTATACCTCTGGTCCGGCTTCAGAAGACGCTTAGCTGTTGACCAGGAATCAAGGGCTGTTTTCCCATCTTCCGTTCGTTGGGCAGCTGCCTCAGCAGTTATCACTTCAGCTAAGAGGGCTTTGAAATCATGCATGCACCGCTGAGGAATGAAACCAAATCCCAAAAAAAGAAAAAAAGAGGTTGCTGAATTTATGCCTAAAAGCGAGTCAAAACAGGACAATGAAACAACCATCAAATCCAGGTTTAGAGGCCTCAGGTCATTCATAACCCCCCTTAGGTGGGGACTATGATGGGGGAGGATGGCGTTTCCCCTTTTCTCTTAGGACAATGCTTCCTCCATGAATGCATTTCAGTGATATCTGGCAAATTTCTCAAAGCTAGAAGCTCACTGCTTGTAATTACTACTAAATATTTTGCTTTTGAGGGAAAAAGAAAAACAGAGGAGAAAAGAAATAACCATTCCCTTCAACAATGATGTGGGAAACATAGCCATCTCCAATTCTGCTAAACTGCCATAACCCACTAAATGTAGGCCTACTAAATCTAAGTTACCTCATACAACATCTTGACGTGTTCTCGAAAAAGCTTCTCTGTATCAGATGAGTCCAAATCAGGGTTGGTTGCACGCCCCTGAGGATCCTTATCCAATTTGGGCTTCGACTCTGTCCAAGATGCCTAAGTACAAAGCAAGCAAAGGTGACAAATCATTAAATGGTGAATCATGCTCCCAGATGACAACCAAAAAGATCAAAAGAGGTACACCACAAAAGAGGGGTGATGCTGGTAAAACTCAGGAGAATACAGCATAGAGAACCTTAAATGCATGTGAAGTGATTAACAAAACACCCAACTGCTATTTTTTTCATATTATTGATGCAAGCAACAAATTTAATTTGATGTATCTGTTAAAAATATGCCGTCTCTCCTAAATGGGCCGTGTATCACATTCATACCACAAGAACTAGCATGGTTTTGATATCCATGTTTTCCTCATCATTAATGTGATAGAACCGACAGGTTTACAAAACCACAATACAGTACTAGTGCAAGGCTCAACTAAATGTTACTCTCTAACTAAATGGAGCCACAATACAGATCCTTCTATCTATTCTGTTCCATTTGAACCCTGCAAGCTGTAAGATTAAATGATCTGAAATCCTTCTTTGTCACTAAATCAGCACACCATTATGAGTCCTCTATTTTCTTTTCATTCTCATACTTGAATCTAATCGCATCTTCTCATCAGTGCATTCAGAGGCCCTGGCTGCATGTGGCCAATCCATCTTAATCAACCCACACTAATCTTACCCTCAACATTTTTAATGAACCAAACTAGCAATAGGATGAGGTACTTCAAAATGCTTTTTTAACGTTGAATTACAACTCATTTAGGGCCCTCCTCTCCCTTTCAATTCTCCTCCTTTTTGGACCTGGTCACAGTTCTTCGCTGGTGCATCCGTAGGCTTTTGTTTTAAGAGGGGCAAACCCATTTTGCCACTGGAGTGATTCAGCTCAATCTGCCACCTAACTTTCCGAAGAATTGAACATCCTCCCAACCCAAACCATGGGGGGAGAGAGAGAGAGAGAGAGAGAGAGGTGACAAGTCTGAACAAAAAGATCAAGGGAATCTCCTTATCAGATACCAAAACATGAACCCATTCTTGCTCCCAATCTAAACACAAAAAAAATGCTAGCCGGCTAAGATTGAATCATAGAGCAGCTGTTTTCTGTATGTTATAAATCATACAGCTTGAAAGCAGCTTCTATCAATCCTACAAATGCTTGTACCAAAGCATGGCCCCCAATCAATATTTTAAGTTTTCCTCTAGCACACCATTAAAGAACATTGACTGTGATGTTAGGGCCCATATGGTCAACTGGTTTAGCAAATGTATATAGCAGAAAGATATTGGAAATATCTTGGTTAATTTGCAGTTGAAACAATTGAATTATATGAACAGAAAATTCAATCAGTTGAGCATTGTACACAATACAGTCCAAATTGAATCAGTAGGATAATAAACATACCAGGGGGTCCTTGATTGTTTCCACAAGCAAAGCTTGAAAAGATGCAACTGCCTCCTTCCTCCGAACTTTTGCTCGCACCCTCTCCATTTCTTGTTCTTCTCTTTCCTTTCGTTTTCGCAATTCTCGCTCCCTTTCCTTCAGCTTCTCCTAGAAAAGAATGGAAGAAAGTTAAACTTTCTTGGAATTCATATAAACCAGTGCATGTTCATAACATTGCAAGGCTTGAAAGATCATTTCATTATTTTAATGATTCACTCAAATGGTCCAAAGCCAATTTGCAGCTTGAAGAGGTCAGATATAATTAAACAGTTAAATTATCTTATGGCTTGTCAAATAAGGCCATCATTTGACCTGGCTAATCTCATGATAACATTCTTTCCATACTCCCATCTCACCCGACACTCACTTCCCCCTGTGTAGACACACACACATGTGGACATTTTAAGAGAGAGCATGAGTTCAAAATAGAAAAATGGAGATAATTAGGAAACAGAGAGAATGAAAACGGTGCCTTTCAGCTAGGCTTAGTCACAATTTTAATTAATTGATTATATAACAGCTCAAATCTTTCATGTGGAATGCGTGACCTAAACATGCAACAACCCCCTATATCTGACAACTCATACAGGATTTCCAATGTGCTATCAGAGTTCACATAGTGGTGGCAGCTCCATCTCTTAGCATGCCGTTAGGCCATCCGAAAAGTAGCCCTTTCCATCTAAGAAGACTGGCTATGGTTTTGGAGTTATTATCTTTTTGTTTAATCCACAACCTCATCAGTTCTGATAACATCTATAATGCCCCAGCATTCACCTACTGTCCTGGAGAGCTGTTTGATGGGATGGTCCATAGGATTAAAAACTTGAGTCCAATTTACCAGTTGCTACGAGAACTTTATACATAAATAATTCAAACTTTTCTTGTCATCTCACAAGTGCACACTATTTTCCTTTCTCATGTCTAATGTTTTCAGGGCACAGGAATATCAAGCGCTGCAAACACACTGCTAAAACCTTTGTGAAAGAGATTCTTTTCCAGCAAAGAACATTTTTTCTTAAAATTTTGATCCTTCTTTCAGAATATTTCTAGAGTAACACCTTGCTTCATATGGAAATGGGCGAACCTTGGAATTTCTACATCAGTATAGAAGAAAAATATCAATGATAACGTGTAAGTCATAGAGCCAAGGTGTTCAGTCTTCAAACTTCTGTTTACATTTCAATTTCCCATAAAAAGAAGGCCGCATAATGTTACAGGTGAAACCCCACCCTGCACCACCTGATTGTGGGTCAGGAACCATTAAGCCCACTAATATCCATTTTACAAACAGCGATAGAGACAAAGGAAATGAAAAATGGAACAGCTAAGCAGCTTCCAGAGGTGCTCCAACACTGCTATGCCAACAGTACAATTTCAGATATGTAAACACTTTGTTGACAATCAACTTCTATATTCATGGCCACATATAACAATTTTCAAGCTCCTTACACCCAACACTGACAATATTAAAAGAAATGAGGGGGAAAAAAGTTATGTTCAAGGTCCTTACCAGTCACAAAGCATGTGAGTGCATAAAAATATATTGCACACCTAAATATCTTATGGAAGCATCTAAATTGGACAATTTTAGTATCCCAGTGCACTAGGCTCTCAAGAATTAATCAATGGTGAGTAAATCAGTTGTTATTTTCGCTACAAGCATTAGTCTAATAATCTCATGCTTGTATGCTTATTTAGGAGATTGTTTTTCAAGCTGTGATTCCCTCTTACTCCCAGAGGAAACAAAAATGAAAACAGAATAGGAGAAAAACATTTAACTATAAATAGAGGCTTTTTCGAAGTTCCAAAACAGTATTAGAGCCCATCCATAAAAATTTCAGTTTGAGTGATAAATGCAAGACAACAGTGATACCTGCTCCTCCTTCTTGGCTTTTGCTTCCAGCTCTGCTTTTGCTTCCACAGATTTCAGTTCATACAAATATTCATTGAATAACACCTCCCTGTCTTCATGCTTCACACACCTGTATCTTGGGTCATTCCTTAAACCATCCTTCACCTAAAATGGGACAAGTGAACATTGAATCACAATTATATATGGCAAATTCAACAAAATAGGACATCTTATACATTTACTAGACCATACTTTACAGTTTCCTTGTGAAATCTTTATCATGTGTTATAGGCCTCATAGAGATTTCAGCTCGGTAGGATATGACTTGCTGCATAAGGTTACTCCATTATGACCTAGAGGTCATTGGTTCAAATCACAAAATCAGCCTTTTTGCAAAATGCATACATACCATACCCTAGTCCCCACAGTGTGTAGGAGCCTTGCTTACTAGGACACCCTTTAGAGTGTGGCAAGTTTACATCAAAACATCTTCAATATCTATGGCATGTAAAATATTACTCTTGTTCCCAATAAAGTCTTAACTTGGAAGGAATACTCATTGGAATTGCAATTCAGTCCAAACGTACAAGAGGACATCAGTTTGCATGACAGATTGAGAGACATTTTTCACATTGCCAAAGCCCAATTCTTAAATTCTGAATACTGAGTTTGCCAGTTACCATAATACACAGTCCAATCTCCAGCCACAAAAAGATGAACAGAAAAAAGAATAGAGTGAGCAGCATTGCCATCAACTGCTTTTAAAAAGAATGTGGTATGGTTTATATAGACAATTCAACTCAGGAAAGCAGCCAACACGCAAAAGGGGCTGTTCTTCAACAGCTAAAGGATGGTTATGATGGTTTTGATTCTTTCAGTTGAGAAAGCTGAAATGAAAATGCTAACCCCGATGTAAGGAAACTGAATATGGGGTTGGGGAGGACTATTATAAATGGCTCGGATGCCTTTAACATAGGATTTTTAACTCCTGGCATGCAAAACAGATCAAACCCATATATGTTGAAGAGAAGGATAACTGTGTAATAAAGGATTGCTTATGCCCAAGCAAGAAAGTGTTCTTATAATTAATAAAAGATTGCCTAAGCCAATAAATTCAGCTTCATTTCCTCCATGAAAGAGTCCCAGTCATATCCACCTAAGTTGTCAATTCATCAAACCAGGCCTAATAACCACATGCCAACCAAAATATACTCACACCTAAAAAGTAACAACATCCTAGATACATTTGTTGAGTTTTAACATTGGAAGAAAAAGCCTATTAATCATAGAGCATACCCTGGACCAACGTGAATTGACATTTATATCTCCTCTGTCCCGCAGCATGGACTTGAAACTAGCAGCAGCAGCTGCACGTTTTGCTTCTACCTTTTCTTGTGCTGCCCTCTTCAATGGAAGAACCCTGCAAGCAAGGCAAGAAGTCTTTTCAGCTCCACGAGGTAAAATTTTGATAAAAAAAGAAAAACAAGCATTTTACATTCAGATACATTAAGATTCATTCATGGGGTAAAAAACACACCAAAGGCGAATCTGAGAATCTTGTGACTAGCCTCATAATCGGCTAATACATGTTGCATTCAAGGGATATGAAGAAGAAATCACCCCCTCTGTCTGGGAAACACTTTATTCAGATCTGAATAAGGTTCTGAATAAACCAGATAATGCAGAAAATAGCTGTGCTGATGTTCCACAGCAACAAGACATGAATAACATACAACAACAACAACAACAAAGCCTTAATCCCAGATTTAATTGTATGAATGACATACAAACATAAGGTCTTTATTCTGTAAAAAGGTCCTTTCTGGATTCCGTAGACAAATAATGCTAAAAAGCAGGAATGGTTTAAATGCAAAAGATCTATGCTTGGTAAAACCATAGTAAATATCACCAACCATTCCAATTTATATACACTCATTAGGGCAAACTACGAGAAAAATTCCTAATGTTTTTCCCTGATTATTCTTAAGGATGGAAAATTTTACTTTCAAACATTTTGGATACATAACGTACCTTAAATTTTACAGGGAATTAAAAAAAGTGCTACTCTCAAGACACTTTTATGTATTACATAAGAATTAAAAAGATCAGTTTAGATAATGGAACACTATTAAAAATTATACCAAACCATCTAGCCTTGCATCAATCTTTTTCACTTTCTTCCCCCAAACATGCAAATACACATATACACATCCCAAATCAATGACAGGAATGTGTGATGGAGGGAGCCTCATTAATGCAAATTCAAGATTCAACTTGTAGGCAACCATTGACCTACCTTTATGACATAGGTTGCCCCTCAAAAGAGAAGGTACATAACTTAGAAAAAAATCCAACATCTAAAGTGCTATATTAAAATGCTGCCCTAAACACATACTTGTTAAAGTCCTAAAATCCATTTCCCTTCTTGCAATCCAGAAAAGGCCAACAGAAGTCTACATATAGATCTATAATCTACACTCTTGGACGGCAAGGAAGTCTCTGTTTTTCATGTGGATTTTGTGAATTTTGTCAATGAAGCTGTCAGCACAGATACTCTTTTTTTTTTTGGATAAATCCCACATGAATAAATTGGTGGCATGCCATTTGGTGGCTCTATCAGCATAGTTTTCTTGACCATTCAAAAAATTGACCTAAAACCAGCTAAAAACCTATGGAAAGATATAACAGACTACAAATATAGTTGACACAACACAAAGAGGCACATGCACTCAAATGGACTATGGAGAAGAAGAAAAAGGTAGATTAATTATGGATTTGACCCTGAAGATGAAAATTAAGTCCAATAATGGCTAAAATCCACATTAAAAAATTCAAGTTTCATCCACACTGAATATGATCATTGCCCCCATTGAGCATAAAGCACCATCAAGTTTGGCAGTATGAGTCAACATCAGCTAACTGAGCAAAAGGAGCAAACCGAGGATAAAACCTGAAGAAATGCTATCCTCCGTAACTAGTACCTTTCATTTAATAAATGCTCTCGATCTTTGCAGTCCAAGGCTGCAAACCGAGGATCATTGCCCCATTTCTTCTTGAAAGTTTGGTAATCAGTGTTTTGATCAATGTCCTGAGAATCAAAATTAGGCCAGCAAGCAGTCAGCTTTCTGCAGAATTTGAAGGTAAAATATTTCAACAGGATGTCCTAGCAAAAAGAAAAAGGAAAATCAAATAAAATTAGTCAAACCACTGATGCTTCTTCCAGTAACTGCTTAAATCCTTCTATTGCAGCCCTCTGAGCTGCTCGTTTTTCCTTGCGCTCCTCCTCTGCACGTGTCTTAACATAGCGTTCGAACAAGGACCTCCTAGCAGAATGACTTGGGATAGCCTGTCACAGAACAGTCGTCTCACTAAAGCAAAATCACTAACAAACAAACTAAATATGTAATGAATTGTTTGGAAAACATATCCATAAATAGATCTAGCAGCTCAAGCCCTTCCCTTGAACAGAGCTTCTGCATGGATGCACAACAAAAGGATTGATTCGCCAATGAAACACAGGTTTGAGATTGCTTTAGAAAATATTGGTGCTGAATACATAACAATAAAAAGCCGCCAGTTGAACAATGACAAGTGTTACAATCAAAGCACTAAGCAGGAATGAAGAGGTTGTTTGAGGTATGTAGCGAGAGCCCTACTTACAAAATGAAGACTAAAAAGGCCATAAGAATCCAAGCCAGAATAGCCAGACGTAACAAATTTAACTAACTCACAACTCCCATCCAGCATAACCCTTAAAGCCATAACATTGACCAACAGCTGTTGCAGTCCATTTTCATTACAAAAGCATCATTATCCAAGTACAATGACATAAATAAGGTTTTTCCCTATAACTGAGCAGAAAATCACAACAATAAATCTGTAGAGAATTCTGACTGCACAGACGACATCTCATTCCAGCACAATGTTTTATATGAAAATCAGAAACAAACCTTGAAACGTGGATCGAACACTATCTTTGGCAGCTCTTTCTCCCATTTTGAAAATGGTGCCACTCCACGTTCCTTGAGCATCTCCTATAAATTTCAAAGGAGGCTATGTTGAGAACATAAAATATCAGCAGGTACATGGACAAATAAGTAATGAAAACAAATAACATATCTAATGTTTTGTGTTCTGCAATCTCCAAATATCATATTCTCATTGCCCATCCTTTTCACTTCTCTCCCTCATGTTTTTGTCTTCTAAATCTATGTACCACAAGAACGCTAAATCAAAAAGTTTCATGTCTTGCATCAGCTCCTTGCATGAAAAGCTACATTGAATGATGAAGAGTAGTGAAGCAAGAGCACACATTTACTCGGTAAGCAGTTTAAAACTACGGCAATCAAGATGTGAGAACAGTAAGCCAAAAAACATAGAAGAATTTGAATCTAAGTAATTTTTCTTGGAAAGCCACCCTAGTCTCTACAATGAAAATTATACAAAATATGTCCAAACCCAGACAGAATGGCATGTGTTATTTTCTGTGTCGAGCTTTCTTCTGGCTTAGACAGTATTTGCTAAATCACAATGCATTTTATGGAATTTGCAGATAAAAGGACACTAATTTGCCCCCTAGTTGTCGACTCATTTGGGCCCTGCAGACCAGTTTAGCACAATATTAAATGGAATAGGCCAAATCCTCAAGCTCTGATATACCCATGGGTTGACACTATGCATTCCATGAGATCAATGAAAGTGGATTTTTATTTTTAATTAGGAAACATCCATAATTTCTGGTAAATAATATAAATATTGCTATAGTTAAGTGTTAGATATATAACTACAATTCATAACTAAATGAAGAAATATAACTTTGGAGATGCAAATAAAATTATCGCATGTTAAGTTTTAAGCCTTACTATATTACGCTCATAATTTATAGCCCTGTTCTTTTGGCAATTTAGGACTTTTTCTTTGACCTAAACTTTCATAGAAATTCTAAAGTCAGTTTACAATTAATCATGATCAAAAAAATAATGCCAAAATAAAGCTGCAAAGTGGAATTCCTTTAATGTTGCTTCAAAATTCTTAACTAAGCTGTGTGAACAATCAGCTTTAATAGAATGAATACATAAAAACAAAATTCCAAAACTACGAAAGGTAAATCATAAAGAAACCTTGCATAAAATACAATGAAAATCAATGCACAAAGAAACTCGTATAAAAAAATTATTTATTTCAAGGTCATTGATGAAATATGGGATTGTTTTACCAAATTTATTTTCACAATACCAGGATTTTTAGTCAATTGCCTCAAGACAAATAAAGGGACTTAGTAAATTCAATTTCGAAAAACCAGGAATATTAATTTAATAAACTAGTTCACTTAAACTAACTAAAAGACAAGTAAATCTGAGCCTATTATTTAATACTCTATCATTTAATACTATATCCATTATTCTTAGCCTACTATTTTCTTTCAGTATGAATCACTGTAAAATTTTTCTCATATGATAAATGGGAAATGTGAATTCAATGCTAATATGGCTACTCAAACTTGGCCCCAATGCCAAGTCAATAACAATCTAACACACAAATCCCCCCAGCCAGGCACACACCTACCCACCAAATGCTGACAGGTGCCCCCATGCATGCCTTGCACAGCAGCAACCTTCCAAGCTTGTAAACTAGCCCCAATCAAATCAACATTCAAAAAACTGCTACATTTGGCCAACAGATGGATGAACTAGTGACAGAAAATATTAACACTGGACACCTCTTCCTCCCTCTCTGTCTCCCTCTGAACAGTTGTCCACTTCTTTCTAAACCTCCCTGACTTCAGCATTGAATTTAAAAAGCCAGTGAACCCGTACCATCTCATATCAGAAGAAAAAGATGATGTTTAATAGCTTATATAGCCAAGCTCAAAAAGTACTAATACTCTGCAGATTGAGTTTGGGCCACACAGAAAGGTCCAACCAAACATGGTCCAACTAGACATGTTATTGACCAGCAGGTGGGCTCAGGCCAGTATATCTAGCTTTTTTTTGAGCCATGAAAGTACCCTCTACGTTTTGCTTCTAAGATCAGCCCATCCAACCCCTATAGTTTCCATAGTTTACATAAAAAGGTCTACTTCTTAAGTCATCATTCAATTTAGGATCATTTTCTTTTATATTCCAATATTGCCCAGAAAAAGGTTGGTCAGAGCAGCATGCCACATTGGCTAAGCTGTGCCACATGTCAGCAATAAAAGTTACCCCGGGTTGACAGCACACACAAAATTCTAAGTGTTTCATTTTCATTCTATTGAGAAAGATTTTGTGGTCTTTTATAACCCACTGCCTCTCAAAGCAGAAAGAAGTGAGAAGAGAAAAGTAATATGGTTTAAAAATTTTGCATTGGGCCCAGTTCATATCAAAGTAGTGTCTCGAATTTGTTGACTTTTTGTAAATTTTCTATTTGACTTAAAAGTTCATTTGGATCCAGTATGAACAAAAAAAGTACTTTAATAGAGATTTTAGTTTAGCTTAGATTATCTTAGTGCTGCCCTAAATTATTATTAATTAAAATGTTTTAGCAAGTTTAGCAATTAGCATCATAAAATAAGTCTATATTGGAGTATAATAAATGTTCTATATTCTGCACATCACCTAACGGCTTAAGCTATTAAATGTAATGGTTTCTTAATATGATATCAGAGCCTTTATGACCAAATAATCATGAGTTTGAATTACCCTACCCACATATTTAAGTATGAATTTCTACTTTATTCATACTTTAGACCTAAGTGAGCCTAGTTTACTCATACTTCTAGCTTAAGTGAGGAGGGCTTTTGCATGAGGGGGCATGTTAAAGTATCTCACCTTAGAGCTTCACTTTTTAGGTGGAATGGTTTCTTAACAGTCCATATTCATGCTAGGACTTTCATCAGTAGAAAAATTTACTCTTAACATCCCCAGCTCAACGTTCTCTTTCAGTTTCTCTCCTTAGCTGGGTTCTATTTCTGTATGCCTTTTTCAAAACATGGTTATCAATTTGCATCAGAGAAAAATTAAAACAAAGAGACAAGCACTAAGTGTATTGACACTAATGTACCAATTCATACAAAGTGTGAAAGAAGTACCTTAAATTGAATGATACACTCCTCCTTTGTCGGCCCATCATCTTCATCCTCAGAATCTGAAGAAGAGTCTGTAATATTACCATCCCCATTGGCTTCTCTCAGTTTGTCTTTACTGTTCTCACTTTGTAAGCCCTTAATTGTGGCTTCAACTACCTGTGGGCCATTTGATTCTGATGATGCTAGTCCTAAGGAAACCAGAGCAGGAGATGAAGTAACTGGAGTACCAGAGTCTTGTAACTTCTTTTTGATCAAATCCAGCGCAGATGCTGATCCTGGCACAATTGAAGCTCTAGCAACTGTGCCATCACGACTGGTGTTAATAGTAGTGCCACTAATTGGAGTGGACACTTTTTCCACTGGGGCATCAGTATGTGGAACTGTCAATGTGTTGTCTTTTGACAGTTCAACTTCCTGCCTTTTTCTAAATTCTGTCACCTCACTCGGCAGCTGCCAGCTGGTTAACTGATACAAAAGCAAAAAGATAAAAATATAAATGGCAAAATAAAAGGCAGGAAACTTACCAATTACATATCCAGACTCTCCTTTCACTAAAATTTTATTTGGAAAGAAGACTTACTTAAAACTACATTCTACTTACATAGCCACAAAAATAACCAATAACACTACACAACAGAGTTTGCAAGAAATGATCAGGTTTGTGAGGAAAAAACTTCGTGGAGAAAGATAACCAAATTCACAAAATAATCAATATGACGCCAAAGGTCCTTTAGATATGAAGTAGGTAAGCATCAAGTGTCAAACAATAAGGAACAAGAAAGCTAAAAAAGGGAATATGGTAGAAAGACCTCTATAGACTGGAATGAAGAGTTAGTGGGTGTCTTACTGAGTAAGTAGACACCAGAATGAAAGAATTGTCTTACAGATCTAGTAAATTTGGTGAATAGCGGTCAGAATCAAATTATCTTGCTTGATTATACCCTTCAAGAGAATTGACCTCAAAAGTTGGTGAGCTGACCATGAGTTAGGTTGAAGGACTGTTGATTATAAGATTTATAAAGAGATCAAGATTAAATAAATTAAGAAAACCTCATGAAGAACCCATCAAAGCTCAAGACTATATGTTCTCACTTTTTGGAGGCTCCAAAAAGTCAGCCTTCAAGTCAACAGAGGACAAATGTTTCTTCCTTTACTTAGCAAAACAGCTCATGTTCAAGCAAGCTTGCTGAGGGTTAACTAAATTCAATTGAAAGGCATCTCTGAAAAGCTTTGGATGGCATCCTTGAATATTAAAAGACAATTTGTCACTCTAAAAACTACAAGTCAAAACTAAAAGTGCCGCATGTGCTTGGTGACCTGTGCAAATTTTTATTATTTCCACCTTTCCCCTCATAAACTGGCCTCATTATTGACATATTAATTTTTTTGATGACAAGAAATCCCTTTTAGGCAAATTCCAAGGTTGCTAGCACAACACCCCACTGCTGTGGCTCCCCACTTGAAAAAAGGATGCACCTAGCAGGATTCAAACCTGAGACCATGCAGCTAGCCCACACAATCCCAAGTTCACCCTTACCATTAATGCAAATAAACAACTACATGCATGCATAAGGAAGGACTAGGAAGCAAAATAACTTAGTGATCTGGTTAACAGTAACTTGATGAAACAACTTCAATGGCGAAGATGTTTAATTGTACCTTTGTTTGGTTGTTATAGTAATACTTTTTGCCATCATTTGTAGTGATGAGGGCCCAATCTGTACCAGCCAAACTCTTCCTAAATGTAAAAGAAAGCCACAATTTTTATACATCAAGAATTTAGCAATCTGGTTAGAAGTAATAATAATCCAGGAAAAAATCCAGTAGACAAAAAGACACTGCATCAATAAATATATTGAACACAGCCTGATGTACAACATTACGGAAAAACTTATAAAGTTCCATAACAATACAATTAAAGGAGGCTTTTATGCAATTTAAGTGAAAAAACACAAATCAGCAGATATGTTTTAAACATTTTCTGCCTTTTGAACAAAATCTCAAATGTGATGGCTTGCTCTTCTACTCTCTTTAACTTCTCAAATGTGCGTGAACTACATCTTCTGTTACATCATTCAGGGGAGAATAATGTCACATCTATCACATGGTTTGAGATGCAAATACCCTATTTGGAAGCTTAGAATTCATATAGTCAGCAACAGACTATTGGTAAGACAGAGAGTGTTCTTAAAGAATTCTTAGGTTATTTAAAGCTGGTCTACTCTTAAGCATTCCATCATGAGGGATTACCTAATTAGAGTATGATTTCTCAATCAAGTGTAGCTCTATTTTGGGAAAGGAGTCTTTGTCTTGAGTTTATAAATAACCGTTAATGCGCTTAGTCCTTAAAATGAGTTTTACCAATGTTGCTTGAGAATTTGATCCCTGGTGAGAGAAGTATTGCCAAACTGGCCTGTGATTGCTTCCTGTTCTTCCCTGTCTTTTCTTCTTTCTCTAATTCTCTTCTTCCATGTTCTGATTGCTAGAATAAATCAGAATACTGTTTGCAGCTTCTTAGAACAGCTATAAACTTAATAAATTGGCAGCAGTGCAACCTCCAGAATCTAATCCATAGGGTCTTCCACAAACACAAAGTTCTAGGTTTTGTCTAGTCTAAATATGTTACAACTCCTTCATATGCTCCATCCATAGAGCAGCAGTACATCAGAGAACCTAATAATTTTATCTACCAGTTATTGGATGAGAAAATAACAAAAGCCTCACAGTTTCTGCTAACTTTGAGAAGCTTCTATTAAAGATCAATAATAAAATAGGCATGTTTGGCAATCACCCAACCACTTAAAGAAAAATTCTAGAATATGATGCGGATATCAGATTTTCTGGAAAAATGCAAAACAACATAAATTATGATAACCTAATTAAGTTGGTGGATCAATTACTTATGGAAGGAATACCTTAATACTCAAGTGCAAGCACACTTCTAACGGAGATAAGTGGCAAGCTCTTCAGATAAATTAATAGAATTTCCTTTTGAAACACAGTAGAAAAATCTCACCAGCTGGCCACAGGCTGCAGCATCTATTACACACTCCCATCACTCAAAATAACATAGATTGTCCGCTAAGCAGTAGTTTTCTAGACAAGTGGTTCATATATGTCCCAAGCATTAACATAGAACAGTCTAATTAAACTTCATTCCTCAAACTTTGACCAATTCTTAGCAGCAAGAGAAGGATGTAGAATGAAACAGATGCCTCAACCAAAAAGGGGCAGAGGCACAAAGAGAGGGGGAGAGAGGACTGGTCATTAACAAATCCTACTTCCTTCTCCTACCTCTTCTATTACTTCAGGGTAAATTAACTAGAAAATAAAATCAATTAGCTTCCACTCATAGTCCCTATGGGGCCTGGGTGACCCTTGTGTCTATGTTCGCAAAGGCATGCCTTGAATAACACCGATGCCAATCAAAAGAACCATATATCTTTCATAAACACAAAAAACAGAGCTAGGAAAATTCATTGAGCAGCTTACATTGAAACCGGAGTTGGCTGGACAGGTACCACATCAGACTGCATTCATGTCAAAACAAACCACAAGAAATTATGGTTAACTGGGACTAAAAACATGGTATGAAGGAAGGCTAACATGTAAAAGCTCATGAAGCTGAAAAGGAAGTTCTCAGACAATCCTAGAACACTGAATTCAAGGCATACCTCACCCTTAAGGCCTGGAGGTTTCTGATAAGTTGACACTCCTGTTACAGCATTATAGTAATAAACAACTCCTGCATCAGTTTTGTGGGCAGTCCATGCATCCGAGCTCTCATTGGCAGTAGCATTCTCATTGCTGCCAATACCATGGCCACGGTACTCATTACCTGAAAAGGCACGTGTAACTTTGACAAAAATGTTCAAACTGTTGTAACTTCAGAGAGGACTACATAATCCTTGCACTATAATTTCATCAATAACCAAGCACTGAACACTAAACATCAATACCAGGAGGTAGTTCTGTCTGCATCCCTGGAGTGCCTACCAACGGATTAGCATCAATACCAGGAGGTAGCTCTGCTTGTATCCCTGAAGTGCCAACCAACGGATTAATTGAAGCAGTAGAAAATGTGAGACTTGCATCTGTAGTTCCAGCAGAAGTAATGCCAGGAGTCTGAGAATCAGATGACCGGGGCATATCATGAGCTGGTAAATGAAAGGGCCCAGAAAATACAGTAGGATATGGCAAATATGGTGGCCTAGGTACTCCAACCATCTGTGAGAGCTGCAACCAATGTCCCTGAGGGGAAGCAGCAATAGGAGGTAAAGATGGAAGAATAGGAGATGTTTGCCGCTGAATTACTAGATTTGAGACAGATGGGTTTATCATATTAGGTCTTTGAACTGCAGTAGTTGCTGAACCAACAGCTGCAGATGGAAAAATCACTGGTGAAGGTGGCACCAATCCGGGCGGGCCAGGTATCCCAGGGGTCACAGACAATCCTCGAGGTATAAAAGAAGAAGGGTTAGCAGGCGTTGGTGAAGTTGCTGGACCCAAGTTAGGAGATGAAGACACAGTCACAGTAGAGCTTGCAGACGACTGAAGGGGCAATGATACTGACTGAGACATAGCAGATACAGATAACAAAGCAGGAGGTTCCACAATTGCAGCTGACAGATCCTACATTGCATTAGATGAAAGTATGCATAATCAGTCTTTATTAACAAGCCCCATGTCACAACAATTGTATTAATCTATTAGCTTCAAAAGTCATGAACTTTATCTAACCAATCATTTACCAAAGGCTGGATATCACAGGATAAAATCTAGAGCGACATCCCCCCCCCCCCAGGGTGCCCTAAATGACTAATACTTTGAAGGTCCACACATGACGTGCAGTGAAGCATACAGCAATGGCTTATAATCACAATTTGCTAATGGCTGCAGCATGAGAAAAGATGGGAGAGAAAGAGTGGGAATGCAGTGGATAGTAGTGAGAAAGAGAGCCAAGATAGGATGATAGAGAAAGCTTATGAAGCTTGAAAGCTGAAAGGCCTCTACCTTCAACCATTATATTCTGCACCTACAGCAATTCGTAGTTTGTTATTTAATTTCTTTAGGTAATTAAACTTGGGCTAAACACTTTCTAATGAGGTTCCAAAAAACCAATAGGCAATAACCCGCGTGTGGATCTGTAAGTGCAAAGGCTGATACAACTGGTCATTTGGGCTCAGCAAATTTAGTTGGGCCAACTAAATTTCAACCCCAAAAAGTCGCTGGTTCACCCAACAAACACCATGAATTGACTTGGGCTATGAAGTAGCTTCATGTGAGACATGGAAAAAAGATATGTAGATGTATGATTTTGACAACCTGTTTTTTATTGCAAAAAATATAATTAATAGCAGTCTCCATTTTATTTTGTAATGGAAAACTAAAGAAAAATCATGAAAAAGGTAAATACAGTCATAGGCAAAAAATAGAAGGCTAGCTAGTCTGTTACTAGTGAGAGAAGGTGTTAGCTACTCTAATCTACCCATGTAAAATTGTTACCTTCATGATTACAAAATAAAATATAATTGCATCATCAAATAGTTAGTCAAATGTAAATTTAAGCACTCAAATGAACAAGCAAAAGAGACTCCAGGACAGATGGTTTAAGAAAATAAAATAGTATCACTAATAAAACTGAACAGATAAGGGGATTCCCTTAGACCATTTATGCAATAAAAAAAGATATGGATAGCCTAAGAAAATAAAAATAACTAATACAATATTTTTGTTTCTTTTGAAATTACCAGCATGCAATGTATGGATGCAACTTTGAGTGAAATAAAAGAAAATATTTTGGCTTTTTAATGTTTAACACACAAAACACACACAAAATGCAGGTCATAATTTATAACTAAATGTAACAGTGCAAATAACATGCAAATAACAGTTTTCAACTCTTATTTGCCAGGGTCTCATCACCAGCTAACTGGAGGAACTACCTAATATTAGCAGCCATCAACACTTAGACAGCTCCATTAGAAATCCCTTCTACTGTGATGAACATCCATTCAAGAAAATGCTCATCTGCCTCCACTTCTTAGTCCTCACATCCCAATCATTAAACTAAAGTCAAACCAATTTGGTCATATTTAAACACCAAGAAAGCAAACCATAAATCCAGAATATGGAAGACATGCTGGGAACATAAATAAGTCTGAATCCCTACAAAAATTATATCTACAGTTATCACAAGAGAAGACCAAAAATTAACTGGAAGTTTAGAATTATTGTAAGGGCAGCTTTGATGCTGAAATGATTTTGGTGTATTTTAGGTTGGAAAAGATAGTCCTTAGAAGTCTGCTTTTGTTAATAAAAAAAAAAAGTTTACTCTCAATTAATGCCAGATTTAATTAATAAACACGAGGCTGTAGTTCCTGGTAACCAATTTGTAGTGTTTCTTAAAAGACAAGTATCTTCCAAATATGTTCGAATTTGAAAATCATTGTTAAAAGAAAAAGGCTCATTGGAAATTCAAAATAAGGTTCACGCACCCCTCAGGATAATTAAAAGTTATTCAAGTCCACACTGCCAACCTCCATAATCCAAGACTAAAGTGTCACACCACAAATACTTTAGAGAAAAGCCTGAAATTTGGTTTTAGTGGACCAAAGACCACCACCACAGCCAATCACCCCCCCCCCCCAAAAAAAAAAGAATCTCTGCAGCTAAGCATTGGGCTTGAATTTACTTTCTTTGACATTGAACTACTGAAATAAGCAGTAAATAAAATGAAAGATAGAAATCCTTGGTAGGAACCACAAAAGTAAAGACCAAGACATGCAATTACTGACATATAAGCCAGACCTAACCCCAAGGATCACTGCTACAAAAAAGAAATATACCAAACTTCCCTTAGTATGACATCTAAACCCATTGCACAAAGAGGCAAACTAAAACCTCAGAATGTATCAGTACACAAGACGCTCAAACTTCATATTTATTTGTAATCACATCAATCTATTTCTAGTCTCAGTCCAGAAACAATCACCAATTTTAGATCCACGTCTCATTTTGATTCAAATGAAGCAACATCAAAACAGTGAGCTCCTCCAATCACATTGGGAAGCATGGAGCATTAATCACTTGTACCAAATGAACATCCATTAAAGGTATTTAAATTGTGGGCTGCAACCAAAGAAATAAAAAGAAGAAGCAGAAATGATGAAGTCAAAGGAGAAAAACAAAATGCTAGCTAGCTAGAGTCCCAGGACAATCAAACACGAAAAAGAAGAACAAAAGCCACACAACCAAAGTGGCTATTCAGATCATGTCTAATCCTCCTTTTTTTGGGGGGGAGGGTGGGTTTGAAAAAGAAAGTCAAGAAAAATAAAACAAGGAGAAATTCAGAAATTAGTTACCTGTATGAGTTGAATCTCAACAATTAATCTATTCTATTCTATTCTATTCTATTTTATTCTTGGACGAGAAAAAGAAAAGAAAGAGTAGGCAGCTGAGGGGTTGCCAGCATATTTCTTTGCTCCGTCACTCTCTCTCTCTCTCCCTCTCCTCCTAATCCATAGGCTTTCCGCCAGCAAGCGTTAATTTTCACTCAGATTTCTAAGAAAGAAATTCATCCACTGCTTTGAACTAGTAGTATAGGAATACAAACTTCTAATTTATATTCTGCTACTCAATCAAATAGAAAACTATTCATTCTCCCAAAGCACCCTTTCCTTCCTAAGTTAATAGCAATCTGAAAACACAGAGTCCAAGATTGTTCAATTGAATGAACGCAAAACACAAACCCATGGAAGATGCACAAGGAAACACTATTCTTTTATCCATTTTCCTCATAATTGACATATCCGAGAAAACCACAAATCGAACGAACAAAACAAACAGAGAAAGAGAAAGAAGCACAATTTGGATACCTCGGCGTACCAGAAACTTCAAAACCCTACTCGCGAGGCTTTTTGCGCTGCGTTGGTACGTCGAACGCAAGAGGAGAGAAGAGGCGTCCGAGAAATGAGCGGCAAAAGAGGAAGGTAGAGAGATGGTAAGGCTACGGATGGAATTTAGGAGTAGCGTTACACCATCGGGTCTGGTTTGTTGAGGTTTAAGGGTGTCTCCCTTTTTCTGCCTGGGACTGGAAGCGGAACTTTCCTTCTGGGTTTTGTACTCAAAGATTACATCAGACAATTGGGACGATCAATAGTTGGGCTGGACATTTTTCCTTTCTGGCCCAACTCACGACTCCACCCTTTAGTTTGACTTTTTCTTTCTTTCTTTTTCTTCTTTTTTTTTGTTTTTTTTTCTTTTTTTTTTCACTTTCGCTGAAATACTTCTCCTTTTAAAATACGGAAAATTATATTAGAAAAAAAAAAAGAACTATGGAAAATTATAAAAATAGTCTTGAAGTTTTATCCTTCAAACTAATTAGTATTATACTTATACTTCACACAAATTTATTATATTTGTTAATATGTGTATTTTTTTATTATATTTTATTTGAAAGAAAAAAATTAAAATTTTAAGTATTTTTTCTATGAATTAAATAAATAAAATTTATAAGTAATTTTTTCATATATTTTTTTATTTTTCTTACATATACATATATGTTATAGGAATTTTAAATGTATTTAAATAATTATTAATTTAAATTGAATAAATTATAATAAGTATTAAATCATAATAAAATAAATTAATTTTTAACTATAATTATTACTATTAATAGAATGAGAACTATTTAAAAAAATCATATTTATTATTATTTATAAAACTTAAATTTTAATTTCTTAATGATTCAAAATTAATATGTAATATTATTGAATTAAATTAAATAATTAAAATAATAATAATAATAATAATAATATGCAATATCAAATTCTTTTACTTTTATTTCATTTAACAAAATTTTTTATAATAATTAATTGTTTAGATAAAATTCTATTTAATTAAACTTTTCTTTTTAAATTGTACTATATTAAGGATTCAAAATTCACACACTTGAGTTAGATTAGGTGAACAAAATTGAAATTAAGTAGTTAGCTAAATTCAAATTTTTAACTATGATTATTATTTTAGTTAATATGAAAGTTTTTAAATGTTTGTAAAATTAGAATTAAGAAAGGGATGATTTAGTTAAATTATAAGTTTTCTAATTTTCCTAAAATGAAACAAAATTCACCACAAAAGCATGAATAATATGGCTAAAGAATAATAACTTAATTTTTTTTATCTAATTTAGCAATATATATTTACATATAAATTCAATTCACAAAAAAAATGATTTTGAAAAATTTTACTCAACAATAATCAAATTTTATTTTAAAATAAATAATTATATCTTATAGATAAATATTTTCATAAATTTGCACCTACAAAGAAACTAAATTCAAATTTTTATAGACCAAACCTAAAGACTATAACATTTTTTTTTATAAGTAGTAAAAATTATGAATATACAACTACTAGTTATAACTTGCCAAGTATAGAGCTTATTGTGAGATTTGGGCTTTGAATTCTAAATTTTATTAATAGTTAAATCTTTTTTCCACTTCAACTAGACTAAAAAAAATGTCCTTATATTTGTGAGGACTTATTTAACCCTTCTTTAATAAAGACAAGGTTAAGGGAAGTTGACTACAAGTCAAGGTAAAGATCTTTAATTCTCAATTTTTTTTTAAAGTAGGAATAAAGACAACAAAGGGATTAATAGTCCCTGACCCTAACCATGTATCTATCATAATTGTTTATTTACTATTTTATCTTTAAATAATAATTATTTTTGTAAGGACATATTCATAATTTTCATTAAACCCTAATATTCCTTACCTTTACATGTGAATTTCTCTTATACTCTCCACTCCAACCTAGTCATCCACCACCTTGTCCCCCAGTTACATATTCTATCCACCTCTCAACTCTCTAACGGTCTACCTCTTCGTGTTAGGAATTATAAATATATTTCATAATAAAAATAGAGATTTAAAATTTTGATTTTTAATAGTAGATTAATTATTTGTTAAATATAATTACAACTTAATCTAAAAGAAAAAAATTATCATCAAAGTAACCTTTAATTCTTCTTTTCTTTCAAAACTAATAATGGATTGTTTCATGTCACCATCCTAGTGTCTAACTTTTAATGGTAATCCACACAAACCTTTCACAATCTAAACCCCTTTAAGAAAAGAGAGTGAAGAGGGAGGCCAATAATCTTAGTGTGTTAAGCATGTGATGGTTGGCCATATAGTGGGGTATTTATAAGAATTTTAACTCTTAAACCCTATTATGGAAATATATGTCAATTTTTAATAAATTGCACTTTAGTCTTTGTATTTTTAAATATCATATATTTGACCTTATAAATTTTTTAAACTTATTAATCAAGTTTAACTTAATCTTTATTTTATATTTCCTCAATTGTCTTTATGCATATAATTCATTGATCTTAACATGTTAGTAATGAATATAAATTATAATCTTAAATGATTAGATAAATTAAACTTGATTAATTAATTATTAATTCTTTTATTAATCAATTCGTATTCATAAATTAAGATTAAAGTTTAGTAACATATCATGACCACTCAAATGTTAGGGTTGTCAAAGTGGTTTGACTAATTTATTCAGTATAAGGTCTCCTAATTTAATTCAATGTTTTGTCATACTAATATTTCAATTAGACACAATATGGAATTAGTGTCTATGGTATATTGTCTAATCATATTAGTTTTCAAACATTTATATGGTCAATGATTTTATAAATAAAATCATAACTCTTTATAAATCATCATTCCACCTTGCATAAAGATTTTTTAAATTAATATTCTCTCATAATTATTTTAAGGTGACAAATATTTTATTGATCACTTAATTATTTTCACATAGTTCATGATATGTTTAATGTTCACCCTCATAAGTGATTCTTGATTTGAGACAACTTAAAGGTGAAATCAAAACATGCCAATCCAATTATGAAATACCTTAATGATTTCAAGTTTGAGGATTACTTAGATTATTGTAACATGAGAAGTTTTTTTGACACAAAAGTAATGTTATAACTGGGAATTTTTATAATGGGTTAATTTAATGAACTTGTTCAATTAACAAACACCCACATGTTTTTTTTTAATATATATATGTCTTTATAGTTCAGTATATGAGATTGACTGCATTTTTCATAAGAAAAAAAAACAAAATATATGCTAATCTCATAAGTTTATCAATGTCTTGTCTTGATTATGCATCATTTATGAAAAATTTAAAAATAATACTTTGATACAATAGGCATCTCAAAATTATGATCTTATCATAATTATCTTTATAAAATATATTTATTCTATAGATTTTATTTTTAAAGTGTATCAAAGACCATATAGTTATATAAACAATAATAACAATAAAAAATGTCTTTAATTGATTGAGTATATTTATGAAATATTAAATGTGTATTTATAATAATAACCAACACATTAGTTACTAAGACACACTAAGAATCACCCACTTACATTGTAAACAATCACCTATGTATATATATCCGTTAATGTAGCAATCATGTTCTTATGAGAACTAAGGTTAGCAATTGGATTTTTTAAATCCTCTAAAATGAGTACTCTTTTTATGTTTACATCATTTTTTTTCATTATCTTTATGATGAGAAGAAATCATTTAAGCACACAATTGGATTATTCACAAGACCTAGGTTCCTTATATAATGACTTCATTGTTGTCATAGTACATAAATATTGGTGCAATAATGCTTGGAACCTCATTATGTTCAACAATTAACTTCTTGATCGAAATTTATTTATTTTGTTGCATTATGCAAAGATGTATTCAAGCATAATGACTGCCTCTAGTTATAACCCTTTAACTTACAATTTCACCATTTGGAGTAAAACTTTAAGCAAATTACAACTCTTAACAAATTGAATGTTATTATCTAAATATCCTTTTACTTTAAGTGCAGTTTCTCTATTAACTAAAAATTCATTATTAATACTTCTGAAGTAATTAAAAATGTTTGTTATTACTATCTAATGACTCTCATCAAGATTGGTTTTATATTTACTCATTGGATACATCTAATCTTGCACATAATATTATATATATGATATATCTTATCTATTATATCTCTCAATTTTGTGTCTCAGGACATATATCTTTAGAGAGAATTACATTATGCAATGTAGGGAAAAACTTTTGCTTGGATTCTTTTAATGTTAAATTATTTTAGTAGTTTGTTACTTGGATGACTAAAAGCAACTTTTTAGATTTATCTTTACAAATTTCTACCATTTAGATTTACTCTTTATAAATCATTTCCAAAGAAGTAGGATGTTTTTCCCATGTCTTGCATGGAAAATATTATTGGATTACCAAACTTTAATGGATTGGATTGGAATGATGGTATATTTTTATATATTAGCAATATGTTATAATATGCTCCCATTAAGCTTCTTATAAACATAAGATTCATCCATTCTTTTGACAAAATCAAACCTTTTAATACTTTTATTAATATGGATGTTCAAATTCTATAAAACCTACATAATTATAAGATGTAACTAGGGAAAATTAAATCTTTATGGACTTTATCACAAATATAAATGAAAAGATTTCATTAAAATCAACCATTTGACTTTGTTGTAACCTTGATCACTAGCATAACTATTCTTATTTGTCTTTCTTTTAAAGACATCCTTACACCAAAGGGTTTGATCATTTTATATGAATTAACCAAAGTTTATAATTAGTTAATGTATATGAATTCCATTTAGATTTCACAGCCTTGAGACATTTATTAAAACTAATGTCACAAATTATTTTCTCATAATTAATAGAATAATCCTTAATGAGTAATATATCATATCATACTTTTAAGAGAAAATTTTTAAAAAAAAAAAAATAGTGTGATGTATCCTACTAGATGTATAAAACTTCTTATGTTATTAAGTCTTAGATCTTGATTCCAATACAATGACTATTGAGTTAAGTTGCATCTAAATGCTATATTATGAGTCTTAAACCTAATCAAGTTTTACCTAGCTCCTACCATTCCTTTGAAGAGCAAACTCTTTTTCTAAAAGATAATGTAGTAGAATCTTTTTACTTAATTATGTAGTAGAAATAATATCCACAAACTATACATTGATATCTCATAAATTATGTATTTATTTAATCTAATTCTAAACTAATCAAATACTGGATGTTTCACATAAACATCAAATCTCAAATCTTAAGACATGACTAGTTGGGTCTCGTACCATTTCATATCTTGTATGAAATCTTTTTAATTGATTTGGGTGGAACCTTTTATAACATGAATAGAAATTTCTATGGCATAGTTTCAACAAAAATATTTAAAATTATATGACCCATCATAAGCACAACAATATTTTATAATGACAAATTTCCCTTATCTCAAGTTCCACAGGATTTTAAAAGGGGTCTATAATGAAAGTATCTTATGTTTTTTATGATAATCATCAAACTTATTTTAAATATTTTCTAATTTGATCTCATCATGGTAATATAATACTTTACAAGTTTGTTTCTTAATTTTATTCCTAAATTCTTTGAACTTTTCCAAGGATTTAGTCTTATATTTCGTTAAATAATTTTATCATATCTAATATGAAGAAAGCTTTTTTACATGAATAGTTATTAAACCATATACAATCCTAATGTATTAGTCTAAGTAATTCATCCATTTACTCTCCTTTTCATCTTTAAGGGTAACTTAGGTATCATACTTAATAAACAAGATTTAAGTGTTTCATATGATTTATAATCAAATGTCATGTGATCTATGATGATATAAGGGTTACCTAAGATCGTGTAGTTCATAGTTTTGGGGCAATTACTTATTTAAGGGTCAAGAATCTTTAAACAATCAAGAAATTGCATCTTAAAAAAGAATACAATATGTATGGAAAGTTTAAAGGCCAAAGCAAAGGAGTTAAAACCCACATTGATTACATTACTTGCTTAAAAGATTAGGTATGAATGGGCCTACTTGGATTAGAGTAATTGTAAAAGTTTATTTATAATTTATTTCTTCTTACTTTAATTAGTTTATATTAGTTTAGCTCTTAAGTAATAAGAGTGTAAAACTTAACCCATATATATTTATTTATTATGTTTTAAGTTCTATTTTATAACTAATTAGTAGTAGTCTTAATTTCCCTATTTTATAGTTGTCTTAATTACTTTTTAGCATTATTCCTTATTTATAGGATTAAGAAATGTTTTAGAAGATTAGTTTTGGAAAATATTATTAAAAGTGTAACTTGCATTTTGTCCTAATTCTTATTTAAGCAATTTATTTGCTTAATAGCAAATTAACAATTGATTCTTATCACTTTTCATTCTTTTATCTAACAATGTCATAAATTAAACTAATTTCTTATTGTTTGTAGTGAATTTCTTAACAAACAAAGGGTTGTGAGTTTTTTTTTCTTTTTATTTTGTTTCTTTCCATTAAATTATAAACTACCTTAAATAAGAAAAATTGTTACTTTAGGCACTTTATATTAGTATCAAAGCACAAGGTTGTGTGTGCCTATGATATTAAGTGAAACACGTAAGGGAGTGTTAGAGAGAAACAAGTGAGTTGAGTGATTTCTACCTTAAACCAACTAAATGTAAATCATGGTAAGAAAACATTACCAAAAAGGACTTTCTTCACAACAAACTTGAAGCATAGGGCTTCAATGAAGACATGAAGAGATAACAAAACAAGATAATTGATTAACTCAAGTTATTAAATAAATGGTTGCCAATAACTCTTATGGCAATATGAGACTAAAGCACTAAGAGGCCTTGTCCATAATGATGTAGGAGATGAAGATAAACTTAAAATAGTCGATGGTGTGAAAGAATAACTTTGGCAAAGGAGGTAGCAATGGGATTTGGGAAACAACTTAAAAATAAAGATTCCACCATTTAAAGGAATCAACTTAGTTTAGGAGTATTTGGAATAGGCATAATGAGTAAAAATAGTATTTAAGTGTCGAGATTATACTAAGGTACAAAAAAAAAAAGACTTAATACTCTTCCATTCACAAATTATACTGATTTATGGTGGGAGAACTTGAAAGCATAATAAATAAAAGATGGTGAAGAAGAGATTAGAAGTTAGAAAGTTATAAAGAGATTAATGCAAAAATGTTACGTTTCAAAATATTATAAATAAGAATTAAGTCTTTGGTAAGGGGATATATGCATTGAAAATTATGTTAAAGTATTTGAAATGTTGATAATAAGATATAAATTACAAGAACTTTAAGAGTAGACCATTGTGAGGTTTTTAGGAAGGCTAAATAAAGAGATTGCAACTATAATGAAGTTACAATATTTTGTATTTTAAAGAATTTGATTAAGCTTGTTGTTAAGGTGAAGAGACAGTTTAAGGATTGTATGAATAAATATATCATAACAAATTAGTAATAAGACAACCAACTTAACTTTTACCCTTTCTTGGTCTAAATTTGATTAAAGTGCAAAATAGGTAGAAAAAGGGGCTTTTAGTAAACAAACAACATATTTGGTTAAGGAAAAAGAGCAAATAAATGATCTAAAATCTCCAAAAAGAGCCTGAGATATTAAATACTTTAAATGTCTTGGTTATAGACATATTGCTTTTAAGTATCCAAATAAGAGGGTGATGACTATTTAAAAATCATAAAGAGAAGTAAAATGAGTCTAGTCCATTTTGAGCCTAGTTCTAATGTTAATAGTGAAGGAAGAGATGCTACATAAGAAAATTTCTTTTTCATCACAAATTAAGAAGATTTTAGAAGATTTTGCTAATGTGTTTTTAAAAAAGTTACCAAAGGGGCTACCACCAATTAAAGTGATCAACATTAAAATGATTTCATATTATGGGTTGCCTTACCTAATAGACTAGCCTACAAAAGTAATTTGAAGGAGGTTAAGGAGTTGTAACGATAAGTAACTGAGTTGTTAGTGAAGGGTTATGTAGGGGAATTAATGAGTTTTTGTTCGGTATTAGCCTTATTAGTGCAAAAAAAAAAAAGGATGAGATAATAAGAATATGTATGAATAATTAGATGATAAATAAAATAATGGTGAAGTATCACTATTTTATTCCTAAATTAGATATTATGATTGATGAGCTATATGATTCTAATGTGTTTTTAGATATAAATTTGAATAATGTTTATCATCAAATTTGGGTAAAAGAGAGGGATAAGTGGAAAATTGCATTCAAGAACAAAGTATGAATTGTAAGAGTCGTTGGTCATGTTATTTGGCTTGTCTAATGCACTGAGTACTTTCATATTATTAACAAATCACTTGTTTTGTAAGTTTATTAGTAGATTTATTGTAGTTTATTTTGATGACATTTTACTTCATAATAAGAATCATGAGCAGCATATGAAGCACCTTAGGGAAATCTCTAAAGTACTATGATCAAAGAAATTGTTTAACAACTTAAAAAAGCATTGATTTTACCAAGACTATTATCTTTTTCGGCTATGGAGTTTCGCAACATAAGGTTGAAGTTGATGAGAAAAAAGTGAAAGTCATTAAGAAATGACCTGTACTTACTAGTGTTTTAGAAGTGAGGCATTTTCATAGGTTAACATCCTTTTATAGGAGGTTTGTGAAATCCTTTAGCATTATTTTTACTCCTTTAACTAAATGTATCAAGAAAAATAGTAACATTAGGTGGAATAAGGTTGCCCAAAAGAGTTATAAGTTGATTAAGGAAAAGTTGTCTAACCCATATGTTAACTTCTCATGATGTTATAGCCTATTTGGGGAACACATGTTAGCCATTTGTGATAAACCTTTATAATGTTGACCTGATATCATGTTTGTGTGTTGACTTTAGTTAACTTTATTGAAAGATATGCATTATCCTCTTAAAAAGTATTAGAGAATATAGTCATCTAGTAAGAGTAGATGTTGATGTGCTTGAGCTATCACTCTGCTATTAATAACACGTTGGTGCATATTGCTACACCAACCAACTAGCCTAACGCCTCTCCTACTTATTGCCAATACCACAAAACATTGTTGTAACCTATCTTATACTTTAGCCTCCACTTATAACCCCGTTCTTTACCAATGTTGTAGCTTAAACCTAGCCTTTCTCGGCTTGATGGCCATGTGCATTCCCTCCTTATACACCTTGTTATTCTTAATGTGTCTATCCCACGCCAACTTCATGCCAAGTATTGGTGCAAGGTGCCTCAAAATATTTGCATTTTCAAGTGAAAAGACTTAAAGAGCTAACACTTACCCTTATTTTGTAAGACATTACTAACATCCTAAGTCAGGCAATATGTCATAAAAATAGCCTAATTTTGTACTTATACATTGCAAGATATTTTAAAGTATAACTAATGTACAATTGCTATTACACTAAAAAAAGGAAAAAATCCTACCAAAACCACTCCCTCACACATAAAACTTGCATTGTCTTTATTGTAATGTCAAATGTAATATGGGGTTATTTAAAATATAAATAAAAAGAAAGAGTAAAAAAATCAAATCTGATTTATTCTTGAGTTGCCTCCTAAATAACATCTTTACTTAATATTGTTAACTCGATGACATATTTCCTTAGTCCATATAGATTGGGTCTTCCAACTTTATCACCTTAACATTTTGAACTTGAAAACCTTCATAAAAAGGTTTAAACTTATGACCATTCACCTTAAATACCTTTTCCATCTTTAAGTTTTTTTTTATCTTAAATACATTATGACAAAAAACATTAGTAATAACCAAAGGACTAACCCATCAAGAATGCAACTTACCTAGAAACATTTTAAGCCTTAAATGGTAGTGGAGGACTTTCTATCTTATAACAAAGTTCTTCCTTAAAATCTTTTGATCATGAAAGGCCTTTGTTTTCTCTTTGTAGATTTTAGTGCTCTCATATGCATCGTTTTTTTATCTCTTTAAACTCTTAAAGTTACAAATTCTTTTTTTTGTTGTTGCATTATCAATGTTAAGGTTGAAAGCTCCTTTAACTTGTCAAACATATTCTTATACTCCTTGTCAAATTGATATGTTACATCATTTTGCATCAACTTACACAAAGGCAAAGCTATCTTTAGAAAATCCTTGATAAATTTACAATAAAAACCTACATGGTTAAGAAAAAATCGAACCTTTTGCACATTTGTAAGGAAAAGTAAAGTAAAAATAATATCTATCTTAAACTTATTTACTTATATTCCCTTAATTGAAAAAACATGCTTTAAAACTATACCTTATTTAACTATAAAACGATATTTTTTTTCTAATTTAGGACTAAGTTAATTTCTAAACATCTCTTTAAGATTAGTGTAAGGTTATCAAGGCATCTATTAAAGGAATCATTATAAATGGTAAGTTCATCCATAAATACTTTTATGATATTCTTTAGATAATTAACAAATATACTAACCATACATCTTTAAAATATAGGTAGAGCATTATAAAGTCCAAATGGTATTTAACAATAAGTAAATGTACTGAATGGATATGTGAAACTCATCTTTTCCTAATATTCCAATGCAATCATGATTTAGTTATAACTTGAAAACCATTAAGAAAGTAATGATGAGTAAGACTAGCTAATCTTTTTAATATCTAGTCAAGAAAAGGATGACAAAATGATCTTTATATGCGACAGAGTTCAACTTCTTGTAATCAATCCATACTCTTCACCCTGTTTACACACATATAGGTACTAACTTATTGTTATCATTTGGAACACTGTGACATTAGATCTCTATAAGATCACTTGCACTGGACTAACTCACTTGTTATTTAAGATTGGATATATAATGCCAATATTAATAAGTTTTAAAATCTCATTTTCACTACCTTCATTAATGCAGTACTTAACTAATGTTAAGTTTTCCTAATTGGTTTGACTTTTTTTTTTCTAATAATATTTAGTGCATACATATAGTTAGACTTATCTTTTTAATATTTATAATTATCCAACTAATTGTCATCTTATGCTTCCTTAACACATAAATTAACTTCTTTTCCTTTACATGCACTAAATCTTTTGCAATAATAACTGGTAGGGTGTCATCTTCTCCCAAATACATATACTTTAAATGAGTTGATAATGGTTTTAATTTTAACATAAGAGCTTATAAAATAAAAGGTAAAAGTTCTTGTGAGAAACAAATAACCAAATAAAAAAATCGCGTGTCTATTTAGAATCATTAATAACAAATGCAATTTAACCACAATCTTCTTTAACTCCTTACCTAGGTTAACCTTTCCTTCTTTTTCTAACTCAAGATATTTGGAAATGGTCACCTTTAACTCTTTCTTACTTATCAACTCAAAAAATTCTTGTGTTAAAAAATTAATAACATTAATGTTATAAATTAAGTGGATATTATTAGTGTACCTTACAGCCTTATAAATATTGAACCAAATCTATTCATTATCAAACTATATTGTTAAGGTACCCTTATATACATCAATTATTGTCCCAATTATCTTCAAGAATGACCTCTCTAATAAAATAAGTGTAGGGTTAGTAAAAGTATCATCATTCATATCAATTATATACAAGTTAGTTGGAAACATTAACTCATTCACCTATACTAACATATCTTCAACCACGCCTTTAAGGAAAGTATTAGTATGATTAGCTAAGTATATAATGACATTAGTATTTTTCAAAGGTCTTAGATTTAAAGAAGTATAAATGGATTATGGTATCATATTGATAGAAGCTTATAAATCTAGTATAGCTCTTTTAAATATGATATGGCATATGTTAAATGGAATGTCAAACATACCTGAACTTTTGCACTTAAGTGGAAGCTTCTATTAAAGAATTACAAATACATTTTCCCCTACCTTAATTGCGTATGATTTTGATAGCAATTAAAATAATTAAAACCATTAGTAAGACTTAATTCAAATACACAATGTAAAGAGCTTGTAAAATTTAATAATCTAAAATCTTTTAAAGACATTAATATAGGTACATTTATACTTATTCTACATAAAAAATTTCATTACTACTTATACTAATCCTATATGTAAAAATTGATAACTAGATTTAAAAGTTTTTAAGGATTCTTTTGGTATAAAACTGATTTTTTGAACATTTGGGTTAACATGATAAGTTTTCTCTACAATATCTATAATATAATCATTAAAAAAGTTATCAAATCTTTCTCTTTTGTATATATTCTTTTTTTTATTTTTTAGGCATGTTCCAATTTTGTAACTCTTGTTCAATTTTGGTTATTTGTAATGTCTTTTTATTGTAATCCATTATATCTATCTCTTTATTATAATTAGATGACATATAAGCCATTTTACTTAATAATCTTGTTAATTTAGACATTGCTTACAATATTTGCTTTGAAACTTCCTTTAATATAGGGACCACCTACAAAGACCAATTTTACTTTTCTTGATTAGTTGATGATGCGGAAAACCCCAAAAAGATGTAACTTAGGGACCCAACGCACATAAGGAATCAAAGAACAACCAAGAAAGCTAAATCAAAGTTTAATAACAGAAACCCTAGACCCAATATTCGAAGGAACACGAACTTAAGGTATTTAAAAAAGATATGGATGCCACACTCTAGAAAAGAAAGGAATTGGGAGTGATAAGTCGATTTGAACACCACAAGAAGAAGTACCTCTTGATAAGTTCTTTAGTTCTTAAAAGAGTCGAGTGAGAAAAACTTTTACTTTTTATTTCATTCAAAGTTGTCTGATCTTTTTTGTATGATGTCTGATCTTACAAAGGGTGTCCATTTATAGTTTAAGATAACAATCCTAAAGGGGCACAAATTCCTACTTAGAACAATTCTTTATTTACGAGGAATTCCTATATAGGTACAAATTCTTACATAGAAAATAAACTTCTAATTTAAAGTGACTGCTATTACTTAATTCTAACACTTTAAGTACTCCAATGATATTAATAAGACTTGGACTCTCTTCCAAGTTTGAATTTGCACCATTTAAAACTTGGTTGGCCTGAATGTCCTTAATCAGCCCATTTAGTTCTTCTTTCATCTTTCTAGTTTTAGCCCGTGTTATTAGTCCTCTTGAAATATGCAATGGACCTCTTGAATCCATTGAAGCTCTAGCTCATGTTCTTAGGCTTCCTGGAATGTGCAATAGGCCTCTTACATCCTTTGAACCCTTCCACCCTTCATCTCTAGAGTTCTCATCAATTGACCAACACTACTAAAGTAATTCCATACTAAATAAAGTAAACTTTATCTAGATTAATTTGATTTATTAAGTAAATAGATTCTGAATACTCTAATCATATTAAAAGACAAGCAAGCTCTACTTCAACTTTTAACATACCTTATTTAGCCATTGTTATTTACATTTCAGATATATGTTTATAATAGTTAGTAGTATTATATGCAAATAATTGTCTTTCTCATCATTTTAGTCATTGTTTGATAACATTAATCATTCCTACCACATGTTTAACCCATTTCTTATATTGTATACAACTATTATAATATGTATTAATCTCATTTACAATTTATTCTTTATTTTTAATATTAAATAATATTGTCTTACTCTAATTACTCCATCCATCAGCCAAGAAATGAGATTTGAAACCATTATGTTATGATTAGATTCATGTGGCTTTAAATAAAAATTAGGAGAATTAAAATAACTATATTCACAAATAAAGGTAAGAAGGCATTACTTATGAGTGTGAAATTCAATTTGACATGAATTTGAAAATATTTTGAAGATATAAAAATTTAGGAAGATCAATAAATAAGAAATTTAGAAATTTATTAATGATAAAGAAAACTTACAAAATAAAAAAGGTTTTGATGAACTTTTCTTCTAAAGATTTCAAAATGACTCACATTTTTCTCTCATATTTGTTGTTTTTCATCTTTTTTAAAAAATAAAAAATTATAAATTGTATCTAAATTGTCATTTTTATCCTTATCTTTACATATTTTAAAATTAGAAAAAAATTTCCTTTTATCTTTTGTGACTTTCTTTAATGACATTATTCTTTATTTTATTATTTGAGTACATTTAATGAAATGAGTTGAGTATACTTAGATTTTCTTTTATTTAATTGAAAAAATTTAGGGAAAGTAAGAACTATAATTTATATATATATAAAGGGAAAGAATAGTGATATTTACACACACCATAAAGTTTCTTACATATAAATACAATGTAGCCATATACAATAGCACAAAATTAGTACATTAAATGTTACTCTTCAATTTTTCATATTTCTTCTCAATTAGTCTTTCTTGCATAATCCCTTTTCTTCTTAACAACATTTAACTTCTCAAATCCATGGTCTCTATGAGATTTGAAGTTTCCAACTTTAATGGTTTGAAGGTTACTTTTGGTTCTTAAACTCCCTTAACTCCTCATTTTATTTTTAACCATTGTTTTCTTTTCTTTTTCTAAAGGCAACTTGAACTTGGTTTTTATTTGATTGGATACACCAAAAGGGTTAAAGCTAGATTAAAGGCTTGCTGATAAGAATATAGTAAAAGATCATAGTGAGGAGGTGAGAGAACTAAGTTATAGAAAGTCAATAACATGCAAACACTTTTTAGGTTTTGCCTCAAATCTTGTATCATCTAGTGTTAGAGATGTTAGGGGGGAAGAAATCCAAATAAGATATGAGTAAGTAATCAACTCGTGGGTTTAAAACTGCATGTCAAGCCAAAATCTTAAGAAATTAAGTTTATAGGCCTATCTCACTTATATTTTACTTATTCTTCCCTTTCTTTTTCAATTTGAGATTCTTTTAACCACATAATTCACATAGTCACACTTAAAATCCTAACAATCTCCCCCTCAAATGTGAATCTCTTTCACTTTGGGCCTTACTCTCCTTGAACACGCCAAGAGCCCATTCTCACTCCACTAAGTCCATTCGTAAGCTATCTTTGCTACGCCTAATCCAGAGTGTGCGTCTACCAATGCTCCAAGAGTCATACTCAAGTCCACATGCGCTACCACTCTTATTCTTGAACTATACCTTACCATTTCACCTAATGAGTGTAATTTGTCACTTTTTTCCTTATAAGAGTAGTAGCCATAGGAAACATGCATTACCTATACTTGTCCTTTGCCAAACCTTTGGCTTTGAAATTATAGGGGAGATTGTCAGGATTTCAAGTATAATTATGTGAATTGTGTGGTTATAAGAATCTTACATCGGAAAGGAAAAGGAAAAGTAAGTAACATAGAAGTGGGAAGGACTCATATATGCAATATCTTAAGGTTTTGGGTTGAAATATGGTATCAAATCCACAAGTATATTACTTATTTAGACCTTAGATTTTTCCTTCCCAATAAGAGATATTATCTTATTTGAGGCAGGAAGAGTAGTAACCCATTAATAGTATAATTTTCATTTGCGTGATCTATTTGCTATTGTTAAAATATTAGAGCCCTATAAAATCTAATTTAAATTTCTTATATCCTTTTTAAGTGGAGACCATTAATTTTCATTACCTTTAATATGACTGAACTTAGGGCCAACAAAGGAGATTACTTAGAGAATGTAAACTTGTAAATGTTGAATTTGGAAAACCAAGATAATTATTACTTTAATGAATTGAGTGTTAAAGTTTGCATAAATGTAATTAAAAAATTGAGATGGTTTGCTCGAATTAGTATATAGTCTTACCTTGCTACAAGGATAAGCAACATCTATAAAAAAAAACTCAAATCTTGATAAATATGTTACAATTAATTATGATAGAGGAGACACTTAATAATGTCAAGTTTTTGAAAGAGATTGAAAATTAAAAAAAAAAAGGCATCTTAATTGATAAATTGTCCATTTGAAGTAAAGGGTAAAAAACAAATTGATGGTTCTTAGAGGCTTGAGATAGTAAATGTAACACATAATTGTGAACCTTCCTTAAATATGTTTGGTCATCTTTCTTGTCCTTGTTTTTCTCAATTAGAAGCATCATGCATAAAAGAAATGACAAAGGTTAGAAGGGCACCTTGTTAAATTCTTTCAGCATTAAGCCAAGATAATCTTTAACTTTAAGCAATATTAAGAATAGTATACAACATAAAGGCTAAAATTTTTAATGAGTATTTAGGTGACTGAACAATGATTTGGGAATTATTAGAAGAACTTGGAGCATATGGTTTTCTATATAACATGCAATATGATAAGCATAATCATTTAACTCACTTCTCTTTGTAATGGATTGCACTTATAAGACTAATAGATATAAAATGACATTACTTGATATGGTTAAGGTGTTAAACTTCAATTCTTTGTTTTATTCTTACTTTATTTTCATAAGAAAAAAAAAGTTGGTTATATTTGGGACTTAAAGATGTTTAGTAATATTTTAGGTGTTAATCAGTAACCTTTGGTGATTATAATAGATAGAGAATTGGCATTAATGAATGCAATAGAAGCTGTGTTTCTAAACATAATGAATCTTTTGTGTGTCAATAGGTTGAGAAGAATATCATTGCTAAGTGCAAGCCTCACTTCCAAGAAAGGGAAAATTGGAATAGTTTTGTATTTGATTGGACAATTTTCATCAATTTTGCTTCTGAATCAGAGTTTACTAAATCTTAGAAAGATTTTGAGCACCAATATAAAAATCATTTAGTATTCTTGACTATATTAAAGCTACATGGTTGCTTTTAAAGGAGCATTTTGTTATTGTATAGACAGATAGATATTGAGTTACTTCAAAGGATAAAAATGCATATGTAAGTCTTAAAAAATATTTGCAAGGTTTAACTGGTGATCTTTGTGAGGTTAGAAACAAAATTTGCTTGGCTATTAAGAATTAATTTTAAGAAATTAAGGCATAATTGTCAAGTGAAAAAAATTAGAGCTCCTCATCACTTTTATAATCCTTTGTTTAAAGAACTTATTGGTTAAGTTTCTCATTTTTCCTTGGATAAGATTTTGGAGCAATATGAAAAGGTCAAATCTTAATTGTAGCTTTGTACATGGAAAGGTCAATTTATGATAGTTATAGGACTTCTTATTCACACAAGATTTAAAATTTAAAGCAAAAATCTTCACATCTAGATGATATTCAGCCACAATAAAGGCTTGATTAAATTCATCCTTGAATTTTGATATGTCTTATAATACAAAAGATGATGATCAGTTAGTTCATTTAGTTAAAACACTCAAAAGAAAATATGAAAGATGGTTCATAGTTAAAAAGGAAATGACTCAAGGACAAATTTCTCAACTTGTGGATTCACCTCTTCTTATTTTGTATAAGCCAATTGTTGAGTCTCAAAGAAGTTGTTTATAAAATTCCAAGTTATAAGTTCGATTAAGATCATTTGGCATTTAAGATTGTAGAGAATGTAAGAAATTGCAGTGTATGTAAAGTTTTTAGACATAATAGTCAAACTTGTCAATATCTTGGTAATAATGTTGAATCAAATCCTTGTTATATGACCTCTACTATAACTTCAAGAGATGATCCTTTAGATTCAATAGATCTAAATTCTTCAATTGACTTAAATGAATGTACTATTTTTCAGTAGAAACTTTTAGTAGTCTTTCTTTAGTTTATCATTTAAATATTTTTCTTGTTACATCATTGGTTACTTTTTTATTATTGTATTATATAGCTAATCAATTATTACTAAGTTTATTAATCTGTGCAGAATTTCTCCAATAATTAGACAATGAAAGTAACAAATCATTTTTTTTTTATCTTAGTAAATATACAAAAGCTTTTCTTGTTATTTATTAAGTAGCTATTAGAATTATATTTTAGATAAAGTTTTCATTAACAAATTTAATTATTTATATAGAGGTTAGAGGAATAGAGGATGAAAAAAGTTAGGAAATGAACTCTAACTTTTAAAGGAGACTTGTTATTTTTTGTTTTAAATAGTATTCCTCTAAGGTTGAATATGTAAGAAGAATATTATATTATAACATTATTTATGAACAAAATTTTTAGACTCTTAAATGCAAATCATAATTTTAAAATTTTTTATTTATTTTCCTATTATGTTACTTGGAAATTTTTCTCTTTTTCCTAAATGTGAATGATTTTTATTAGAAAGTAAAAACAAATAAGTAATTCTTTCTTGAAAATAATGTCATTAATGATAGGAGATAGAAAAGTTTAACTTTGTTAAGTGTTCATAAGACCATAACGACATGTCATTTGAAGAGAAAAGATAAGAGATGATAAATTAAGAAAAGAGACTTAAACTGAAAAGTAATTTTCAATGAACTAATTTTGCCTAATGTTTCAAGAATCAAATTGAATTGATTGGTTTAATCAAAAAAATTAGGAATTGGTACATAGTTTAGTTTGATTTTTCTTTAAAATTGGTCAAATTAAAAATTGATATAAAAACTAATGAATTAAACCCAATTTTCTCAAATAGAATGGGCAAAAAAAAAAAACCAAAATTTTCAAAGAAGTCATTTCATTTTCATGAAACAATGTCATTTTCTTGTAAAGCAAAGGAAAACCTATTTTGTTGAAAATTTCTATTGAGAAGAGAACTTGGGAAAAGTTTTTTGATGTAAAAAATAGCAAAAGTAAGAGTCGATCGAGGCATGGCTAGCAAACCTTCAGCATCCAAAGTTCAACAATTAGCCTTTCATCTAGCATTTGAAGCTTCCGAAAATGATCACATATAGGCTTCAACATAACAACACTTATAAATATAATATTTAACTAAAAAAACTAGTTTTTCTTTTTCTAAGTTTGAATATGAGTTTCATTGCAATTAATGGATTATTGTTAATTTATAGGTTTTGTTGAATCATCGTTATTGTTGTTTAGTTTAAATAGAATATATTATTGCTCTTGGGGGTTCTTTTTCTTGTTTTTTATTTTTTTATTTGGTTATCATTTATTTTTGTAGTTCTTTGCATTATTATTCAACTTTGTGTTAATATGCTTGATTCTTCCCCTCTCTGTGATGTTGCTAGATTTCTTTTTGGTTGATGATAAGAATTAGGGACAAAAAAAAGAAAAGAAAAAAATAAATATTTAAATAAGAATGCCAATTTAAAGATTTCATGATTGATTAAAGTTTTTAAAGTTATTGCTTAGGTTTTTAAAGTTATTACTTAGTTGAATAAAATTTTTTGTGTGGTTATATCATGAATAAGTTATATCTTATATAATTTGAGAAATAAAATATATTGAATGAGTTATGGCTTAGACTTGGCAACAACTTGCCTAAAATTCAAAATAGAATTTATAAAAAAATATCAAGTGCAAACTTAACTTTTGGTTAGATAGAAACATTAAGTGCACTACAAAAGAAATTTGAACTTACATAATTTGAGTAGCACTTAGGGCCCTTACAACATTTGAAGTGCCAATTTGGAATATGACTTGATTTCTTTCATGAAGGTAAGTTTAAAAACAACATTTTCTATTCCTTTCTCCACAAAATCAATGCTTATAATATACTAGTGAAGTGGATATTTTTCTTATTGTAATGATTTAGACATGAAGTGGCAATTAGCTTAGCATATTAGCATTTTCATAATTTATGCAAAAGGTTAGTTTGTTGGTGTCATTTTCTTTGATATACCTTTGTTATGATCTAATCACATTTTAATCTAATTATCAATTGAAATCCTTTTTTTTTTTTAATGCTTTGAGTAGATAATAGACAATTGCAAGACCTTATCTCAATTATCTGAAAGACCATATACAAATTTTATACCTAATACTCAATCCCTCTGTCAAAGGAATGATCTAACTTGGGCAAATTTTTTTGAAAGGGTATTGGATCTAATGGTAAAACTAAATTCATTTATACCTATCTTTATTATAGCAACACTTTCGAGAGTGGGAATTCATAAAATGAAACATCATATCAAAGGTCAAATAGCTCAATTCAAAAAAGTTTCATATGATGTTAAAGCAAGGATGCTTAACATTATTAAACGAGCATCTAAGGAGAAAAAACAAGCTAAAGAGGCTAAGGACTATAACTTTAGTTATGATCCTTGTGATATTAAGTTAAAGGAGAAAGAAGACAAGGTGTTAGAAATAAATGTGTCCAAAGGAAAAAAACTAATGTAAGGTAAAGGGAAAAAAAATGTTGGTCATGGAATTGATATATATTTTGCTTTGAGGACAACTCTTGGAACTCAACCTTATTTAAAAAGTGTTTTGGTTGGTAAAAAAGCTATGAAAAGGGTTGACATGGCTTAAGCTAGGTGGTCTTTTAATACTTGTATTTCATTCAATGCTTTGCATTCACCTTACTTTTAACCTACTTTAGATGCTAATGTTGCAATTAGTCCTAAGTATAAAGGTCTTTTTATAATGATATGTGTGTCAATTTGTTAAGGGATTGTAAAAAGGAATGTCAATTACTTATTAAAGCCTATAGGACCAAATAGACTATAAATGGATGCATAATTATGATTAATGGTTAGATGACTAAGAGAGATAAAACCTTAATCAATTTCTTAGATTATTGTTATGCTAGAATTTCATCTATCAAATCTTTGGATGCCTTAAATATTGTAAAAGATGTCAAAAGTTTATGCAATTTGCTTTCAAAAGTTGTAGAATAGGTTGGGCCTCAAAATATTGTTCATGTTATTACAAATAATGCATATAATTATATAACAGTTAAAAGATTGCTACATGAAAGGTATAAGCACATACTGGTCTCTTTGTACTACTCATTGCTTAACCTCATCTTAAAAGACATTAGTGAAATGCCTTATATAGTTGATCTTGCATCATGTTTTGCTACCATTACAAGATTTATCTATAATCATTTATATTTTCTTGTTAAATTAAGAAAAAAAATATGATTATAGAGAAATTGTGCACTTAGAGCCAACTCATTTTGCAACCATATTTATTACTTTGAAAAGCATTTATGATTATAAATAAATCTTACAAAATTTTTCAACAAGCAATTTTTTTTTTTTCATGAGTCATAAATTTGCAAAGAGTGGATATGGAAAGGTTGTGTGTGCTATTATCTTGGATAATAAATTTTGAGGCGATTGCTTGATGATTGTGAAGTTTGTTAATACACTTATGAAGTTGTTATGCATTGTTGATTCAAATGAAAAACCTTTTTCACGTTATGTTTATAAAGGCATGTATAGGGTTATAAAAGGAATTAAATGTATCTTCAAGGAAAAGGTAAGATTATATATACCTTTTATAAGTGTAATTGAATAGTATTAGGATAAATATCTAATGGAAGACTTACATATGGCAACTTATTTCTTTAACCTTACTTTTTTTTATAAGAAAAACTTTTATGAGAAGGTTGAAATCTTGAGTAGCCTTTTTAGTTTACTTGAAATTAAAATTATTTGTAGTGATGATATTGTTACCATGAAAGAAATCAAGACATATCTGGATCATAAAGGATATTTTGGTAGACAAACTATTCATAATTTAACCAAAACCCTTCAACCTAGTAAGTTGTATCATTTCTACATCTATTTGTATGATATATTTTTATGTTACAATACTTAAATAACTAGCTATTATTTTAATATAGATGAATGGGAGAGATTATTTAGGTATAGTACTCTCAATTTGCAAAATATTGTGATTCACAAATTTAGTCAAACTTCTTCATTTAAATGTGAAAGGAATTAGAGTATTTTTTAACATATTCATACTAAAAGAAGAAATAGATTAAAGTATCAAAAATTTAATGATCTCATCTATATTATTTACAATTTAAGGTTAAAAAATAAGTAACTAGTATTTGTGTGAATATATTTAATTTTTTTAATTTATAATATTTAATTAATTTATATTTTCATGTATACTTTTATATGCTTCATTCTAATAAGAGAACCTATAATTTCATTCATTATGATGCATTGACAAGATATACTTTTGGATTGAAGATAAAAAATCACCTTCATAATTTGATTATAAAGAATTGGAGAGAACTCTTTATGAAGAGAATTTATATCTCGACTTTAATACTATTGATCAAGAAAGTGACAAAAATGATGAATTTGTTAATTCATATATAATTGATATGGATTCATTTGATATTATTCATCTTTTTGGTGTTACAAATAATTTGAAAAATGAAAATGACCTTATAGTTAAAATGAAAAGCGATAACGATGAAATTCAGTTATAATTATGTTATTATTTTTGAATTTTTGAAATGTATAAATTTTATAAATATTTGTTTTTTATTTATTTTAATTGTGATATATTTTTTATATATTTTATATTAATATTAAAAAAATTAATTTTATTATATTTTAATTTTTACACATAAATATTTTCATACAATTTATAATTATATGTGTGTGCATATATATATATATATATATATAATTTTTTATTTATTTAATATTAAATAATAATTTTATCAACTCAATATTAGTTATACCAATTGAACTTTAAACTTCTAAGAATTTTGGTTTAATAATCAATTTGGTTCTTAAAATTTTGATTTTGCACTATTAAGTATATATGTATTGCATTTGAGTGTAGGAAGCATTATGGTGCATGTAAATATCGCTACCCATATATATGTAGTGTTTTATTTTACCTTTCCTTGAGGCCAGTTGCCCACGTTGCATTTACGTGCATTTGTATGCTAACAATGTTGTAATGCCTTTTTTATCTCTTTGGTTTCTGTAGTAACCCTGCCCACCAGCATGAGATTCAGAAGGTATTGAAGAATTTTAGAAACGCTCATGGATAACTTCGTAGATTAAAAGTAACGAACAAATCATAGGGTAGACACACTGGCTTTCTTGTAGAAGGTGCATACGGGACTTTTTTTCTAGTAATTATGGTCACGGTATGCTCGGATTAGCTTGCCAATCAATACTAATTCCCTTGTCGAGCGATCATAAAGCCGTAATTACCCATTAAAGTCTAGTGCATTCAAGATTTAACTCTTGGAGCGTTCCCTGCAACTGGACCTTTATGAATTGCGCGTGGTGCTTGGCGTCATGCTTTATTTTGCCTCACTCTATCCACTTTCACTCCTCTACAATTGAAGGCTTTTAGGATTATTTTCAAACATAGGGATGCAATCTCTCAATCATGGGCCTATTGAATAACTTGGGACCACACCTATGCTGCACTTTTTAGTCAAAAGTGACCGGAACGACAGAGGCGCGACAAAGGAAAACCAAGGCTTCATTCATTCCACCAATATTTTCGGTCATTTTTCTATGCTTTAGGTATGTCTAAGAAGAGACGAACCAAAAAACAAAGACCGGGGGGGGGGGAACAAAGGCAGACGAAAAGAAGCCTTCCTCTCCTAAGTGGAGTACAAAAACCATTCCCTCTACAATGGCATAGGCTGTACGTATTTCCTTGACCTCCTCACTTTCTTACAAGCTGTATAGGGATCTCTTGGGCTTGAAAATCCTACTTCTAATCTAGGTATACTTTTCTAGATACTGTAAGATAAAACAAAGCATTTCATGTCCTTGGCCAGAACAGAAAATATTCATAACTGGCTCTATGCAGATGGTGGTCTACTTACACATGGTAAAAGTTACGTGCTGCTATTTTGAATTGGCTGTGAAGCACATCTATCTTTGATGGCCTCTGGGGTTAAAATTTTCTGAAGAGAGCGATATTGCAGCCGAACATTCTCACTGCTTCCTATGATTTTAAGCAAATACCTGCCAAGAATAGAAATATCTATAAGCTTTCACCAGTGTAGCATAAAATTTGAGCCAGATTCTCTCTAAGGTTCAACCACAAAATTTCTCTTCATGCTGTATAGCATTCATCAATAAAATCACCAAAGTGTTGAGATCTCCCCGTGACTATGCTTCAATTGTCATTGATAAACTGCTTATGCATAGACTGGTCTACTAAATAGTATATCTCCCTCTCAACTTACCAGCCATTGAGACATTGAGAAGTGATGATAGCTTCCTTTCCTACAAACTTCTCAGGCGTCCTTCTATTTCCCTGCAAAATCCAGCATATCCTTAAACTTACTGTCAATACAATCAGCAACAGTTGAATAGAATCAGTTTGAAAGGCACTCCTCAGAAATAACCTTTATTATTACTTTCTCATTGACAGCAAAAGGATATTGCACCCCTTTATGTAAACCATCAGCAGCTGCAATATCTCCATTCTCCTAAAGGAAATCAAGGCAGAAATTCATTTGAAACCAAATTTCTTTTAATAGATAACCAAAAAATCATTATAGTAAATACAAGGTTTGACAATATTTCGACTACTTTTTGGACTAAACACTATAGATGAATGACGTGCACGTGTACCTTTTCAGTAAATTGGCAATCATTATCAATGCTTCAAATGCACTATTTGATGAAAATATTTGACGATCGAAGAGTTTTGTACCATTTGCTGAATGCTTTTTGCGATCCTTCATTTGAGGGAGATTACAAAGCAGATATTAAGTTTGGTTCAATTGTCACTCTAACAAGTAATTAATCAGCATCCAAGCATATTGGTCCTGAGGTTTCATACCATCAGTATTCCTAAGATCCCAATCAACGTGTGATACAAAACAGAGATTCGGGTCTGCATATGGGTGGACTTATGACTGATCAAGACAAGAAACTTAGAAATTTTAATTATAGTTGAACAGGGAATTTCAGTTGATGTAGAGAAGTGTCTGAGCTCTTTTAAGGATTTGTGAACAGTGTTCTGGTTAATACAGCAAGCATAATATAAAAGGAGAAGGAAGAAGATAAAAAGGGAAGAAAAGAAGACAAAGAATAACGAGAAGAAGTCACACACCTAGGCAAGAAAGATCAAAGTCTGAGCTCTTTTAAGGATTTGTGAACAGTGTTCTGGTTAATACAGCAAGCATAATATAAAAGGAGAAGGAAGAAGATAAAAAGGGAAGAAAAGAAGACAAAGAATAACGAGAAGAAGTCACACACCTAGGCAAGAAAGATCAAAGTCTGAAGAATTAATCTTTGTTAACAAAATTCACTCAGTTTCTTGATCAAAGATGTGCTCTCGATGATAAGTACTCTAAAGATTACAAGATTAATTAAAAAAACCAAACAAACAACAAAACCAACTAAATGGACTTAAATAAAACTTCTAAATAAGTCAAATCTTCCTAAATAAGAAGTGTAATTGACGCAAGAGCTCTTTAGTGTTTTGTTATTTTATTTTCTTTTAGCTATTACTTAATAGTTTTGATAAATGGTCATGTGACTAGCACATGACTATTTTAATTAAGTGAATGGTTAAAATTACTTAGGGTTTAATGCAATCAAAGGTTGAGATTTACTTTTGATAATGCCCTAGTATGAATAGAGTTGTCAGGCTCTATCTATCGCAAATTGTTATTTTTTCCATAGTCAAAGGATTTTATCTCCCTTCAGCTCACTTCCTACTTCAAACTCCACCCTAAATTCAACCTTTATTCAGTATCTCTACATCAGTACCACTATTAAATAGGAAACCCCCATAAGAATTTGTATAAATCTCCTACATTGGTAAGTGAAAAATTACATAAAAACTACTAAATTTCACTGCCCTTAGTTCCATCAATATGATTTTACCCTAATTTAACTTGAAAGATGATGAAAAAACAACATTCTAACCTCACAGAACTATGTGTTCAATTTATAAGGCTTCCACCAGAAGAGAAGTTTAAAACAAAGATCAGGCACTTACATAGTTTGCCATTCATTGATGACAAAATGTCATTTTGAATTTCATTAATTCCATGAATTTTCCTAAGTCATACATTTGATTTCAACTTGGTTGCATTTAGTGGTTCCCAAATCCCAATCCTAAAAGTAATTAAGGATGACAAGTTAAACAAACCTAATCGAATAGCAGAACTGATTTGAAGCATTACCCCATTTGGTCTTCTGTTAATATCTGTTTGGTCACCCATTTCTTTCCGACGCTTCCGGAGAGCTGCATTATGGAATAACCTTCGCTCATCTTCATGCTTTATAGCTGCTGCCGCAGCTCTAAGAGCTGCAGAAGGACATGATATGAGAACAGAAGTGGGATAAAAAGGCAAGAACAAAGTAAATGTTATTAACTGAGAGAGACAGAGGGGGGGGATGTTGAGAATATGAAAAACAAATCAAAGTACCCAATAAATGAAGTGCAACCTACCAAAATTAGGAATCAAAGGCCTTGCCAAAATTTCGGCACTGCACAGTGTACATCTTGACTGTGACACAAACAATAATGGCAATGATGACTCATCTCCAAATGTTTTGAACAAAAAATATTGTAGATTTCCTGACTGTATATAACAAGTAATAAGCAATATTCACAGGGCAGCAGGTGTAAAATCTTGGAAAATACAAATATAAAATGCACATCTATGGTTGCATCTATGCAATCACAAGCAGCAAAGGTTACGCAGCCATTTGGCAATGGTGGCACATTATTAAAGGATGATTACTACAACTGCACAGTTTCCATTATTTCATTATAATAGTATAATTCCTAGAGTTGTGCAGCAGAAATAATCATGGCCAATAATTAATCATGGCCAATAATTCTGTGTACAAGGTCAGAAAAGGTTTTGTAGCCTGGTCTTGGCAGTTTATAAAACCTTCATCTTCCTTTTCTTTTTCTGTTTTGTCTTTGTTGTCCAATTCTCTCCTTGCCATCCAATTCTTATTTGCACATTTAGATATCTGTAATCCTTTCTGGTCAAATAAGAGTCATCCCAATACTTGAACCCTTGACTTTAGGCTTAGGTCAAAAACATCTCAACCACTAAACTAGGCCCATGCCTGGTATATCTGTAATGTTTAAGTTCACATAATTGTGATGTTTTCTGAGAAAAAATTTAAGAATCTATTAACAAAAGACCTTTTAATCTTTACATTGATGCCCTTTACTTGATTGTCAAATCATAAAGGCTCAATAGAATATTACAAATAATTCTACAGTTTTTCATGTGATGACATAACTTTTCCTTTTACCATGTAAAGGAAAAGGCAGTACTTATTACTTAACATTTGATAGATTCTTTTGACCGGATCATAGGGTTACTTCTAAATTTTTGTAGATAAGAAGAAAAAAAAAAGAAAAGAAAAGGTAAGAAGAAGAAAAGGAAGAGGAGTAATTACCATATCAAGAACCTTTCTTAGCATGAGACCACCAAAAGAATGTCCGCATGAAACAACCATGGCATCTTCAAGGAATGCACCACTAAAGCATCAGAAGATAAGCAACAGTACAAAAGAAGATCCAATTAGTATTTGATTACCTAAAGGAAAATAAATGTTGATTGTTTTCAAGTATTAGCAAACATCAAATAAACAAATGAAATGGAAAAGCAGCCATAAAAGAGAGAAAAGAGACAAAACTAAAATGGGGGGACATGTAAAGCAAATATGGAAGAAAGTGATTTGACAATTTATTTAGCTTTGCATCAAAAACTGAAAATCAAGTTTAGATACAATGATGGATCATCTTGACTTTTGTCCATGTTGACAACGAAACAAAAGTCCAGTGACAAAGGTGACAGAGATCAGAAGAACATTTACAATACAGTATTCTCAATCTAATTGGATTTAAATCCAACTGTTGGATATAAACTTAATTTATGTGAATAATGATTGCTGAATTTCAAATTCACCGGATATCTGCAAGTTCTTTTTTGTTTGTACTTTAGCCATGTTGCATAATTCAGAGCAGAATATTCCAATGGTACTGGTTACTTATATGAGATTCACTTGAGATTTAATGTGCCTATTGGACTACAGAATATCAGTTTACCAAAAACAAATGCTCCCTTCCCTTTTATCTTCTTTGAAGAAAATAGGGATACCTGTTTCTCAGCAAGAAGTTCTTCAGTGCTACTCTTCACTGATTAAGGATCTAACTTCATGGCAAACAGCCAGGGAAACATTTAAAAGTTACGTAACATGTCACAATTTACATAGGACCTATCTCTCCCTCTCTCTCTCTGCATGTAAATGTATATTGCTGAATATTCGTGTAGATCATATGTTTTATTGGTGACCAGTACACTTTTCAACATTGTCTTAAATTTAGAGGAGCCTTATTAGCATCTTGAATACAGTAAGTAATCCAACACAACTACTACCTACTTGCAGCAGAATAAGTTGGATGGATTTGACAATATGGAGACATATTAGAATGGAGATATACCTCAAATGCAAGACATGAGAATATAAAAGACATGTTTATATTTTTTTCCTCTTTTGTTCTCCCCTTCTTTCCAAAAGAATAACTTTTTGAGTATCCTCATACCAACACCATTGTGCAAGAAATTACCAGGAAAAAAAATGCACTAGTGGAAGAGAAAACAAGCACATGCATGGACCAAAAGGCAACTCACGATAAGGGATCAGAGAGAACACTTCTTAATGATGGTTCCTTGCTCAAGTTATCTCGAGCCACCTGCAAAATCCAAAACTCAAAATGATGTCACAAGCAACATACTCAAAGGAGTTTGAATTAATTTTCTAGGAATAAGAAAGGAACTTGACATACAAGAGTGTAATAGAGGAATAGAAATGGGAGCACATTTTCATCCACTTAATCTTTCATATCATGTGACTAGGAGCATACCATTCATTTAGGATAAAGTTTCTTTTTTAACTTTCTCTGCCTTGTGTCAAGCACTATATGTTATAAGTAAACAAAAAACATGTAATGAAAATCTTGAAAGTTAAAACCAAGACTTAAGCCACCTGTACAATAAATTCATAACAGTTGCTCAACAAAAAGAAAATTCATTAAATTGAAAATACTTATTTGAACATCAGTACCCAAGAAGACAAGATGATGTGTCACCTCTTATAGCTACACTGACACTGGGAGTGATTTTGTTGATGGATTAAACCCCAATAGAATGCCATGGAAAGGAGAGTAATTGTGTTGATTTTGAGGAATGCAGTTGCTTATCATGCATGAGCATTCAAATTGTATGATTGAAATGTCTATTTTATGCTTGCATGTGCACCAAGTGTTTGGCGAGATGCCTTCGGGAAAAAATTTGCTTAAATGCTTCACTTCTAGTACAGATCTGAAAATGTTATGCACAACCTTATTTTTGTACAATTCAATATTTTAATGATGTGCTTACCACCTGTTTGACGAAATGCTCAAACTACAATGCCCAAAACCTTGCATAAGACTTTGTTCATGGTATGACCTATGCATGCCTGTTACATGAGAAAAACCTATGCATGATGTCTAACAATACTTGCTTGATGACCAGGAATGTAGTCCACAGGGATCCGGAGTTAGAATGCCAATGATAAGAATCTGGAAAAGTCACACCAAAACCCAACTTCATGGCATTGCTTGAGCTTTTAGGACTGCAACAGTTTTCACTGACACCTATGTAGATGGAAGGAGAGTGGCCACCCTTCTCGAGTATTTGTGGGATAGAACAACATGTTTGAAATCAGCTATGACACTGCCAATTCCTCAATAACCACATGCCTTAAGGTTAGTTTAAGGATAGTAATTCCTATTGACATTCTTTGTTTATGCAGGGTCAAGCAAATGATATTTTGTAAATAGTAATGGTGGCAATGAATTTTGGATACTTTGATAGAGCATTATTCCTATGCACTATATCTATTGGATCCTTATTTTAGAAATGCTCAGAAATATTTTGTTTAAACAAAATATACTTAATTTAATTGAATAGCCATGTTTATTGCCAAGCTTGCTGCAGTTGACTTAGACATTAGCCGGTAATAAGCAAATAAATTTTTTTTTCATTGGGTTTGAGTAGACTTTACTTATATCTCATTCAGTAAATTTTTTATTAGGATATAATGTTAACAACCAGCATTTATCTCTTTAGTTTTGGATGACACAACCAATACAACTAAACCATCAATAGCCCCACCAAAATTTAGGAATGCCATATGCTTATTTAATGCAACCAAGGAAATTGGAGCTTACAATATATTGTTATGTGTCTTTGATTTCAAAATGCCACAGGACTTGAGTAGATTTTTACAGGTTTTTCTTATTTATATGTCGTACCACGGGCACATTGTCTAGTGTTCTCTCATGTTTCTCACGCCTGCCAAAAAATCCGAATGCCGTTTCAGATAAGTAGATCATCTACTCTCAACAGTCAAGTTAATCATCAGAAATGCCCAGAATGCAACAAGAGAAGGAAAAACAAAAAAAAAAAAAACCTAAAACATATGGAGGCTTTAAAGCACATAATAAAGAACATTTTTGTTTCAGACCAGCTCGGTTAGGAAAGATATTACTCACATAACTATCGTCAAGCCTGCTGCCCAATGCCTCCTCCTCAGCAGAGAGGTCATCCATAAACTGGCTTACAGATATTGGTACATAGCTTTGGGAAATGACATGACCAGCCGCTACAATTGGAGAACAATCTAATATTGCATTGCTTTGAGGCATAAGTCTAAACATCAGTGATGTCCTGAAATCAGAAGGTCCAGTGGCCAGTAGAGGCATAAGATAACTGTAGAAACTTCTATCTTTTTAATTACAAGATGTCATCACATAATTGCATGCAGGAAATACCCATTCATTGCACACATCTATATATAAGTATATATTACCAAAACTCAGAGAAAACTGATAAAAGACTTATGTGATGGCATTTATCTAATTTTATAAATATCTAACTACTTGATTCAAATTCTAATTTTTTTACTAGATTCTCATGATTTGTAATATTTGATATTAATTTAATAGTTAGTTTGTAATTTTTTTAATATTTTAATAGAATTAAAATTTTAATATATAACTAATTTAATTAATTGTGAATTTTATATTAATAATTTTTTATATATATTTAAAATTTATATAATACAAATACTTATAATTAAAGAAAATAAAAAATAAAAAATAATTTTTTTAAAAAATAACCCTAAATTTCTCTTATAATTTTTTTAAAAAAGAAAAAAATTCAAATTTGACTTTTTAAATTTTAAAAAGAAAAATACTAATAATTTAAGATTTTGTGTTGTTTCATCTCTTTTTTTAAAATTATTCTCAAATTCATTTTTTATAAAAAAAATATTTATAATTTAAATTTTTTTGTATTTATTCTATTTAAATAAAATATGAGAAAAAAATAAACTTTTTAATAAATATAATAAACTTGTTTATTGCACAGACATAATACAAGTACACATATAAGCAAATGCATGCATACCCTCACAAAACACAAACCTACAAGGCACAAATATGGAATATACTATAATTATACCTTCCACCTTTATTGGTGCCTGACAAGCAATCTGAAGCAACTCTATATAAAGCAGCATGGTGTAGTCCAGCAGTAGCATGGGTAAGTGCCTTGCCTGTTATTAGTAACAGATCCCCTGGAGCCAAACCACAGTCAGCTATGTACCAGTGACCATTAGGATCACAAACCTGCAGGGCACAAAATAAGGAACTGGTTTAAAGGTAGCCATACATATCAAATAAAGAAAAATACTGATCTTTTTCAGAAGTCAAAGACAATGCAACAAACAAACAATTGTCTATCTTGGCCTGCCACGAGATTTGCATGGAATCACAAAAAAAATGAAACTAAACACTACTGCATCCAGGAACCTTCTTCATAGGAATTAAATTCATTATTCTAAAGAAAGGCACCTGTAGACCAAGATTATCCGAAGAGACCAATGTCAGTAAACCCTTTTCAACTTCACCGTTAAAAGCTGGCTTCACTCGTCCAAGAGTCCCTTTTCCATTTTGCGAGGATGTGTGACAAAACGTAGCAACAAGCACAGATGAAGACACTTGATTATCAGGCAATGGAATGTCATCAAGTAAATGGTTGAATGCACTACATCAGAAAAATTTCATGGCATTGTCAAGATAAAAACTGGAAATTTAAAACAAGAATAAGGACAAAAAATTGTTGAATGTAAATCCCCATCATCAGCATACTTACTCGCTTCGCAAACGTAGGTGCCTTGCTATTGTGCACAGAGCAGCACGAGCTGCCTTTCCCATGCACCTGTATATTTCAACCATGCATGGAGGAGATGCATCCCGATCTTCCACAGCCCTGCCACAGTACAAAACTTATGTAGCATAATAATAAGAAATGCCAGTCTAAACAAGTAGGACAGAAGAGATCATTAGAGGAGTTGGTCAAGGGAAGGGAGGCAAGGAGGAAACTGTTACAGTAAATTACATAGAAGAGAGAAGGAAAAAAAGAGAGTAGGAAAGAAATTCGGAGAAATGCAAAGGGGGAAAAGGGAGAGCAAGAAAATAGCCTCAATTAGTTCAACCAACTAGTTTATCAAGACTAGGCAAGAAAATGGTGAAAAAAAAATAAATGTTTCAGCCTGATTACTGCTCTAATGCATCAAATGTTTAAATCTCTTAGGCAAGAAAGATTATCTTTTTATTGGATGACACTCAGAACTGACCTTGTTTAACAAATAGGGAAAACCAAATGAAAATAACAATCCCATTAATAGTGAATAACTTGACCGAAAGAAAGTATTATAAAAGATATTAAGCAGGTTAAAGAATGAAATTGCAGGGATAGCATCATCTTTCTTAAAGCAAGTAGAAGTTTCTTATATTTTATGTGCTGCAAAAGTTTTGGTGGTCCCATGGAAAGTGGGTTTCCTTCTAAAAGTAGATTCTTTAATGAAGATACGTTTTCTATAGACTTTCAAACACTTTGCAAACAGAAAAAGGAAAGTCTTAGAAATTTGATTTCAAAAAAAAAAAAAAAACAAAGAAAGAAAAAGGCCAACTTGAGTTCAATTTGAGTGGAGGAAGAAGCAGGTCACAGGTTCTTTTAATAGACAATGGTACGGATGTGCCAAAATGAGATTGTAGCATGAGATAGATAATAGAGAATAGAACATTCAATTAATGGATCTAAAGTGGAGCAAATTTTGCACCAGAAGCTCAAGCACAACAAACCAGCAGTTTTTGACAAGTTTAACAGAAAGAGTCATACAAATTCTGAGCAAACACATTGCTCCAGGAATATTACTAATTGTTCAGCTATATTCTTGATATCGAACAGAGGTGATTAAATTGTAGAATTTGCTCTTTGGTCCAGAATTGGTAATACTGGAGACTATCTGTTTGAGATATTTTGATATAACAGACTATGAAAGCCTCAGATGGAGCAAGACAGTAACACAAAAATCTGACACCAAAGAGACAATAAAAATTTTGACACCCGAATGTCCAATCAAGAAATAATGTAAAGGGCTAGTTCTGCGGAAGCCGGCAAAGATACCAAATGGTCTTTGAATTAAAAAAAAAAAGGGGTACAATTAGCTAATTTTTTCGCAATATTAATAAAACCAAAGTGCCTAATAAGAGTAAGAGAATGGTGATGGAATTGAGTGATTTGCATCAGAAGCTGCTTCAGGCTTCAAATTATTTTTATCTAAAGAAAAGGAAAGATAAAAGAAGCCTCACTTTGAGCCAAATAAGCTTAAAATTACTGTTAACAGATTAGCACACAATGTTAAAGAGCTTGAGAGGTGGAGGCGTCTACTTTTGAGGTATTCAATACCTACCCCCGAGGCCTGTACATATAAATTCCACGGCCGGTACCGCTTGCCTTGCCGCAAGCAGCGCTCGGCTGAGCCCGAGTCCTAAAGTACAAGCGAGCCGCTTCCAAGCCACAGCGCATGAGCGCGGCATCCTCGCAACCCAACTCAACGATAACGGCGTTGTGCCTGGCCAGCGACCCCGAGAGCGCCTCCACTGCCCTCAGGTAGGTCCCACTGGGAGCGCCGTCGTAGGGCGCCATGTCGGAGAGCCTGACCCTCGCCGGCATCTGGAGGCTAGCAGCAGGGGAAGCCACGGCTACACGGTCGGGATGGCGATGAGAAGCGGAGGGGGCCTGTGCCAGTGGGGCCGGGGACTGTGCGGGGGTAGTAAGGGATCTAAGGGTAGAGGAGGAAGGGCTCTGCTGCTGCTGCTGCTGCTGCTGCGGCGGCGGCGGCGGCGGCGGCGGCTGCGGCTGAGGCTGAGGCTGCGGTGGTTGCATCATCATCGTCGCATCGATTGATCATTCTGATAAAAGAGTAGTAGAGCAGAGGGCACTCTCTAAAATTAGGGCATTAAATTGTCGTCGGAGGAAATATAAAATGATTTTTTTCCTTTTTGCTTTTCCTTTTTTTAATAATTGGGATTGGGATGGCTGGTTATTTGTGCTTTTCAAAGTAAAGTACAGTCTCTCAACTCAACTCAAACGACCTGGCTTGCCTGGCTGCAGTCACTGCCGCTGGTTGGGCCGCTGGTGGTTGAGACATTGGAGGCCGTTTGTTTTGTTGTTTGTCCGTTTGTTTGCTTGTGCGTGAACCGTGAAATGAAGTGGAACGTTACACAGAAGCTCTTTTCTTTTTATCATTTTTCTTCCCCTTTTTTCGATGACTCTTTCCCCTACCTTCTATTTATTGCTTTTTTTCCTCCGTTAACTTTTATTTTGATCTTTTGGTTTGGTTTCCTGATTAATCATTTTTATACACTTCAATTAAAATTGAAATTAGTAATCCTTATTATTTTAAAACAAAAAAGCAAAAAGTCTTATTATTATTCCTCATAATTTCTTCCCAAAAAATATATAGATTAATATTTTCTTGCCATCATGCACAAAAAAAATATATTAATAATTATTTTTATTACCTTTTATACACTTAACTAATATTCTAATTTCCATTGGTTTATCTGAGGATGATAAGAAATTTTTGATAGAAAATTACCATTATATTTTAGATTTAATAATTAATATGTGTAAAAAAAAATCATTACATAATAATCTTTTTTACAAGAAAATTAAACTAATATGTTTATACGTTGCCTAACTTAAATTTATAATTATAATAATTAATATTTTCATTGTATCTTTTCCTTTTTTTAAGAAAAAAATTATAATGAACAAAAAAAAGTATTATTTTGTTCAAAAATAAATTCATTACTTAAGGAACATCATTTATGAAGGAGTAAAGGTAGGTCTTAACAAGATATAGGCAATAGTCAATTAGTTGAGACTTACTTCTATGAAGGAACTATGAGGCTTTTTAGGTCTAACTAGGTATTATCATTAGTTCATTACACAATATGAGATTATAACTCAACCTTTTGTTGATTTGCTTTAAAAATATACTTTTTAGGCAAGAAGAAGATGCTAAACAAACCTTCATATGTCTCAAGAAAGTTATAACATAAGCCTTTCTTCTTGCATTTCTTGATTTTTCCCTATTATTCATCATCAAATATGATGTCTTTAGTAGTGACATTGGTAAAGTTTTAATGCAAAATAACTAATCAATAGCATATTTCAACTCCAATTTAAAGAGTCAAAATTTGCCTCTTTCAATGTATAAAAAGGAGTTAATAGTCATAGTCTAAGCAGTTCAAAAATGGCATTCATATTTATTGCGTCAACTCTTTGTCATCAAAACTAACCAAATGAGCATTAATTATTTGTTGAATAAATTGATTGCTACAAAAGTTCAGCAGTAATGGATCTTAAAGCTCTTAGGATATAACTTTAGTATTGAGTATCAAAAGGGAAAATCAAATTATGTTGTAGACACAATATCAATGTAAGGGCAACCTAAGCTCTACACTTTGTCAACCCTTACTCCACAATGACTTAAGGTGATTTAAAAGGAGAACGACGATTACTTTGACCTCCAATAACTCTATTAGTTAGCCTAAAAGGATGAGGTGATAGACATTTAACAAGTATGACATGAAATTTTATTCTTAAAAAATAAGATCTATATTTTAAAGGATTTTTAATTGATTATGAAGTTACTCAAAAAGATCTATAAAGGCAGTCATAAGGGATACTTTAAAACTCTTAATCAACTTAAACAAGTGTTCTTTTGGAAAAATATAAAGTCACATGCCCAATCCTTTATCCACAATTATGATATTTGTCAACAACACAAGTCGGGCCTTCAACAATTAGTGGGACTACTACTTTTGCTTCCTATTCCAACTCAAAAATAAGTTGATATCTATGTGGATTTCATTGGGGTGTAACCTCTTTTTAAGCTCAAATATATTATTCTAATGGTAATTGATCGTCTCTTAAAGTATGCTTACTTCTTATCTATCTTTTATTTATATAGAACTCCTGAAGTAGCTTGCCTTTTCTTTGATCACATATTTAAGCTATATGGGATGCCTAAAACCATTATATATGACTGAGGCTTGATATTCATAAGTTTTTTTTGAAAAGAGCTTTTTAATCTACAAGATACTCACTTTACCTTTAGCTCATTTTATCACCCATAAATAAATGATTAAATAGGAGTGGTAAATCGCGTCCTTAAGATGTATTTAGGGTGTTTCACTAATTCTAAGCCAAAGAAATGGATCCACTAAGTAGTTTGGGTTGAATACTATTATGATACAAGTTGTCATTCAACAACAAAGGTCATTCCTTTTGAGGTGGTCTATGGGAGAGCACTACCAATCTTTTTATCCTGTGTTATTTACACTGTCAAAATCCAAGTTATGAAAGATATGCAATCTAACAAGATGAAGTTTTCAAATAGTTTCATAATCATTTTAAAATAACCTAAAATTGAATGAAACAAGTACATGATCAGAAACATATGGAGTGGCAATAGGTAACTGGGTGTATTTAAGATTACAATCATATCGATAAACATCAGTCTTGCAAAAGAGGTCATAATAACTCGCCATTAAGTTTTATAAGTCTTTTAAGGTGGCAAAGTGAATTAAGGAGATAGTATATAAATCAGAACTACCTTGTTTCTAATAAGGTCCACTTGGTGTTTCATGTTACTTTGTTGAAAAAAAAAAATAAGGGATGATATTCTAACCAATATAGAGTTGCTTAAGATTAGGGAGTCCAATATTTTGAAACCATTTTAGGAAGTCACAAGAGAGGCAAGAAGTGGGAATATTGATTAAGTGGAGAGGAAAAGACTAGTCTAAAGCCACATGGATTGATGAAGTTGCATTTTTTCAAGATTTTCCTAATTTCCTAATCCTTATGGACAAGGATCCTCCTTAAGAGGAAGGGATGTTACACAAATTTCCTCAGTCTTTATATAGAGTCATAAGTGCTAAGAGGAGTTGATTCCTTCAAAGTCTACTAGGTGGTAGTCTATTAAGTTAGTTGTTAAATCCTAAAAGTTAGCTGACACTTTTCCTTGTATTTTTATTTGTTAAGGTATAATGTAGTTGTACTTAATGTACTTTTAATTTCTTACTTATATAACATGTAAAAGGTTAGTAACAAAGGAAAATAAAATCACTAAATTATCACAAACCCAAATTCTTTATTGTTTAATCCAAGATAGCTTGTGGTTGTCGTAATCATAGTTGCAATTAAAGTTATCAATCTAATTAGAATTATAACATGCTATTGGTATTTTGTCAACAATTGCTGCACAAATTTGACATATAATGTTTTTATAAGGTTTTGTTATACACATGAATCTAGCAAGACTAGACACATGTACATAAGAATACAATAACAATAAATTCATACATGTAAGTAAGTAAGAATACAAGATTTAAAGCATCTTACAATGAATAAAAACTAAACTAAATTAGCATTTAACATTGTTTTCCATTTCCCAATTCTCGTAGAGAGTGGTCCTTATGGATCTTATAGATACCATAACACTAACCTTATACAAGCAATTTCTTATTATAATGCTAACTTTATACAAACAATTTTTTATTATTAAAGAGTCTTCTCACTTTATTTTTAAATTAAGTAATTTTTAAATTTAAAAAATACATCAATTTTTACAAATATCATAATTTATTTAATTTATATTAATAATTATTCATACATATATAAAATTTACTAAGTGTGTAACCTTAACTTGGTTAAATTAATTTAAATAATAGTTCAATATTGAGAAAGAAAGGACATTTTTAGGTAGTAACCTATCATTTTTGCTTGTGCAGCAAACCACAACCATAAAATCTTAAAAAGGACTTTCACCGTAAAATTATATACTTGTGATTGCTATATTTTGAATAGATTTGGTATGATATAGAGAGGGAATAAAAAAAGAAAAAGAAAAAGTGACTGCAAAGAAAAGTTAAAAAAGATTTAGGGTAAATTAAAGAGAGAGATGAAAGTTTTTATCCACAAATAAATATATAGATAGCGCCTGAAAGGAAAAACTAAGCTCACGCATGACGAGTTAAACGGAAAACAAAATAAAAAAAAAAAAAAGACCTCTATTCTCGTCGGCCTCTTCACTTCACTCTCGCTATTTCCAACGGCCACCGGCGTCTGTTTTCCGTCGCAGATCAGGCAAGTTTATCATCTCTCTCTTCTCGGGACAAATCATCGTAAGACCATCCGGTTCCTCCAAAGTTCTTGTGTTGGTTACTCGACATCATATTGCTTGAGTTTCTAGATGTATCGTTAATAATCAAATTTCTTCCACGATTTCTAGTTATAGAATAATTACATGAAGAAATTGGTGAGATTGATTTAATTATTGGGTCATTTCCATTCATTATTCGGGTTCTTTGGATGTTTGACTAACCCTAGTGGCCATGTAGAGTGGGAAAAATGAATTTTGGGAATAATGGTAGACAAGTACTAACTATGTCTGTTATTAAGAATGTATGTGTGTGTGTATGTGGGTTGATGAAATAGTATGAATCCATTTCTGAATTAGGGGCTAGCACAGAAGTAGAGACAGAAAGAGATGGGCGGAGGGCATGGAGACGGCATCACTTACAAGGCCTTGACCATGCATAAGCCGAAGCGTTGGCACACTGTCACCGGCAAGGGCTTGTGTGCCATTATGTGGTATGCTGGACATTACACTCTTTCGCTCTCACCCCCTCTCTCAATCTTAAAATTTCCATTCCCATTTTGCTTTGACTTGATTCTTTTCTATTTTTGTTAATCGGACCTATAGTTGTTCCACTGTAACAAATTATTATTCGAATTTTGACTTGATAATTCGCCATTCTCTGATCTGTTTGGGTTGCCTTTGTGGCATTTGGTATCAGCATTTTCTACAAAGCCATTCTCTTTACTCTAAGCTTTCTTTTCAGGATTTCTGAAGAAAGATGTGATGTCTGATTAGGGAAATTTGAAGGTCTGGAGTTAATATATTGGTGGAAACTGTGAGGATGAGTCAACAAATATTCATTTGGTCTGAATGAGTTGAATTTAATGGAATAGAACTTTTTATTTAGGGTTTCACTTTATTTGTGTTTGTGTTAGTTTGCTGGGTGGGTCTACTGAAGATTATCTCATTTGTGCTTCATGATCACCTGGCTGTGTGTATCACTTTACCAATTGCTTTACTGGAGTTAATTTAGGTAGAAGAACACAAAAGAACAAACAATTCCTAGCAAATGCTTGATGCTAAATGACTCTAAGGTTGGCTAATATTGGGGAGAAAACTATTTATAACTGCGCCAATCGAATTGAATAAAGAAGATATTTGCTTGACTTCAAAGATGAATATTATATGTCTATGGGCATTTTTTTAATCAGAAGGGTGGAGTTAAAAACCTGGTGTGAGTCAAGTTAAAAACCTGCTGATCTTTTGTTTCAGGTTTTGGGTTCTGTACAGGGCTAAGCAAGATGGTCCTGTAGTGCTGGTAAGGGTTGATTATATGGTTATATCTCTTTTATAAATGATTTGCATTTTATGATTGAATTCATTATCATGTCATGCCTTTTAGGGTTGGCGACATCCTTGGGAGGGTCATGGTGACCATGGCCATGGGCATGGACACTAGGTATGTGTTATCTCACCGCCAGTGTCCTCTAATTCAAAGAACACTATTTTTATGAATGCTGTGAGTCAGTTGTATTTCGTGCTATTTCATTCAATCAAGGACCTCAGATTCTCTCAACTGCTTGTCATCAGTTAAAGCATGCCTTTTGACTGTCTTGCCAATTTTGTTCTATGCAAGATTGTTTTTGCTGAATCTGAAGGGTATGATATGTTTGTGAGATTGGAAAGGGAAGAATGTTTAAGGTAAGAAATCTGGTGAAAATTGGGAATATAGGAGGAAGGTAGGGGAGGGAAGGAAGGTGCACAAAAGTGCTGCCATACATCTAATCACATATTTCCCATCCTGCCTACTAGCATTTCTCTATGAGAATTGTAGGCATGGTATTATGGAGCTTGGTCATATCACTAGCAGTGCTATAGATTCCCTTCATTTTCTTCGCACAAGTTTGAAAGAGTTGGATAAGGGAACTGTTCATGCATGCCTTTTCAAGCTCGGTTCTGTGTCTTGTTACTTTAGAGGGTACTCAGTGGGTTGCCGGTGTGGCTATTTTGTTGTCATGGTCTCTAGCCCATCAGCATGGTTGATGCCTGCTAAACCCATTCCATATGGAATGCTGTAATGCAAGAAGCACATGAAAGTAAAAGCAGGTAGGAAAATGTATAGAAAAGAAAGCATGACTTGCACTAAAATTACGAAGTGAAAGGTCAGTTTGTTAGCCTTCATTTATACTTGTTCTAGCGCTCTATTGTTGCTCATTCTTTTTGGTGTTCGGCAATACTTGATCGTGAACTGCTGGATGAGCATGTTGCCATCATCATCATCTTATTAAGCTTTTGTTTCAGGAACTTTGTTTTTCTCCTTGGCAATTTAAATTGAAGGGTTAATGTACTCCAATTCTCTCGACAACAGGCATCCCGTTGGGGACCAATAGAATGACTGTTCTTGCCCTACATCAGCAGGCTAGTATGAATGTCTCCTGGAACAAATTTGTTTCGTTATTTCAATTCAATAAAAGGGCATAAAATTATGAATACTCAACTCCAGGCTAATGTCTTAGTTTGCGGGCATGGATTTAACCTTTGCGTGTGTGTTTTTCCCCGTCTGCACAAATTATTGTGGATCTAAAGTTGGACCAAGCCTGTTTCATTTGTTATGTCTGTCGGTACATGTAGATGAGTGTACTTTTCATTTAATCTCGTGGGTATTTTGCGTGCTGTTTTCCTAGGGAGCTCGGCTTTGCTCTGCTTTTCACAAATCATAGGCGGCTTCTAGCGATGTAGACATCTTTGATGGATATAAGGGTATGCTCTTAATTCAACCAAAAAAAAAAAACACAAAGGAAAAAAGATCCAACGCCAAAGAAACATCTCAACGGTGTGTCGTCAAAATGAAGTTCTGTAAAACAAGAAAGCTGTCTATTAAGGTTAAAGGGCTATTGAGCCTCTGTGTAACAAGCAAACTAATCCATGGTCTTGAAGGCCCTATGCTAGGAATGGCAACGGGGCATGGGCGGAAAATACTATCTCAATAGTTGTCCTAGAATTCGAAAATCTATTCGACGTTGTCCTCGATCTATGGAGCAGGGAATTCTTTTCTCCCATCTTCGTCTCCGATAGGGACTGAGGGTACTCGGCAATGTTTCATCTTCTATAGCCCATGATAATTGTTATCTGAGTCTAGGCATTTCTTGAATTATGACATGGATCCTGACACAAAAAGTGAAAACAGCCGTGGGCAAACAAGCATGTACAACAAGCCCGTCACAAAACATAACTTGTCAAACTACAAAACACAAGGTCCCGGACCTAATTCTCTCTGCTTTGCTGTTTTTAGGAACTTGTGATAGAGCGTGTATTTGGGAGAGAAGAAAAGGAAGGGGGATGTGTATATATAAAAAAAAGCTTTGCCGTCAATAACTTGGTGAAGTTGCCCACTGAAAAACGAATTTACCTTTGTGCAAGCCTAACTACCATATCCGGAATTTGCTCCAGATCAACTGCCATAATGTTGTTACCTATAACATCAATCCGCCAAAAAAGTTATTATATCAACTGGCTCACTCGCCTGCACTTTCCGTGGAATTATGTATGATATTTATGTTGCTTTTTTCAAACCTATATGCACTACAGTCAACAGGTTATACCTCGGAGCCCTTGCACAGGCTAGTCTTTGGTGGTTTTTGTCCGAAGTTCAGCAAAATGGCGTCTGACACGAATATATAAGGAGATGACGCAAACAGAAAAAGTCACATTAAATAGACGAATCATAACCTTCTAGGATCTTTCCAGCATTTTTATCTGCGCTTTGCCATCATTTTGAAAGGGTGTACTACAGGGTCTATTTTTGTGGTATATGTAAAAGGGTTAGATTTATATAGTTTTATTTTTATTTCAAAACCTTTGCAAACTTAATTTTTAAATTTTATTATTATACTCAGACTCTTCACTTTTATTATTTTAAAAAGAAAATCTAAAAATAAAAAATCTTTACTTACCTAATAAATCAAAATTTCTAAGAAATCAAATGATTGGGAATTTGAGACTTAAAAAATCAAAATTGGAGTATAACAGATAATTACTTCTCAAGAAAATCATAAAAAGGCAGTTAACTTTATAACTATTTTTTGCAACTATAAAATAATACAAGCGGACCATCGGAATTGAATCTTTAAGCATGGTTAGACAAGAAAATGTATGAATGCGTACAAAATATTGATGAGAGAAATGATAATAGAGTATAAATAGTTTAAAAAATTTCTCTTACTTAAACTTATAAAGAGACGACTAAATAATAAATATGACAATCAACACAATTATAAAAAAGAATATATTAATTTTTATATGAAAAACTCTTTTAAATCAAAATAAAGAAAAATCATGGGATATTTCAGTTTATAAATTAACTTTATTATAATTAATAAGTGAGTATAATAAAAAAATACAAATCTAATTATATCAAATAAATTGAATAAATTTAATTTGAGCCTAGTAAGAAACTAATGAGTTGATCAAAATAAACTAATTACATTCTGTCAAATATACTTCAAAAAGTAGACTTTAAAACAATAATCCAGATATTTAAAATAAATTTTCAAATGTCCTCTACTAATTGACCAAAATGTTGAAATTATCTTTAAGGTAGCCCACATGATTAAAGATAAATACAAAATATTTATTTCTTAAGGTGATAATTAAAAAATAATTACCTAATTATTATAATCTTTAAAGGTTAACTAGTTTGAGTTTAACTTAATTACAACTACTAAACCTGATGGAAGAAAGATGGATGAGGATTAATGACTTACATGGTCTCTAACCTAGCCTATAAAAGAGAAGCCTATGAACCATTAATGTATGCTTTTGAAAAACATCAAGTTATAGGCTAAAAAACATAGTTAATACCATAAAATCTTTACTTTTGTAATTGCATATCTATATTTGTTGATCAATATGACTAAAGATACATCTTCCATTGAATTTAATTAGGGCTCATTATTAATTGATATTTTGACATTTGGTATTAAAGCATGCATTTTAGATGTATTGATTACAAAATTGTTGTATATGCCATAAAGCATGTTTCTATGTTTATTTTTTCTTTTGATGAATATTAACCCTTATGAAATTAGGGTTTCTTGTAAGCCACGATATTAGTGGTTGAATTAATTTTCATCGTTGCATATACGTGCTTTTGTTCTACTATTTTTTCATGTCGTATGAGACAGTTAAGATAAAAAATCAGTAAATACTGAACATTCATTTTTTGATAGGTTAATGAAAATAATAGTTGCATCCAATTTGGAAAAAAACCCAAATAAATTAAATGACTTGGGGTAAATTATTTTACTTTAATCATCTAATAATAGACTTTGATAAAAGGGGCCAACATCTTTTGTTATTTTTTTTCTTTCTTTCATTTTATGTCTCCTGACATATATATATATATATATATATATATAAGAGATTTTTTTATAGAGAGGAGGGAAAGAATGCAAGAGGGGAGTTAGGTTACAAAAGTCTTTTAAAAAAACCTCTTCCAAAAGCCTGTCTTGGAAATTCTTTGAGCTTTATTCTTATAGTTGAGGAGTTAGATATTTGTGGGTGCTGCACACCCCAACAAGCTGTCTTTTAGGGAGAAGGTAATGACCCCGTGACAGGTGGTATCAGAGCCAAGGTCCAAACCTGTATGTTCGTTGTTTGCTAAGATTGCAAGCATGACAAGTGAAGAAGGATTTGTTGCAACCACTGTGGAGGAGCAACAAGTGGGGCAACAAACTCGTGGGCATGAGGAGCAGCGTGCCCCCTGCCAAGCATACCAAGTCCAAGGTTCTAGCAAGGGAAATCATTGACACTCGTGTTGCTGGCTTGGAGCGGAGCGTCACCGATATAAGCTTCGTTGTGGGCGACTTTAGCGATCAAGTCGACAACTTGATCCATGAGAATGCAGAGATCACGCGGGCTGCCAAAGTCATGATCAAAGAGTTTGGTCGCTCGTTTAGGGGAGAACTATGCTCCCTCAATTAAGATCTGTCCAGTCTACGCGAGTTTGTTGAAGGAGAGATTCACGACCTCCGTAGGGAGATGGATTTGCTGCGCCGAAACAACTCATACGCTAGTACAGCTGCCACTACAAGCGCCACGACAATGCATGGCTTGAAGGTCCCGAAGCCTACCATGTATAACGACACACACAATGCCACTATCGTGGAGAACTTCCTATTCAGTCTTGAGCAGTACTTCGAGGTCATGGGGGTTGTCGACGACCTTGCCAAGGTGGGCAACGCCCCAATCTTTTTAAGAGATGCTGCCAAACTCTGGTGGAGATGTAAGCATTCCGAGAGGGAGAAGGGCTTGCACATCATTGACACTTGGGAGCAATTCAAGGCTGAGGTACGTAGGTACTTCGTCCCTCACAATGCAGACAGGGAAGCAAGGGGAAAGTTGCGTCGCCTAAACCAGACAGGTAGTATTTCCAACTACATCAAGGAATTCACTACCCTTATGCTTGAAATCGAGATGTTTGATAGAGAGCTTCTCTTCTACTTCAAAGACGGCTTGAAAGACTGGGCGAGAGTCGAGTTGGAGAGGCGTAATGTGCAGACCCTGGATGCTGCCATTGCTGCTGTAGAGACCTTCATCGACTACCTCGCCCACTCCAAGAGCAAGAAGCCAAACTCTGGCAAAAGTGGGGGAGAGAAAACTGGACAAAAGAAACAGGATTCTGGCCGCAACGAGGGTGGACAGTAGAGACCCTTAAATGGCTGTCCTAAGTATGAGAAGAAGTCTGTAGGTACGCGTAACCTAGATAATCCCCCTAGACCCTGTTTCATTTGCGACTGACCACACTGGGTGAGAGATTGCCCCAAACGTAAAGCAATGAACGTTATGATGGTGTTATTTGACCCGGAGAAGGCCAACGAAGAGCCCCAAGCCGACATGGGATGTATCTAACGATTCGGTAATCTCACAAAATATGCCTCGCCAGCAGTCTCTAAGGAGAAGGGACTGTTATACGCTGACATTGCCATCGAAGACAAAGCAGCCTATGCGATGCTCGATACAGGGGCAACGCACAACTTCATGGATGTGCAAGAGGCCAATCGACTAAGCCTCAAACTGACAAAGGGAATCGACACCATCAAAGCGGTGAACTCGGAAGCAAAGCTTGTCTAAGGCATAGCACAGGGAGTAGCTGTACAGATTGGCGAATGGACCGGTAAGTTGGATTTTATCGTCGTTCCCATGGATGACTTTAAGGTGGTGTTAGGTCTTGCATTTTTCTGCGAAGCCTTGGCTTTTCTTGTTCCCGCCTCAAGATCTCTTGTGGTTGTTCATGATCACAAGATCCGCGTAGTCCCTTTGAAGTGTAAGGAGAAGTCTCAACTATCGATGATTTTTGCCTTGCAATTTAAGCGGGGTCTAAAGTCGGGTCCAAGTTATATGGCTACCATAAGGGAGCTAAGTGACGGGAAAGATGTAGCAATACCAACTCCCGCACTACTGCAATCCATTCAGGCGGTCCTTAACAAGTTCAAGGACGTCATGCCTTCTGAGCTGCCGAAGAAGCTCCCACCAAAGCGAGATGTGGATCACCACATTGAGCTGGAACCCGGTGTCAAACCTCTTGCCATGGCCCCTTATCGCATGGCACCCCCGGAGCTCGTTTAATTGAGGAAGCAGCTCCACAATCTGATCGATTCGAGCTACATTCGACCATTGAAAGCCCCTTTCAGTGCCCTTGTCCTCTTCCAGAAAAAGAAGGACGGATCGTTGCAGATGTGTATCGACTACCGAGCCTTAAATAAGGTCACCATCAAGAACAAGTATCCAATACCCTTGATAGTTGATCTTTTCGACCAATTCAGCAAGGCAAGGTACTTCACCAAGTTGGATTTGCATTCGGGATACTACTAAGTTCGAATTGCACAAGGTGACAAGCCAAAGACGACCTGCGTAACACGCTACGGAGCATTCGAGTTCCTAGTAATGCCTTTTGGCCTTACCAACGCACCAGCCATCTTCTGCACACTCATGAATAAGGTACTGCATCCATTCCTTGACAAATTCGTGGTAGTCTACTTGGATGATATCGTTGTGTACAGCAACACACTTGAGGAGCACGTCGAGCACCTCAAGCAAGTCTTCCAAGTTCTACGGGAGAACGAATTGTTCGTAAAAAAGGAGAAGTGCTCGTTCGCCAAGTAAGAAGTGGATTTCCTTGGTCACCGGATCAAGGATGGCAAACTAATGATGGATCCAGCAAAGGTGCAAGCGATCCAACAATGGGAACCTCCAACCAAGGTCCTGGAACTGCGATCCTTCCTGGGACTTGTCAACTATTACCGTCGGTTCATCAAGAGATACTCTGTCATAGCGACACCCCTAACCGACCTATTGAAGAAAAACCACACTTGGCGTTGGATGAGTGAATGCCAAGCTTCCTTCGAGAGATTGAAGCAAGCAATCTCCGAAGAACTTGTTATAGTGCTCCCAGACTACGAAAGACCTTTTGAAGTCCACACCGATGCATCTAACTTTGCCATCAGAGGAGTCCTAATGCAGGATAGGAATCCCATTGCCTATGAAAGTCACAAGCTCAACGACACAGAGAGGTAGTACACCATCCAAGACAAGGAGATGACTGCCGTCATCCATTGCTTGCGCACTTAGAGACACTATCTCCTGGAAAATAAGTTCGTAATCATGACCAACAATGTTGCTACGAGCTACTTCCAGACCCAAAAGAAACTCAACCCCAAACAAGTTCGTTGGCAAGACTTCCTAGCAGAATTCGACTATACTTTGTGGTATAAGCCAGGGCAAGCCAACGTTGTTGCTGACGCGCTGAGCAAGAAGGCGGAACTAGCTGCCCTCTCCACTAGTACACCTAAGAGCAATCTCCTTAAAAGAATCAAGGAAGGTACTAGACAAGACAGCCTGACCAACAACTTGGTGAGATTGGCTAGCAAAGGGAAGACTCGTCGATTTTGGGTAGACGACGGAGTCCTCGTGACAATCAGGAACCGAGTCTTCATGCCTAAGTGGGGAAACTTGCGGAAGTAGATCTTCAAAGAATGCCACGATTCCCTATGGGCTGGTCACCCAAGTATGACATGAACCCTTGCTCTTGTTTAACAACATTATTTTTGGCTGTATATACATACAGATGTCGAGGCCTATGTGCGAACTTGCTTGGTTTGCTAACAAGACAAGGTAGAACAATAGCAACCAGCAGGTCTACTTGAGCCACTACCCATCCCCGAAAAACCATGGGAAAGTGTCTCAATGGACTTCATTGTAGTTCTACCAAAGTCAGAGGGATGTGGAGGCATCTTGGTGGTGGTCGACCAGTTCAGCAAGTATGACACTTTCATTCCAGCCTCTGCTGATTACAAGGTGGACGAAGCTGCTTGCTTGTTCTTTAAGAACGTAGTAAAGCTATGGGGTATACCAAAGAGCATCATCAGTGACAGAGACCCCCGCTTTACGGGTAAATTCTGGCGTGAACTATTCAAGTTACTGGGAACTGACCTAAACTTTTCAACAAGCTTCCATCCCCAAAGTGACGGACAGATCGAATGAGTTAATGCCTTGCTCGAGAAATACTTGAGGCACTACGTCAGTGCTCACCAGCGAGATTGGGCGAAGCTACTCGACGCTGCCCAATTCTCATACAGCCTCCAGAGGAGCGAGGCCACAAACAAGAGCCCCTTTGAGATTGTCATGGGACAACAGCTGCTTATGGCAAGTGCATTCCCCTCTCCCTACACTGGCAACAACTCGTCTGCCTTTAAGTTTACGAAAGAATGACACGAGGAAGCGGACATAACGAGGACTTGCCTTGACAAAGCGGCCAAGAGAATGAAACGATGGGCTGACACCAACGACACCTAAAGGACTACACAACAGGAGACATGGTGATGGTGAAACTGCTGCCCAACCAATTCAAGTCTCTACGCAAAGTTCACAAGGGCTTGGTAAGGAAATACGAAGGGCCATTTCATGTGGTCAAACGTGTAGGAAAGGCTGCCTACCAAGTCCAACTCCCTCCGAAGCTGAAGATCCATAATATCTTCCATGTAAGTCTTCTTAAGCCTTTTCATGGGGATGATGAGGATCCAAGTTAAAGCGAGTCCAAGCGCACACCAATAGTTGTGGTCACCGAATTTGACAAGGAGGTGGAGCAAATCCTTACTGATCGAGTGATCCGGAGAAGAGGAGTTTCTAACTACCACGAGTACTTGGTGAAATGAAAAGATCTGCCAAACCGAGAGGCTAGTTGGGAACGAGAGGACTAGCTTTGGCAATTTTCCGACCACATTCGACAATATAAGGCTGAAAATGCGACGAGGATGTCGCAGGATTAAGTGGGGGAGGGTGTCACGTGGACACCAAGTTTAGCCCATCCAGCAAGTGAGGAAACAAAGATTAGGGGCCAAATTAAGTCTCTTCGGGCTGCCAACATTACCTAACCCCTTAGCAGCCCAAATCCAGCAAGAGGAAGGTCCTAGAAGAGTCTTGAAGTGCCCCATCTAGAGACTTCTAACAAAGTCCAGTAAAGACACTCACCTAGAACCTTCTTGAATGATCCTCTTGGATGCTCTCTCTAGAACATTCATTATAAATATTCTAGATAGTCATTTGTAACCACACATTGAGGAGGTGGAGTAACTATAAATAGGCCTCTCCCCTCACTTGTAAACACACCTTTGTATACTCAATACAAGCTCACTTGCAAATCTCTCTTGTGCTTTCTCTTCCTTTTACAATTCCAAGTCCTTACTTGCTGCCCAACGCTTTCCGCTGATTCTCTCAAACTCTCCAAAGCTTACTTAGCTCATCTTCACACACAAGATCGACTAAGTGCCGCGCGGGTTAGCACATTCAAGACTACTTTTTGGAAAGTCGGTAGTCATAATGTCCTAAACCATTGAAAATTGTTTTGGACTTTTGCTTCTTTTTGAAAGTTGGTAATCACAAACACTTTTACTTAATTGACCGAAAGTTGTTTTGAATGTTTTATAGTTGGTTATCCTTGGCATGCTTTAGTTTTGGAAAGTCATCATATTGGCTCAATTTTGGACTATTGTGTAGGCTATCCTTCCATTTGATCTTTGGTGTTGGCCAATCCTTCATCTCTAACTAGATTTTCTAGATCATTAATATCAATTGGTTCATTAGGATCATCTAAAAAAATTTAATACATCATCATCATCAAGGACTAGATCTTTATTCTTGTAATATTGTACTAATTTAGTATACTGAGTCTTTATATTGAGATCAATGAACCAATTTTTGGCGAATACTTTGGACCTCCAATGTTGTATTTGTTGGATTTATGGAATCAAGTAATCCCAAATGTTTGGTCTAAGAAGATTAGTTTTGCAACAATTTTGACCGTACATAGTGATCATATGTCTTATTGGTTCAATTCCATTAATGAATTTTAGAGGTGAAGATTCTATGTTTAGATGAACATAAAATTCTTCATCTGCCATCAGTTGTAATCCAAGTGTTGTTATTTTTTTGCCTATTTAGTCAAATTGTTCTAGATCTATAAAAATGATTTGCATCAGCATTCCATAATCTATAAGCAATTACGGAGTCATTTCCAAGTCTTTAAACTTTTATGATTTGTAGAATTTTAGATCAATATTGACTTTGTAAATTGAGAAATCTAATTGGTAGGAGCATGTTGTCCTTTCTTTAGGTATGCTTTTGTATATAAGGAGTTGTAACTAATAACTTAGTCCTTTTCTTGGTGGATAATAGTTAGTTTCACACCAAGTTGTGATACCTCAATATGCTTCAAGAGTAGATACAATTGTTCTAAGAAATTTTTAAATTGTAATGAATATTTTTAAGTCGTTGTCCTTTTTGATTAATTGAAAATATTATGTTTTTACAATTTTGAAAATGGTGATAAAAAGTATTAGAAAATAAGAAGAATCAGTTGTGGTTAATTTCATTTATCTTAGTGAGAGATAAATATAGGGTTATATTTAGAGATGCATTCACGAGCTTTGAATATTCCAAAGCTAACTCACCCTTTGCTTTTTTAACTCTCATGTTTCATTCAAACTCACTAGGTTTTTTGTTGTCTCCTTGAGTGATTCTAGTTGGTTGATAAGATTATTAAGGCCATTAATATAGTCTTGTATTTTTGAATTTGAATTATAAAAATTTTGAATTTTACTATATACATATATGTTATCATCTTTTTGTTCTGGATTAAAACTAAAAGATGGTGCCAATAAAGTTTTGAAAACTTCTCTAGTAGTTATGGGGCTTTTTATAAGAGTGTTTTTTTTTTTTTTCATAACCATTAAGTTTTGTGCATTAGACATTCAAATTAGTGTTTGATGAATTAAAGTGTTTATAAAAAAATGTAATGCCTATATATTTTTTACATGCACCCAAAACTTGTAAATTATAATATCCCTTATGTACTACTTTAGGATATAGAGTGATTTGTTCTTAGACCTTGGATTATTTAAAAAATATTCCCAATAATATACTATTAAAAATGTAATAATAATTGTAATTGGCATTTTCAGATTTTATAAAGAAATATTTTACTAATGCATTCATGATATATGAAAAAATCAAAGGTTTTTATTTTGGCATTCTAATGATTATCTAGTATGCATTGCTAATCAAATTCTAATTTCTGCTTTATACATGTCTAAATGCTAAATTTGATTTCGGAGGAAAGAATTTGAGATGGAAACCTTCAATATTTATGAAGTTTTCCATTTTCCTGTAAAATAGGATAAAAATTGTTAGATTATGTAAGAAAATATTCAAAGGCTTAAATAATATATTTTGAGAAAATTTTTTCATAATCAAAGTAAAACTTATTTTTAATTTTTTTCTTGGAAATTTTTTGAATGATTGGAGGATCTTGTAAATGTTTTTAGATTTTTGTAAATTTTTTTTTTATAAATATTGGCTACCATAATCATCTATTGTAGAAAATTAAAGATTTTGTATTCTGACATGTCATCAATATTCTATTCATAGATGCAAGAGGCATTGAACTTGTATTGATTCAATGTGTTTAGTTTGTTTTCTATGTCATAATCTAGGACTGTAAGTCCAAATATGGGTTTTGGCAAGAAAATGTGGTTGATTTTGGATTTGGAAAGTTGTAATTGTGATTCAGAAGATTGTGGTTTAGAAGACTCTTGATTGATTTGTTTCCTAAAGTGTTGACTTCTTTTTTTTTTTTTTTGTAAAAGAAATGGTTCTAAATAGGCTAATTTTTATTTGATTTCTTGGATGAAGAAATTTTCTATTTTCTGATTTATATGGAGTTTGAGAGGTTAATATGTTCTGAAAATAAGGTGTTTGATTTTGTTAGTTTTAGGTTTAGTAAAGGTCTTTTGGATGGTAGTTTATTGGATTTGATTTTTTATTATGTTTAGTTAGGTTCCTATGGCATGAAGATGGGTGTTGGAGAAATTGTTTTGTTGGACGATCATTTTGGAAAGTTTTTTAAGAGTATCAAATTTTTGGGGCATTTTGTAAAGGGTTAGATCAATAAAGTTTTATTGATAGACCATCTTGACTTGGTTAAGAGGTGGATGTTTTAACTTTATAGTTGGGTCATTAGGGGTAATCCATTCTTTGGTTTTACTACGAGAAGTAATAAGGTTTGTAGAAGTTTTGAAAGGATATAAATAATTCATTTGAGATGCATTTTCGTCAAACCAATTAAAAAAACAACATATGTGCTTTAAGGTTTGAAAGAAACATGTAATAATCTTTTTGAATTTCTTGTCTTTTTTTAGAGAAAATTTTTAAAAAACAATTTTCTTTTAGTGTTATACGGTGTATATAAATCATCATGCAAAAGTTTTTTTTTTTTGTTATGTTTGAATTCTTTTTCTAAAATATGTAATTTATTTGTAATGTATTTTATGATGGCTGATGGGGTAGGTGAAGTGGGCGGTGGTTGTTCTTGAGGATTTATGTAGATGGGGTAAGAGATATTTGTATGGTAATTTGCTATTTAGGAAGATGTGCTAGATATGTTTAAGGTGAAAAATCTTGGAAGTTGTGAGGGTTTTGAGGCAAATTTATTGTATAAGGGATGATAGATACATGTCCTAGATTTATTGTAGAAGATATGGAAACTCAATCTATGGATCTAAAATTTACAAATCTTTTATTGAAAGGCAAAACTACCTTTTCATCTTGGAATTAGTCTATTTTGAAAATTTTTGTGTTTAGCTCAATCTATCTTGGTGATTTGAGTTTAACTACTCCTTGTAAGATCTAGTCTTTAGGAACGGTTATGTTTTTCCATTGGATGAATTTTGAGATAATGATATTTGAACGAGAAAGGTTTGTTTGGGTATCCCTAAAGACTACTAAATAGAGGTGTTCATAAGGGATTTAAAGCCTACTTATACTAGGCCAATATAAATGTACTTATAATGCTTATTTTGGTGATTTTAAAGAGATTTTTGAGAAAAAAGATGAATAGTTTCAAAAGATTTTGTAAGTTATACATCTCTTTGTTCAATTTTAATTGTAAAATCATTTTTGAAAAAATTATATTGTGAAAGTTTGTAAATTTGATCTTTTTGGACTTTCAGAATGTCCCAGTCATCAATACTTCTATTGAATTCTTCTATGATTATCTCCTTAGTGTTGGCTATTTTAGGAGTTTTAGAAAATTTTGAAGTAGAAGATTTATAATAAGAAGTAGTTTTATGGAGAATTGGGGAAAGAAACATGTAATAATCTTTTTAAATTTCTTTTGTCTTTTTTAGAAAATTTTTTTGAAAAACCAATTTCTTTTTTCAGTATTATATGGTACTTAAAAATCATCATATAAAAGTTTTTTGTTAAGTTCAAATTCTTTTTCTAAAATATAAGTGAAGTGGGAGGTACTTGTTCTTAAGAATTTATGTAGATGGGGTAAGGGATGTTTGTATGGTAATTTTTTATTAAGAAAGATGTGCTAGGTATGTTTGAAGTGAAAAATCTTAAAAGTTGTAAGGGTTTTGAAGGCAAATTTATTGTAAAATGGATGATGGATACATGTCCTAGATTTACTCATATGTTTTTTTGACTAGTTTGAAACATTTAATAATCGAAGATGACTCTAATGCCAATATGGGCACACACCAACACAATTAAAGCTCTTTATTAATTGCATAATGGTATTGGTACAAAAAGATATATTATTGATGAGCAATCTTCTCAATTATGACATAAAAGAATAGGTTATATCTCTTAAAAGAGGATAAAAAGGCTTGTAAATGATGGAGTTTTAACAACGCTTGATTTTACAGATTTTGACACTTATGTGGATTGCATAAAGGGTAAGTAAACCAACAAGAACACTAAAAGTGCCAAGAAAAGTTCATAAATTCTTAAGATTATATATATATAAATTTGTGGACCATTTTTCACTCCTTGTCTTTATGGTCAAAAATATTTTATCTCATTCATTGATGACCATACAAGATTTACGTATCTCTATTTATTGTTTGATAAAGTTAAAGCATTTGATACTTTCAAAACATATAAGGCTAAATTAAAGAAATAGAAGGATAAAAGGATTAAAATTGTAAGATTTGACAAGGGTTGAGAGTATTATAGGAGGTACACAAAAATGGGACAACTAAAAGGTCCATTTGCTAAATTCCTTGAAGAAAAAGGTATTATTGCACAATATACTATTACAAAACAACTCAATAAAGTGGTATAGTTGAAAGAAGAAACCACACATTTATGGACATAGTGAGAAGCATGTCGATAATTTTAGTCTCCCATTAAGTTTATAGAGTGAAATCTTAAAAACTATAATATATGTCTTAAATAGGGTTATATTGAAGGTTATTCCTGAAATACCATTTGAATTATGGAATGGTTGAAAACTAAGTTTGTGACATATGCATGTATAGGGTTGTCTTACTGAAATTAGGGTTTACAATCCTTAATTAAAGAAATTAGATCTGAGGACAATTATAAGCTATGCATTAAACTCTAAAGGATTTAAATTTTATTGTCTTTCAAGTACACCTAGAATTCTTAAAGTCTAAAATGTAAAATTTTTTAAGGATTTTGAAATTTGTGGGAGTGGGTTTCCTTGAAATGTGGAATTTGAGGAAAATAAGGATTCTACTGAAGTTCTTATAAACTTCAGAGGTTTAGTTGTTTAAGAAGATTCACATGATAATATTAAAGAAAAATTAATTAAGAGTCAAGTGTCCAATGCAATACAGGCAAATGTGAAACCTATGGTACATAAAGCACATAATGAAAATCCATAAAATGAAGGGTTTAAGAGATCCTCAAGACTAAGGGGACCTAGAATTCCTGATAACCACCTTATATACCTATAAGAGATTGATATCAATCATAAAGATGATCCTTGCATGTTTTTACAAGCCATGAATGGTAAAAAGTTTGAATTGTGGTATAATTCCTTGAAGGAAGAAATGAAATTTATAACTACTAATCAAGTTTGGGACCTTGTTAAATTGCTAGAACGAGCTGTACCTATTGACTGCAAATAGGTTCATAAAATCAAATGAGACTTTTTTGGCAATATTGAAAGATATAAATTAAACTTGTGGCTAGAGGTTTCACTCAAAAGTAAGTCATTGGCTACCATAAAACCTTTTTTTTTAGTTTCAAAGAAGGATTTATTTAGAATTATCATGACTTTAACAACTCATTTTGATTTAAAACTATATCAAATGGATGTGAAAATTACTATTTTGAATAGGAATCTTAAGGAAGAGATTTACATGAGTTAGCTTAAAGATTTTAGTACTAATAAAGAGAGTCACCTAGTATACAAGTTTAAGAAATCCATATATGGGCTCAAGCAAGCCTTTTGATAGTGATATATAAAATTCTATTATATCATAGTCTCATATGACTTTAAAGAAAATATTACGGATTAATGTATATATCTTAAGGTTAATGGGAGCAAATTTATTATTTTAATCCTATATATGGATGATATTTTACTTGTATGCAATAACTTAGGATTGCTACATAAGACAAAGGAATTTCTCTTGTAAAACTTTGAATAAAGGATATGGGTGAAGCTTCTTATGTCATTGGTATAGAAATTCACAAAGAAAGATTTCAATAGATGTTAGAACTATCTTAGAAGACCTACATTAAAAAGGTTTCAAAGAGATTTAAGATGCAAAATTATTCTGTCATTATAAGACTTATAGTCAAAAGGGACAAATTCAGTCTTACATAATGTCCTAAGAATGACTTGGAGTGAGATGAACTGAAGTGCATATCATATGCATAAACAATTGGTAGCTTTATGTATACATAGATCTATATTAGACTTGACATTACACTTATAATAAGAATATTAGAGAGTTTTTAAAGTAATCTTAGGCAAGAACATTGGAAATCTACCAAAAAGGTTATAAGGTATTTACAAAGAACTAAGAACTATAAACTTATATAGACATACCAACCATTTATAGATGGTCAGTTATTTAGATGCTAATTTTGATGGTTATATAGACAGTAAAAAGTCTATTACTAGATACATTTTTATGCCTGCTGAAGGTGTTGTGTCTTGGAAAAGCATTAAGTAAATTGTTATTGCTTCTTTTACTATGGAAGCGAAATTCATTGTGTACTATAAGACATAACACATACTTTATGGTTAAGGAACTTTATCTTAAGGCTGCAAATTATGGATTTTATTTCTAAATTACTAAAGATATACTGTTATAATTTAATTGCAGTGTTCTTTTCAAAGAATAATAAAAGTGAAAGTCAAAACAAGATATTAATATAAAGTATTTAGTTGTTGGAAATCATATTCAAGAGCATGCAATTGTAATAAAACATATCAATACTCAACTTATAGTTATCGATTCTATGATTAAAATATTGTTGGTTAAGTCATATAAAGATCATGTTGAGTATATGAAACTTGTTAGCTCTACTTAAGTTTTTAGTGTTCTTTGATGATTTAGCATTTTGGAGACCTTTTGGTTATTTGCAAATAAAATTTTATTTTGTACAAATAAAAAATATTTGTATAAAGTTTACCAAGGATCTTAGTGGAATGAAGCCTAAAACTTTTTTATTTAATAAAATCTTGTCTCAATAAAGTGTTTAATTAGAAATTTACTAACATTGTGATACATGGAAGGAAATGTTTTCAACAATGTTGCATAACTACCATGATTCATGTGTAGAAATTTCTAGTTAAGCAAAATTTAGTTTTAGATTAGTTTGTATTAATGATATAAGTAATGACCATTGTTAAGGGTATCACTTGTTTGGAATCATGCTGGCCAAGTGGAAGAATGTTGAAATTATCCTTGAAGTAGCCCATATGATTAAAGATAAATACAAAATATTTATTTTTTATGGTGATACTTAAAAGATAATTACCCAATTATCATAATTCTTGAAGGTTAACTAATTTGAGTTTAAATTTGTTACAACCACTTGGAAGTTGGATGATGATTAATGATTGACATGGTCCTTCTCCTAGCCCATAAAAAAGAAGCCTATAAACCTTTAATGTATGCTTTTAAAAAATATTAGGTTATAGGCTAAAAGGCTTAGTTAGTACCACAAAATCTTTACTTTTGTAATTGCAAGTCTATCTTTATTAATAAATATAACTAGAGGTACATCTTCCATTGAATTTAATTAAGGCTTACTGCTAATTTATATTCTTACACAAAATTCAACTTAATTGGATTATGAATCAATGTTTATCCAAACAAATTTACCAAAACTATTACAGATAAGAGAATAAAATATTATCAAAATTCAAAAGCCTTGATTTTAAATCAAAAACCTACTCTTGCAAATTACCAAAATACAATTCAATTGTCCACAATAAAGATATATATATCCTTTAACTACTGACCAAAAATTAACTCAATTGGACCATAATCAACCTTCTAATTGCATAATTAATCAAAACTGCATATAGAAAAATGCCCAAAATGCAAACCTATGAAATTGTAAAAAAAATCTATAATTATAGTATCCAAAACACAATCTCTACTATTTAGAATCAAGAACAAGACATCCTCTATTAGTTGGCTAAGTTTTAACTTGATTAGACTTTATTTGACTTTTTAATGGTAAGATATAAAAACATTACCTCTAACTAAAAAATTGTAATAGTTACTTAACTCTCTTTTCTCTCTTTTTCTAGCCTCTTTGTCTTTCTTTCTATTTTTTTTTTTTTTTGTTTTCAATTAGGTTCAATAGTCAAAAAAGGGTACGCTTATTAGGTGTTTTTGGGTTATGGGCCAAAAACAAATACATTTTGACTCTATATCTATAACAATTGGACTCCTACATTACATAAACAGGAACTAATGAACCTTATAATTGTCTCCTTCCTAACTATATAGAGGTATTGGTCATCTTAACCAATGAACAACACAAGTCAAACTTTCCTTTTGGCAATGTCTTTATTAACATATCAACAACATTACTATTCATATGAATCTTTTCCAGTACCAACTATTTAGAATCAAGAACATTATGTATATGAAAAGTTGATTTCTTAACATAATGGATTGCACTCTAACTGTCATAATACAACATATACTTTGGTTGTTTAAAACTAAGCTCTTTTGTGAAACTTTTTATCCAAAGCAACTTTTTGGACTTTTCAGTTATATCAATGAACTTTGCCTTTATAGTAGATAATGCAACATATTTTTGCAAACAAGATTGCTAACTAAGTGTTCTCTCTGCAAGAGTAATCAAATAACTAAAGTAGACTTTTTAAAATCAATGTTATCTACCATATTTAAATCTATGTACTTAATAAGGGTAAACTCATTACAACTAAAACAAATTCTTAAATCAATAAAACCTCATAAATATCTTAATATCCATTTTACTGCATTCTAATACTCCATACTAAGATTTGAAAAGAACTGATTAATTGTGCCAATTGTATGAGTTATATCAGACCTTGTGCATATTATTACATACATTAGATTGCCTATAATTGATGCATAAGGAACTCTTTGTATCTTTTCCTTGTTTTTCTTTGTGAAAGGACATTGGTTAACAATAATCTAAAATATATAGCAAGAGGAATGCTTACCATTTTAGCTTTATCCATATTAACATCCTCTATCACTTATCTAAGTTTAAACTTGATCAAACATTGTTTAACCTTCCAACAGTAAGATGTAAGAACACTTTAAGCTGAAAAATTACAATAGTCACCCAATTCTTTTTAATCTATTTTTGTAGCCTTTTTGTCTTTCTTTTTCTTTTTAATTTGATTTTTAGCAGCCAAAAAGGGTTATTCATACTCTCATTAAGTGTTTGTAAGTTATGGGCCAAAAATAAATACATTTGAATTCTATCTCCACAACAATTGGACTCTTATATTATACAGGAAGGAACCAATTAGCCAAATAAACATAATCCAATACCTTAGATTTGATAAGACATGTTAAGGCAATTCTCAAACTTTCTAATGCAACTCTTGTAAGAAAAATAAAGAATTGAAAATAATAAATTGATTTAATGAAAACTATACATCTAGCCATATTGATTAATAATTTCTTATAACTATAAAAGTAAATAGTTTTTTAACTAATTACTTTGTACTTCTTATGAAGTATAATATTGATAGTTTATAAGTTTTCTTATATAAGTTAGACTATGACCCTTTTATTACTATTTTTATGGCTTTTTCCCAACAAGATAAGCCATTTGATATTCCCAAAATGAAATATTCCAATTTAATATTAATTAAGAATGACTTAATAATTATCAAAAATATCTAAATTATCATAATTAACCTCACTTAATTTTCATTAAGAATGACTTAGTTGTTATTAATAATAGCTTAATTATCATAATTAGTCTTTCTTAATGTTTATTAAGAATAACTTAATTATTATTAACAATAATATAATTATCATTAACAATGGATAATTACAACTTACTTATCACTTTAAATAATATTTATTCTTTTTTCAGTTGACCATTTAAGAAATATTATAACTATCAAAATATATTATAACATTCTCTCATTTACTACATATAAAGCTAAATATGTGATATCCTTATTTATGGCCATGAATTGAACTATTCATATAAGCTAATATATTTAAATAAAAACTTTTATATACAAATCATAGCAGTTATGCTACATTCTTTTGTAAACATTTTCTTCCATATATCACAATGCTAATAAATTCCTAATTAAACACTTTATAAAATGAAAAATACTTTAGTTCTTAGTCTATTTAGGTCCCGAATAAACTATGCATAAATAAATTTTATATGCATGAAATTAGTCTTCATTTGCAAATAACCAAAAGGTCTTCCATAAAGTCATGACATTAAAGAACATAGTTTTAAAAGAAACTAACTAAAGTTGACTACTCTTATATGCTTAACATGATCCTTACATGACTTAGTTAACAATCCTTTAATCATAGGATTAACAACCATAAGTTGAGTAATAATAAACTCTATAACAATTACTTGTTCTTTAACATAATTTCTAACAATTAAATACTTTACATTGATATGCTTGTTTCAACTTCCACTTTTATTGTTTTCTAAAAGAAACATTGTAGCTGAATTATCACAATATATCTTAAGTGGTCTAGAAATAAAATCCATAATGTACAATCTTATGATAAAATTTATTAACCATAAAGCCTATATAATAGCCTTTTGGCAAATTATAAATTCTATTTTTATAGTGAAAGAAGCAATAATGATTTGATTGATACTTCTTTAAGATATAATAGTTTCAGTAAGTATGAAAATATATCTAATAGTAGACTTTCTACTATTTATGTAACCAATAAAATTAGTATGTGAATACCTAACCGTTTCCAAGTAGTAATTATATTTGGATGTAAGCATGTAGTCCTTAGTTCCTTATAGATACCGCATAACCTTTTTGACAACTTTCCAATGATTTTGCCTAAGATTACTTTGGTAATTTTTAACATTTCTACTACAAATGCAATAATAGGTCTTGAACAAACTTATGTATATATAAAATTACCAATTATAGATGCATATAATATGTGTTTCATATTTTCTCTTTCTAAGTCATTATGAGGACATTAAGTGAGATTGAATTTGTCCCCTTGGATTATAAATGCTATATTGAAAGAATAACTTTCCATTCTAAACCTCTCTAAAACTTTTTTAGTGTATGCCTTTTAAGATAGTCCTACCATTTGTTGGGATATATCTTTATAAATTTTTATGTAGTGACATATGAAGTTTCACCCTTATCCTTCATTTTAAAGTTTTGAGAGAGAAATTTCTCACTTTTATATAACAACCCTAAATCATTACATGCAAGTAAAATATCATTCATACATAAGACTAAAATAATGTATTTGCTCCTATCAACCTTAAGTTATATATATTGATCCATAATATTCTCTTTAAAATTATATGAAATTATCATATTGTGAAATTTAATATACTATTGTTGGGAGACTTATTTAAGCCCATATATGGATTTTTTAAACTTATATGCTAGGTGACTTCTTTTATTAGCAATGAAACTTTTAGGTTTACTCAAATATACCTTTTCCTCAAGATCCTTATTTAGGAAAGTTGTTTTCACATCTATTTGATGTAACTCTAAGTCAAAATGAACTACTAAAATCATGATTGCTTTGAATCAATCCTTCTCTGAGACTAAAGAAAAGGTTTTATGATAGTTAATACCCTTTTCTGAGTGAAACTTTGGTCTACAAGTCTAGCTTTGAATCATTCAACATTACCAGATGAGTCTTTTTTACTTTTATAGTCCCATTTGTAGCTTATAGCTATAACTCCTTTTAGTAATTCAACAAGCTCCCAAACTTGATTATTTACTATAAATTTCATGTCTTCTTTTATGGAATTAAACCATAATTCAAAATTTTCACATTTTATGGTTTGTGAAAATGTCTTAAGATCATCTCTAAGATTGATATTAATATCTTAAAGATATACTATATAGTCATCAGGAATTCTAGATTTTCATATTTGTTTTGGATCTTTTCAGCCCTTCATTTTGTAGTTTATATTCCATAACTTAGATATTGACTTGTTTTATATTGGACATTTGATTTTGAATTGGTTATCCTTCATTATTATGTAAATTTTCTTGAACAACCAAATTTCTAGAGTTTATAGGGTATTTAATTGAGTTTATACTTTCTTAAAATTAAACTTTACGAAGGAACTCTCACACATTAAACTTAAAATTCTCAAAAAAAATTTACATTCTTAACTTCAATAATTTCATGTGTATTTAAAAACTAGTAAAATCAATATCCCTCAGAGTTTACCATATAGCTAATAAAATAACTGCTAGTTGTCCTTAAATTTAATTTCTTTAAATAAGTATTATAAATCCTTATTTTAGCAAAACAACCCTATACATGTATATGCCTTAAACTTGGTTTTCATCCATTTCATAACTCAATGGGAGTCTTAGGAACAACCTTTTAAAGAACCCTATTTAAAACATACATTGTAATTTCAAGGCTTCACTCCATAAACTTAATGTGAGATTAAAATTATTGATCATGTTTCTCATCATGTTCATAATTATTTAGTTCCTTCTTTCAGTTACACTATTTTGTTAAGGTGTATTTGGTGTGGTATATTATGTAATAATACTCTCTTGATCAAGGAAATTTGCAAAATGAACCTTTTATTTTCCCCATGTCTATGTACTTTTCAAAATATTCTTCATCCTTATTAGATCGTACAATTTTAATTTTTTATTCTTATATTTCTCTACTTTGACTTTATATGTTTTAAAATCATTTAGTGCTTTAATTTTATTAAACAATAAGTAAAGATAAATAAATCTTTTATGATCATTAGTGAATGAGATAAAATATCTCTTACCATTAAAATAGGGAGTGAAAAATGGTCTATAAATATCCATGTGCATAATCTTAAAAATTTTTAAACTTCTCTTGGCACCTTCAGTGCTATTGTTGGTTTGCTTACCCTTTACATAATCCACACAAGTACTAAAATCCATGAAGTGAAAAGTTGTTAAAACTTTGTCCTTTACTAGTCTCTTTATTCTCTTAAAAGAGATATGATCTAATTTTTTTATGTCATAATAAGGAAGATTGTTTATTAGCAATACATCTTTTTATGTCAATAATGTCAGGTAATGTAACATTGCATTCTTGAGTAGGGTCTATATCAAATTTATACAAATTATCTACCAAATAACCAAAATCAATGATATTTTTATTATGCAAAATATTGAAAATTGAGTTCTCAAAGACAAATTTATAACTTATATATGCTAATTTAGAAATAGAAACCAAAATTCTTGAGAATAATAGACCATAAAAGGTGTTTTCTAAGCCTAACATAAAACCAAATTTTAAAATTAAATGATAAGTTCTTATAACTTCAACATGAGAGCACATATGATTTTCTAAATAAATGCCTTGCTCACTTTCCTTTGGCTTCCTTAGGTTAGAAAGCCCCAAATAGTATTAGCAACATGGATTGTAATACCATAATCAATTCACCATGTATAACTTGGAATATTAATTAAAAAAAATTGATGACATATGAAGAACACAAAAATAGTTTTCTTTTCTAGCCATACGTTATACTTAAGACAAGTCTTTTTCATATGTCCTTGTTTCTAGTAGAAGAAATATACACTTTTGTTGTCAGATTTCTTCATTAACACCTTTGCATATTTCTTCCAAGATGAAACACTTTTACCCTTCTTTCCATTAGTCTTTTCTCTAGTCATAAGATGGGCACTTTTAAGATTCTTGTGTTTCATTTTTTCTTCTTATTGATCACATATAGTCAGAATCTCATTGATAAACCATTTTTCCTTATATGTGTTTTAAGATATTTTAAATAATGTATATGTAAAAGAAAGAGAATTTAGGATAAAATGTACTAAAAAGGTTTCAGATATGTCAATTTTTAAGGACTTAAGTTAAGAAGCAATGTTTCTCATTTTCATAATGTGCTCATGCACACTTTTAGAACTATATAAAATCTTTCCTAAAAGTTTCTTTATTAGGATGCTGGCCAATATCTTATCAGATTTCACAAATTATTTCTTAATAACTTTCATAAAATTTTTGGCTCTCCCTTTTAGGAATAAAGGCCCCTTATGCTTTTATTGATATAAGTCTTAATGAGCATTAAGTTCAAGCAATTTGATCGCTTCCACTTATCATAAGCAACTTTTTCAGTTAATATACTTGATTCTGTGGAAAAATACGTGGTTGATCTACTCAAAAGGCCAAATCCATATCCGTGCACCTTAAAGTCAAAAGGTCTTTTCTTTTCCGTTTATAAAATTGTCACTAAATAACATTGGAATACAAATAAGATCATTAAAAAAAGTAATAAGAATAACTACATTAACCAAGAACACATACATTAATGCTATAAAACTAATGAACCATGAAAAAAAATATAAATTCAAACCTTCTTATAGGTAAAAGTCACTATATGTATTGAATTTATATATACAATATAATAAAACTAATAAATTAAACATTAAACTTACAAAAGTTTTATGCCTGTGGCATAAGAAAATTTATTTTTTAATGTCTAATTTATCATCTTATTTCAATTAATTCAATAAAATAAATACCTCTCTATGGGACAAAGTAATTTATTTTAAAGAATTAATCACAATTCTTATATGTCATTTATAGTTTAGTTACTATATTTTTATGTGATTTTTTTTTCTTGAAAATGACTAATATCACAATAATTCGAAATGTTATGGGTATGTTTAAATTAAAATGATATTCCTTATAATGGCATTCATAAGACTAAAATATAATATACACATGATAAATATCAAAAAATAGTTCATGAATTTTTTTAATCTATTAAGTTTGCATAAATAATTTTGTCTGTTAAGAATATTAACAGTCCTTCAAAAAAGTCAACAAAAATTAGCAAGTCACTTTGTATCATTAAAACCATATATATATGACATGATATGTCCTCCTTTTAGCATTAAACCACTTATACATGCTTAAAGATTAACACATGTATGCATATTATCATCATGTTACATGCCCTTTTTCCTACTTGTAGACATTTGCTACTTAAAAAAAAATGCTTAATAAGTACAAATCTGAGTAAAATGATATGACATGGATAACCTTTAAAAAGACTCAAAATCCTTTAGAAACTCCAATTCGTCAACTAAAGGAAACATATAAATAATGATACACACATCATCTTTGATTGTAATTAATATAACTAAAGAATTAGGCTATGATACCATATGTAAGAAAAATAAAAAAACTAAAAGCAATAGATTAATTTAACAGAAACAATACCTTTGGTCATGTTGATCAATAATTTCCTATAACTACAAAAGTAAAATTTTGAAGTAATCTTCTGGCCTATTACCTTATACTTTTCATGAAACATAATGTTGATAGTTCATAAGCTTTTTTATATAGGTTAGGCTAGGGATCCTTCTGTTATTACCTTTATAGCTTTATTTATCAAGATAAACCCTTTGATATTCCTAAAATGAAATATTCCTAATTTAATATTCATTAAGAATGACTTAATAGTCATTAATAACAACTTAATTATCATAATTAGCCACTTAATTTTCATTGAAAATGACGTAATAGTCATGCATAAGGACTTAATTATCATAATTAACCCAATTTTCATTAAAAATGGTTTAATTAACAGTAACAGTAACTTAATTACTATTAATAATGAATAATTATAATTTAATTATTATTTTAAATAATATTTATTCCTTTTTCATGTGGACCATATAAGAAATATTATATGCATTAAAAGATATTATAACAACTCTACCATAAGCCATGACCAACCCTTAAATGTTAAGTTTGATACCACCAACATATCTATAGTAGGTATAAATACATAACCAAAAACATGTGTAACTAATAAAGAATAAGAAAGAAATATTATTATTATTTAGAATTTTAATAATATCTTGTATTAATAATAATATTTACCTTATTAAGAGATTTTATTATATTAGTATTATATTATTTAGGATACTTTTCAATTTAATAGAGCTATTATCTTATTTATTATTTCTAATTTAATTAGTTGTCAACTCTATATAAATATTATGTAGTGTCATTTTATAAAAAGATTGCTTATTATTATTGAAATTGAATATTGAGTTTAGACAAGGGTTCTTAGTTTGTGCATGGATTCCTGCATTTTTACAGGTTGATTCCCATTGTTTTATATTTTTTGAGTGGATTACTATATTAGTTGCATGCATTTTCTTATTTGTCCCAAATCAATTTTATTATTAGAGTAAATATCAATCTAAGAATACCACACACAAAAACCTCTAGATCCTATTTCCACTGTTGCTACCACACATAAAAAGTGAAAAATAGCCAAAGAAAAAAAAATGATAGCTACTATTCTAGAAAAACAAATTTGGTATGTTGAAAAAAGGCTACAAAGCTCTACTTTTCATACCAAATATCTACTTTCTCTTTTAGATCAAGTTAAAGTTTAATTGTCATGTGTAAAATAGTCAAATATAATGTCAATTGCTCTCCATCTATTAAGGAATGCATTCATTAGGCATCAATTCTTTTGACATTACAATATTGATGTAAGATATTTGTTATTGTATATTTTAGTGAGATAATGAAAATAATTGTCCTAAATATTTTTTCTTATGATGAAGTGATATCTTTCAGGAGATTGTATCATTGTTTGAAGAATTTTTTGATTACGCTAATCACTCATTTTAGCAAGTAAATCTCAATTTTTGAAACTTTTGTTAGGGTTTAATATTATTACATGATGTTAGATCTTAAATGCGATGCATTGATAGTTAAGATACTTTATCACTTTCTCAATGGTATAAGGGATTACAACCCATTGAGAGTTTTTATATTTAGGAGAGAAATTATGATTTTTAAGTTAAAGAATTATGCATATATCTCTCATGAATTACTTTTCCTACTATTATATAAGGTGAAGAAGATTCACGCAAAGTTATTTCTTATTGCTTATAAGTTAGGAGAAAAAGTGCTTATATGTTGTACTTTAATATTAAACTTTACTTACATATTGTGACATCTTTAATGTATATTTGAATGATTAAAATGATATAGTTGCTACATTATGGTATGATATACTTGATATTGAATAGCAAATTAATGTTCATATTGGTAAAAATAAGGTTAAAAAATATGTCATTGTAAAAAAGTTAATCTAGTAATTTAATACAATATGCAAATGAATTTGTCAATATCAAAATTTTTGGATTTAACATCCAATGATCTTTTCATTCCTACTGAAGATGTGTCAGAAATACCATAGTTAAAACTATTAGTCGATAGTGTTTTATTAGTTAAAGTTGTTCAAACTAATTAGGCAACATCAATAGAAGTAGCTTTGCTTAAAGAAGTTGATTTGGTGGCTAACAACATTGTCACTACTCAATCTTCTCCATTAGTCTTGGTCAATGGAAAAGATGTGAATAATAATGTTATACAAGTTATTGAAGTAGTTGATTTTATGGTGTTTGCTATGGTCCAACCAAAGTTAAACTTCGAAGATAAATTTTTCAAGCACAATATTAGTTATATCTTACTCTTCAATATTTTAAAATTCGAAGTCATTTTTTTCTTAACTAAAAGAGAATGATGGAGCATAAGAAAGAAATATTCTTATTAGTTAGAATTTCAATGATATCTCATATTAATAATAATATTTACTTTATTAAGAAATTTTATTATATTAGATATTATATATATTATTTAGGATATTTTCTTATTCAATAAAGATATTATTATATTTTTTATTTATTTTTATTGTTTCTTATTTAATCATTAACTATTTCTATATAAATATGGCTTAATGTTATTTCATAAGGAGACTACTTATAATTATTGAAATTGAATATTAAGTTTAATAGAGTATTCTTAGTTTGTGAGTTAATTCTTGCATTTTTATGGGTAAATTTCCATTGTTTTCTATCTTTTTAGTGGATTCTCATGTTAGTTTCTTATCTTTTCTTGCTTGTTCTACATCAGCAGCAATATTAAACTTACATGTATCATTAGCCAAGAGTAGAACTATCACTAGATTATGGGGCCAGGTCAGACAATTAAGTTTTTTTTTTTTTTTTTTGGTTTTTTAATATAAAAAAACAAAGATATTATGAAAATTTGATATTCAGCTAATAACAGCAACCATCACTCTCTTAATTCAGAAGAAAAAATCACAAAATATATTGGTTTACTGGTTATGTCTGACGGCTCACCGTCGTCATTAGACCATAAATGATAATTGGATTGAATTGGAGAAATAAAAAAGAAATAAAGATACAGAAGTGTCCTCCAATACCTCATAAGCCCAGAAATTACGTGTAACACAGGGATCCTTAACCCATGCAATAACATAGATAAGATTGAATGAACAACAAAAGTGAATAAAATGGTTCATTAGAATCAATTTTGAAGTGGAGTATACTAAAAATAAAAGGGCCGAGGTGTACCTAAGAGGACAAGGAAAAGGCAGATTGTTCATCGAAGAAAGGGTCAGCAATGACGATGAATTTGCTCTTTTTGTTTTTTGTTTTTTTCTTTTCTCCTTTGGCTAGTGCTATTTCTTTGATGGTGGTAAACAGACCATTTGACTTGCTGCTACTGGTGTTGGTAGTGATGACCATAACTCTCTTTTAGATGATACCGCAGGAAATTGCAAAGGGTGCCGTGGAGTTACGGCAGTTCAAATTCTGGCAGTAGTTTCATAATCTCTTCATTCCTTCTCTTTGACATAACTCTTCTTTTTTAATCTTAAATGGATTTCTCCGCGAACCATAACTCTTGAGTAAATTGATGCAGTAAATGTGTTATTGGAGTCACTTTAACTTCTAGCACGTTCATGTAATTATATTGATCCTTTTTCTCTTTTTCTTGGACACAATTATCCTTCCCCTTTAATGGCGTAGAACTTACTCTCACGTTTTGAAATTCTACATTGGATGGAACTTTGCCAGAATGCTCGGGCGTGCCACAGATGCAGGAGAGGAAATATAATAAAAAAAATCTTTTAGATTTGCTTACTCATTAATAATAATAATTATTATTATTATTATTATTGTTTACAGATGCTGCTAAACGATCCTTAAATAAATTGTTTAATGATTTTGAAATTTTACATTGGATGCAAGGGAGGAAACATAACAAAAAGACTTTTAGATTTCCTTACTCGTTATTGTTATTATTAATTATCATTGTTGTTTAAAGTTGTTAATAAACAATCCTTAAATAAATTGTTCAATGATAAGAATACAAAGAGACATGAAATAAAATATATAAAAAAGCATGAGAAGCATGCCACTTTGCATACCCACGTTATAAGAGTAAATATATCATATAGATGGTTATTGAAGCATCATTGCAGTTTCTATTTTTCTTCTCAAAATTCATAAATAAATTGAAAAAAATAATAAGAAATTTGATTCGTGTGCCCATTTTTCCACATAGTTGCAAACCAAATATACAATTTTAAATTATAATTTAATGCATTGTAATAATTTTTATCACACATTGTAAAAATTTTCTAAAAATCAATGTTAAATTTGAAATTCATGATAAATAGATAAAAAAATATGTGATTCTTGTTTAGTGCATTAAAGTAACTTTCAATAAAAAATATCTGAATTTTTTAAAATTCATTTTACTTTTGAAAAATTCATGACAAATTCTACGAATATGAAATAATGATTATTTTTGCACATGACTTCTAGTCTTTTGATCTATCAAATATTTTAATCATATATTATAATTAATTACATCAAGATATTATCAGATATTATTAAAAATAAAATTTATATTTTCAATTTAACCATAAATTGTACAATACAAAAAGATATTTTTTGAACCCTAAATTTATAATTTTATAATATAATACTAGATGCTATCATTATTAATTTTGAATGAAAAAGGTTATTATCAAAAGTATGTAGATAATTTCAATGAAACAAAAATTTTCAAATATACAATTAATATTCATCAAATTTTATGGTATTTCAATAAAAAGCATTAAGGAGTTAAAAGGTGTATCAAATAATTTTTATGACCTAAGAACAACAAAGAAATCTAAATTATGGGTCCAAACAATTTATTTGTACGACCATTTATCTTTGTGATTTTGAACTATTTATGTATAAGGTTTAATGTGTTAAAATGGATAGATGATAAAACAAGGAAACTTTTGAAGAATCAATTTATCATATGAATTTTCAAAGAAAAAAGTTGTTTTTAGAAATTTTGATAATGATTGAATAAAAATAATTCTTACACATAAACTTATAATTTAAAATTTTAAAACTAATATATGAAAAAAAATATTTTAAAAAGGTTTGACACAATTTATTATGAATTTTAAATTGTAGAATTGATTTTCAAAACATTCTTTCTTTATATTTTGAAATTTCTTTATTATTCTCCTTAACTCCCAATGGAAAAAATAACTTTGTTAGGCTTAGGACCCTTTCAAAATACTATATATAAATTTTGGACCAAATGAGAACTTTTAGAACTTGATGACTAAATGAAAACTAACTCTAAATTTTAGGGGCTAAATTTATGATTGATATATTTATAAAATAATAAGATATTGATTATTGAGAGAGTGTTATTAGATTCTTATAGAATATTTTTAATCAATGGATCTAATTGCCAATAAGTAAAACCAAAAAAGTTTTTAGCCTAAATTAGAGATTATAACATAAATGCAAAGTTACAAAAGCACCAAACATTATCGTGTGCTTGATGCATTTAATTAAGGGCTTAGGATATAAAAATCTTGGTAGCTCATACAAATTGACAAGTCAACACAAATTGATAAGTCAACTTAGTTTTTCTTCTTTTACATTTTTTGGCAAGGTCGTTTCCTTACTCTTATAAATATTTATTTTATATTATTTTTATTTTTATCAGCTTCAAAGGTAATAAATAAGTGTTACAATACACCTCTAATGGTGATTAGTGTCTTCTCTCAATAGTAGAACTTAAGTGGGATGGCTGACGTGATGGCTACCAATTTTTTAGGGTATCTATTTCATTTCATGTCTTATTTTGTTTTTGGCTTTCTCCATTTTGCTTTTGGTCTTATCTATTTTGTTGAGGTTTAAAATGTTTATTTCCACTAAACACTTATTTCCCCTAGCTTACACCTTTCACCCCTTTCTCTTTTGATATCTCTTATCTTATTTAACTTGTATCCTACCTACCTAACTGCAACTATTATCCACTTACCCCATTTACTTGCCTAAGCTTTAAGACCATGTTGTTTCCCCTAAAACATTAAATGGAGGGGGGAAACATCATGGATCTAATAAAATAAATCCAAAACTTTTAATGAAAGGAATACATTTTAAAGTTGGAAACTAACCCTATTCAAATGCAAAAAGTCACAAGAGCAATGTTAGTGGGTAAAATCATGTCAACCAAGTAGTACAATACTGTTGTTGTTAAGTTTACTTAAAAAAAAAGTTTAGAACCCTTCAAGCGAGCTCAAAATCTAAGCCATTAAACCTAACATCTTTCTATTCTTATTTGCAAGAAAGGTTGATAGAAGAAAGATCTCTAATAGAATTCCCTAGAGTTTCTCTAATTAGATACTCATAATAAAAGAATGATCCCTAAATATTTTTATTGATGAGGTGGAGTTCTCTTTCTCCCCCCTTGTTAGATTTAAGTTCATAATCTATCTTTAGAACAAATGACACAGGAGAATGCTAAACTAATTAGAGGTATGTTTATTGGGCTCTTAAAGGTTAACTTTGCTCTTAACAATGCCTTAATATGGAATAATTACATAAGGCTTCTCATTAATGTCAATATGGAGGAATCTTTATGAAGTAGTTTCAATAGTAATTGGGTTAATGAAAAAAAATCTATGTAAGCTTCCTTTATGAGAAACTACCATACTTTTGTTATTAATATGGGGTGTTGGGGTACATTAACAAGTTTTATTAGTTTATAGGTGCTGAGACAAAATTTGTGAAGAAGAAAGGACAATGCCTTAGTTTGGAGCTTATATATAGATGGATGTAGGGCCAAGACGAAAAAGTTTTTTTTCCCTTTGAAACTCAATCTAATAATACCTAAAGAAGCCTTACAGTAGGTGTTACAAGGAAATTACAAGAACCTAGAAAGGTGGCTAAAAAACACATAGCGATAGATGTATCATATGAAGTCTTATTACATTAATGTCTTAATGCCTTTACTGCCCCTTTTAACATAAGACGAGTTTAGTTAAGTAATCCTTACAACATAACATAACAAAGGTTTTTACATTAATGATAGTGGACCAAGGTGTTTCCTTAATTCCTCCAAAAAGCAACAATACTATTAATGAACTGTTTTTAGAAGGTGATAGGCACGTGAACTAGTTTGTTGACAAGGACTTGTTTCTTGTAAGCCTATCCTATAAGTCCTTGCCCTTTTGTATTGGGCCTTCTTTTACAACTTATAAGCATAATGGCTCAAAGGTTGACTTAAGTAGAAAACACCATTTTTCATAGGCCTACTTTTTATCCCCTTGAAAGAAATAGAGATTACCTAAGCATAATAAGTCTCTACCCAAGTATTAGGTCAACACTCCCATCCTCAGTAGCCCTAAGCATGTTTGCTCCCTAGAGTCCAACTTTATTCCTAGTCCACTTTTACCTTCCTACCATCTTCTTACTTTAAAAACCTCTTCTTTAAGTTTAAGGGCTAGAGTTAAGAACTTAGCAAGATAAATTCAAACAAAATCCTCACTTTCCTTTTATGATGATGTTTTAAGGTCCTCAAATGGAGGTGATCCCTCTTCACTCTCCTTTTTACTATCCTTTGTTTCCCTACAAGAACCTAAATTTGAAAAAATGACAATGGTGACTAGTTTATAGCCATATGATTGCTAATGATCATTTTGGCTTGGGACTATTAAAAGTTAAAGTAAACTTTGATGGTTTAAGGTTTATATGCAAAATTTTCCTTTAAGTAGTCTTTCTCACAAAGACTAAGAAAAAGAGGTTCTATGTTAACAAGATTGACATACATAAGGTTTAGGAAAATAGAGTACTTGGACCCTATAAGGTAAGGTTGGAGTTATAACCCTATAGTGGAAAAAAGTAATGACTTGCAATTTCCTTCATAAAACTAAAAATTACTTTCACTTGGAAAAATCAAGTTCAAAATTTTCTATAACAATACATTACCATTAGATAAATTAGAAGTTGTTAATTATTTGATTAGAATGAAATTTAGAATAGGTACATTTGGTGATATAAATCATTTAAAATATAAATGAATTCATTATATATTAGATCTTTTACAAAATCAATTCGAATTTGCTCTAATTCATTTAGAAAATGTGGTTTGAGGAATATTAGGTGGAGTAATTTGGCATAAATTGATATCAATCCCTCAAAATTTGGTAACTTAAACTGTAACAACAACTATTTATGAGTCTTTAAAAAATGCTTGTAATTTAATATTTTTTATTTTCTATTTTTATAAGAAAGTTGCTTTTAAATTTATTACTTTTTTAAAAATAATCATAATTTTAATTTTAATTTTTTATTTAAATAAAATAATAATTAAAGTATATTTTTGAATAAATATAATAAACTATACATGTGTTTACAATTTTTACAATAAAAATATTTATAATTAAAAAAATAATAAAAAGAAAAATAATTTCTGAAAAAAGAAAAATAATCATAAATTTCTCTTTTTTATTTGTTAGAGAAAAAAATTAAATTTATCTTTTTTATAAAAATACTTATAATTTAAATTTTTTTATTTTTCAAGAAAGAGAAAAATAAACTATTTTTCATTCATTTTTTATTTTTTTTAAAATATTTATAATTTAAGTTTATTTTTAATTTTTTTATTTAAATAAAATATTATAAAAATATACTTTTCAAAAAATATATATAGATGAGATAAATTCGAGTACTCGGCGTAACGATAGTTAAGAGTAATCTTAACATTGAAACATTCAGCACCGTTGACCGGAAACAGAATGATATGGTCAGACAATCCAACGGAAAATGAGGCGTATAGAACAAATTACGGATAAAATTGATAATCCTTCCTTTTTTTCTTTTTTTTTTTTCAATTTTTCCTTTTCTTTTTTCTGTTCCCTTTTAAAAGACAGGACCAGTCAGAAAAGCCGTCCCCGAGGGAGGCTACCACGACATCACCCTAGATCTACGGCATGTATTTCTCCACGTGGCGAAGTTTCATTTCAGGGGCCTTTTATTTTATTTTTTGGGCCACAATCATTAATCAATAAATAATTTCCCCCTTTTTAATTTTTGTCCTTCCCTCCCCACACTCTCTCTCTCTCTCTCTATCTAGGATTTGAGTTGCAGGGTTTTAATTTATTTTTGTGGAGGTCTCTCAATTACGCAGCTTTATCCTCAATTCAGGTAATATCTATTTAATTATTGCATTTTGTTCCTTTTTTTTCAATTCTTTTCTTTCAGTGTTTAGTTGGATATTGCGTGTCGAAACCCTAGATCCCTGATTGGTAGCCGAGAAAATGAATTACCACAATGATTTTGTTTTGTTTTTGGTTTTTTCCGATTGGTTTCCAAAACTCTTTTTTGGAAGTACAGTATAACGTCCTTGTCTGATTTTTCCTTTTTTAAATTTTTGTTGTTTTTTTTTTTTTAACTGTTTGATAGTATCGATTAGTTGTTTTCATTGTTGTCCGGGAATTGAGATGAGAGGTTCTGTTCTGACAGACTGTGCTGTAGTTTCGATTAGGTTCTTTCTCGTGGTGGTTTTGTGGGTCTCGGTTAGATTGATTTTCGATTTGTTGGATGTGACTGTGAATGTGGTGTTGGCTGTGTGGATGCATGAGAATATGAGCTTCTTGGTCAGCTTCTTAGCTTGATGTTTGAATTTCTTGCACCTCTTGTTGGTTTTTGTTTGGCATACTGCTTATGCGTGTACATGAATTCTCTAGCCGAACATTCTTCATCCTGCATGCGTCCTGCTGCAGCTGGCCCACGGGCCCAATCATGAAGCTGTTATGTAATTTAGATATTTTAAGACTTGGATAGGAAATTGAATTTGTAACCAAGAACATGAAGACTTGTGACCTGGAGGGCATGCCTTGGTATAATGAAAAGGTTACTCTATTGTGAATTGGATGTTCAAGTTGTGGGAATAGCCACTTTGTGAAAAAGAAGGATAAGGCTGCCTACATCTTACCTTTCCTAGCCTCATGCACTGAGACTTTTTTGGTTCTCTCTCTTTTTTTTTATATGATGGATACAAAGACACCAAGAAGATGTCAAATCATCATAATGATCAGTTATGTGGGAAGTTGGATGTACTTTTCTTTCTATTCCATGTTGCATTCTCCCCTTATTTCTTTTGAGGTGGTACTTCAACATTTAGATTATTGGAATTACATTAGCTTGCATTTTGGGTGCATACCTAGCTAAACTCCTCTTTGCTTTGCCAGTCATTTGGCATGAAATTTTTTTCTCAATGGAACTTATATTTTTTAGGATTTACATGTTTAACAGCAAACTTTTAGGGTGAGAAAATGTGGCTTTGTATATGTTTTCTGAGTTTAATGTTGATCATTTGAACTGAATTTCTTTATTTAGAAGTTTCAAGATACTATTTATCTTTCTGGTGTGGAATTATCTAAATTCCATTATGTTCTTCTTGTGGAACTATTTTTTTGTTAGGTTATTCCATAGTTAGTGAAATAAAGGGAAAAAGCTTGGCAGGGGAGAGTATACTGTTTTGAGGTAAGACTTGAATATGTGTTCACTGTAGAACTTGAAACTATTGTCTGAATGCTTGTGCAGAGACAAAAGTGGGGAATGTATGCCTAGCTTTGAAACTGTTGTCTTGTATGCTGGCCTATACAATTACTGTGGCCACACTACCCAATAAATTGCATTTTCTGTGTATACAGATGTTTGAATCTTGTAATTCAACTTTGATTTTCTATGATATTCTCTTTTTATGTCTTCATGTCTCTTAATATCTGGTTTACTTTAAAATGCTTGGATTGCCATGAAGCCTATTTTGGATCTTCTCTGTGTATTAATGTGGACATTGAAGTCAGCTCAAGACTGAGTTGACTCTAGGTACTGCATCTGAGCTTGGCTCAGAAAATCTAATCCATTTTTTCAGCTTATTCAACCTAAATTTTCCAACCCTGGGTTAAGCTTAAATCTGAGTTGTAGACCTGATGGTAAGCAATCAAGGAAAAAGCATTAGCTAATTTCACTGTGTGTGAATATGAGTGCTGCATCACCATTTTGTACTTTAAGTTTAAACGTAGCTTATGCTTAATGATCCAATCTTGTGAGGTTAGCTCAAGCTCATGATCATTTGATTATTGAGCTATGCTTGGCTCTGCTTGCTTAACTAATGAGTCTCAACTCAGCATTGTCAAAAGCTAGAGAAGCTGTCTCCTCAGTGTTCAGGTGAGAGACTAAGTGCCATCAAAATGTACATAAAAGTGGGAATATCTGCTTTTAGCTACCGTTAGGTTCTTTTTGGAGGTGCAAAGCACTAAATGCAAGCAACTCATTGGTTGACTGATCTGTTTTTGATTTATATTTTCTCCTATTGCTATATTAAAGTGCAATGCTATTGTCAAAATATAAGCTATTACTCTTTTATTCGTGCAGGGCAGTGCAGACATTTGAAGAAAAGGTATGCTCTAGACTTGGTTGCTAAAGAAAAGCGGGCTGCTGGTGGACTTTAAACCCCTGAAAAACTGTTACAACCAGGTATGGTGTATGTCTTTTGTTTTGTTTTTTTTATTTTTATTTTTTATTTTTATCACTCTCTCCCTCTTCATCACTCAAATATTCTTTCTCTTTTTACCCTCCCAACCAAAAGCATCACCAAAACTGGTCTCTTGCATTGTCATAGCCTATTTAGTTGTATGAATTAAGAAAAGATCACCAAAAGAAGTTTGAAGGAGAGCATGAGTGAAATAGAACAGTGATAAAATGTAGGCATGCGTGCAGCATTTTTTCAAATGTAAACCAATATAGTGATATAGTTGATATCTTATGAAGCTTAAGGAAATTAACTAGATTACATGCAAATATGGACTCCTGGAACTCATATTTTAGGGTTTAGAACTTTCTATATTTTGGTTTTCTGCATATTTCCTTGTTACATTGTTAAACCAAGACTCTTAAGTAGAAATGTTTTTAGATAGTCAAGAGGAATGGACCAATGTTTAATCTTCCTTATAAGGAGTTCCCTCACTGCCTAAAGCTATTTCTTAGCATTTGTAGCCTGAAGACGTGATATGCTGAGCAATGCATACAAAAGGTCCTTGTCCAAACACATGGGATGTTATTCATGTTGGATGACGTTCCTTTGGCAGAGAGAAAAGGAGCTTAAGGGCTTTTAAGCAGAGAGAGAATCTAATAAATCTTTGTGTAGATAGGTGGAGAGTGGAAATATATGGTATGTTGGGGAGAATATGCTGTTATCCATTAAGCATGAGGAGCAAAATATGTGTCACTGTCACCTGCACAATTAGAATGGCTATGTTGTTTAGTGTATTCTTTTGATGCAATTGGAAAGTGGAAGAAAGAAACAAGGACCACGGAGTGTGACAATGTATTGCATAATTCTGATGCACGTGTGATAAAATTGAATTGCATTTGGTATCATCACCCAAATATGTATGTTTCAATGCTTGACACCAAATCTCACATAGATAGTGAGATCCATTAAACAGGGGAAATCTTTTTTAAATTAATAGGCAAAAAAATATTGCCCCTACTCTTCTTGCAAGAACAGACTAAGAGGGTCAGCCAATCAACTAATATTCATAATTAAATAAATATCGTTACTACTACTTAGATAATTTCATTATTGTAAAAGGCCTATTACTGGATAATTCATGGGTAAAGCCAAAAAGTGTAAACTGTACGAGTTAACAATAGCATTAATTAAATGAAGGGGCTCCAGTGTATAGAGAAGACCTTACCATTTAAGAAGTAACCATAGAAATGATGGAACCCACTATTTCTTTATCCATTTACTACATGTTTTTATTTATTATGTTTTCGCTTGATACTAAATATCAATACAATTTTTTTTCTAGGTGAGATATAAGTATAGAGGATTATGTCTTGTATAGTATATAAATAGAAATGAGGGTAAACAATCTTAAGGTAGAATGTATCTGACATTTGAAGGCACTTGCATATACAAGAGTTTTTCCTTTTTCCTTTTATCAAAATCATGAATCAGTGTTAACGTTTATTTTGATAGTCTTATCTTGGTTTTGATTACGTTCTGACAATTGGTTCTGTTTGCCTTTGCTGCTGCTGCTGCTGGTGATGTTGTTTGAACTTGTAGGTATACATTTGTTTATCAAAGTTTTTTGTTGGTGGAGCTCTAAGAAATGCTTGTGTGGCTGCTGCTTTTTATGAAGCTTTTGTTTCCATAAGTTGCTCCCCCTGAATTTGAGTCAAAGTTCTTTCATTGGGTGAAAATGCCGGGCACTGCAATCTTGCCTCTTCCAGCACCTCCCTCTAGTGGAGGAGATAGCCGTCCTGTCTCATCTCAATTTTCTGAACAGCAGCTGAATCAAGAAAAACTGACAAATGAGGAGCAGACCAAAGCAGCACTGGTTGCCACACACACCAGAACTATAGGAATTATTCATCCTCCCCCAGATATCAGAAATATTGTTGACAAAACTGCTCAGTTTGTGGCAAAAAATGGACCTGAGTTCGAAAAAAGGATCATTGCAAATAATGCCAACAATGCCAAGTTTAACTTTTTGAATTCCTCAGATCCCTATCATGCTTATTATGAACATCGCTTGTCTGAATTTCGCACACAGAATCAATCTTCAGCACAACAGCCTTCATCACAGCCAACAGAATCTGCTCCCTCTGAGTCTGCCTTATCTGGTTCTGCAGCTGATGGCAATGAAGTAGGTCAAAAGCCTGATGTTGCTGCCCAGTTTAGACCACCTCCTCGCAAGGTTCTTGAGCCTCCAGAAGCTGAGAAGTATACCGTTCGACTTCCAGAAGGGATTACAGGAGAGGAACTCGATATCATTAAGCTCACCGCTCAATTTGTTGCTCGAAATGGGCAAGCATTCTTGACTGGTTTGACAAATCGGGAAATGAACAATCCCCAGTTCCACTTTTTGAAACCGACTCATAGTATGTTTACGTTCTTCACTGGACTTGCAGATTCATATTCTAAAGTCTTGATGCCTCAAAAGGGTTTGACTGAGAAGCTGACAAAGAGTGTAACTGACATGACCACTGTTCTTGAACGTTGTTTGCATCGCTTGGAGTGGGAACATTCACAGGAGCAGGCTAGACAGAAAGCTGAGGATGAGATTGAACAGGAGCGAATACAAATGGCTATGATTGATTGGCACGATTTTGTTGTTGTGGAGAGTATCGATTTTGCAGATGATGAAGATGAGGACTTGCCCCCTCCAATGACCCTTGAGGAGGTTATTAGGAGGAGCAAGATATCTATTGCAGACGAAGAAGTCATTGAACCTGGAAAGGAGATGGAAATGGAAATGGATGAAGAAGAGGTGCAACTTGTTGAAGAAGGCATGAGGGCTGCAAGTCTTGCAGAAAATGATGGAGAGAAGGATAAAAAAGCAAATGAGGAACTGGAACCACCGATGAGAATTGTGAAGAATTGGAAGAGACCTGAAGAGAGGATTCTTGCTGAACGAGACCCAACAAAATTTGTTGTTTCACCAATCACTGGTGAGCTAATTCCAATTAGTGAGATGTCTGAACACATGAGAATTTCACTTATTGATCCAAAGTACAAGGAGCAAAAGGAGAAGATGTTTGCCAAGATTCGTGAGACCACACTTGCTGTTGATGATGAGATTTCTAGAAACATTGTGGGACTGGCACGAACTCGGCCTGATATTTTTGGTACCACAGAGGAAGAAGTTTCTAATGCAGTTAAGGCTGAAATTGAGAAGAAAGATGAGCAGCCAAAGCAGGTCATATGGGATGGTCACACTGGAAGCATTGGACGTACAGCAAACCAAGCCATGACTCAAAATGTCAATGGTGAGGATCTGAATGAAGCTGCTATTAATGATATGAGGAACCTTCCTGGCCCTGCCTCCCCACCTCCTCGTCCTGCCATGCCTTCTGTTCATCCCCTTCCTCCACCACCAGGACTAGCTTTGAATCTTCCTCGCGTGCCTCCTAATGCAGTCCAATATTCTGCTCCAACTAATGCATTTGCGGTACCTTCACCAAGGCCTCCAGGTATGCCAATGATTCCATCAATTCGTCCACTGCCTCCTGCAATGCCAATGGCATCTGTTCAGCAACCAATAATGATGAATCAACCACGATCAATGGCTCCATCTGTGAATCCACCCAGTATACCTGTGCCACCTCCACCTGGATCTCAGTTTACTGCTGTGTCAATTCCCCGACCTTTTACTTCCATTACTGGCCCCGTGCCTGCCATGTCTATGATGCCTCCACCACCACCTTTGCCTCAAGGAATACCTCCACCGCCTCCACCAGAGGATGCTCCACCACCTCTTCCAGATGAACCAGAGCCAAAGAGGCCAAGGCTTGATGATTCAATGCTTATTCCAGAAGATCAATTTCTAGCTCAACACCCAGTACGGAAATTTTCTCTTGTTATGGATGTTCACTTTATTTGCCCCTATTCTAATTTTAAGTTCAGTTATCAGTTTGCGGTACCCTTTTAATTTAATGATATCCTCTTTGTTGACAGGGACCTGTACGCATCACCATTTCTGTTCCCAATGTTGATGAAGGAAATCTCAAAGGGCAAGTTTTGGAGATTACCATACAGTCCCTATCTGATACTGTTGGCAGCCTGAAAGAGAAAATTGCTGGAGAGATACAACTGCCTGCAAACAAACAGAAATTGAGTGGGAAAGCTGGTTTTCTAAAGGACAATATGTCCCTTGCACATTATAATGTTGGAGCAGGAGAGGCTCTTTCTCTCTCCTTGAGAGAGCGTGGTGGCAGAAAGAGATAACAGGCTTCTTTTTGGGCTGGTTTATGGTTTTTGATCAGATTTTAGTATAGTCATGAGAAATATGCCTATTGCTGTGGAACTTTTTATTTTTATTTGCTTGACGTTGCTCAGGGCATGTATTACTAGGATAACCATCTGACCCTTTTGTTGTTTGTTCTTGTTACACTTGAGCTGATGGTAAGGTGTGGCATCTAATATGGACTTGATATCTTGGCAAATGTCTTGTTAAGGGCAATGGAAGACGGATTTTACCTGGGCAAATTAAGCCACCAATTGACATCAGTGGAAAACATGTGCCCAGTTCTCATCTTTTATTGTATTGATTGACCCCGGATATATTCTTTTGCACTCAGCACAGGATGGGTTAAGTTTTTTCTGCGCCTTATTACTTTCATTATTTTTTTTGATAATTTGTTCTCTTATTCAATTATGTGACATGAAGGGTTTGTCAGTGTCAATACTCGGGCAGGACTCTGGATATATCCAGTGCTAAGCATGCAATTTGGTTTCACGTCTGCCTCATGAATGCTCGTTATCACAAGTATTCTTTTTCGGTAGAATGCCAATGGCGGTGTCCTGAACCTGTCATTTTGGTTGTTTTCTGCAGCATTGGCAGAGGTTGGTTGCTGTTGGTGCAAGATGGAAGACTGGACTGCCCACTGCTCCCACAACCCTCTACTTTTTCTTTTATTTTTATTTTTTTAATTTTGATGCCAAACCATATTGGTAATGAGCCGTACCAATAATCATGAATTACTGGTTTTCTAGATTAAAAGGAGTGCTGGGAGATTGTGCTTCAATTTTCCTCATGCTAGCGTTCTTTGTTCTAGCTTTTATGTTCTAATTGCTTCGATTGTCAGTCGCTTCTGGTTTTTCGATTTGTCCGTGGGTAAACAGATTTGTAACGGTTGGGTGGGTGTTTTCAGTACAAGGTATGACGAGGGAAATTATGCCTTGGTTCAGTCCATCTCCCCTTAAAAATTTTTTTTTGGCTCTGATGTCATTATGTTTGGATTAGTGGCATGAGATCTCTGAGTATAATTAGGAAGACTAGGAGATGAATAAAAACTCTCCTCTAATTAATTTAAAAAATTCCTTTCTATTAGTTCGAAATTTTTCTTGAACTGATCTTATTTTAAAATAAAACAAATGATATACAGTAAAACAATACGCTAAAAAACTAAGAGATATAAAATAAGAGCTTTTTCTTTAAACATTTGAATAACAAATCGAAATAACTTATTTACATCATTCTAAATTTTGAGACATTTATCTTTTTTTTTTTTTTGACTTAATCTCAATTAAATTTGTTTTGAAAATTATTTCTTTCTTTCTGCCTGCCTGTCCCTCCCTTCTCACTACTTTGTTTCTCTATTTATAAATGCAAGAGAACAAATTTGAATAAATTTTGAATTCATCTAACATCATTTTTTACACCGAAACTGAATAATTTAGATGGCCAGTTTTCAGCTCTCTCTACGCGTTGACTTTCTTCTCTCTCTCCCTACCAAATCCTGAGCCTTCGATCGTGTTTCCCTTCCTTTAACGCACTCTCTCAAACACCAACTCCGATTCTATTTTCTTTTTCGAGACTCATTTTTACTTTAGTTATCTCCTTCAGTTCTCTACTCTCCCCCTCCCCTTCTCTCTCTCTTTCTCAATTTACGAATTATCTGTTGTTAGAATTGGATAATTTATGAGTTTACGATGATGATGATGATGATGATGATGAGATGCTTCCCGTTGTTTGATAAATCCGACATCCAACTAATACTCAAGTTCCTTCTTTTTTTTTTTTTTTTGTGCGATTGATGACACAGATTCCCTACAAATTCAATTAAAATTTAGCTGAAAGTTCAAATCTTTATTTGCTTTTAATGACTACTCACAGGGAAAATTTCTTCCTTTTTTTCTCTGTTTTTTATTTCTTTGTGTTGAACTTCATAGACATGTTTCGGAATATGTAATTGTACCATTGTTGAAATTGTTAGATTGTATATACATCTAGACATTGTATAATTATGATTTTCATTTTCTTGTCTGTGATTATCTGGTATTTATCGTCTGTGTGCATTGCTGTATGGCTGAGCTGCCCCTTCTTCATTGCCATCAGCAACTCCTGGTGTGGCCACTGGCCAGGTACTGATATTGTAATTTTTTGCAATCTATGCCTCATTTTGGTTTTATAGATAATGCAATTTTAATATTTAAATCATGGTTTAGATGTTAGCATTTTTTGGCATTCTTCCCTTTCTCCCTCTCTATTATTATTATTTTTTTAAAGCATTCTTCGGTGCTCATTATTTTGATATTAGCTTCATAGCCTCAAAACCAACTTCTACTCCAATCCTTAGAAAAAGACCCACAATAAGGAAAATATTGTGAACACAATAATTTTCTGCTTCTTACTGCAATTAAGCAATGACTTCATTTTTCATATGATGCTTGTCACGTTGGCCTTTGGCTTGTATTTAACATCACAACATTCTATAGACTAGCCTGAAAGATGTAAGAGAAAAATTAATGACTTCATAACAGTTGCCCGTTTTGACAATATGATATATTAGGTTTTAATATTGACAATAAAGTATTTTGACAAATTATTTTAGTTTTTCCTTAAATTTCAATTCTTTTTTATTCTTCCACTGTTCTTAGTTCTTGGCTAGGGTCTTTTGTTGGCTTTATGAAGTTTATTATTATTCATGTTGGTATTCTTGTTGCAAGATGTCTTCAACGGGAGATGATAGCATGCCACTTACTGCTGAAGCTTTAACTCCATCAATTGTTGGCTTTTCTGCAAGTGCATCTCCTACAAGAACTTTGCAATGTTTAATAATTTGGATTACTTTTCGTCGAAAATTTTGTTTCCTTGTTCCTTGTAGTGGTTCGAGGGAAATTGTTGAATTCATAAAACTTTGGAAGCATGTGGTGGCCTTTCTTCGTTTTCTTATAATGCTCATGAACTTTTTCATAAGCTACCATGTTTAATAGGGAAAAATGGCTCTAGACGTTGACTTGGCTAGGCCAACCATCGACTTACTAGTTGAATCAATGACTTGGTGACCCAATCATTTGTCTGAGTTGATATCCTTGAGTTTAATAACTATAGATATTTGAGATAAGGTTACTTTTAACTTTTCTTTGTATTCTTTTTGTGAAGCACAAGATGCCAAATCAATTTGAATTTTGCTTTTTCTCTAAAAAAATATAACTATGTTTTCCTTATTAACTTCAAATTTGTATCTTTTCAAAACAATATTTTGATTAAGGTATTTTGTCATGGCTTGAAAATTTGCTCGAGCCTTAGGAATTCATGTTAATCTATCTTTTTAATCTCCTTATATGTATTTGTGTAAAGGGTTTTGTAACCATATAGTTCTAATTTATAATCCAAGGAAGTTTGAATAAGATTAAGGATTTGCAATTTATTGGGGTGTCTTCCATCCAAATTTTTCTTAAAGTGATTATAACCAATCTTAATAGGTTATGGAAAGATTTCTTCATTAAGTTCAAAATACTTTCATTAGTCATAAAACTAAGTTGGAAAATCTAGGTTAAAATCATGTTGAAAGTGAAAAAATTAAGAATGATTCCAATTTCTTAAAAACAAGAAATTTGTCTAAGAGTTATTATAAGTGAAGGCAAAAGGGAAGAACTCTTGAAAATTTTTTTGAAACAATATACAATTGCTTTATTACTCTTGGTGTAAGTAATTCTACTCAAATCATTTAAAGATAGAATTCTTATTATTTTCACTTTTGAATAAGTAATCCAATTTGAATCTTTCTATTATTTAAAATGAATAATTTTTGCTAATTCAAATGTCTATGACTGTGAACTCATAAAAATGATTGGGTTTATATTTGTCTTCTTTATTAACATGGAACCAAAAGGAAAGACATTAAGAAGAATTTGCTTAAAGTTTAGAAGTAGACTTGGATTAGATTATTACTTTTATGATAAACATAATAGGATGGTTTTAGGTTTAACATAATAACTAGATGGGGTCTTCTTAGTAACTTGGGATGTAGAAGTTATTAAAGAAGGAGATTTTAAAAGGTTTAACATGATTGGAGATAATAGTCTTGTGACTTTGTAGTAACAATAATGGTTGTAAACTATGGTCTTAACGAAAGGGTTTGTTATAATTTTTGGGGTTAATATTTTTTGTGACATTTATAGGATTAATTGTCTTCATGGATCTTGGTAATTAAGTAAAGCTAAATATCTTAGAGTAACATTTGACCTTATAGTTAGAGACTCTTATTTTAGAGTAATTATTTTGAAGGATTCTTTAGTAACATGCTCTTCACCTCTCATTTTAGTAACTTTTTCTATATGAAATTCTCTAGAAAGAAAATTTAGTAACTAATTTGATTTACTTTTTAAATGTTTAATATCAAAATCAAAATTAGAAAATAGTGTTTGCCAATGATTAAAAATCTAGTTAGAAATCAAATTTTAATATCTTTTTTTAAATAAATTTTATTGATTGACAATCAATTCCAAATAAAAACTTTTTATTAAATACCTCATCTTTAAAAGTCATAATATATAAAATTATGCTTGAAACTTCTTTTTTAACAATCAAATAATGTATTTAAGGACATTGCTAGATTCTAAAGTGATATTGTCTTATAAATTCTTTATTTTTAATTTTGCATTTTAATATTCTTTCATAATCTTTATTTGAAACATTTGTTTCTACAATCAAGAATGCATTTGAATCAAGAATTCCTAAACATCACAAAGTTTTAATCGAAAATCTTATTTTTATTATAGTTTTTGTCAATTTTTTATTCCATTTTAAAGCCTTTTTTCTTTTTTTCAAAATCTTTTGTATAAAAGTAAACAAATAGTTCTTAAATTAGGTATAAAATCATTTATATAATTTAGGCAACTTAAAAATTTTTGTAAGTAATTTTTGTCTTTTATTTTATTAAAGAATTTATTCGTAAATTTTATAGATTTATTTATTAAAGTAATTGTTCCTTTATAAATATTGTATCTTGAAAATCTATTTTTGACTCGACATAATTTTTTTTAAATATAAATAACTACACCATTATTCTTAACAATATTGAAAAACTTTTGTAAATGCATAAAATGTTCATTTATAAATTTTGAAAAATACTAAAATGTCACTTATATATACAATGGTAAATTTAATAAAAGAATTAAAAATTTTATTCATAACATTCTGAAATTCATATAGGGCATTTTTTAAATTAAATGATATAATATTATATTCATAATATTCAAATAGGGACAATAAAAATAATTTTGTATTTATCTTTCTTATTTATTTGTATTTGCTAAAATCTTAATTTTATATTGAATTTTGAAAATATGGTTCTACCTATTAATTATTTAATTAAATTTTTTTTACTTGGTATTAAATATGTAATTTATTTTAATATATATTTTTTAAATTTGTAATTTACTATTAATCATAAAACTTGTCTTTTTATTTCAACTTGATTATTTACATTAAAAGAAGAATATGACCATGAAGATTTACTATGTCTATTTTTTTTTTTTACAAATTATCTATTTCTTATTTACAATATTGTAATAATTCCTTGTTCATTTGTATCGGTTTAACTTTTTTTAGTATATTTCTTTTATCAAAATTCTTTATATAAGTAGTAGGAACATCCGAGCATATTTATTTTTCAAATTTATAATAAAAATCTTATATAATTTGTTGATTTTTGACATTTTGAATCTCTTCTATTATTATTTTATAATTTATTTTATCATTTTTATATTTCTATTATTTTAATTATCATTTAAGAAAAAGCTTTTTCTCAATAATTCTTTATTTAATATAAAATTATCATTTCTTATCATATTTAATTAATTAGAGAATTGCATATCATTACGAGTTGGTGAAACAAAGGGAGATTTTTCTTTAGTATAATAAGTGTGTGGAATTATTTTATTATAATTTGCTCTTACAAAGTTTATTTTAGAACTATACGAAATATCACAAGCCAAACTTTTAGCTTCAATTACTTTAATATATTGTCTTCTTTGTGAAGGAAATATAATTTCTACATTTTCCTTATCATTTTGGATAATTTGTATTGATTAGATTCTAAAAGTAAGTAGCTTAGGTAAATATATATTTGATAAAACCCATTTTTAAGAAAAAGTAACCTTTAATTAGTTTAAAAGTTTAGGAGTTTTAAAAAAAAATCAAAATTTATTTCTATCAATAAAATATGTCTTTTTGAAAATTTTTTAATTACATTTGATTTAAATTTTGAAGTGATACTTTAAAACTATATTCCTTAATTCAAGTAATATATTTTTTGGAATTGATAAATTTAAAATTATGAATTAAAAGATATTGATTCATTTGTTAAATTTAATTCAAACATAACATATAAAGAATTTGTAAAATCTAATAACCTTCTATCTTTTAAACACAGTAATATAAAAATATTTATACATATTTTATGTAATGACTTTATTACTGCTTAAATTAATTTTATATCTAAATATTGATAGAATAATTTGTAACTATCTATATTTTCTCATATAAGACTAATCACTTGAAAATTAGAGTTAACATGATAAGTCTTTTATACTACATTAATAATATAATCACTAAAGACATTGTCAAAAGTTCTTATATTAAACGCATTTCTCTTAAAGCTTATATTTCAAAAATTCAGTTGGTGCAAAGGATAAATGTAAAAATTATCTTAATATTTTCTAGAAAATGTTAATTCATTTTTTGAAAGTTGCTTCTAGTATATAGAATTACTATAAAAGTTATTTGAATATTTTCCAAAATTTGGCCAATGTAAAAAATCATTATTAAAATTATTTGAATATTTTTCTAAAATTTTACATTATGTTTTTCAAATTCTTAGTGAAAGGAATCACCATTAAAAGTATGATAAAATATTTTCTCAAGACCATATCTTTAAGCAAGGGATTTTTGATAAAATCATTCCATAAACCTAACACATTCTTAATTGAAGCATGGAGCCTTTACGAAAAACATCTCTCCTTTTTTAAAGTTCCTTTTAATAAAAGTTGAGCCCCACATAATAGATAAAGTTATTTAGTAAGGAAGATATTTCTACTCTAACTACTTAAAGAATAATATACTAAATTCATTTGCATTGCTTGCAATCCTTACGTTGTCTTTATCTAGTCTAAATTCTTTAAATCCTAATGTGTATTTATAAAAGACAAATATTAGGCTAAATGTTATATTGAGAAAAAATTACTTAAAATATCAATAAGAAGAAGCCTAAGAATAGAGTCAAGTGAACAATGATATTATCATTTATAATGGGAGTTTAGGTCATTGTAACCTTTTTTTGGCATAACCATATTCCTAAATTCTGAGAAACCTTAGTAAAATAAACCAAGTCCCATTAATTTAGAAAATAGGTTAGTTATCTAAATTGATTATTTATAGTATTCCAATTGTAACTTTTATAGTTGGTGGCAATTTTAAGTCATCCTATGGTCATTTTTGGGGATGATAAAGTCCTTATCTTCTTGAATTTGATCCTAAGCATCATACTAATGAAACAAGTGGTAAAAGCAAATTAGGTTACACATCCATAAGCATATAATTCACCTTAAACCCTAGTATCCATCAAAATACAAGTGCACCCATTACTGATGGTCCATTACCATCTTATTTATTTGATAGGGTTTATCTGCATCTGTCATATTCTTTCCCTACTTGGGTAGGGGCTTGTCATAACATTTGCAAAATTAAATTTTCAAATTTTCTATTTTATCTTTTTAATTTAGCAAATGTCATATTAATCATAATGTAGGTGAAAGTGCAATTATTATGGTAAAGTATACAAATGGAGAAATGGTAGTAGGTATAGTACACTAACTAAGCACATAAAAAAAAATTGACTTTAATGAGTAAGTAAAAGACAAAAATGCAAATTTTCAATTATGGTTCATTTGACTCTAATGCTTTATTCCATTTTTCGGATACTATAAATAAAGATGAAATAATTAGAATAGTAGTTATTGATCATTTATCTTTTAGTTTTATTTAAAAAGTTGGTTTTATCAAATATTGTAAAAGAAGTCTAGAATTCTTTAGCCAAGCCTAAAACCATACTTACTTGTACACTTTTGAAAGCTTACCAAAGTGATAAAAAAGTTTTAGCTAAATTTTTTGAAAAATTTAATAGGCATGTATTGATATGTTCTAATATTTAGACTAATTAATATTTTTGTCATGTATGCATGGGTTTGACTTGCCCTTATATTGATAATGAATGACATATACATAAACTTTTGCTTATATTTCAAGTGTTTGATAAATGTCATACTATTGTCAACATTCATTACATGATTTACACTATTTTGAAGGAATATTATTTACTAAATAAAATTTTGTTGATTGGATTGAATAATACTTTAGCCAATACTAAAAGTCTTGAAGAATTGCAAAAGGTATGTAGATCATTTACTAGCAATAAATTTTTCCATTAAAGATACATGTGTTGTATTTTGAATTTATGTATGCAGGATGTATTAAAAATCCTTAACAATAAAATGACATCAATTAAAGAGGCATTCCATTTTATGCAAGCCTATAAACATGTACTAAATGTATGTAACCAATTTTATAGAGATCATGGTAAACGTCACAAAAAGTTTCCAAAGGAAGTTGTTACTTATTAGAACTCAACATATAATAAGTTGAATGATGCATTAAAGTATAAAGAGTTATTGTGTGTTTTTATTATACTAAAATTGAAGTACTTATTCTAAAGGAATAGAGTTTGTTTATTGTTAAAAAAAAAATTGTAAAATTTTGAAATTTTTTAATGATGAGATAGTGAGTTTAGCATGGATGTATTATTTAATTATGCATTTAGTCATTATAAAATGTATTAATATTATGGTTGTAATGTAAGAAAATCAAAATGATGTAAAATTAGTCTTCCTTATTGCAAAGATTAAAGATAAATGGTTAGCTTATTTTAGAAATATTCCTATTATTTTATTGGTTGATACTACTTTCTATCCATGCATTAAATTATTTGGTTTAAAAAATTATTTAAATACTTATTATGATCTTTTAAATTTGAAAAGAAGACTAGATGTAAAAAATATAATTAATTCCATTAAGAAACGTACTTTTTAAGTTATATGATAATTTTTCTATGTTATATTCCCATTTGTTGCATAAACAAAACATTGATTTAAGTATTCAAATTAGCTTATCTAAAGGTAAGATAACTACAACTAACTAAATTCTACTTCAAATTCAAAGTCAAAACCATATGAGGACATTAAGCTTAACATTTGAGATTGATAATTATTTAACACTTTCTTTTAGTTATGATGATATGGGTGGAAAAGAGTTTGATATTCATAGGTAATGGATGTGACATCAAAAGACATTTCTAATCCTTGCTATAATTATTAAGCATACCCTAGTAGTTCTAATTTCAATCATTGCTACTAAGTGAACATTCAGTACAAATGATAACATCCTTAATGATCTTCATTCCAATTTGTCTCCTGATTTGGCTAAGGCTTAAGCATGCTTTGATGATTGGGAAAAAGTGGCAATGTGAGAATAAGAGTTGGTTCGTGAGTACTATGAAGACAAGTATTATTATGATTTTACAACAAAATGTAATATTACTAGAATTAGAATGAATGCCTAAGGGAATTGGAGTAATTAAGTCTACACTTAAAAGCTAAGTATCAAGGTCCAATAACTATAGTAAGATAATCATATGGACTTTGATTCCTTTAACCCATAATAGGATATGTAGGCAACTTAATTCAAATGTGATTAAGTTTAAGCCTTTTCTTTTTCTTTTTTTCTTTTTCTTCCTTCCTTTTCTACTAAGTGTTGACAATTTAAACTTTAAACTTTTTCAAGAGTTTTTTTATTCCACAAAATAATATTTTTTTTTTCAAAAAAAAGGGAAAAAAGTAATTAAACCAAACTCAATTAGACCAAAACTAAAGTTTAAGAATTGAATTACACAAAAACTTGAACCAATTTGTAACCAAACCACCTTCATATGATTTACTTGTGGCCTCCCCACCCTTAGAACTAAAATTATTGATTTAGAACCAAAACTAAAATTGAACCGAATTAAGGTCATGTCTATAGCCAATTATATGTTTAAAAGAAAAAAAAAAGGTGACATTAATGTTGCTTTGGAATGACTTATAGATAAGAAAATTTCATTTCCTTATCTTTCGTCGACAACAATGCCATTTTGGGGACACATAAATTGGTTTTAAATTATATCTTCATCTAACAAAAGTTAGATCATTCATAGTAAATAATACAAGTACTGTGTGAGAAAGATACTAAGATTTAAGTAACATTAAGTGTATATGAGATATTAAGTAATGCAGTATACTAAGTGTAGTTTGTAAACTTCCTATTATTTAAAGTAAATATTCTTTAACTATCTTTATAATGGACATCAGGTGTTAAACCTTATGTGATTTGATACTGAGTGTAGTACTCGTAAACCAAACTAGAGGTCGAGTACATGATTAAATTCTTGACCAATTAGGTGTACTTGACATGTTATCTCTATACTCTCTAGATAAAGGAAGGAACACTTATCTAAGATTTCCTTGCTAATTTCAATAAGGTAATCTTGGAATTAAAAAATATTAATGCTAAAATTAATGATTAGGACCAAGCTATCATTAAATTATGTGAGCTACCTCTCTTCTACGAAACTTTTGTCAACACGATGCTATACATAAGGGAAAGTTTCCTTAAATAATGTAAAAGCATTATTAAATTCAAAAGAGCTAACATATTAGATAATGGAAAAGTTTATAAGGAATTAAGCAAAAGTCTTGATTGTTAGAGATAGATCAACTCAAACAAGGTCTAACATTAAAGACAAGTCTTGGTCTAAATCTAAGCATAATAAAGCAACCTATTACCATTGTCATGAAAAAGGGCATACTTGAAGGAATTATTCAAATGCAAATACAAAGGAAAGTTGAAAGTTAATAACTTTATTAATGTAGTAAATGAAGCTAGTGAAGGTGAAATTTTTGATAATGATAATGTTATGATGATGTCTACTAACACCTTAAATGACTAATAGATTCTTAATTCAAGTTATCTATTTCACATTTTTCCCAAAAAGTATTAGCTCTTCACCTATAAACCAATTAATAGTGGAATAATTTTATTAAAAAATAATAGGACATTACTCTTTATTGGTGTAGATATTGTTCAAATCAAGACCTATGATGACATCATTAGAACATTGACAATTTGATACATTCTAGGGCTTAAAAAATCTTATATCATTGAGTATTTTTACTATTATAGCTATAGGTACTCAATTAAAGGTGAAGTACTTAAAGTTTACAAGGGCTTAATAATTGTGATGAAAGAAAACCTAGTTAACAACCTCTAATATCTTTAAGGAAGTATAATTATTTATGATACAAATATTTTAGTAACAATTTCAAATTTCATGACCATTTAGTTGTGACACATATGATTAGGCATATAATAGTGAGAGGGGCATGACAAAGTTAAGCAAACATGGTTTATTTAAAGGTTAGAAAATAAGCAAGTTAATGTTATGTGAACACTACATCTTTACAAAGTAAAGGAGAGTTAAGTTTAGTATTATTGTCCATAAAACTAAATAAATGGTGAGCTATATTAATTTGACATGTAGGAACTTTCTTTTTTCCATTAAAAGGAAGTAAACTATATCTTTTAACTTTTATTAATGATTTTTCAAGGAAAATGTTGATGTATTTTCTCAAACAAAAGAGTAAAGTGTTTAGGAAATTCAAATAGTGAAAGATCTTGATTAAGAAGTTGATTAACAAGAAGATCAAGTGCTTAAGGACCAACAATGATCTGAAATATTATTCTAATGAGTTTGATGAGTTTTCCAAGAAGAAAGGCTTTATCTGACATCATATAGTTAGACTTGCATTATAGAAACATATAGTTAAAGAATGAATAAACAAAATACTCTTAGGGAGAGCTTATTGTTTGCTCTTTTAAGCAAAACTATTAAAGGCCTTTTAGGCTAATGTTGTTAATAAGGCTTGCTAATTAGTCAATCAGTTACAATTAATACTAATTTAAATGAAGACTTTTGGGAGATATAGGTTGGTTCTTCTATTGATTACTTTAATCCTAGAGACTTGGTTGTCTTATTTACGCTTATAAAAAGAAAAAAGAAAGCTTGGGCCAAGGGAAAAGAAGTGCACATCCCTAAGCTATGCAGAAGATATCAAAGGATACCAGTTATGGCATACAAACATGAATTTACTTAAATTTATTATTACTAAGGATGTAATTTTTCATGAGTTTACTATACTTATAGAGGTAAAGGAGTTAATCATGATTCATGATGACCATGAAGTTTCCTAGTAGATGAAGCTAGAGGTAAAGGCTTTCTATTCAGTGCAAGAAGGCAATGAAATCCAATAAATAAATAAGCATAAAGAGTAAAAGGTTTAGTTAGAAGCTATAAAACTTAAGTAATAGGTTAAATCAAAAGTTGTAAAGTCAAAGAAGAATTCTTATAATATTATAAAAGGTTTTAAAAAATATAAAAAAAAATGAAAATACCTATGTTATATAAATCAAGAATAGTTGCATTTGTCCCATTTGTAGTTGAAAAGATTGATGATTTAGAACTCAATTCTTATTAGAAGGACATTTTCTTTCAGTTTTGAATTTTTTAAATGGCTTATAGCCATGACAGAGAAATTGAATATGTGTATAAGGATCAAACTTGAGAGTTAGATAAACTCCTAAAGGGTTAGAAAATCATTGGTTGCATTTAGGTCTACAAATGGAAGGAAGACATTCTAGGAGCAAAAAATGCATAACATAAAATGTGACTATTTGTAAAAGGCTTTGCATAACAAAAATGTATTGACTTTGATGAAGTATTCTCTTTTGGAATAAAGTATGGTTTCATTTAAATGATACTTAAGATGGTTGTCCTATTTTAGCTAAAGTTGGAGCAATTTGATGTCAAAACAACATGCCTACATGGAAATCTTAATGAAAATATTTACATGTATTAGTTAAAGGCTTTGTAGATCCAACAAAGGATGACTACATTTGTCTATTGAAGAAGTCACTCTATGGTCTCAAACAATCACCTAAGTAATAGTACAAGTGATATGATAGTTTCATGATTAACAGTGAATACTTTAAGGGTACCTGTGGTAATTGTGTCTATCATATGAAGTTATTAGATAATCCATTCATTTATCTGCTACTTTATATTAATGACATGTTAAAAAAATACAAATAATAAGTCAAAAATCAATTAGTTAAAGGATCAATTAAGTGTAAATTTAAAATAAAAGACTTGAAAATGGCCAAAAATATATTAGAGATGAAAAATTTATAGAAATCAATGCATTAGAATCCTATACTTTTTATAGAAAAGTATATTAAAAAGGTTATAAAATGATTAAGAATGAAAAACTACAAACCTATAACCACTTTATTTGTAACTCATTTCAAACTATTTGCAATACAATCATTTCAAATAAAAGAGAGAATAGAGCAAATGATCTGAGTTTCATACAATAGTGTAGTCAGTAGCATTATACATGTTATGGTTTATGCTTGTCATGACATATCATATGTTGTTAGTTTTGTATCAAGATTCATAAAAAATACTAATGAAGCACATTAAGAGAAAATGAAATGGATTTTAAGAAATCCCAAAGGAACCATAAATTTTGGTTTGGTTTATAGTAAGTAATATGATTGAATAGGTTAATTATGATTATATTAAAGATTTGGACAAGATAAGGTTTTTGACAGGTTATGTTTTCACTCTTTTTAATTATGACATTAGCTAGAAAGCAATTTTATAGTTTATAATTGTCTTGTTTACAATATAAGTTAAATATATGATAATTACAAAAAAAGTGAAAGAAGCATTATGGTTGCAAGGTCTTATTGATGAATTAGGTTTATAACAAGGTCCTATTATTGTATATTGTGACAGTAAAAGTGTTATATATTTGACCAAAAATCAAATGTATTATAAAAGGACCAAATATATTGACGTCAAGTATCATTTTATTTATGAGATCATATCACAAAGACACATAACAATAATAAATATTGATATAACTCATAATTTTGTAGATATGATAACAAAGTCTATTCCCACAATTAAATTCAAAAATTTGATTAGTGTTCATAATAATTAAGTTATAAGTACAGATGATTAGCAAAGATTTATAATAATTTTGACACAATTCTATTCAGGATAAAGATTTATTAAAAGGCATGCTTTGAATTCAATACTCCATAAATTAATTAATGTATGAAAGGTGGCTTTATGTAGATTGTTGTCTTCAAGATTAAAGAAAATAAGTCCATAAAATTTTCACCATTGTTAGCAACAAATTATATGTTTGAAAAAGAAAAAAAAAAGGTAGCATTAATGTTGCTTTGGAATGGCTAGGAATGTAAGGAAATTTGGTTTTAATTTCCTTATCTTTAATTGGCAAGAATGCTATTTTGGGGATGTGTAAATTTGCTATAAATTATAGTCTCATCTGATAGAAGTTAGATCATTATAGAAAAAAAAACAATACAAGTATTTTATAAAAGAAATATTGAGAATTAATTGACAACAAGTATATATGAGATATTAGACAGGGATATATATCAAGTATAATTTATAACTTTCTTATTATTTATAGTAGATATTCTTCAATTTTTTCTGTAATAGACGTAGACTAAATGCTAAACTACATTAATTTTTGTGTCATTGAATTTCAATTTCATTTTACTTAAATAATCAATTTAGATCAGACGTATACCAAATTTATCAAATTAGTGTATTCCCTTCCAATCCTTGAATTATAAGAATGGATAATCATTGCCCTTTTCTGTTTAAGATCATGCTCATCATTCTACCTAAATTTCTTAATTCCTTACCTTAGATTGTCACCTAGTTCACTTGGGTTTGTTTTCCTTCCAAAGGCCATTATCTCTTAGGCCCACTTTGTCTTAGCACACTTCCACTTAGGGCATTCCTTAACTACAAAATACCTCAATGTCTCTTTCTTCCAAGATCTTAACGACTTCTACAAGTAATGCCTAAAAGTTATCTTATTGTGCACCTTTATAATCTCGACAAAGGTAGACTTGCCAAAGTGGACAATAACAATTCTTAAGTGGTGGCTTAATTTTGCAACACTTGTGCATCTCAATCAGTGCTAACTTGTTCCAAATTTTTTTTTAACATTTTGGAATTCCTTTTAAGTGCATCTTAATTAACCTAAGCATTTTATTCTTCTTTTTTCTTTTATTTGTCAAAAGGTTATTCAATTCATAAATCAACCCATAATTAATTGACAATTTCTACTTTATAGTTAAAGTTTATACTTTATCACTTGATAAGCTATAAGGATTTAGGTTGGACAAAAGAGTGATCATGTATATTTGTGATAGTTATGGTATTCAAGATATATATGATACAGATGGAAGTTGGAAGAATCCATTTCTTAAGAGTAACTGGAATATTGTGTTGTTTTCTATACTTGTGTAGATGCATCAATAGACTTATTAAAATAACCATACATGGAGGTATTTTAAAACTAATTACCCAATTGCTTTGCCAAACTTTATTCTTTTCCATTATCTATTGGTATCTTTAAGTTTTTGTATAAGCATATTTTTTTTCCTTTTTTCATTTTAATTTAATATGTATCATACTTAAAATAGTAAAGGCTAATGTTGTTATGAGAAAGACATTTCACACTCCTTTATTTGACCATTCCTACACCTATTTAGAGTTTAACATAATGGAAATGGACTTTCATAAGTAAATTCTAACATAATAGTCAATAAAATTTTAATTTAATATGAGCATAAATTTTTATAAAAATTTTATTAATGATATATGGTCTTTTGTTATGCATAATAACTTTTGATATAAAACTAAAGATCATGTTGGTGTGTATTATAGGAATCTGGATGATAATGCACATGAAGCTTGGAGCACTGATGATACCAACAATAATTTCTTAGCATAACCTTTTTGAATTAAGTATACAAGATAGGATGTTATTAGTTTGTTATGATATCATTCATGCTTTCTCTTGGTGTAGATGAGGTATAAGGATATCTATTAAATGAAGGTCACTAACTTGCCAAATTGGAATTGTCAACAATCCACTTAATTTTTTAAAAAGGATGGGTGCCCTTTTCATCTTGACAAGGCCTTGATTTTGGTATTAGAAGGGAAAAACTTAATATCTTTTCTATTATCAATAGATAAAAAATTGGAGATTTTTTTCCTTTTTCTTGAATTTATAATTTCTCCACTCTTTCCTTTTTTTTTTTTGTAGCTTTGTTGAGATTCCTTTAATGAATTTTCTTTATTGTTAGTGTTATCTTCCTCCCTCTTTTTATTCTTGGCTCTTAGTGTTATGTTCCTATCTCTTTTTAAATTTCTACTTAACCTGTACAACTCATAAGTCAATTCTAATTAATTTATAAAAGTAATATTCTTAATACAACTTTTTCCTTAAGGTTTATAGAATTTGAAATTCTATTTTTATTTCTACTCAATACAATCATATTCTCCTTATATTCTCATATCTCTCTACATTTTCTTTATCTACTCATTCTTTCTCTCTCTCTTTTCTCTCTCTCTCTCTCTCTCTTTTGCTTATACTTTTTCTATCTATATTCTTTCTCTTTATGCACTCTCTCTTTCAATTCATGGCCTTCTCTGTCTACAGTTTCTCTCTTACTCTCTTCTAGTTATGCACACTTTAACTTTTATCTCTTTAATCTTTTTGTCATGTCTTTCTCCACTTTCTTTTATTCTCTCCAAATTTTTTTTGTCTCTTCTCTGAACAATTTATCTTTTCAATCTCTCTCATCTCTTTACCTTTTTCTCTTTCCTTTCACTTCTCTCTTCATACCCTCCCTAGTTTCCCTCTACATTTTTTCTTCTTATATTCCCTCTCCTTTTTCATTCTCTCTCCTATTTTCTCCTTCTTTACCCCACACTTTCTCTTATCTCTAGTATGAATGGTATACATAATTATTATTATAAAAATATTATTTAAAAAATTATTGGTGAAAATAAGTAACTAATGTACATAGGCAAAAAGTATTATTTTTTTCTAAGAGACAACCTATGAATTAATTCTAATTAATTTATAAAAGTAATATTCTTAATACAACTTTTTCCTTGAGGTTTATAGAATTTAAAATTCTATTTCTATTTCTATTTCTACTTAATATAATTATATTTTCCTTATATTCTCATATCTTTCTACGTTTTCTTTATCTACTCATTCTTTCTCTCTCTCTCCTCTCTCTCTCTCTCTCCTTTTTTATACTTTTTTTATCTATATTCTCTCTCTCTTTATGCACTCTTCCTTTAAATTCATGACCTTCTCTTTCCACAGTTTCTCTCTTACTCTCTTTTATTTATACACACTTTAAATTTTATCTCTTCAATCTTTTTGTCATGTCTCTCTCCACTTTCTTTTTATTCTCTCCAATTTTTTTTTTCTGTGTTTTCTCCGAACAATTTATCTTTGCAATCTCTCTCATCTCTTTACCTTTTTCTCTTTCCTTTCACTTCTCTCTCCATACCCTCCTTACTTTCCCTCCTTATTTTTTCTTCTTATATTCCTTCTCCTTTCTTCGTTCTCTCCTTTACTTTCTCCTTCCTTACCCCACACTTTCTCTTATCTCTAGTATGAATGGTATACATAATTATTATTATAAAAATATTATTTAAAAAATTGTTGGTGAAAATAAGTAACAAATGTACATAGGCAAAAAGTATTATTTTTTTAAGAAAAAATGTTCAACACAAATCATAAGTTATTGATTTCATCCATTTTTAATACAAGGCAATATATATATATAATGATAAGAGTATAATATATTTAGATATATTTAAAATATTCAAAAGTTTTATTAGGTCTAACATAGGCATTTGCTTTTACAAAATAGAATTTATGTCATATTTTTAAAAATTGAACTAGACTAATTAGTTTAATTGATTTAATTTTATCATAAAATTAGTTTTGGTCAAAGTCAATAAAAATATGGTTAAATTTGAAAGAAATTATTAAAAAATTAAGAAAATTGAAATAGTTTCACGTAAGATCAATTTTGACTTCTTTTAACTTAAAATGGCAAAATGTATAATTTTATCTTTAAACTTTATTTAAGGTACAATTTAATTTTAAATTTTATTTAAATTTATAATTTAGTCATTAAAAATTTAATATATAATTAAATCTTTCCATAAATATCTTAGTAATTTTCTTTACATTTAATTATTAAAAATAATTTTTAATTAAAATATGTCAGATATAATTATTAATTTTTTGACACTTCTATCTAATTTTCATGATGATAAGGCATTGTTTTATGCTTGCCAAGAATTAATATATATGTATATGTATATATTACTAGGTTTAAGTCTATATGATAAACGAATTATAAGTATCTAATAAATACAAATATTAAAATAATAAAATTTAAATTATACTTTTAATAATAATCAATTAAATTAATTTATTTTAATTTAAATATGAAAAAAGAGTTTGCCTATGTAATATGTTGAGTAGTTTATTAATGATTTATATATTATTATTATTATTATTATTATTATTATTATTAGAATTAAGTAATCCTTTGACTTAATTACATCATATTAATGAACACCTATTATGTTACTCTCTTTGCATTACAACCAAATTGTTCTTAGAAAAAATTAGTCACGTATAATTGAAATTAATAGTAAATTGGATGTATGTTGAATTTTAATTCTTTTAAAATACTAAAAAAAACTAAGTTAGTGTCAAATACTATAAATTATAATAATCCACAAAAGAAAATTTTAAAATTAAGCAAATGTTGTTACATAGGTATTTTTTTACTTAAAAAATTACTCAAAATCACTGATTTTCTCTAAATTTTTCCCATATTGTTTATTAAGAAACATAAAAGAGACCTAATTTATATAGTAGCATTAAATTTGCATGATGCCCATATTATTTATTTGAGAAATAAAAAATAAAATGAAAACCAGTCATATGAGATTTATTATATTAATTGATAATTGTATATTTACTTGTATTTTATTTAAATGAAAAAATAAAAAGAAATTTAAATTATAAGTAACTTTTCATTTAAATAAAATACAAAAAGTAATTTGAGGTTTTTTATGAACATAAAAAGAAAAAAATAAAAAAATATAAATTATAAATAATTTTTTTAAGCAAATGTACATTCAAAAATATTTTTTTTAATAAAAAATAACAAGAGGAATTTTTGAGAAGATTATTTTCAAAATTATTATTTTTTTATTTCCTTTGATTTATCAGCTGAGAAAAGATTGTGCCTATCTTAATTTATGAATTAAGTAAAGATTGCCATTTGATAGTCTTAATTTGTGAATTAAAGAAAAATCATCACATGGTAAAAAAAGAATAATTATGACTTTTTTTCAATTTTGACAATAATAATATACATATAGACTAGTATTAAATTTATGAGATGAGTAAATTTATAATAAAAAATGCATTTTTACTTTTTTTTAAATTAAAAATATAAAAAGATACTTAAATTATTAGTATTTATTTTAAGAACAAAAAAATTGAAAGTAATTTTTTTTCTTTTTAAGTTAATAAAAAAATAAAAGAATAAAATTATAAATAATTTTTATTTAAAAAAATGTAAAATTAAAAATATTATTTTCCTCTCTAACAAAATAAAAAGTAGAATTTAAGATTATTTTTCTTTTTTTAGTTATTATTTTTCTTTTTTATCGTACTTAATTATAAATATTTGTATTATATAAATTTTAGATATATAAAAGTTGTTAATATAAATTAAATAAATTTTAATATATATTAAATTGTAATTAAGTAAATTAAATACAAGTCAAAAATTAAATTTATTTAAAATATTAAAAAAAAGATTAAACTCATTAATAAATTAATATAAATATAGATAGAAATATGAATATATAAAGAATTAATTATTTATATCTTTGTTATGAGTAATTATTGATAATTATTAATAAATATGTATTTTAATTAAATTTTGGTTGATCCACTCCGTAGAACTAAAAAGGGTGTTAGTATAACGAGAAGAAAAAAAGAAAAAAAAGAGATTGATCTCTTATTACCGAGTCTACTCAAGTCAAATGTCTGGGTGGGTGCTTGTCTGGGTGGGTGGTAAGGACACCCACCGTTAAACCTCTTAAAAAAACGCTGTAAACCTCTTTAAAAAACGCTGTAGACCTAAAAAGGCTTATGCACAGCAACGCATAGAAGATGTCTGTGGCCTTCTCATTCCCGGTCTCAAAAGCATCGATTTTCTCTCAAAACCCGATTGTCTCTGTGACCGTTAGTCCCTCTTTTCGTCTGAATTTCTGTCCCATGTTGTTAACTTTCACTGAATGATTCTTTTTTGTTGTTGTTGTTGTGGTTGTGGTTGTTGCAGAAGGAGTTGAATGACAAGAAATGGGGAGGTGAGTTATCATTGTTGCTGAAGGTTGATGGGAAGAAAAGGGCTGAGGGGATATGGAGAATGAGGAGTTGTGTGGTGAGAGCAGGCCCAAAGAAGATATCTTTCGGCAAAGAATGCAGAGAGACATTGCAGGCTGGAATCGACAAGCTAGCTGACGCTGTTTCTCTTACCTTAGGACCCAGAGGTTATTAATTTCCCCCTTTTCTTCTCTCTCTATATTCTGCTCTTCCTCCTCTTTATCGATTCTTGGTTTGTTTGTTTGTTTTTTTTTTTAAAGTCTTTCTATTTTGAAGTTGTAGTCCACTACATTACCTAACCCGGATTTGCCGTCAAAAATAAATGAAAAAAAAAGAATAAAAATGTAGGACAATGAATTGACTCTGTTCTTGGGTCTTCTACCTTTACTTCCAACTGTTTCATTACTGTATATCAAGACAATTATTCTCTAAACCATCGTTTGTGTTTTTGTGTGTGTGTGTGTGTGTGTGTATGTGTGAGCGCACTTTTTGTTTGCATGTATTTGCCATATATTTGGGAATTAGGTGGTACATTGTAGTTATCTTTAACCTTGTTCACTGTTACTTAGGTTAGAGTGTTACCCCATCATTGAATCAAGTCTATACTGTAATGCTGAATGCTGATGTTGGAGGAAGAGTAATGGAAGGTTGTTATAGTTTCTTCTCCATAATAGTTTTACGTAATTTGAGCTCTTGTTAAATAATTTATTCTCTGCAATTATTAGAAGTGTTGGTGTATGTGGTGGCACTGCACCGAAACCTGGGAATTGTACTTAAAGGTAATCCTTGTTGGCTATGAAACAGCATTAATAACTTTTTTGAAATAAAACTAGGCTTATTACTTTACAGAACTTGTTCAAGGGATCAGAATATTCTTTCGATTACTGTGAATAACTGATAATTCACGAATTTGGGTATATTTTATATCTTGCAAAAGATCTATTAAGTTTCTTTTACCCATGTGATATGCAAGCACATTGAAACTTGTAAGTTTAGATATGGACCATTAATTACTAGCTATTAAGTGTAGGCAAAGTGAAGTTCATCAACTGTCTAGAAATTTATGCTAGGATTTTGAACACCAAAAGAATTAGGTAATTCAAAGCTTAAGCCCTATTATGTGGGTTTTGGTGAATATAAAATGGTTTCTAGCAAGCAAGCAAGCTTTTTGTGGTGCTCAATGGTTTTATAGACAGATCCTAATGGTAATTTTTTATTCTGTTGGTTCATCTAGAGGGAGGGAAATAGAAAAATCTCAGAGGACAAATATTGTCATTTTCTGGTAATTTGCAATTCATACAAATAGGCTGCTTTCTACACTGCTCTTTTAACATAGTGATCAATTTGTAATGCTTACATTTTTGTTTTTTCCTTTTTGGATTTGCTATAATTTTGTAGATTCCATTTCTTAAATCATTGAAACCTCCCTGGCTATTGTTTGTTAAACTTGCATCTTTTTGTGATTTAATGTACTTGACCCTCCCAGATGATAACACTGCTGGAAACAAATTCCTTTCCACTTCGTTGATGTGGTCAAGGCAATGCATTGCTAATATGTCTTGTGCAAAATTGTGCAGGACGTAATGTTGTTCTTTCTGATTCTGGGTCACTAAAGGTTGTAAATGATGGTGTTACAATAGCTCAAGCTATAGAGCTTTTGGATGCAATGGAGAATGCTGGAGCAATGCTCATCCAAGAGGTCATTCATGGTTGCCACATAATACAATCCCTAAACTTGTTTTTATACATTATCAAATGTAAATCTATAATTATCAGTGATGAATAAGTGATCTTAAAGTGCTGCATGTAGGTGGCAAGTAAAATGAATGATTTGGCGGGTGATGGTACAACTACTGCAATAATCTTGGCTCGTGCAATTATCAAAATGGGGCTTCTGGCAGTTGCTTTTGGAGCCGACCCCATTTCTTTAAGAAAAGGAATGGATATGACTGTAACGGAATTGGTGAAGGTCTTGAAGAAGAACAGCCTTGCAGTTATTGGAAGGGAAAATATAAAAGGTCTGCACTCAATCTTTATTTAGATTAAGTCAGAATTACCCTTGATTTAAGGGAAAACCTTTATCTTACTTTTTCTTCTTCTCTATTTGCTGTTTTCCTCTTTTGTGGGCAGCGGTTGCCACAGTTTCTGCTGGAAACGATGATTTTGTTGGAAACTTACTAGCTGAAGTCATAGAAAAGATGGGTGATGATGGTTTTATCTCTCTTGAATCTTCATCAACATCTGAAACCTTTGTGACAATTGAAGAAGGAATGAAGGTTATTATGCCAGTTCTATTTACAAAAGTTGTTTGAAAATCTTGTCAGATAATTCAGAGTAGAAATGAGCATAGTGCTACTGAGTAGCCTCAACTTCAGTGACAGCAAAGATGTGGAAGAATTTCTTAACTTTGGTCATGGTGAAGATGTGAAATAATTGCTTCTTGAAAAAAAAAGAAAAAAGATTAAAAAATTAGGAATTTTGCATGTGATGCATTGTAGCTTGTTGATGATTGTTTGAATATATAGTAGGATGTAATTCTCCTTATGTTGCTAAGAATTGGAAGTCTGGTTCATCTATGGGATAAACTTGCATTAACTTAAACTGCTATGTATCTGCCAACCTTCAAGAGAATGCATGGCCTATAATGTGACTAATTAAATCATCTGACCTGCAAATCTTGTGGATGATTGAGATGCTAGCTTTCTTGGTTTCTGAATCTAGTTTTGTGTGATTTTTGGCACTCATACCTGTCTAACTATTCCCCATGTTTTCTTCACAGATTGACAAGGGTTATATATCACCTCACTTTGTTACAAACCAGGAAAAGTCTCTAGTAGAGTTTGATAATGCAAAAGTCCTTGTAACTGATCAAAAGATAGCAACTGTCAAAGAAATAGTTCCATTGCTAGAGAAGGCCACCCAGTTGGCTGTTCCGCTGTTGATCTTCGCTGAAGATATCTCAAAGCAGGTATTGGAAACACTAGTTGTGAACAAATTGAAAGGTTTACTCAATGTTGCTGTTGTGAAATGCCCTGGATTTGGAGAAGGAAAGAAAGCTTTATTACAAGACATTGCCCTTATGACAGGTGAGCCTTTATCTTGTTTTCAGATTTTTGATAACGGTGACAAGACTATAATATTTGCTATCTAAGTTCTTTGTGTTGAAGTTTGTGTGGGGATTGATCAGTATGCATGTGTATTGCCCTTATTATGATGCATGGGCGTGGGCTTCTGGACATGTGTGCACATCTCTGGTTAGCCTAGTGATAAGGGCAATATTGGGACCAAGGGATTAGAGCATGAAGCATGTTGGGCCTCTGACTGTGGGGGCTGGCTAGCTACCCCTAGGTTTACCCATCAGGGATTCCTCTTCATCTAGAGAAAAAAAAAAAAAAAAAGGCCATATATGCACTTCTAGGTATATTAAGGTGTGTGTGTGGACATGTTGCCTTTTTGTACGCAAAAAATAAAAACAAAAAAAAGAAGGTTTTATTGCTGTCTTTGGGAGGAAGGAAAACTAAGGAAAGGAAAATTAGGAATGGCTATGACATTTTCCATGGTTGGGAGATATTAGCAAAAATGAGATGGTAGAAAAAGGGGAGATAATACTCCCCTGTTGCCCGCCAGAAACTTTTCTCCCAATAGACAATTGGATGGGGGTCTGATGGAGGGATGTACAAAAAATTAGTTCTAAATTTTTATGAATTTTTAAAATTGGATTTTAAATTTATTTACATTTTCATTTGAATCTTATACCTTTTAAATTCATTCCAAATCAATCCTTTTTGAATGGAAAGTAATCAAAACTTTTAGAAATTATACATTAATCAAATATAAATTATTAATGGTTTGGCCACTTTCCGTCAAAAAATAATCGATTTGAAATGAATTTCAAAAGTATAAGATTTAAATGAAAATGCAAAAAGGTTGAGGACTTAATTGTAAAAATCTGTAAAGATTTAAGATTAATTTTATGCATATCCTGTCTAATGGAGGAAGGTATTTTGGTTAATATTATAGCCTTTTTTTTTTTTTTTTTCACTTGAAATAAGATTTAATGTGCCAATTTGTAGCTTCACCGTGTTCTGCCCAGTTTTTCCTTTCATTTTGCTTGCCACTTCAAACTGAAGAAAGGAAAATATATATGCTCCTTCAAGTCAGATACTTACCAGGACTGTTCTAGAGAAACTCTTTCATTGAGCACTTGACTCATCATCTTTTTTTTTTTTTTTTTTCTTTTGATGTGTTTTTAGATGTTTTGCCTGTGCTATTGTGATATATGCTTCTATATTTCTGCAGGGGAAAAACATTCATATTTGATCAAACTGTAAAATGCTCATGTCTCTAGGATTGGAATTTTGGTTTTTTCGGGCTATATTCTTTATCTTTTTATTTGCTAATTTGGAAGAATAATGTCTTCCCCATGCTCTTTTGTTTTTGTCATTTATTTCCCAACTTACAAGGTAGTTCCCATTCTCTTCAATATTTCCACATGGATCTTCCCTTCAACCCCACAATCCTTTCTATACATAATTGACTTTATACTCTCTTAGCTTCCTAGGAAAGGTGAGGTAGTGAAAGGGAAATGCTTATTGTTAATTTTTTTCTCAAAAAAAACACATTTTCTGTGAAATTTCCCCCCATCCTTCTACTTGTTTTTCTGTGAGACAAAAAGACCCATAATGGAATTTGATTTTCCTTTGCAGCTCAAAGGTTCTCTTAAATTCTTCATATGCTTCCAATTTATCCTTGTAACTTCAATCCATGCATCAGATGCATATCTTACTGCATACAGCCATAAAACTAGTACCTGATTGGACCCACCTGAAAATAGGTTGAGGGACCAACCTATTTTCAGTTAAGTTAAACCTAAGGTTAGGTTGGATATAATTTTTTTTCAAAAGGATAAAAGAAGTAAAATATAAGATTATAGTATTTGAACCATAGATCTTATCTACAAAAAGGCATAACTTCTAAAATTTCAACTATAGATCTTACATACACATACGTATATACACATACACAAATGTTATACATGCACATGTTATAACTAATATAAACATATATTATGTGGCAAATAAAAATATAAACATATATCTTATATATTTATATACTTTTTATACAAGTTAATATATAAAAATAAAAAGATAATAATAAATTATTTTACATACACCACTACATAATAAAATAAAAAGTAAGTCAAAAAACAAAATATTAATTTTAGAAAAGTAGTGGGTCCTAACCTGATCTGGCCCAAAAATAACCTGAATCTAGAATGACCCACCCCCCACTCGTTGGACACCTCTAATACTACATCTTTGCTATGCAGGGTTACTTTGCTGGTAGTAAGGTCTACTACTGGTATGAACAGCTCGAGTATTTCATCAGCTGCCTTTGTGCAATAGGATCTTGATGGCTTGTGTTGGTTTATGCATTGTTGAACAGCTATTGCATCTGCTTTATTTTCTCATTGGCAGGTGCTGATTTTCTCTCGGGTGACTTTGGTCTGACCCTCATGGGAGCAACCTCAGATCAACTTGGCATTGCACGAAAAGTTACCATAACAAGTAATTCAACAACCATAGTTGCTGACCCATGTACTAAAGCTGAAATTCAGGCGAGAATTCTGCAGATAAAGAAAGATCTTGCCGAAACAGATAATGCATACATGTCAAGGAAACTCTCAGAAAGAATTGCTAAATTGTCCGGTAGTGTGGCTGTGATCAAGGTTAATAGTATTTTGATACACACAGCTGTTTGAGAAAAATCCTTGCAGGAAATCTATGCATCTAATTTTTGGAAAGTTTTATGCTATTTCACTGCTGGAAAAATAATTTCTGTTTACAATGGATCCTGTGGTCTGTCTGCTGGGTAGTTGAAATTTGGTTTAGTTGAGCTTAGCATGGAATTGACACAAATAAGTGTTATGTGTTTCCCCTTATTGAGCCAGGAATTGGATAAGATTTGTTCTTTTTTTCCAAGTGACTTGGTTTAATATTTGGTGAACTTGGATTTGTTTTTCTATATTTCCCCATCTCAAGAATGAAAATTGTGATTCCCATGCTGCATCTTCAATCATTTTAAAATGAATGTTCTGTTTGCCTTGATTTTTGAGTTGGTTTGATGATTTTAAGTTGAGTTGTCTTTATTTAGTCAAGTATTTAAGTAAAATAGTTGGAGACATTTTTGTAAACATCCAGTGTATTGTGCAACCAATGAGGTGTGTCCATCATCCCTTTGATTCGAAAACTTATTGTTGGGTCTGAGTTGAAAGGGCCTAGTTAAATATGATGTCTTTAATTTTGTTTTCCTTTTATTTGACTTGTCACCAGATTAGTCAAAGTTTTGAAACTATAATTTAAATAATGCTATTGTTGTAATTTGTGAACTATTTTTGATTTTGAATTAAGGTGTAGCCCCAGTTAACATAACAACTCTAAGTCATGTTTACCTAACATATCTGTTGCCTCACTCATTTTCATCAGAAACCTGATAATATGCCAGAGAGAAATATATTTATTGTTACTTTTCTGTATCAAGTCAATAAAGTATGCTTTTAATGGAGTTTCTCTACAACTTCATTTTAATGGTACCATTACTGCTTCATAGTAGAGAAGTATGGCCTGTAAATTGATTGCATTTAAATCTTGCCTTGTCATGCACTGTAGAGGAAAACCTTCTCTTTTTGTTGATTTTTTATTTTTCTCTGCTCCTTTTCCTGTGGTATTCTTTTTGTACAGATCAGTTCAGAGTATGCAAAATAAAATTGTGCAAGATTTGCTCATTTCAATGTTGAGTGTGCTGATCTGCTTTAGTTTCTGTCTTGCATTGTCCGTGATGGAGAGTTTATGGAAGAGTGTAATGGTGTAACTGCTATCATGCTTCTAGGATGCCTTTTTAGGATCTGATTATTATTGTAATATTAATTTCATATGTTCACCTGCAATCTGTTGAACAAATTTATCAAGGTGAATGTTCAACAATGTAGTTTTCATTTGAGAGAACTGGATTCAAAATAGGGGCATCATGCCATTTAAAACAATAAGAAGGAAGCCATCAAGTTTTAGTGTGGTTGCCATCTCAAGCCTTATGCCCTTCTTTATTATCCAAAAAAACAAAAAGGAATAGGAAGCCATTTCACATTAGGGGCCATTCTTATAAAAACGCCAAGACTACAGATGTGTAGTTTGTTTGTCCTATATCTTGTATTCAGTTGTTGACCAAGTAAAAGCCATATGTCTTAGGTAGGAGCACACACAGAGATGGAGCTTGAGGATAGGAAACTCAAGATTGAGGATGCAAAGAATGCAACACTTGCTGCAATTGATGAAGGGATAGTGCCAGGTGGTGGTGCTGCATATGTACATCTTTCGAAGCAGGCTTCTATTATAAAAGCTTGTATGGAAGATAAAGATGAGCAGATGGGTGCTGATATTGTGGCAAAGGTCCATAACCTGTGGTTTGTTATTTTCTCAGCAAATCTTTCCATTTTCTTTGAGGCACCCAATATTTGTCCTTAGTAATCTTGTTTGTGTTTCATTGTGTTTGGGGGGGGTGCATTTTTGGGTAGCATAACAGGAGTGGAACTATTGCTCTGGCTTGTATTTTATTGTGTTTTTTTTTTAATTTGTTTGCTGTGCCGGGCCACCCACCCCTGGGGGGGGGGAGGAGAGCAGGTGATATATTGTGGGTGGGATAAGAAGAGTGAAAAGAAAAGGTTTCTACACTGCTACCATTGCTGAGACCACATCACTTCCAACCACCCACTATCATCTATTGAGATGAATCTCTTTTTGTTTGTTTTGTTTAACACCTGTTATAGACTTAATACTTATCATGTCATGCTATCAACAATTCAGATTTAAGTGTGCTAATTTCAGTACTTCTTTCGGGTTTATTTGGTTCTGGCCATAGCATTTAAACATAAACTGCTGTCTGTCTACATTTGCTTCATCAGTGATACAAGTTTGGCTGCCGCTCCCCAAGTGTCTCCAAGTGTTGCATTGACCTCATTAGCTAACCTGTATTCTGTAGCAAGATACAAAATATTTTTCTTCTGACTTCTTACCACACAATAAGGGCAAGCCTTGGTGTACCGAAAGTCACAGGTTTGAGTTGTTAAAACAACCTCTTTGTGCAAACAAGGATACGATTGCACACATTTGACCCTTCCCAAATCCTACAGTGTGGTAGACTCATGTACTGGGATGCCCTCTTTTTGCTACACAAGAACATGGACTTGAATTTGTGCATACTCAAATTCCTTAACTACTGCCAGGAAATCATACTCATTCCACCAATTGTTTTTCTGAAGTAGATTAACTATGAATCTCTTGGTTTTGCTGCATTTATGCATCTTATTTTCTGTTTGACAAGTTTGTAGCATTTAGGCATTGGGTTGAATTCACCATTTTTTTGCTCTTCTTTTTTTCCTCCCCCATCGGGTATGCCTGTATGCATGCTTGTGTGTGAGGGAGGGTGGGTGTGTTCATGTGTGTATGCATTATCTAACATTCAGGCCCATGGATGAAATGTCGTTTCCACGTGTGAAAATTCATTTCACATGCTCAGAATGGGTTTGGTCCCTCCTTTGCAATTAGCAGTTTCTGTAGCAAGCAATATGCCAGTCATTTGAGTTAGAATGCGAAATTCACCACCTCGTAGAACCATTTTATTCGGCGGCTAAATTATGATTTTAGCTTGCAGTTATGTTTAAAACATTTAAATCATTTGATTAAGCATACTTGAATCCCCTATCTTTGCATAACATTGTGAGAAATGATGCTCTGCAGGCCCTTCTTGCACCTGCGAGAACAATTGCAACTAATGCTGGGGTTGATGGAGCTGTTGTGGTGGAGAAACTCCAGTCTTGTGAGTGGAGAACTGGTTACAATGCAATGACTGGTGAATTTGAAGATCTTGTTGATGCAGGGATTGTAGATCCATGTAGGGTCTCTAGATGTGCACTTCAAAGTGCCGCCTCAATTGCTGGGGTAGTTCTAACGACTCAAGCTGTCCTTGTGGAAAAAATAAAGAAGCCCGAGCCTGCTGTTCCGCATGTCCCTGGAATTACACCTTAGCTTGAATGAATGAAGATAATTGTGTATTAGTGGCAAGCCTGAAGTGTACGTGGGTTGCAAGTTTTGGTTTCCTAGTTTGCACTTGTAGGGTAAACAAGCTTCTTGAAGATACCTTTTTAAGCTGTTACATATTTGAGCACAGGTTTTTGGGGTCAATCGAGTTGCTTTTTAAAGATAATTACAATTTAATTTAGGTGTTAAACAAAATTACTTTTAAGAACTCATCTTTAACTTTAATAATTGTCGCAAACTACCACCATTCAATTGTCCAATTTCTAGCAGCCATCCACACTGAACAATGGTGGACAAAACCCTCTTACAACTCTTAAAACTATTTAGGGTATGAGAGGGATGCATGCTTGAAGAGTCTCACGAGTCTTAAACTATAATCAAGTCCTAGTGTGGTAGCACCGGATGTGGATGCCCATTTGAGGGGTGTTTAGAGACGATGATTCTTCAATCTTGATAAAGGTGTACTCAATAATTGTTAGTAAATCATACTTTAATCTCTATTGTACATTTTTGTCAATTGCCCTTACTTGTATAATTCATTATATTTTTGAAAAACATGTGTATCATGCATTACGATCTAACATGTTAATAACCAATATAAATTATAACTTTTAAATTGACTAATCTATTTAGATTTACTTTTAATTCTTTAATTCATTAATTTATATTCGTATATCAAATTTGATACCGAACTATGTATGGAATTGCTATAAAAGTGGTTTGTCTGACTTTTTCGTTCACGGTCTTTTACGTACAGTTCAATCCTTAAAGATCATTCTCACTAAAGATCCCTTTGTCTCTCCGTTTGAGAGCTCTTTTCTTGCCGTCCGTGATGCAAGACTCTTCCCATTTACTAGTGAGCTTGCACTCGAGTTCTTAAAGAGTTTTTTGTTTTGGATCTTGATTTCCAAGGTTGCAAGGTCACGATGAACAAACAACCCCATTCTCGTACGGGGGGATCAGGGCAATAATGAATAGACTGATGTGCTGCACACCGGAATTGAGGCTACTGAAGCTAGCAATGACTATTTTGTTTGTCACTATCTCCTGGATAGATTGTGGACAGAAAAACCGTTTAATGTTCGTGCGCTCTTCGATACAATGAGCACTGTCTGGAAGCCGACCAAACCCATGGAAGCCAGGGAGTTAGATTCAAATCTCTTTTAGCTTTCATTTTCTCAGTATACAGGATAGAAAAAAAAAAAATGTTCACGAAAATATGTTTGTGGATCTTTGACAAGCAAGTCCTCGTTCTGACAGAGATCACAACAACCATCCAGGGTCAGTCTGTTTCATATTCCTTTTTGGGTTTGTGCTCGTGATTTGCCATTTGGAGCTATGACAGTGCCTACAGCAAAAGCTTTGGGAAACCTTATTGGCTCTTTCCTCGAGATTGATGAAAAGGAATTGAGATGCTATGGACATCACTTGTGGTTTAAGGTGATGATTAGTGCAAGGAACCCCTTAAAGAAAGAAGGGCACCATGATTAAGCTTCAAGAAGGAGGCAAGATGTGGATATATTTCTAGTATGAGAAGCTCCCTAACTACTACTACACCAAGTGTGGTTGTCCAGGGCATGTGAAAGAGATTGTGAGCTCAATGCGGATGATGAGGAAGATTCAACCATCGGCTATATTTAGAATTATCATAATGTGCGGGCTTCACCGCAGAATCCTGGCGGAAATGATTGTCGTGATCTTGGGGATGATATTCCTGTTTTTCAAACTTCAGAGGAAAGGATTATAGAAAGCGTTTGCCATCGCACCTCAGCTACTGTGAATGAGAATTAGCCTACAGCTGGCTCCAAGAATCAGCATACAGTTGTCGCGATTGAAAATCTGCATGCAGCTGGCTCAAAGTTTCAGCATACAACTGCCGTCATTGAGAAGGAAGGCCCAGAGAATCAGCCGCTGGAGAGGAATAATTTGAATCCACTCTTGTCTGCCGTGACTGACGAGGAAACGCAATCTTTACTCAACTCGGGTGGACAGGAATAATCTTATACGGCTGGGCCTTCTGCCATGAGTCCAACGAATCTTCCCGATGTACTCCAACCAAAGGACCCCCAGCCTCTGCTCCAATCTCCAATCTTCAAACAAACTCTCAACCAGCCACTGGTAAGAGGAGTGGACGGCCAAGGGGGCACAGCAACAGGGACGACAGCATCAGAAATTGGGTTTGGAACGGTGGAGAGGACGGTGGCTACAACAGACTTGAAGGACCATCGTAATGGATCTGAGTTTGCAGCAAAGAAGAGTCAAACCTCACCAATGGCTTCTCTTGAAGCACCCACTAGAATATCAGCAGAGTCTTATTGACAGTCCTACCAGTCGCCATGAATATCCTCAGCTAGAACTGTCGTGAGTTTGGGAACCTGGGAGTAGTTAGTCGTCTGAAGAAGCTAGTTTAGCTCCAAGTTCTCTACCTAGTTTTCTTAATAAAAACTAGGCTTAAAGCTCCAAAATGGCAAACCTTAAACGGCGTTTGGGTTTCCCTCATGGTTACTAACATTGATATACGAGTGTATTGGGATTATTGTGAAAGTATTCCATTGATGTGAGCCTAAAAACTGCTTCTGCCCGTTTTTCTAATGACGATGCCATAAAACACTTATAACAGCCATTTTTTTTTTCGTTTAAATCTATCACTAAAATAATATAAAATAGTAATTATAATTATTGTACAATAATAAATTTTATATGCTAGTTTCTAAATAATAATTATAAACTAACTCGATATATATTTAAAAATAGTAATTTGGCATGTTTTGATGTAGTAGTTTCAAACCTACACCACTCTTAAACAGTGGTTTTAAGGCAGCATGCTAAAGCTATAGCTATTTGTATTTTTACGTAGGAATTTTAAATGAGTTAAGCACCGACTTTTATTTTACGTAAATTTGATGCAGGAGTTTCAATACAATAATACCAAACTACTATCAGATTTTCCAGTAATTTTAAAAGGATAATATAACAGTTTTTTAGAAAACCAAACTACATTATTTGATCACTTATATTGAGCCACAAAAGTATCGATCAAAATTCATGAATTTTGCTACTAATTTTGTTTCCATATATCTCTTCATATTTTCATGTCTGTCTAATTCAAATTGTCAAATACACTTCTTTGTCTCTCTTCGCCGATCAATTTTAGGCTCTAATTTCAGCTCTAGCTCCAGGTATTTTTCTTTTCTTTTTTATTTTCCTTTTTTTTCTCGTTATTTCTTTGTTCTTGTTTAATATGGTATTGGCTAAGCAATTTAAAGTCAAATATGATATTATTTTTATTCCTTCTTTTAGTACTTCGAGAGCTAAATTGCAAAAGTTTTGTTTCTACTTCTCTAATTCTCCATGTCCTTTGCACACACATGTAACACAAGCAAATAGTATGCTTAGTTCAGCAATATACTTTCCACTCACTGAAAGAACTACATCTTCTTTTCCTAGATACCATTTCTCAAATTCTAGTTTTGCATAGACATAATAGAATATAATCTTTGTGGGATATCCTACATCATCCAAAAATTCATTCTTTGAGTTCCTTGAGTTTTGACTTTTAAGAGCTTAATGTTTGCAAAAGCATAACAATATCCTCTGATTTGTTTCTTTCTGCTCTCTGGTTTCAAAACAAGACTTTATTGCTTGAGAATATGCCTGTTAACTAAGTATTAATTTGTATAGCCTTAGGGTAGGTGATTTTGGCGTAGAACTAAAGTTTTATACAATCAACTTTCCCTTGTGATTTGACCCATTTCGGGATTTTCGAACTTTGTTTAGTAAACATTTCTTATTTCTTTGGTTGTAATATGTTTTTATTTTAGTTTATTACTTGATATATTTTTATGTTGATTTAAGCTCTTTGTTTTTCATCTACAGTGAAAATACTTCAATCTATGATAATGCCTTACGTTTTTAAATTTGTTATACAAAAACATATATAGATATACATAACAAATTGACAAAAAGCAAATAGATATGCACATAGTAAGTCAAAAGAACTTTGCATGCATTCAAAAGCACATGATAAGAATAAATATATTATTATAAACAATGTATTCGATTTTTTTGAATTTTATGTACTGAAAAATTTTAGATTTTACAATTCATACATATGTGCCTTTCATGTAGTTGATTTTGGATGGTTTAGTTGAGTTATTTATGTGATTATTTTCAATTTTTAATTATTAATAGAAAAATGCAAATCCCAATAAAAAGTCACCTTCTCGAATAGACATGTTCAAGACTATTCACACAAAATAAAAAACTTGGTAAAGTATACAAGCAATTTGATAAGACTATGAGTTAAAAAATTGTAATCATTAAGTTATATTTAATTTTAAAATCAAATTTTAGACTTTTTTATATTTGAACTATATATTGTTGTTAGGTTTAGGCTAAAATGGAGGAGATTCAATAAAAAAAAAAAAAACAAAAGAATTAGCAACCAAACAATTGATCCTTTTGTTGTAGTTATGGGGTAAGAACATTTTGCATAGGTATGAATTTATGGGAGAAGTTTGAACTTTACTTCCCTAAAGGGAAAGAATGCTATTATGAAGTGCTTGTAGATTTTATACAATCAATCGAACAAAATATGAAAAATGAAGTACAAAAGAAGTTGGAACTTCAAGTGCCAAAGAGGTTAGAAGTTTAAAAACCTGCAATAGTACAAGAAATCTTCACTATGATTCTCTCAAACTTACAACAACTCAACTTATGTCTAAACATCAATGCCAGCATGTTAGCTATGTTTTTTACAATAATTGGTTTACTCGGTAACTCTTTTAGTGTTTTAAGTCTGCATAACCAAGGAATTGTCAATCTTTAGTGGGTACCCATAATCCACTCAACTAGGGATGCTTAGAGACATATCTCATTTGTTTACTTGATTTGTGATTCCTACTTAGTCAATTGTAATTAATTGGCTATATATTTAATTATTAGAAATCATATCTTTAATCTTCAGTGGGTACACATGTTTAATATACTCACTCAATTGTTTTTTTTTTGTAGGATGATGACAATGATAGTGATAATAATGTTTACTAAGCAAATATGTTATGGACTAAACGTCATATTGTTTGGTTTACTTTTTTGTAAACTATATTAAATATATGCATATAACTATAATGTTTTTTTAGATTTTATACTTGTGGACTTTTTATGATAAACCTTTTATATTTGTTTGGATAATTGGTGATTTAACAAAGTATTTATTATTTCAAAAATTATATGCCAATTATGAGTAGTTAAAGTAAGAAATTAGTATAAACAATCTAAAATTATTGGTGTTTTAATAAAAAAACTAAAACATTTATCACTTAAAATTGCTACTATTATGGTTAAAAACATTACATTCATGTCTCAACTGTTACTTTTAAGTTTAAAAATCATCGTTTTTATTACTCAAAATTGTTGATCTCAAAACCACTACCTTAAAATCTCAAAAGCACTACCATTTCATCCTAAAAATATTGCCTTTTAGTATTAACATCGCTATTTTTATGACTTAAAAACCATTGCAATAACAAGTTTAAACCATTTTTGTTGGCTAAATAACCATAGCCTATGCACTTATGAAGTGTTGTGTAAAATTCTCAAAAATTAATGCTAGTGAATGTAACAATTGCTGGATTTAACCTTTATTACAATGATTTTTTTTTTATTGCAATAACCTTTAAAATCATTGTATAAAAGCTATTGTAGTGCCTATAAAAATTTACAACCAACAAACCACTATCTTAGATATTAGGCAACGATTTAACTTATTTAAGCAGTAATTTTTAACTATTGTTATAAGTGTTTTATGGCGTAATGAATGGAAAATATGATGTTAATTGACACTTCACTAAAATTTATGGATGATATAAGTATGAGGATAAGAACAAATCCTAACTTGGGAATTGCTACATGCCTTAAAAACTGAAGCAAATAGGATTTAATTATGCAATAGTGATTTTAATGAAAATTTTGATTCTCACGAAAAGTTATGAGGCCTCCCCCAATCAAAAGAATTTATGGATAGATTTATGTTAACAATGTTTGAATATAACTTAATGGAGTTTAATTTGGATGATTTTGATTTTACATAGATAAATGGATGGGAAGGTGATGATAATGTGCAGGAAAGATTTGACAAGTTTTTTCCATTATCCTTTTATCTCGACATAAAGTTCATCACTTGTCTAGATTTGCCTTTTATGATAATCCATTTGATGTTAGACTTATTAGACCAAATAGTTTGGTAGCTAAGAGGTTATGGACATTATGGTTTAGGAATAAGTGGCTTAAAAAGTCCTCTTGTGAGACTAAGGTTAAGGAAGTATGGGAGAAAGCATGCCACACTTGCTTTTTAACAAATCTTTTAGCTATAGTGGATTATTGCAACAAAGCTTTGATTAGGTAGGAAAAGTGAGTCTTTGGCAATGTAAATCATAACATTAAAAGCTTAGAAGGCAATAAAGTGACTTTAAGAGATTTTCACCTTTAGTAGCCAACATTTCAACCTAGAAAAAGTTTCAATTTAAGATTGATGAGCATATAAGATGAGAGGAGTTGATATGGGTGTAAAGTTTTAAGGCTTTTTAGTTGTAAAACGGGGATAAGAATGCAAGCTTCTTTCACTCAAAAAAAAAAAAAAAGAAACCCAATGGTAACAAAAAAAAATCATATTTGGCAACTTGTTAATAAGCATAGGAGGTAGTATTAGAATAGTATAAACATAGTGATGGCCTTCACATTTAATTATACAAAATTATTTCAATCTTTTAGCTCATCTAATCTCTAGTCAATGTTAAATATTATTCAAACATGGATTACGTCATAGATGAATCATGTTTTGTTTAGATCTTTCACCTAATAAGAGATCTATACATTTTATATTATACGCATCTTATTAAGGCTTTTGATCCTAATGGTATGTTAGCTTTATTTTATTAAACCTTTTGGTATATTGTACGAGATGATGTTGTCAACAAGACTTTGGCTATTCTAAATCACCATAAAAACTCTCAATCAATTAATTATACTCACATATGCCTTATTCCTAAAGTCCCTTTACCGTAAGTACTTTAGGTCTATCAATTTATGTAATGTTTATTTTAAGATCATTTCTAAAACTATTGCCAATAAGTAAAAGAGTTTTCTTCCATTAATTATCTCAAAATCTCAAAAAGTATTTATACTTAGAAGGTTAATCATAAATAATGCCCTTATTGCTTTTGAGATCTTTCATTATTTGAAGAATAAAAGACATGGGAAGAAAAGATATATAACACTATAGCTGGATACAAGAAAACTTATGATTAAGTTGAATGAAACTTCCTGGAAAGTGTTATGCTTCAAATGGGTTTTGTGTCACAATAAGTGGAAGTAATTATAAGATATGTCAAAATAATCTTTTACTCCTTTATCATCAACTTTATGTTTAGGAAAACCTTCTTTCCTTTTAAAGGGTTAAGACAAATTGACCCTTTATCACCTTATTTATTCCTACTATGTGTAAAAAGACTTTCCTTATTAATACATTTAGCAGCCACAAAGTATGATACATAGGGTGGATATTTGTAAGGGAGCTTTAACAATAATTTATTTATTCTTTGTAAATGATAGCCTCATATTCACAGAGGCTTTCATATCAAAGTGCCAATAATTAAAACAGATTTTGGCTTAATATGAATAGGTTTTAAGACAAAGATTAACTTGGAAAAAAACTAAGCTCTCCTTCAGCTGAAACATGTTGAAGAATAAGAAGAATGCAATACATGATTGCTTGAGGTTCATAATAATAAAGTCAATAGAGGTATTTTATTCTTTTAATGAATATAGGCTATTCAAAGAAAAAGGCTTTCAATCTTGAGATGGATAGAGTCTAAAAAAAGCTAAGACAATGGTAAGAAAATAAGCTCTTACGTGTAGGTAAAGAAGTTATAATTAAAGTTGTTATTCAAGTGATTTTTACATATGTTATTAGTTGTTTTCTAAACTTTGTGCAATGAGCTATCATTAGTAATGAACCATTTTTAATAAAGTAGCTCTAATAGGAAAAGGAAGATTTATTGAACATCATGGGAAATTTTGATTTTTCTTAAATTAGAGGGAGCCTTAAGTTTTAGGACTTTTTAGGTTTAAACCTACCCACGTTAGGCAAACAAACATGTTATTAGTCTTAAATGAATCCTTTTTATTATTCAAAATGCTCCAAGCTCACTACTTTTTAAGGAAGTTCTTTCTAGAAACTGCTATTGAGCACAGGCCAAACTACACTTGGCGAACTATTATTAAGTCTAAATAATTATTAAAAGGGGACCTTTGCTAGCTAATTGATAATGACTTAAAGATTAATATATGAGCTGATCTTAAGCTTTAGAATATAATGACTTTAAAATGCTCTCTAATTGACACAAACACTAAATGGTGCCATCAGAGAGCACTCATATTCTTTTAATTCCTCTAAGTTTTAGGAGATTGGATGATAAGCTAATTTAACAATATACTCCAATTAGAGTTTATAATATGATAAGTTCTTATCAATTAGCCAAACATAATTCTCTCTTTGCCATGATAGCCTCAACATCTATTGATACAAGTAATGAAAATTTGTGTTGGAAGCAAATTTGGATGTTACATGTCTCTAACAAAGTGAAATATCTATTATAATCCACTTGTCAAAGTTTTCTACCTATAAATGTGGCATTATCTAGTAAAGGTGTGTTACTTGAAAAAAGTTGTCACCATTATAGAGAGATAACAATGTATACCTTATATGATAATTGATATGAAAATAAAACTTTACTATAACAATAAGCATGAATTTTAATAGTCTTAAATCTTTAAGTAAAGTTAAGATCCTTGCCATTAGAGACCATTTGTTATTAGACAAACTAAATTTAATTTTGATATTGCAACAACCTTAACAAAGTAGGCATTTGATTAAGCTTTTGGAATTATAGATGAGAGGCAAAGTGCTTTCACTGTTGACATTCCTAAGATGTTGGCTATTTGTATAACAGTTTAGAAAATAATTAAATTGTCTTTCTCATGCATCTATATGGAATTTGATAGTTTGGTTATTGTTCAAGCTATTCAATCTTTGCATTAAGTGAATAAACCATTAGGCCAAATAACAGAGGATGTTAGAACTCTATCTTCTTGTTTTTCTAGTTTTCATGTACAACATGTTAAAAGGCAAACCAATGGTGTAGCCCATGCCTTCACTCAAGTAGCTTTACTAGAGTTAGGTGAGATTATTTGGCATCAACTTAAACTTAGTTATATTATTAATCTAATAAAACAAGATGTGAGCAATATTTCTAAATAAATAAAAAATTTGTTTTGCTAAAAAGAAGGTACAATTCAATCCTTTATTATATTACTCATTGAATATGAAATTAGTTTTTATCTTATTTTTTTCAATTATATTAGTTTTTAAATATTTATATGCTTATTAATTCTATGAATAAGATTCATAACTCTTTATAAACTCTTACTTTGGTTTAAACATTCTCATAGAGGATCAATTTAGTAAATTTGTTTATTTGATAAGCACTAAAATACTTGTTCAAATATCCTTTTACTTTTGACTATGAGAATAATTATCATTTTCATAAAATAGAAATATAATTTGTCAATTTTATGACTTTATGAGTGTCATATCTTGATAATTCATTAAAAATTAATATATATGAATAATATTTTGATATAATAAAAATTTTATTATTATTATCTCATTGTAATTAATTTTGTAAAATATATTTACTTTATAAATTTCATCTTTTAAATTTAAATGATGACCATATAGGTATATAAACAACTAAAATATAAAAAATACTTTTATAAACTAATATAAATTGTAACCACAACGAAGTTATAAGACATAAGATAACAACTTTATATCATCCCATTAATGAACAAAATTGCTTCTCTTGTAATTCTAAGAACTCTTTATTGTTAAAGTGCATAAGTGTAATAAAATTTTTATGTAGTTCAAGTTTTAGGTTTTAGATCTAAACGTTTTAGGTTTTAGATCTAAACCTTGTCTTCCATTAATTTCTCCTAAACTTAGCCTTAATGCAAATTTTGTCCAAGCCTCTCTTGGAAACTCTTATGTTTCATTAATATGTTTGTTGTCTTTTTGTTGGCATTTTTAAAGTTAAAATTTATACAAAAAAATTTTTACCTTTGATAAGGGAATTTTTAGTAATCTATAGATATTTTCTCTTTTAATTCCTTTAAAGGAATTTAATGTGGGATCATTCTAAAATTTGACAATTAAAGAATGAATAAAATTTAGACAATTATAATTTTAGTTTTTGTTCTTTCAATTTTAGCTTATTTTATCTAAATAATGATTAATTAATTCTATAACTAGGTAGATAGATGTTCGTATCAATACAATTATTTATAACTACACTTAAATGTGTCTATGTCATTAAGGAATTATTGGCATTTATGTATCAAAAAAAAAAACAAAAATTAATGGCATAGGATAATTTGGAACTTTTGATATTATTATATTTTTTCATGTATATTTAAAGTCACTCATTTTAAACTTAGTACATTATCTTAATGGCATTAAGACTCTCCTTAGTTTTAGCCAATCTCACACACAAGCACACATAAAGAAAGTGTTTGCATACAAGCATACTTAATCACATTTTAGAACGACAATAATACATACGAGAACCTTTTTTAAGGTGTATTATTTTTTCACTTATAAAGTATAAAGAGTTTTGTCAAAGCCCTCACAAGTGTTCTCTTTTTCCACCTCTTTAGCTGAGTCTTGGCTATCACATCTATTTATAAACTACAAATTAGAGTAGTTGAAACCTTTAACTACTTAGTAACATACATGATTTCATTACTAAACTAATCATCCATAATGGGGTTCTCACACTCTTAAGAGTACTTTCTCATGATCTTGGTCAACATATTCTCTATATCTTCCTACATTTAAAGAGAGCTTGCTACCTTGTTGTTACTTGGTTAGTACATTTTAGCAACAACACATATCCTCCTACTTTCAGGGAATTTATGCTAATGACTTGTTCAATACTCAATCACATTTTTTTACCTTATAAGAGATTATGCTAACAATTTGTTCAATAATCACCACTTACCCACCTTTTATATGAGATTATGCTTAAGAACAAAGACTTGGTTTGTATTCCAAGTCATATGCTTTGCTAGTCTAAGCTTAAGTTTCCAACAACGACATTGCCTCTCTTGTGCCAGCTTATAGTGAGCCCACATGTTGTCAACCTACATTCCTAACCTATGCAACAACATATTACCAATGCCTTAGCCAATTTTAGTCTACTCATTGACTAATGCCTTAGTTAACTTTTATGTGAGACTAACATTTCTTAAAGAGTATTAGGAATTTTAACCCTTTGATTATAGGAGATATTAACATGTCTAAACCATCACACTAATGCTTCAACCCATAACTTTTTGGTCATATGTTTCCAATGTCATAGCCTGCAAATCGGTCTAATTCCTTACCATTCATAGTTTGTTATCATGCACATTGACTCCATACTCATCTTACTTCATTGATATGGTCAACTCATACTTATCTTTATGCTAAATATTAATGTAAGGTGCCACTTATTACTTGCACTCATAAGTTGAGGGAATCAAAAGTCTAACAGTAGCCCTTTAACCATTCATGATCAGACTTTGCTTGTAGAAGGACAAATTGCATCCATCGACCTTCCCTTTGGGATCATAACAATTAAACCACAATTACTATAATTTCATTTTCTATAACTAATTAATTAAACAAATTTGGTTTCAAGGCAAAAAGAACATCACTACAAAACTAAATGTGATTTTAGAACTTCTTAAATAAATTTGTGCATAACTTACTACAAAGAGGGATTAAAGTACCCGTAACATACATGATGATGATCATCCAATAACTAAATAGTAGAAAAACTATGATTGGATTACATCTAAAATAATCTTAAGTGTTCTTAGCTCATTTTATGAATATTATAAAAAATAGTACAATTATAAAAAATTCCTCTAGATATAAACATGCATGTATTTCACATTATACTATAACCAATAAACAACTTTTCAAAATTTTGTACACTATTTAATTATAATTTTTGTATTCGTCTTTATAATTATAATACAAATTTAAATTAAATATTTCATTTTTTATATTAAATGTAAAAGATATTATTTGACTACAAAAAATTAAATCTTATTTTTTATTTTAAATTTATCCTTGAGTGGAGTAGTTTTTTTAATAAATAAAAAAAATTAATATTAGCCCCAAAATTGACCATTCACAACCAACAAAAAGTAAACTCTCAACAAAATATGAAACTTTTTCTTACTTTTTTAAGAAAAATAAATTATCACTTGAAAATTTTCAAGAAAATCACTAAAAAGTTAATTTTTTCCAACTTTTCATTACACACACATATATATATAGAACAATTATTGTTGTTTATGCAATACGGATGCTAATTTCCTTGCTCTGATATTTTGTTTTTCAAAGATAGCTTTTTCTATAAAGGTAGTTTCAAAGAAGGAAAAAAAAAAAAGAGATGAAAATAACGCATACCTAATAGATTTAACCGAACGGACTGATGTGATAAAAATAGAACAATTAACTTTTGCGGTCAAATTAAAATCAATAGTAGGTTTAGAGAGCAAATTATAATTTTGATGGATGAAAATGAATTCGTATTATATATGCTCATGTACAGGAGTAGATTACCAGATATGGATTGGAAATTTAGCTGTAGCCATCAAGATTGAAACAACCTTGATTAGCACTTTATCCTAGTCCAAAGGGTAGATGTATGTAATATAATTGGTGACATCGCCTCTTTCCATTGAATCAATGCATTAAATTCCTCAATTAGCAATGGTTCACTTTACAAATTTCGGTATCAAATCCATGGTCCATTAGGAGCAACAGCCATGCTCTCTGCTGCTCAGAGAGACGATCTGTGGGGCCTTTAACTTCAACAAGCTTGGCTTCACCTCTGTATTCTCCATGGAAGCGCCACAACAACAAATCTGGCATTCCACTGGACCAGCTTCGATAATCTTGTGCAAGACTTCGGCAGAGTGAGGCCAAACGAGAAGCCCCAATGCAGGTAACAGCGGCACGAAGTTCAGGTAGACTGTGTCGATCCCATTTAACTCCCCTGCAAGCTATTCCTGAATGTGTTTCCCATGATGAGATGAGGATCTCCTCTGCCATTCCATCCTGAATTTCCTGCAGGCGAGATTCTAAAAGGCTCTTTCTTGATGGATAGAAGCTGTCAGATTCCAAATCTAAGGGAGCAGTCTGCAAAGTAAAACATTCTTATGCCTAAATAAATCCTATTAAAGAAAAAAAATAATATGATTAATGAGTTGAATTTCCAGCAAATTCAATTGAAATAATGTTAAAAAAGAAGGGAAAGAGGCATAGCATGATTCATAACATAATGCAATTACCTTTTATCTCAAACTTAATATTTAGGCTTCCTTTAAAATAGAAAACATTATCTTATGACTAAAGGTTGAAATAAAAGGAGCCGACATGAAGATTTGTATGTAATCCGGAAGTTTGTTTGAGATTAACAATTTTTCTCCACCTGTTCAGCTTAAAGGCCATTAGAGTGGCTGAGGTCAAATTTGAAGAAATTCTGTAAAACTTATAAGAGCAGAAAAAGAAATTTGTTGAAAGTTTAAAGGCCCAAAAGGATAGCTATTTTATCATCAAATAAAGATTTAGGAGCACCACTTAAATATGCAATACCTTTCTCATTCATACAAATATTTCCACCAAATACACATTAAGGTATTAGAATTTATAAGAGCCCATTTTCAGTTTTTTTTTCTTTTTTTATTGCATGTTTTAAAGCTACACAATGTGTATGTCCATCTTCATCCGAATGAACAAAACCAAATTGGTAAGCAGTTGATGACCATGATTTCAACATGACTAACCATTGTTTCAAAACCCAGATCGGACCAGTGGTTGGACTGGAGAACCAGTGGCTCGAAGCCAAGATCGGTCCAATTCTCTTATTCAACCAGACCAGGAAGCAAACCAGAAAAAACCACATGAACTGGACCAGACCGTTATCTTGTAAACTAATGAACCACTTGAGTTGTTTGCAAACCGCAAAATATACTTGGCCGCTTATCTGGTCCAGTTTAACATGACTAAATCAGACCACTTAAAAGTTTAAGACTAAACATTTACAGGCCAAAAGCATTGCAAGTGTAGTTTTCACGATTGCTACAAAAGTCCTCCCTTTTTCCTTTTCAAGCTATGTGGGATTAACCACATGCTAACTTTTGCTATAAAATAGCAATTCCACAGTGTCAGTACAAAGAACTATGTAACTACCATAGATATTTTAGACATGCCAATGGGCCTGTTGTGGGCTCTGCAAGGACAGCACATGGCAAGCAGGCTTGTTCAAATGGTTTGCCTATAAACTGTCTTTTGGGGAGCATAATCTCTGAGCAATACCTTCTGCCCTCCAGACCTTTACAGAGTTGACCAATAGCCTAAAACTGTTGTGCTTTAGATCTCTCTCTACTAATTGCAAGGGTTCTAGTCAAATAAAATCCTAAATTCATGAGCAAAGGTTCACATAGAATTACATCTTAATTTTGTTTGATGAAATCAATTGCTAATAACACATAAATATGAATAAAATGTCAAGATACAGTCAAAGTTAAGACAGTAAAAGTACAGTGAATTTTTCATGGTACAGAAACAATATTGGCACACAATGCCTGCACATGCACATGCACATGCTCATATGGACAAGTTAAGAATCATGCACAAAAAGAAAAATACATTATTCCCTAATCACACTTAATTTCTATGACATAAATTGTACGTTGATTATTCTATGAAACCTTCATAGCAGCAAACAAAAGATTACCAAGAGGTGGGAGCTTTCTAGTTACAAGAAAAATGCATACCTGAAATTTGTTATAGAACACATTCGGTATGTCAGAAAAAAGAATGTCCCACATAAGAAGCCCAAAGATTGTTAACCAAATGCCACTCTCTGTATGTACACCATGCCATCCACCTCCTTCCCCAGCATAATATTGCAAAGCAAGTTCTTCAACTCCACACTGCTCTCCATCTTGTCCATAGAATCTGCTCTTCATGCCTGTCTCACAGTTCAAAGGTCTCCCTTGAATATGGACCTGTATTCACAGTTGCATAAACAAGTAACTCTATGAAAATCAGCATCCCAACTTTGAAAAATCTTAGAAACAATCAATCACGCAGGTACCTCTCTGATCTTCCTCTTGATGGAGTTTGAGAAGCTGGGAACTTTCCAGCGCCTTGGCGGTTTTCCCAGTCGAAGAACTCGCCTTTGCAGTGCCATTCTTGAACCAGCTCGTACCCATGGATCCAGTAAACCATCTTCAGCAACTGAAAGGCTCTCATTGTGATGGCCCACATGTTCCAAATCAATAGACAATCTAAGTGTCCAATATCCTCTTCTTCCATCACAAGGAAAAGAAAGAAGTAACAGCTTCAGCAAATCAATCGCCTCTTTGTACCTGAGCCAAAAGAATGTATAATTTAATTGTTGCATGCAACACAAATAATCATCAACATGATCACATTGATCAATTAGTCACTTATATTATTTAACAATATAGATTAGGTTAGCAGAAGGAAAGAATGTCATGTGTCCTTTTAAATTCACAGGGAGGATCCAGCAGCACGAGAGGAAGGGTCTAGAAGAAGAATTTTTGTTAGCTAGGAATTATTGAGATTGTATACTTAATGTGATCTTTTAGTATTTCAGTGTTATTTGGTTAGATTTTTTCTTATTAGAAGATTTAGTTCAACTGGTATTTTCAATCTCTCATTTTCAATTTCCTATATGCACTACCTAGTTCTATAAATACAATGCCATTGACATAATTAAGAGGCTTTGATGAACATGATTAATTGAATGGAGTCATTGAGACTTGTGAGCTGCCAGTAGCTTGTTTCCTATGTCTTCCTCTTTCTATTTTGTCTAGTTTTCTGGCCTTTCTTCCCTTCTCATATCAAGTTCTCTCTGTTTCTGTATCCTGTCCTACATTAGCATGGCAGTTAGCTTATATGAAGATCAGTGAAAGAGAAACTATCATATAAACATTTACAACTTTTCTTTGCAAAGAAAGTTAGTGAAAATGCTTTTTAAAAGCCAGAATGCTACTCCATGAAGGAAAACAAAAAATAGTCAGCTATTTTTCTAGACTGAAAATTTGCAATTACAAATACTTCCTCAAAGCACCATGATGAATTGGGAGACAGTAAAGCACACTTTTCTAACAAAATAGCTTTTATTTTTAACAAACGAACATGTTTTGCAGTCGTCGTTCCACACAAAACATTTCCTAGAAACTTAGACAATAACTGCAACTATACAAGTCATTAGGTTTATGTTTAGATATAACCTAAAAATATAACTGTAAAAATTTTCTTCTTTTTTTTTTTTTTTTGGTTTTCGAAATAATATTTAACAATTTTAAACGTCCTAGAAGCCAGTATAATGACATTTCATATAATACACTGTAAGCGATTCCACATTTACATTAATAATAGCTATACATTTTTTATTTTGAGTGACCTTAAAATTTATAAAAATTGACATTCAAGACGTGTCCAAGGGTGTTCAAAGTGTGTCTGAGGCATGTCTAGAATGTTTTTGTGCAGACTTTTTCACATGTTCAACACAGACACTCCACCAATAGTCATCACGGCAACAAATTAAGATATGAAAGTGCAAGAATGAAGCAAAGTTGTTAACTCTGTACCTACGCTCATGCTCAAGAAATGAAATTCCCACAAAGATCACTTTCGAGTATACCCATGGTGCTGAAAAGTAAGAAGAATATGTATTTAGAGAGTCAGAGCCTATAGTCTGAATTGCTTTTCCAGTAGAACTTGACACTTGAGAGACAGCAATCTTCAGGCATTTCAACACTGCTTCATGCTCACTTTTATCAAGAGATTCATCCATTATTTGCGAGAGTTCAATTGCCTGAACACATGACTGCGATGTTACATAAAGTAAAGTTGATCATACTCTACATTAAAATGAACACACCTCTTCATAAGCTAGCATGTCACTCCTAGATGAGAAAATTTGTTCTGTTATTATGCAGCAGTAACTTGGATACTTCTGTATGCCCAAATCAACTAGCAGAAACGCTGACAGATCCTGTTCTCCATTCAGGAAAAAAAGTCTCTGCATGGGCAAAACATGATTTACAAGGTAAGCTACATGCTAAAAAGAGCAACTGCTGTTTTTTTTTCTTGCATCAGTGAAGCACTAGGAATGATGAAAGTACCTCAGCACGCCAGACAAGGGATTCAGCCATTGAAGATATCTTAATGCAGGTCCCAGTCCTATCCAAAATTGAACTTGGTAGGAATGTGCTACACATTTCAAACCAACAGGGGTGGCAAATTAAACCACTAATCAGCACACCGAAATAAGAAATAAGATATACTTCTAGAAAAAGTTATTCATACCATTCTCCTCCTGCATAGGAAGACAAAATAGAGGCAATAAGGTCTTGCTTTCTTCCACCACAGGTGCAAATCTTAAGTGTCAACACAGCACAAAAAAATTATGCAGAAGATCCATCAGAGAAACAAGACAATATTTCAAATTGCAGGATAAATGAATTGTTGCAGAAAATGTCCATAAGTTAGTAACATTTGTCTAGAAAATACGTGTTTAATTGGGAGTCCCCTTGGTCCTAATTCTGCCTGCTTAAATATTTAAATGCCTGATAGGTGCCATTGAGTACAGGGCATCCTACTAAAGATACAGAACAAGAAAAGCAAGAAGGGAACTAGAAATTCCAGATCTGCACTTAGAAGCACAAAAGAACTTCAAAGATCATCTAGATGAACTATGAAGACATCCAAAATTAGAAGGATCCACCCATTATACTCTAGTCCATGCCTATATGTATTTTTTATGAAGTCATTCAATAGTACTAAACTGCATTGAGATACTAAGTAGCTATCATGATCTGTCTCACCCCTTGATGCATATATATACTGTTACTGATTGTGCTTCAGGGCTCACTCCCTCTTTTCTTTCCTTCTCATTCCAAGGTGGGCCCAGTATTGCTATTCCAGGAAGTAGATGCAATTACTGAACTTTGGAAATATTGATTTGAGTCCTTGATCACAACATTAGATTCCCTAAGTTGCACTTTAGGTGGATTTAAATTAAAATGTTTATTTGTATCGTATTATGCTTGGTGCAATGGATTTCAATCCTATTTTGAACATCTGTGATTACTGGGCCCAGCTTGTAGCTGATTTGCATCGCAAGACCACTTACCTAAGATTTGTTGATGTTCCTATGTTTTTGTTTGCTTGTGTTACCATGTTAAGTTGAGAACATTTGTCTTATGTGCATATTAACGGTATTGAATTGTATTTACAACTTGCAAGGGCAGGGGTCACAAGGCTTTCCCAATCCTTGTGCTGGTGACACACCCTCAGGCCAAGTTATTACAGAAGATTACATAATAAAAACTCCTAAATCCAAGTGATGGATGCAGAATAAATTATTCAAATACAAATCGCCAGTAATATTACTATTAGTCTTGGTTCTCACACAATATAAAAATTTAGAAAGAAAAAGTTCTGACTTTCAGAAACAAACTCGAAATAGGTAATACAGCAGAATATTCTGCACAAAATTAGGAGATAAACATCCTGAATCTGTACCAATAAACCTCACTTAGCTTCAAATTTTAGTTCACTTCCTACACTTGTATGGGAATGGCCTGACCTCACCTTCCATCTATCGACTTTTTGGACAACACGTGACATATATGAAGATCTATACAAGTGAAACATTAATGTTCAATGATATCTTTACAACCAGTAATGTTCCACACAAAATCAATCCATAAACAGAAAAAGATTAAACAGTAGTATTATATGTGAGCAGAAAAGTGTGAGTTTCACAAACCTTCTTCATCAAGCACATAATTTCACGCAGCTCAGAGACGGTGAACAAATCCAAAAGGTCCTTCATATCCTTGTCTTGTATTTTATTTGTGTCATCATAGTAACATGTATAACCCAGTGCTGGATGCGCAAACAAAAATCTTTGTCATTAAGGCCCTCACTCTAAAATTTTGAACAAAATTGGATATTTATTGCCCAAAAATTTGACAAATACCAGAGAGCTCCTTGACTGCCCATTGAGAATCCAGAACTTCTGGATATAAAATACTGGACATCCGGAACCATGGCCCTAAAATCAAATTTACCACATGATAAGTTCTAGATCTTGAAGGAATCATAATGTTAAGACTTATGAAGCATATTAGACCATCACATAGAAGAAGTTTAAGTGGTTCAAAACGTGTTAATTGCAGTTGATGTCACATAAAAGTTTAAATGGCATTATCGCCTCAAAAATCAAGACAATAATCACTTTTGCAAATAATATGGTCAATAACATTCATGGTTATTAACAGCAATTTTGAGGAGAGGATTTGACTGGTAAAAATTTGGCCAATTAACAAAATTTATTTTTATAAGCATAGCTTTAATTTTCTCCTCTGGCTTAAATTGAAGATCATGAGATGCACTTTGATGCTTGTTTATGCAATATAAAAGGCTCTTTTCAAATCAATTGCAGATTCCAAGAGAACTCTAGGATGAAATCATGGTTAGCATTCAATACACATCATTATTGAAAGAAATGATTATTTACAGACCAATGCAGACATGGCCTAGTTCCAACACTAGAGTTACAGTCAATATGTATCATGAGCCTGTCAAACAGTAGATGAGAAGTATCACTTTTGCAGCATAGTCAAAAAATAAAATTCCGTGGTTCCACCCACATGGGAAGTCCTGGGAAGAAGAAGAAGAAGAATATCCAACTCCTATTAATCAATTATAAATAATAAAACTTTAACGCAAAAACGCAAAATCATGTAAGTAGGCTTGAGACCAAGAGTCCTTATCACTTAAGAAAAAAAATACTCCTAAGCAAGAGGACCAAACCTAAATAGAAATAGATTAAACTTAAGACTCCTAAGTAAGACAACTCTTCCAGAATAATAAATGATGCTACTCCTAAATTCTGATGAAAGAAAATCCTATAAGAGGTTACACAGATCTCCTAAGTTGTCAGGACTACAATAGCTTATTGATTTTATCTTTGTTGGCTGCATCAAATACTTCACAGCAATTTAATATTTCATGAGTTAAATACCATATATTGCTAGATTATAATTTTGCCAAACTATTTTTAAAATGATTTTAGAACATCTTTTCTAGGAGTAGCTTATTGCCAATTGCATGCATTGTAAGTGGCAGGATCCATGCACAGGAGACGCTATAGATGTGCACATGCAGAGTCATGTGGGGCACACATGTAGTCATAAACACTTGCATGCACATGTGGGTCCACATGTTTGCATATACATGTCCATGAAAACAAAGACATATAGGACATGAAAGAAAACTGCATAGTTATCAATACTTCTATAAACCAGCGTGGAGTTTAGCCATATTTAGGCACTGTTCATTATGATGCATGGGTGACTCATTGGCACACCTGTCCAGCATCTCAAGCAGTAAAACCATCATAAAGATTCATATTCTGAACCCTAAAAAAGGACTTTCATTCAAGCAACATAAGATTTAATCAAGGCCACACAGAGGCTGTTTAGAAGCACAGTAGGTATAATTTAATAACCTTTCCGTGTATAAAGCCGAATAAAAAGCCTCTGACTGTCATCTGAGAGATGGAAAAATGATTCTGTTGACGAGCAAAACTAAAAAGAAGTCAGAAACACCAGAAAAATTTTAAAGACAGAAGAACTAATGCCAGGCAATGAGCGGATACCCATGAAACTTTTCTCATCGTCACTGAAAAGGTGAGGATTACTTTTTATGACCTCTTGGATCAGCAAACAAAAGTTCCGCTGGTATCTTGTTGTGCTAGGTGAATAACTATCTGCAGAGGCAGCTACACGAAGAACATTTTTCCATAAGCATGTAAAGGCTTCAGTTTCATTAAGGTCTTCATCACCAAGAATTGTTGGCTTGGAACAGACAATTTGAATTGGTACAGCATCAAATGAATGTTTTGGAACAGAAGTCACAGATCCCTGCAAATAATCCTAGCGTGGCTGAATAATGATCAAGCTCTATAGTGTGCATGATGCGTTACATCATATTCAGTTGATGAAAATAAACCAAGAGAATGAATAGATGTTTGAATATCTGTGCAATCATCAAAGACTTCATCCAGGTCTAAAAACTAGCCTCAAGCATAAGTTAAATTGTGGCAGAAGATAAATTTCATCCATAAAAAGAGAAAAGATGTAAATATGTGCAAGGATTTAGAGAAAAAGTATATTCTTTAAAAGTTTTGAAATAACACATGAAAAGCTAAAACACACAATATACTGGTTTAGGTACATTTTTTCCTATTTTCAAGCATGAATATATGGGTTTAAGTTAGAGAGTATATGCTTTCAGAGTCTGCTCATAATCTCACAACCCAGGCACCATAATGATGTAACTACTTTAAAGATAGCTTCTGATCTTCAAAAACAAGATATTCTGCAGCATTAGTATCAGCAGGTGTACCAAGTTAAGGCACTGGATACAAAAATCAGAAACATGTACAACAATAAGGAACCAAAATTCCCTATTTTCATTCCCTTATCTACAAATGCAATTTGGGGTGCAGTGCAAAAGTTTATCGGACAGAAACCCTTAGAAATCCACCAAACAAGCTTTTTAATGGTTTTATTTTTTCCCTTTCTCTTTGCTGCAGTGAATTTCATCAAACAGCGATGCAGAGTTTATATTACACATATAAAAACAAGAATGAAATTAAGTACCAGCAAATTAAGCCAGCATGATTTCTCCAAACAGCTATTACCTCAATGGTCAGACAATACTTCTCAATTAATGGAGATAAATACTGAGCTAAGTCCCGAGGCAGAAAACCAAGCTTTTTACAGCACAAAGAATCTGCCAAAAGAACCTGACTCAAAACAAACAGGCCAATGAGTTAATAATATATTATCGATAACACAATATTCTTGGCAAAAATAAAAAACAAACCTTAATAGCATTGGGGTCTTTAGCATTATTTGGGTCTCTCAAAAGAGAGATTCTTGCTCCAAGTCTTATGTCCCTTTCAAGGCTAAATCTACGGCCAACAATGAAAGTTCCAAGAACTAACCCTACTCCATCATCCGCGGTAATGACCACATCACTTTTTTTGGAGACCTCAGTTTCCAGGGGCACTGAAGAGCAGTAAACTTGGTAATTTTTCAAATCAGCATTGACTGGTTTCTCAGTTGAACCACCTGTGCTAGCTCCCATAATGGTTTCTACAGTGACAGGTAATTTTGCAAAAGAAGCATCATTTTCCATGACTGAACCAGAGTTCTCATTATAAATGGAACTACTTTGTACTAGATTTTCAAGAGAAGCTCCAGTTTCTGAATCAGATCTCAACTTTTTCAACTCACCAGTAGAAATTTGAGCCATTGATTGTGAACAAAAGTTGAACTGCGGAAGGGTGCATTGGGTTAATTTTCGCTTAGTTCCTCTAGATAGACATGCATCTGGAAGAAGTTAACCAAAACCATTAGGATCAAACAGGGTGGTTCAGAAGATAACAACAATCAAAATATAAAGTCTCAAGGAAATGGAAGATAACATAGGGGAATTTTCTGTGTTGAAAACTAGTAACTTTGTGTGTGTGTGTGTGTGTGTGTGTGTGTGTGCGTGTGTGTGTGTGCACGTGCATTCCAATAGGTCTCTTCTTGGAATTTAAGAGTTTAGTTGTGATGCTTTCCCAGTGAGTAAGGTCATCAACAACATATAGTATAATTAGCCAACCAGAGTAGTACCAAAGTTGCAGCCATATAATCGTGATAACATATTGCAAGTGTTTGGCAAAGCCAAAATTTCAAGCAGTTATATGTATCCTGCCCCTCTGCCATCTTTTTCCAAGGAACAGCGTTATAAGGGATAACTACTAGTAGACTAGACCGATGTAGGAAGCAGCAGAAGTGCTGAGGAGGAGTAGGAATGCAATGCCACAGAAAAATCATGCAGAGACTTCCCTTTCCATTCCATTTCATATAATAACAGCAGATAATGTTAAGGCCAAAACACATAAAATACATACATACATACATAGATTACATACCCAAATGAGAGTTGATCATGTACTCTCCCCCGCGAACTTTAACCCCACAAACCGGACAAGTTACCAACTCAGCAGCAGAAGAAGAAGAAGAAGAAGTCCTCGTCAAGGTCTCAGCCAAATATTCCTTCTTCTTTGCTTTGAGACCATCCACTTTGTCCTCCAAATGCACCCTTCTTCCATTTTCATCACCAATGCACAGATCAAAAGAGCCCTGATATGAGACAGACAAACAAAAATGCAGGCGCATGCAAATTACTTATAAAAAGAAATGAAAATCTAAAAAAAAAAAAAATTGGAACCGATTTTCGTTATCGAGAATATCCATCAATACGGCGTTGCAAGTTCTGTGGTCCTTAGTCACTATGTTTACCGATACAAGCCAATATATAAAGTAGTATATAATAGTGATAATGATAATAAGGCAGAAAGAGAGAGAGAGAGAGAGAGAGAGAGAGAGAGAGAGAGATGGATGGTATTGTTATTTACGGAGAGAGGAGTCGAGAGCAGAGATTGACGATTGGGAAGGTATCGTCGGCGCTTTCCAACAAGTCGGATTAAGCTCTCCCGTCCGCTCAACGCCATTTCTTTCCGCCCTTCGCCTTCAAATCTCCAAAAGCCCCCCCGCCGCCGTCCCCGTCCCGCCCATTTGCTCGGCGGTCCGATTCCTTTTTGTCTTTGCTTTCTGAGAGCAGAGGGAGACACGAAACGCCGCCGGGTTGGATTTCAATCAAGTAAAACTATAAAACAAACCAAGATATTGATTTTGCCTTTTGATTTTGGAGGGAAAAAAAAGATTTTTTTTTTCTATTTTTTTAGTTTAGCCCTCAATCTCTTGTTTTTTTTTTTTGTTTTTTTTCGCAGTATTCCCTTACCCTTGCTCCATTAAAAGAAATTTTTTACGAAAATATTTACGAAACTTTTTGAGTAGCTATTAATTATGCTCCAAAAAGTTACGCACTTCAATATTTTACAATTAAATTCAAATATCATAACATTATTTCAATCACAATTAAATTATAATTTTAATATACTTAGTTAATTTTTATTATTATAATAACAACTTTTATTTATATTTAAAAAATTACATATTTCTTTCCATTACTTGATGACCAATAAAAAATAATTTTAAAAAAAAAAATCTTATAAATAGTACATAATAATAATGCATGGAGTCTCTTTTTTTCTCTTTTTCCTTGTTCTCACTAAAAACATTATTACCCTAAAAAAAATCATATGTCAAAAATAGCAATATAAATGCTCTCATTATATATTAACTATAGATAGGTTTCTTAGGTTTTGATGCTTATTTTATGTGTTTGAAATTAATTAGATTTTTTAAAAAAATTTAAACATTAAAATTAAAAAGCCTTTTTTATAAAATTAAAATATCTAGTAATATTTTAATTTTGTTATCATATCTTAATAATTAGCTAAGCATATTATGTTACTTTCTCTTGAATAATATAACTATCTAGTATAAGAGATTTACACCCATAACGAATGTTACCTTTTGAATTATTTATAAGAACTTATGTTTAGTGTAATGTATTTATTTCATTTCATATTCAAACCATAAAATTAAAAAAAATAAAGATTATATATATTTATTGAGTATGATAAAGAAGTAATATAAGGTATGTTTATTCTTCAAGAGACCTAAAACTTTGATATTGAAATAAAAGTACATACCTAATAATATAATCAAAATTTAAAGATTTCACAATACAAATGCACACATAAATAAATAATATTTTGGAATTTATATATTATATGCTAAGTTTTTACATTGTTATATTCTTATTTTGTCTGACTAAATGTAAAATCTATTTTATACACTCTCTCTTAATATATTATTGAAGTCACAATTTGTTCGGTAACACCAAACAAAGAAAGGAAGACTAATAACAAATAAATAAATAAATAAATAAATATTTAAAAAAATGAAAGAAAAAAATGAAAAGATCATTATTTTGGGATCTTGGTATTACTCATATATTTATTTGAGTTAAAAATATGAAAAAAAATAAAAAAAGGTCCATATTTCATTACTTGGTATGTTTTAAATTTAAGTCAAATATAATTCATATTTTACAATTAAAAGATATAAAGGGAGTCAATCCACTATAGCAATCTACAATTATAACATTTTCTTTATTTCTTTTTGAGCTTATATAAGGATTTATTCACCATATCAATAGCACATTAGTCTCATAAGTCTCCAAATCCACCTTTTAGAAACTCTCTTCAACCCTATCATTTTGAAGGCCTAATTCTTAAACAAATAAATAAGTAAATAAAAGTAGAAAAATATAGTTAAAGTAATACAAAATACTCATAAAAAAATCAATAATATTATCTTTAACAAACTAAATTATCTTTAACTAATTAAAAATAGTAATTGCTAAATTTGTGCTTATTACTTCTCAACCAATGGAATCACTCTTTAAGTGAGCCAATTACAAGGCATTTTTAGCCATCTAAAGACAATTTAAAATGACTTTTTTAGGCCTTTTGAAATGGATAAAAGGGAGAGGAACCAAGAAAATTTAAGATAGAATAAAGACTAACCAAAAAATTAAAGGCAAAACAAAAGGAGAAATGAAAAAAAAATAGAAAACACCTAGAAAAGGATTACACTTAACATCTGAAGCCAATTATAAGCACTTCCTAGATTGGTAAAAGCTCTTAAATGAGTTAAGGAGCAATCACCATCATAAACTAAATATATAAAGTAGAAAAACAAAAAGTAAACACTTATTTTGCTTAAAAAATTAGTAACACCATCATTACAGCCAAACTAGAAGCATTTTAATCCATTGTAGTTAAGATCCAAATCAAATAGTGCAACATAAATGCATAAAATAGTTGAAAAAACACAAAAGAAAACTTGTTAATGTTATATTCAAGTATTAAATTAATACCAAAGCAATAAATTACATTTTTGTATTTGCTTGTGCATATGTATCTTGAAAAAACTAAAAAGGAAACTTTTCTTCCTTTCATGGGCAAATTATGATATTTAGGACATCTCTGGTTAACCACTAAAAGAGATGATATAGTGATTTTCTTCTTTTATTTTTTTCCCTTCCTAAATTCCCTAGTAAGGAAAAAAAATTATTAAGATTTATAAAAAGACAAACAAGAAATAGAATAAACAAATACCAAAAAACAAGGGAAAAATGAAAAAACTAAAAAAAAAAAATAAGTAAAGAAAGACTAGAGAAAAAAACAAAAAATAAAAATTGGTGAGTCAAACCCAAACAAATCAGGTCAACATGGTCAAATTTGGTTAAAATAGGTCAACCTAAACCAACTTAAGTGAGGTTTAGTTGGCTTAACCCAAATTTGGTTCAATTGGGTTAAATTGACCAGGTAAATCTTTCCCCCACTAACCTAACTTGACTTAAACCAATAAACATAACTTAAATTAGATAATTTCATGCCATAAGAACAAGCATCACAAATATCAAACACCTTTATCAACATTTGTAGATCGTAACCAAAAAATTGAACTTGTTTTTCCCTTTTTTTTTTTTCCTTAACACTGTTTTTCCTCTTTTTTTAAGAAATAAAAATAATAAATAAATTATTTTTCAAAAGGATCCAAAAATAACAAAGAAAGGAAAAACAAAAACATTAAAAAATAAAGAGGTTATCTTTAGAGAAAGATTAAAAAAAAAAACCAACAAAAAAGAAAGAAAGTTACCAAATAAAAATTGAGATCCTTACTCCAACGTTGAAAAGGGTTAACTTGGCACCCAAAATTACGAAATCAAACATTCAAACCTTTTAGAATGCAAAGACCACAACCTTTAAACCTTGAAAATGGTATTCTTTTATCAAAACTAAAGCTTAAATGAGTATGATTACATTATGGGTGGAATAAAAACAAGGAAATTATGACATTTTGGAGCATTTGGTAACTGAAAAAAGGGATAGCAATTTAGGCCTTAGAAATGGAGAAAGGAAGAAGATAAAGGCGATTGGTGAGGAAAATTGAAGAAAAGGATATGGTTAAGACCCTAAGAACAAATATATATTTTATTTAGATCTAAAATGTCATTGTTTTTCATTCAAAATCACACTGTTTTGAGTTTCTAACATGCTATTTCTTAGCTTAAAAATGATGTCATTTTGGTGTTCAAGACCTAGCCTCTTAGCTCTAAAACGATGCCCTTTTAAACTTATAGAGTATTATTTTTCTACTTCAAAACAATTTTGTTTTAGCATGCTAAACCAAGTCCCTTAATTTCAAAACAACATTGTTTTTATCTTTTAGAGTACTTTCTCAACTGCAAAACAACATTATTTTGGTGTTTACACCTAAGTCCTCTTACTTAAAACGAAGTCATTTTAATCCTCTAAAATTTCATCATCTTTAAAATGACATCATTTTAGGAACTAGACTTGCCCCTTTAACTCAAAATGATGTTGTTTTAGTCTTTCTCATAAATTAAAAATAAAATATATAAAGATATTAAATAATTAAAAATTAAAAATACTTTTTATAAAAAAGAGAAAGGGAAATAACTTTTAAATACTTATAAAGCTATAAAAAAAGATTTTTAATCCCTCTCAATCTCACATTTTTTAATATTTCTTATTCTTATCCTTTTAAATCCTTCCTTTTGCAAAATTATAAAGCCTCTTATGCATTTTTAATTTCAAATTTCTAAAATTATACATCTTTCTAAATTAAAATTTTTAATGAAAAATCTTTTCATCCAAAATTTCAAAAACAAATTTTAGTGCAACTTTAACATTAAATTTTACAAAGATCTCTCAAAATTCTACTATTCTAAAATAATAATAATAATATAAAATATACATTTCTAAAATTCTAAGTCATTCTTTTAAAACTTATTTTTGGTGTAAGAAATTATAGTAAAAAGTATCCTAATCCTTCCCAAACGTTTTTTGGTGTGAAAGATCATTGTAAAAACATTCCAACACGTTTTCAAAATTTTTCTAGTGTTTTCCATGTAATGAATCATTGTTAAAAGTATCAAGATCCTTTTTAAAATTACATAGAAGTAAGGAATTTTCTTTAAAAATATCCTAAAATTCTTATGTTTTCTTTTGGGTGTAAGGAATTTTTGGTAAAAACATCTTACAACCTTAATACACCTCCCACTATGGGACCTCTATAAAAAGCATCTAATAAATTTTCTTAAACCCTAATCTCACTCCCTATTGCATCAACATTTTCAAAATCTTATTATGTGTCCATGATAGAATTTTCCTAAGTTACAAGCCATTAAGAAATATAAATAAAGAAAATAAAAAGGCAAGAAGAAATATAAAAATAAAATCAATATTAAAATTGTAATATTATTGTTCATGATGGATGTTTAGGTTAGTGTCAACCTCCATTAGATGTAACCATACTCTTAAATCTTAAGGAATTCTAATAATGTTGATCGAGTCTCGTTAGTTTAAATAACAACGCAATTCTTTTAATTATTAAAGTGTTATGACTACACCTTAAAAGATTGGTAATGAGTCCAATATTTTAAAGTTGATTCAAGATGGCAAAGTTTTCAATCAATCCAAGTATCATATAAGTTGAATGAGTAGTAAGGGCAAATCAAGTAGAACACTTTTTAAGCATGGTTTACTTTTATCATTGATAATTTGTAATGACGACATTGCAATAATTATTTGTAGCTTATCATATATCATTCATCAATAAGGCCTCATATCGAGCATTTCCTTCTACGTCAGGTTGCAAGAGTTTGATGACTTCATTAAAAATTTCTTTTAAAAGTAATGCTATTCTATCTTGATTTGATTTTATTTTTTACTTATTACTTCTTGCTTAAAGTTTTATTTGTTTGTCTATATTATTTTGGCATATCATGTAACTTTATTCTATAATGTGCATTTATCTTACGCATTAGTCTTAAAAATTATATGCTAATTTTTTGCATTAATTCTATGCTAAGTTTTTACACTGATATACAACAAATGCATTTTTATACTACATCACAAAACTTTTATACCATGTTGTGAAAGTGTTGTATTGGTTTTTAAAAGTGAAAGTGTTGTATTGGTTTTTAAAAACTTTATATTGAATAATTTTCCACATGCATAGGCTAATTATTTCATTTTAATAAAGAATTTAAAATTTTAAACATGATTTTTCAGTAGTTAATATATGAGATAAAAATATTTCATTATATCTATAATGCAAATGTTTGTTATAAGAGATTTATACATATATGTCAATTTCTTTTAAATTGTTTTATAAGTGATTATACTTAGTGTAATTACCTATTTTGAATTACATTGGTAAGTTTTGTTTAAATAATATAAGCATTAAAGTTGACATGTTTATGTTCATCACAAAAACAAATTAATTAAGCATATAATGTTATAAAATTCATAATTATCTAAATAAAACTTATAAAATCAATAAGAAAAATGAGATGTATACATTTCACAAGTTTCTAATTTTTCATGCTAAAATCAAGAATCATATGAGTATAATATCTTGAATATATAAATTAAGATAAATCGATATCCTAATTTTTGTTTACAATAATATACATCATAAGTGTAATTCATATTATATTTTAAATTTTGTTATACCACATCATTGAAGTTGTATACCAACTTTTAAAAAAGTTATACTAAACTCTTTATAAATGTAAGTAAGATGGTTTTTCGTTTTAAAAATTAAATGTGATTTTCAAGTATTGTATCTTAAGTATAAATATATATTATAAGAAATTAATACATATTAAGTACACATATCTAGTATAAGAAATTGATACTACACACACACACACACACACACACACACACACACACACACACACACACACACACACACACACACACACACACACACACACACACACACACACATAAACACATACATAAACACTCACTTTTAGTAACATAACTAAAACTTTAAGATTACAAGAAATATATAAAATAAATAAGTAAATCATATTTTGAAATCCAAGAATAATACACTAAGTTTTTATTAAAATATACAACCAAAATGTGTTTTTAATAAATTATTAAAATTTTATAACACATGAAGTCTTATGTTGTTGTTTCAGTGGAATGAAGATCACAACAATTAATAAATCATGGCATTGAGCTTTGCATGGTTGAATTAGGTCAAAATATGAAGTAAAGATTAATAATAGAGAAAGAATGTTTTACTCATCAAGTTAAGCAATAGGTAACATATTAATTTTAAGTTGTTAGATTTCTAAATAAAATTATCATTATTAACATTAATTTTTTAAATTATGAAACTAAATATATTCATATAAATAATATTATAAATAATATACATGAGTTCACAAAGTTAAAACTGTTGATGTATCTGAAGAGCTCATTTACCTTAATAACTAATTTATCTTTCTTCATTTTTACTGTAATTATATATACCTATAGATAGAATTTTTGTATGCATTATAAATAGAAAGACTAGTTATATATATATATATATATATATAATTGTATAACTTAAATTAGACATGTCCATCAATACCTTAAATCAAACTTAAGATTATAGTTTTTAATAATGTAATAATATACAATATAATTTTTCATTAATCAAACTACATTATGATTAAGTTTTTAATAAGAATATTATTTAAAAATATTTCAACATTATTAATTGAAAAATTTTAACATTTTCTCACTTAGTCTAATTAAAATCTATTACATTAATCATTAAGCACAAATGATAGTAATAAATAATCTCTTACAATTTCATCTTAATGTTATAATATGATAAATTGTTTAATGTGAGTTATAATAGTTATACCTTAATTATCTAGAACACTTTTTTTCATATATTATAACATTTATAATTTATCATATAAGACTAATAAGATATATATGTTAAATATAATTTCATAATAGTTTGCAAGAATGTCTTATAGAAACCTCTTTGTTAACTTTAAAACAATAATATATCCAAAATTATAAGATATCATGAAATATATAATATATATTAAAAACAAATTAATGAATTCATAGTATTATTATATTATATATCATCAATTATCATTACTATAATTAATGCATATATTGAGACCATGTTCTTTATATAATATTCGTTACATTCATATTTATCTAATATCATGAGATAAATTAGTACTATATAAATATTCTTTGTTTCTAAATGTTCTTTTTAATAACAAAATACGTTTAATTTTCATAAATTTGATACCTTTTAAGTATTTATTCCTCTTGAATAAAAACACTATTATGGAGTTATCATATAAATTTTTAAAGGTTTGGTAATGTTATCGACAACCTTAAGACCAAAAAAAAAAATGAAAAATAGATATAATCCACGAATTATAATTTTAAATTATACCACAAACTCTACTTTCATAATGAATAAATAAATGATATATAGTTTTTCATTATTTCACAATACTATTCCTTCTCTTAATAAAAATAAATAATTAAAAGTGTACTTTCTGTTATTAATGCATTCAATAAAGTTTAAATTTGAATATCCAATCACTTGTAAATGATTAGATTTTTTATACATAAGCACATAATTCTTTGTTCTTATAGGAACCTTATCACTTTTGTTGCATCTTTCTACTAATTCATTAAAAGATTACTTTAGTACATACCTAACATTTCAACTACAAAATTGATATTTAGTTTAGTATAAACAAATAAATACATTAAGCTTCCAAGGATAAAGGCATATGAAATTAATTCCATTTCCCTAAATTCCTCATCATTCTTGAAATATTTCATAATATTGAATTTCTCACCTTTTTGTATAGGAATAACCCCATATGAATGCTTACTTATATTATATTTCTTTACAATTTTCTCAAAATAACTTTTGTAAAATAATCCTCATTCATCATGATTTGTTACAAAATATTTCTAGAGGCACTCAAGCCAGTTCTTAGTCAAGTAATTGGCAAAACTATTAGCCTACAACCCATCCCTATCACTTCATCATTTTATCCTTTTTTATTGTAAATTTCTATATCTTTTAATAAAGACTAATAATTTTATGTTTATATGCAGTTGATTTCACCATACTCTATTAACTTATTATGTTACTAGGCTTTTAAGTAAGCAATAACCTACACTACCTTTCTTTGCTAAAGCCTTTTAAACATTAGATGATCTTTCAACACCTTTGCTAACAAGTTCCATATATCATATGCTTAACATTTGAAAGTAATCAAGTTGATAGGTCAAATGTCCCCTACATAGAGTTCCAAGCCAAAATAGAGATCATAAGATTAGGTACAAAATCCATGGTCAATGATTGAAATAAAAAGGCATAATGAAAGAAGGCAATGCTATTACATGGCAAAAGTATTATGAAACAGCCCTCGAATAACTATAAGCACATAAAGTGGTTCTCGATAATCAATTGAAACTGAAAAATACAAAATAAAAACAAAAGGATGTTATGACGAGTATGAATTGTTAGTGTTGCGTGTGCCATAAAAGTAGTTGAAAGGTGAAATTTCAAAGTAAAATAAAAGGTGTCATAATTAGTGTGAAATGTTGAGAACAACTTATTACTACGATTTGAAATCCAAAAGTAAAATTCAAATAGGACATAAAAAATGAGAAGCTTAAATAGAGGGATAAGATAAGAAGTAAGATGAATTAGAAGCTAAGAAATTTGATGAGTGAGAATTTATTATATTTATTTTCTTTTACATTTGGTTGTTTTTAATATGTTTTATACTTATTTAAGCTAATTAAAATATGTTTTGTAACTTAAGTTGCTTAAGGGAAGTTTTGAAAATATATATTTTAAATAGACAAAATTTCAATATTTTATCATTTTAAACTTTGTCGTTTATTTCAAGTTTTTCACTAACTTAAAAATCTAGATTAGAAAAGTTGTATTTAATGAAATTGTAGTAAGCATCTCAAATTTTCTAGATTAAGATTGTGAGTCCAAATCTATATTTATTTAGGCATAACTTGAGTTTTAGGATCTAAATTGGAAGATTCAAAAGCTTAAATTAAAGTTCACATTTAGCCCTATAATTGTTATAAAGACACTTAAGCCCAAATTAGTTGTTTAATGGTCCAAAAATAGCAGAGAAGTCATGATAAAATCTATCACAAGGTAGATTGAGTCTCAATTTTTTAACTTATAACTTGGGCACTAGGACTATAACTTTGATAAAGAAGATAAACCCTAATTCAAAATATATCTATTCAGTAATCAACTTGGAACTCATTAAAAGAATTATATTACAATTAAAAAAAACAAGTTTATTGTAACCTTGAGAATTTAAAAGATTGTTTTAGAGTGTACTAGGGTTTTATTATGTTTGTGATGTACATTCTTTAGGATATAAATAAAAACCTTTTTTTAGTTATTGAAAAAAGGGTTAGACACACAAGGAGGGCAAAAAACATAATTTTAGTAAACATTTGATGTTGTAGAATAAGTATCTAGGGTTTTTCAACATTTTAGGGAATTTCAAAATGTTTTGTATTTTAATGAGTAGACTAAATTATGTCAGTTTTTTTCTTATTTGAATTGTTTGAGCTATTTTGACTAAATTGTTAAATTATTGTTGTTTTAATTTATTCATTTAGACTAATGAATTGATTAAACAACAGTTGATTGCTAGAATTAGGATTATGATCTGTATTTATCAAATTCTTAATCACTAAATAGCAATTAACAATAAGGGATTATGAATAAGATTTTTTCTTCTTATTATGAATAATTCAATATAAGTTAAACAATATAAACTTATTGATTATTGCTTGAATAAACTTATTTTCTTAATTCTTAAGCTTACCAATTTATAGCTTTTGAGTGCTTATTCTAAGGATAAAAGGGTTAAAGTCTAAATGAAGAGTTTGTTCTACTTAATGAATATTCAAGGAAGAATTTAGGTAACATAGCTTGTTGTTATCTAAGGTAAATAGTTCCAACAAAATTAAGACAACATTACGAATAATCAAAAAAGTCAAATATCATAGTTATGAATAAATGTGAAATTGAAATTTTGTTAATTAGTATTTCTATAAGTTGTGTTGTTTAATCAAGTTATTTACCTTAGTTGTTATCAAGTCAAAATTTAACATTGCCCCCTCATTTATATTAGTGTCTTTAAGTTTTAACTATTTAGCATTACATTGATAACACTTCCTATAGGATCGACCCCAACTCACACTATCTACTATTACATGATCAAGAGTAAGGTATTTATATTTTTGGTAGCCTTGATGACAGCTACCAAAGGCTGCTAGATGATAACTATATTTGTAAGAGCACTTCAAACAGAAGTGAATAAGCACAGATAAAAAAAGGGGCAACTTTAGATAAATTTATTAGGTCATATACAAATCATTGATAAGACATAAGTTTGTTTTAGTATGCTTCAAGGAACTAAATTTTAATACACAAGTCACACTACCGTCTTAAACTAACCAAGCATGCTTAGCCATTATAACTTAAAAAAAAGGGTCATGCAACCATCTTGGATAAGTTTAAATGACATGTCCATTGACTTTTAAAATTTTAACCATAATTAACAATTAGAAATTATTTTATATGAGTCTAATAATGCTTCACAATTGCAACCTAAATTATAGGCCAATCTAGCCATCTTGAACAAGTTCAAACAATTTATTTGTTTACTTCTAAAATTTTAATTGTAAATGACAATTAGGAGTTGGTCTATATAAGTTTGGGTACACTTCACAATCATAACTTGAAAACTAGGGTGATATAACCATCTAAAACAAGTTTAGATGACATGTCTATTTACTTTTGAAATTTTAATTGAAAATGATAGGAATCAATTTGTGTGAGCTTAGGTACGCTTTGCAACCATCTAAAGTAAGTTTACATGACATATCTTTTTGCTTTTAAAATTTTAATTGTAATAGTTAGGAATTAGTTTATGCAAGCTTAGGTAAGCTATGTAATCACAACTTAAAGAATAGAGTGATACAACCATCTTAAACAAGTTTAGATAATATATATATTTACTTCTAAAATTTCAATTGTAAAAAGCAGTTATTTTAAACAAGTTTAAGAATGTTTTACAACCAAAACCCTCAAAAGTTTAGGCAATGTGATCATTTTAAGCAAGTTTAAACATGTTGATGACAACTCTACATTAAGAAATGATAAATTTAATTTATGCAATCTACACAAATCAATCAACTTTATTTTATCAGTTATGGCCATTATGGCCCTTTAAAGAATAATCTCCAATGGAGATATCATTTAAGTATTGGTTAGTACCATAGAGTTTGAATTCATCACATAACTAAAAGATGTTTACTTATGAAAAAAATCTCAAATAGATTATATTGCCATAACACCCTCAATAGGCCTTTAACCAAACCATAGATTAATTGGTTGCTCTCATGATACAAACAATAGTCAACTATATTAATTTAATAAGGCACATGGAATTGGCTAATTTCATAATCTTAAATGCACTATCAAATAAGCTCACATAAAGCAGAGGCATTGCCTTATGGGCGTCTGAAAGAGTACACAAAATAAAAATCTAAAAAGGTTTTTACTTGTTCTTTTATACTAAAATAACCCATAAAAATGGGCAATTATTTTACACCTATTTTTTCTATTATGACCAAAAGGTCACACTCTCCCTCTCCTTTTATACAAAAGTAAATTTAAGGTTAGTCTGCATTTGAAGCACGTTATATGAGTTATGGTTTAATTGTAATTAGATTACAATTTCTTTGAATTTTTATCACAAAATTAGTTGTATTTAGATGCAAGAAAAAGAAAAGACAAAATGCAAAACAAAAAAAAAAGATGAAAGAGGATAATAAAAGAAGAAATAAGAAAAATAAAAAGAAAATAAATTATTTTATTAAATTCTCCAATTACAGTTAAAGTCTATTAACAAAGCCCACTATAAGCCCATAAGAAAAAGGAAAGCCAACAATTGTATGTCCCCTCAAGCTAACCTTAAAGCCATCTAATCTCTAAACCTAGATTAAGACTTAAACAAGTTGCTTTGGGGGGAATTTCTCATAACCCAATGCATCATTAAGCCAAGAAGGGGGACCTTCCCCTTTTTAGCCCATAACGGGAAAGAGTAAAGTATCTATTAACATAAAGACCTATGACCTAATATAATAACTTCTATAACCTAAAGTACAATAAAAAACCATGACCCAATACATTAAGAGTCAAAATGTTAGGTAGCAAATCTAATAAGCCTAGCCCTAAAAAATAGTCCATAACAACAACTCTTCAAGGCCTCAAAGCTAAGCCCAAAAATAACTCACATTTAGACCAAGTAATGCATAAATGTTAAAAGCATAAGAGAGAAAGAGAAAATCAATCACAACAATGAAACAAGATTAAAGGTAGTAATAGGAGATTCCTAAAATAAACGAGGAGAAGTTTCTTCTCCTATAAATGAGGTAAGAGGTCCCTCCATATTAAAGGTTAGCACACAAAAAGAAAGAAAAAAAAAACATAAAGTAAAGAGATGTAGTTTCTTAGGAAGTTTAATTTCCTTTACCACAAAGAATTAGAAAGAGAGAGAAAGGGTTCCTATTATAAAGATATATATAACAATAATAATAAAAAAAAATCCAATTTATTTCTTACTTTTAAAGACAACAAAGGTACTTATCTATATTAATATCACCCTTTCTTTTATTTTCTTTATATCTAGGAAAATATCAATAAAGACATATAAATATGTGTATATTTTTCTATTGGTCAAGGAAAACTCTCCCAACAAGCTAGTAATCATCCAAAGTCAAGGAAAGATTAGATCATGTCAAGATATTCAATCATTGGTGTTCAAAAGCTTGTATTAATTTTAATTTACATATCTAACTTATGCATTTCAAGAAAATTAAGGAAATACTCTATTAGAGGATAAGTAACTAGTTAAAATAAGAACTTCTTTGGGTGTTTTAACTCATTTTATTTTGTTTCCCAATTGTAAATTACTATTCATGATTTCTTTCATAGTATAATAACCTTTGTTAAGGTTTACCTTTGATTTCATTTAGAACATTTCGAAAAGAGATTGTCTTATATTTTTCTCAGTAGTATAATTAAAAAGTCTTTTTTATTATTTAATTTATAAAATATTTATAAAATCCTAAATGGAAAATAAGGTAAGTTAGAGAGTTAAGGTTTAATCAAATTAATGAAGCTAGATTTATTTCACTTAATCACCTTTAACCTTTTAAATTAGTTCTAATTGTCTTAGTGACAGTATATCACTCATTTACACACTCCAAAACAAACACATAAAAACAAAACAAGTGTAAAATATCTTTTAAACAAATAAAACTAAAAGATGTTTTTTTTTCCTTTTTTTTCAAAAAAAAAAAACATTTTATATACTTGGTTAACAAGCCATTTTTAACTTATTTGACCAAATCAAATCAACTCAAATCTAGATGGGTCAAAACCAACCAACATCTTCCACAGTTTTCTAGAAACTCTAAATTAACCCATACCCACCATAAATAGAATCTACGCTTGACTCATACCCCTCAACAAATCAAATCTAGTTTTTTTCATCATTACAAATATCCCTTTCACCAAAAACAAGCAAAATTGGATCAAAAGACCCTTTAAACACAAAAAACATTGTCATTCCCCTTGGAAAACAAACTCAAAATCCATTAACTTTATCACCACACACTCAACTTTTGGCTTAATCTTGCAAAGTTAGCATCCAAAACAACAATAACCAAATTAGATCCAAATTAATACTATAAATAAATAAATGGAAGACAAAATTATTTGAAAAAGGGGAAAAAGAAATTAACCTAACAAAAAATAATAAAAATGAGGCCCATGCTTTTATGTTAATATGAGCTTGGATCAATAATAGAACAAAGAGGTTTTAGTCAAAACAATAAAGTGATATCAAATTAAGCTTAAAATGGCCTTAGAAACCTTTAGATTTAAGTAAGATTTAGGTTCTATTTCAATTTCTTGTGATTCAAAAAGTATAAAAGGAAGAAAAGAAAGTTGAAGGTAATGACAAATGGAGAAAAGTAGGAAAGTTAAGGTTTTAAAGGGATATTACATTTTTATATGCCAAAAATGATACTGAAAAGACTTACAACCCAACTAAAATGGTGTCATTTCAATGACCTAGAAACAATCCCCCTTTCCTTTTCCTTCAAAACAAAATGATGATATTTTGTCATCTTGTCACCCTTTACAGTATAGAAGTGATGCCTTTTTGGGGTCATAGGACAAACCAAGTCATTTGCTTTACAGGTTTGAGTCTAATTTTGACATCTAAAATTTTTGGGTTTAAGTTTAAGCCTACTCTGTAGGTATAGATCTCAAATTTTTTTAAGTCTTTTTGTAAGATGTGTAAGTCACTTAAATAATAAACCATCATGAACTCCCCTTTAGTATTTGTGGTTCAAATTTAGGATTTTTATAAATTGAAAAAGAAAAAAAACAACCAATTAATCTTAGAGTTAAATTTTGAAATTCTAAATGTTAACCAATTGATCTAAGAACACTTGAATGAGCAAATAAGTCTTTAAACAAAAATTTCTACTTATAGGCCAAGTTATAAAGAAATGTCAATGCTAATTTCTCAGTAGTCTTAAAATTCTTTAAATAAATAAGAAAATCCCTTTACTCTAAAAAGTAAGTCTATCGGCCAATCAAAAAATCTCATTCCTATCACTAGTAGGAAACATTACCACAAAAAGTATTTGAATACCCTAAAAAATTTTTAAAAAATCCTATTCTAATACTAGTGCAAAGGTTCACTATAAAAAGTATTTGAATACTTTGAAAAAAATTCAAAAAAAATTATTTTTATTACTAATGCAAAGTATTACCGTAAATAGTATTCGAATAACTTAAAAAATTTTCATAAAATTTCACTCCTATTGCTAGTGAGAATGATCATTGTAAAAAGCATTTAAATACCTTTAAAGATTTTTAGAAAACATTATTTCTATAGCTATTATGAAGGATCACCATTAAATGCATTTGATCATATTTTAAACTTTTTAGAAAATCTTGTTCCTATACTAGTGCAAAAGATCATCATAAAAAGTATTCAATCATATTTCAAATTTTTTTAAAAAATCCTATTATATTATTAATGTAAAGGATCACCATTAAAACCATTTTTAATCTATCAATGCAAGGGATTATTGTTAAAAGCCTCCTAAAATCTATCCTCATACCTCATCTTAAAACAAGGGAACTTTGCCAAAATCCTCCTTTAATTCCAATAAATTACCTTACCATAACAAAGGGGACTTTATAAAATTACTCCCACTTTTGTCTAAACTCCTTACATATCTCAAATTCCTTATGATCCTAATGTTTGTGTGTCTATGACAAGTTTTATGTGTGAGAAAAGGAGATAAATAGATAAAGAATAAGCAAGAAGAAGCATAAAGATAAAGTTAGGTAAATAATGATACCATCATTTTCAACAAGCGTCTAAGTCAAATATGATCTTCACCAAGTATAACTGTTCTCCCAAACCCTAATGAATTATAGTAAAGCAAATTAAATCTTTTCAATTTAGAAGATAACATTTTTCAAGGCTAATGGTTTACGATACTTTAGTCAAACTTAAAAATGATTATTAGCAATTCTAAGTCAATCGGCAAGAAGACCTAGTCCTTACTTAAAGCTTGAGTTTCAAGTTAACATATCCCCTTTAAATTTGTTATGTTACCCTCTTAAGGCAAGATATGAGCAAGGAAGACCTAGCCCACAATTGAAGCTTAGATCAAATGTAAGTCTAAAGATGTGGTCTGCTTTAATAACCCACTAGAAAAAAGTCCTCCTTAAAGAAGCAAGATATGCACAAGTATTATGAATACCAAAGGGATTATGGACACATGACCAAATAATGCAAAAAAACTTAAAGACAAAATAGAATAATTAATTTGAGAGGCTAACTTAACCAATATGTTTAAAATTAGACTTGCTCAGATCGACAGTAGCCAAGTAGCAATCAGATGATAAAGGATAACATCCTAAGGCAAGGAAGACAGTTGCCCTCCAAATAGGTAAATGAGAACTTACGAGCTAGCTCCAGCTAAAGTTAAGGGTCACTAAAAGTGACCTTCCAAATGACTCTAGAAGGCCCATTACTTAAAATAAGTAGCATAACATTAAGGAAGTCATATGCTTACAAAATCCATAATGTGTAAGTCAAACAACCTCGAGAGAAAGAGTTCGTCCCTATTACATTAACAGACAATAACTTAAGCAAGATTTGAATACCTCACAATGTCCCTTATTTGTCACAACTACAATGGATAGATTCAACATCAAATGGGTACTAGTTGACACTAATAGTTCTGTGGACATCATGTACTATAATACATTCTTTAAAGTAAGGCTAATAAGGGAAAACCTAAAATTAGTGAGTTGCCCCCTATACAAATTTATAAGGGAATCCATCATGTTGAAAGGTGTTGTCAAACTTCTAGTCACAATTGGAGCATTTTCCAAGCAATAAGATTAGTCCTTAAACTCGTCATTATGAGCCTCCTTTCCTTTTGCAACATAATATAAGGTAGACCAAGGTTAAAAGTCATTGATGTTGTCTTATCAACTAAATACCTCAAACTCAAGTTCCCAACACCATAAAGTGCAAGAAAGGTGTATGGGGAGAAGAAGTAAGCACATGAATTAAAGGTAAAAGGTCTTAACTATCAATTGGACAACACAACAAAGTAAGCATCCCACAAGATTCCTAGTGCAAATCCCCTTAAATTCAAATGAGCCTTCTAAGATGTTACAAATTAGAGATAGGCTAAAAGGCAAGCTAAAGGAGGACATCACATGGTTCCTCCAAGAACATCTTTAAGATCTTCACGTGGATTATGATCGACATACTAGGAATTGATCCAAAAGTGGCATCCCATTACCTCAACATATATGATAAACATCCACATGTCAAGAAAAAGAAACATAATATAAGCCTAAAATGAAAATTAGTGGTGGAAAAAAAAGTGAACAAGCCTTTAAAGGTAAGATTTATTCACTAACTGACCTATTTATAATAACTAGCAAATGTGGCCATGGTTAAGTGCTTATGTGTGGTTTTTATCAATCTCAATAAGGCATGCCTAAAAAATAGCTACCTATTATCGCAAATCAATCAATTAGTGGACAACACGTCAGCCATGAACTTTTAATCTTCATGGATGCATTATTTACGTATAATTAAATACCCTTGCATGAGCTTGACTAATAGAAGATATCTTTAATAATGAAGTAAGAATATATTGTCATAAGGTAATAATGGTTGGCCTTAAAAATGTAGGGGTCATGTACCGGTAGTTAGTAAACAAACTATTCCAACACTTAGTAAGTTGAACATAGAAATGTACATTAATGACATACTGGTGAAAAGTTAAATCATAGAAGATCATGTTATAAACTTAAGAGAGACCTTTGAGGCTTTTAACTATTATAAAATGAAATTTAATCCTATCAAGTGCACTTTCAGAGTAAGGTTAGCAAAATGCTTAGGGTTCTTAATGTCAAACAAAGGAATTGAGTTAAACCTAGAAAAGATTAAAGAAATAAGGCAGCTCCCCTCCTTCAAAACTACCAAAGACGTGTAGATCCTCATAAATAGTGTTAGCCCAATTAAGTACTTTCATCTCGCATTTAAGAGACAAATAACTTCCATTTTTCTAAATCCTCAAAAAGATGTTGAACTTTCAATGGTCAAACAATTACATGTAAGCCTTTTAGCAACTAAAGGAGTACTTGTTGTCCCTCCCCCTGGCCCCTTGTTGCATAAACTAGTCAAAAGGGAGACTATGTACCTATGATTAACAATAAGCATGTCATTCATTAGTTTAATCCTAGTTTAACAAGAAAATAGTTACAATGAGTAAAGTCCTTTAATGGGTCAAGCTATTATGCCCAAAATTCAATAAGTTAATATTTGCTTTGGTTGTTATTGTAAAGAGATTTTAACTTTACTTTTAGGCTTACCCCATCATTGTCACCATAAGCAACTACTTATGGCCTCCCACATAAGGTAGCCCCATAAGCTTCTTACACTTACCAAAGTTAAGAGCTATCTAAGACATTTTATGTCAAGCCACTGCATAAGCCTTCTACCAAAAAAGCCTAAGGCACCTTATGTGAGTTCGCCACAAAAGTTTTTTGCTCTTGTTAAAGTTAAAATCCTCCTAAGGAACTCTATGCAAGGTTATTACACAAGCCTCCTACTGACCTTATATAAGGTCACTACACTAGCTTCTTACTCTAACTAAAGCTAGGAATTACCAAAAAGACCCTATGTGAGATTGTCACATAAGCCTCCTACTAAAAACTCCCAAGACACCTTATATGAGACTACCACACAAGCTTTTTACATCAAAGGTCAACTTGAATTCATAATCAATAGCAAAAGGAATAAGCTTATAAGGTCTTGCCAAAAAAGAAAAAAAAACACAAATAAAAGACAAAATCATCAAAAATAAAAGAGTATTAATGGCAAAGGAATGGCCTGAAGCATTTTATAAAAATCATAAATTAGCCGCAAGGCGCTGCATCAAAAGGAATCGCCATAACAACCAAACAAACAAGCCTTTTGAAGCACACCTAACTTATTTTGCTAGTTAAATTAAATACAAAAGTGGCAATTTATTTGAATTTTGGAAGACATGACCATATATGGGTAAGCAAGGAAGCCCCCAAGATCGAAAGAAGCAAAAAAGAATGAAACAAAAAGGTGAAATAAATATTGCACATTTCATTCATTTAGTAAAGGTAACTTAACTTATTCATTTGTAGAAAAAAAAAAGTTATGCATAAAATTACAATAGTACAAGACTAAAAGGAGGGCCTTAACAGCCAAAGAACAAAACATTAATAAGGTTCAAAAAAGATGAATCTACCTAAATGAACCTCTCCTCCACCAATTCTTAAGCCCGAACAAATTTATCCATTTGCAACTTCAAAATCTTCTTTGGCATAAAGCCATAAGTCATTTCTTTATATCATGGTTCACTTAAGCCTTGACTTCAAATAACTCATAAGAATGATCCTCATTGATGTGAAGGGCATAAGCCTTTAAGTCTTTCACTTTCTCCTATAAAATTCAAATCTAATCTTATAGATTGTCTAGAAGGGGGCTCACTTAAATTGTCTTTAAATGATCTTTACAAGGAATCTTCTTTGCCTCAACTATGACAACATCACGCCTTTTCTGGAGCTTTTTTTTTTTAAACACATAAAGACCTTCCATAAAGGAACCTTTTTACTTAAGCAACCGTGAAGGCCCTTCACCTCCTTTTCCAACCACTTGTAATGCAACTCTGACTCTTGCAATTGATTGTGAAGACCTTTGATCTCCCCCTACACCTTTTAAACCTTAGTTCATGCACCCTTCCCCCAACAACTCAAAAAGCTTATCACAATAGTTATAAACGTTTTTCAAATCCCTAAGTAGGGACTTTACCTAAGTAACATTCTTCCTCACCCCTAAGCATAGTTTGACAATATAGGTTTTGGATTTGTCTAAAGACCACTCTATACTTTGACAACCAAATAGGCCCTAATGTTAGTGCTTTTAATATGTGAGTTACCAACCTCTTCATAGAAACTCGTCAATAAAAACCTACAAAGTGCCTTCTTGTAAGTGAGGACTTGAATTAGGTTAACAATGGTAAGAATGTTGTTAAAACTTATGATCATTTGATTGGCAATAAAGGGCTGACAAGTCATAAGAGGGCCAAGTTTTTTAACAAGAAAATGCCAACAAAAGCTCCTCAAAAGGAGTTTTAAGGCATCATATGGACTTCCTCCATTAAGAAGAAGTACCAAATTCTTATTTATTTTAAATCCTTACTTTTACCTTGGTAAGGAAGAAAGGGGAAAAAAAAGGTAAAACTAGAGAAGTGGTAAAATAAATAGCCACAATAAGGGACTTTATTGGGAAATGACTACCAATAATTTTGAAAATTGCCTAATGAGGCCTCTTATGCTCCCCCTAATGTTCTCTATCAACTCCTAAATGACAAGAGCTCGAGGTATAATAACAAATCTAGAACAACATTGTCATTATTGTTAAAAGACTTCACATATATGGGCTCTTTTTCCTTTGAAGAGGTGAACTCATGTCCAACTTATGCTTTCTCTCCATCTATAAACATCACTTGATCAAGTAAAGGTTTTAGCCACCCAAGATAACATTCACCTACATTATTAATGGTTTCTTAAGTAGTGTCCGTACAGGTGTCACTTAATCAAGCAAAGTCTTTGGCCACCTAAAATAGCATTCACCTACATTATTAATGGTCTTTCAAGCAACATCCTTAAGGTAATTTTCCAAATACTTGGTAGCATTGCAAAATTGAAACTTAACATTGTATAAAGAAAGAAACATAGAAGAAATCTTATCTAATTACCAAGGGTAGAATTTGTTAATAGGGAGAGAACAAGTAAATACAAAATTCTTTTTATAGTCCCTCATTTTCTCTAGAAGTTTCAAACAAAAGCTCCACTCCTCATCCATTCCCTTAATAATAAGAAATTAACTACAATACTCCTTTTACATAACTAAGGTCACCTTTGTCACTAGAATTAAGGTTGTATAAAGCACCCACCAACTGTTTGGTGTAATATAATTAAGACCCAACCTATAATGCCTCAAAAATTTCAAGATCACCCTTCAGAAAAGTAGACATATCTTGACATCGAGGGCCTCCATAAACATCGTAATATAACTTGGGGAACCTTAATTCACCTTCCTATCAATGAAAGGACAAATAATATCATACAATGTTAGGAGTCAGTGATGCGTTGTGCACATGTCCATATTACTAATATAAGACTCAAATAACTTTGTCTCATCCTTACCATAAAACAATGAGCAGTTGCACTAGAAGGACCAAACCTACTTTAGATAACCCTAAAAGACATTCACTAGTAATTTGGAAAAGATGGCATGACTCCTAAAGCAACTTTTGATAAACAAGCATCACCATAAAGGACACAACCCTTAAAAAGTAAAGCTTCTAACCACCAGACATAGTCCAAGCCCTTATTTTTAAACCTCTTTTCAGAAAAAGGTAAGTAATAAGGAGGTCCAAGTTTAACTACTAAGACTAATCTAGAGCAAGGCCCAAGAAGTCCACACCCAAGCACCAAGGCAACTTATGAACTCGAGGTGACCTACGGATCCTAAGCATTCCATTGTAAGGTAAGGTTGAATTCCCCAAAAAATCCCCATCATATGCCTAAAGGCCTACACCCTCTTTAACCCGTACCTTAAGGACTGGACCCTTTCATTTTGTCTAATAACAAGTAAAATCCAACTTACCATAGTACCCTAAGTGTATATAAATAAGCCTAATCCACATTCATCTAAAGATAAGGACTCATATATCTTTTTCAAACAATTCTTCACTTGTGCTCCTTACTAACTTCACTGTCATAGTGTTGATGCCAAAGGCATCCTTGGACCCTTACCTATCTATTCTTTTACAGGACTCGAGCCTCCCCAAACAGTAAGGCTAATGTTAGTCCTAATATCATCATTTACTATCATGATTATTAAAATATCGTTCAAGATCCTAGGATCTTAGGACTCTATGATCATACATAAAGTAAATAACCTAGATCATGGTAGGATTTTGACAAATTTGTGATCCGAATTGTAGAATCAATAGAATTGTGGTTCTATCCTACAATTGTCATTTCTTTTATAGTGAATTTTTAAGTTTTTGTTTCTTTAGATTAAAATATATCATAAATTTTATAATATAATAATTTCTTTTTCTTACTCTTATTGTTGCACTTGTTATCTACTGTTCAAGACCTTCTCTTAATGTTTGGTAACAGAGACAAGTTTCTTTTTGACATTTAGTGGTAATTTTTAATAGTAAAAATGAGTTAACTCTCAAATTAACAATAAAAAAGAACAAAACAAAATAAAAATATGTATCTGTTTAAATTTAAATATTAATATAGGTAAATAACTAAATGTAAAGAAGACCTCTAGTGTATAAAATTATTATTGGATGTATATAAAAGAAAGAAAGATCATTTTTTGCTTTTATGAAAAGAAAATTATTATAATTCTCTTTATTATTAATGATATATATATATACATTTAATTGTGAACTATAATTATTAATTTTAGTTTATTTTAATTTTTTTATTTGAATAAAATTTTACAAATATACGGTCTGTACCACAACATTCTAAATCAATTATTGTTAAGATCTCGATTTAGTAACCTTGGTTACTATACATAGATAGAGGAGTAATAAAAAAGGCAAGGCTTGTGGCCTGCCATCCTCGCGGGAACCCTGCCATCCTATTTGCTTCACCGGAACTAAATGTCTTACCTTCTCCACTCGATGGATCCAATTATCTAAATCATTCCATAGTTCTTTCACTTGCGTAGGAAGCTTAGGAACCTTAAAATTCAATATTAAAGAAATAATTATGCACCACAGCACCAAACACATTTCCAGCGAAAGAACAAGAACAAGCTTGGAAAAGCGGCTTAAAGCAGGAACGCAGTGATGAAGTCGTGGAACTGAGGCATCAAAGGAAACCTTGGTTTGGAAATGGAACGAGAGAGCAGCAAGAATTTTAAGGTAAAATTTCATCTTATTGAGGATACATACATGAATATATTGTTTATGAAGTTTTATGTTTACGTTACATTATGAACCTTTTTCCTGTAAAAGAGACATTAGCAATCTGACTTCTTAGACCCACTTCGGGTAGGCCTTAATTGGCCGAAAAAAGCTCTGAAGACTATAGGTCACAATGGCTAAACTACCAAATTGAACTAAAAAATAAACAACACTTCATAAGAGAGATTCACGACAAGCAACTGATCTCTATCTCCGCTTCTCTCCATAGAGGCTGCAGGACCTAGCGGAAAGCATTGGCAATACAAATACATAACCAAACAAATAATGATAATAATGACGCATCATCTTAAACCTGATATTTCAGCTCCCATTGATCCAGCTATGACTATCCACCCTCATCAACTAATCAGTGAGTAGCACAAACAGATTGCCTCTCACCCTCCGATAAAAGCATCTTAAATAGAAATGAACTGTTACATTTTTGGCATTTAAATATCCACTACATTCGTGTAAATAGAAAATTATTTCCAGAATGGCTGCACCCAGTGTTTTAGTATAAGTCAATCTGCTCAGAGAAATCTTTCAAAGCCCTTAACACTTTAAAACATATTTGATATAAAACAATTTCATTGCAATCATAAATAACTAAGAAAAGATTTATTCTGTCATATTAGAATGTCTATACGCATAGAAGGGATTCAACACAGCAAGTTAGGTCAAGCACTTTCATGTACAGGAATCTCACAACTCTAATCAGTGTCACAAAAATGGGCAGCCTAAAGTGAGATTTAGCAATAACAAGTGAGCATTTAGGCATGAACTCACTTTGATCAGCCAGTTTGTAGAACAAGTCAACCCTCAAACTACCAATGTCTGTTCTTCTGCTGCATGATCATTAACAGGCGTTGTAAACTTCAAGCTTCGAGCGACTTCAAAGAAATGTGCGACAGCTTCTTCAGGTGTCCCAACAAGGACACCATGTCCAAGATTAAGAATGTGTCCCCTTGGCCCAGCACACCTTACGACTCTGGAAAAAGTGATGTAAGAAAATGATTCCATCAGATTAAGAAGCTTACTAACTAAACATGATACATTTATTAAGTCTCATCTTAATAGGGTCTAGGAAATTTAGCTACACAAAAAAGGTACTTGAATTTCAGCCATTGACCATAGTAAGACATAAAATGCAATTTGGACATTTTCTTAGCATCAATTGCATTCTCCTTGTTGTTACACTATCACATAGAAGTGAAGTATAACAGAGACATTTCCATTGACGAAATTTCAATCAACTAAACTTGAGGAATTTGTTCCTGACAAATCTCCATGAACTAATCTAGATAAGAGAGACATCAGTAAGGTTCAATATCGTGACTCAGCATCACATGCTATATAATTAGCCAAGTGTTGGCACACATACAGAAATTTACACGTCACATTAATAATACAGTCTAGGTAGGAGTAGTACACAATGATCATACAAGGAGTTTGATTTTTAATTCATTTCACTAACCTTTGGATTTCATCAGTCAATGCAGGAAGAGGGGAAAATAGATATGCAGGGTCCACATTTCCTTGTAAACTGATCCCACTACCCAAACGCTTTCTTCCATCTGCCATGTCCACTGTCCAATCAAGCCCGATTACATCAACTCCAGTCTGTTTCATATGCTCAAGGAGGCCACCATTTCCATTGATATAGAGAACAAGTGGTGTTGCAGGGCATTTATGCTTTACAATGTCAACTATCTGCAATTTTGAGAAATGACCTTATTTAATCAAACACCATGGAAGATACAACTAGGCGATACCTGTTATAGCTTGCACATCTATAGTATAGACACTTAAAAGTAAACAACCAAACAAGCACAGTAACATTTGTGCCAAAACAGAAAAATGGGTAATGAAGAAGAAATCCGTGTTCCTGTACCATTTCTACTTCTAGATGGAGCCATCACGTCAAATTGAAGTAAGTGCACAGGAAGCAGAAAAACAATATCCATTACAATCCCAACTTTCCTATTAAAAAAAGCATGCAACAAAATGCAGCAAATTACTGAACTTTTAAGTTCAAAACAGCTAAATACTATTCTCTGTTCAAAACATAATGTCAACAATACAAAACATAAAGTCAGCAGTTCAATACAGGAAACCAAATTACCAAGTAGAACAACAAAAAATTACCTCTTTAATATAAGGCATTGACCAAGAGGCCCACATGTGAGGTGGCAGCTGACCACCCCATGAGTCAAATATTTGTATGCAATGAGCCCCAGACTCAACTTGGAAAACAACATACTCAGCTATTGCCTTTGTCAAATGGGAAAGAAGAGCTCTTAAGACATGTGGGGCTGCATGGCACATGCTCTTTATGGTTGTATATGTGCGTGTTGTACCCCCTTCAATGATATATGTGGCAATTGTCCAAGGTGCACCCACAAAACCAAGAACTGCGGCATTACCCTCAAGCTACACAAGTCATTAAAAGAGTGGCTTAGAGCAGTGAGCTTCCATGGTCAAGTTTGCAACATAGATAAAAACACTGATCAAGCATATTTAGCCTCATGCCTCAAAGTAAAGTATTACCTCATGTCGCAATACTCTGAGTGAGTTCCCAACAAAATGAAGTTTTTCTAATTCAATGGGATGTAAAGCTTTCAGGTCTTCTTCAGAACGAATTGGTGAGTGAATTACAGGGCCCCTTACTTCTTCTATATCAAATGGTACACCAAATGCTGGTAAAGGGGTAAGTATGTCAGAAAAGATAATAACACCATCAGGATGAAAGGCTCTCCAGGGCTGCAAAGAAATTTCTACAATAAGATCAGTTGTCTCCGATCTCTCTCTGAAGGAAGGATATTTCTCAGCAAGCTTTCTGTAAACAGCCATATACCTTCCTGCTTGACGCATCATCCATGCTGGAGGCCTATTTACAGGCTCTCCTCTTGCAGCCTTCATCAAGATTGGATCTAAATGAAAAACAAATTGACTATAAAAGGATATTCGAATTCTAAATCAGCTTGGTTCATATGATGAAGAATTAAAATCAGAAAAAATATTGCCTATGGAAAAGCCACGCAATATTCATCCCAAATAACATGAAGAAATAATGAATTTTCCATTTACATTAACCACTATAATGCAAAATAAAGTATTTTCTTCAAATTGGTATAAATGAAACTCAATCGATGATCCTCACAGACATTTGAACTCTAGACCAGCTTGTTTGATATATATATATAGACAGACACACACACATAAATCACCAATGAATGGTCACAGTTTTATGGAAAAGAAAAAGAAGTTAACCATTCATGCCATTTATCCATCGTACGAAGCATAAATTAATATTAGATGGAACATGTCAATCCATAAACAAAAATAAAAAACTACAAGTTGTTTGTTTGAGCTGTGTCTTAAAAAAATGGCATCATAGTGCAAGTGACCTTACACCATAGGATCCATAGGATCTAGAAAAGGTCATACATATGCCTTTCCTGTTTTTTGCAAGAAAATTTTACAAGTAAAGCCTGTAACCTTAACACTATTCAAGTCACAATGGAATAACCTTACCATTACTTACACCAAGGCTCATGCTTTGTTTGAGCTCTGCTTAAAACATGTTTAATGTCACTCATTTGGACAGTTGCCTCAGGTAGGATAACACTAGGTTGATGAACAACTATAGTCTAATGTCCAAACACAGTTTGCACTATTGAAATTGTCATTGTTGTACTTGATCCATGTGAAACAAAGAAACGAAAAGATTTTCCTTATAGTTTCCCTATATGGAGATATTAAAAATGGATATATGGAAGAATCATGCAAGTTACCAATTTCTCAGATGAGTGACAATCTAAAGCTACAGGAAGCAAACTGACATCACTTTTACATACATGGCCAGAGATGCAGAGATTGCTTAATACAATTAAAAACATTTTCTAAGACAAAATACCCAAAAAGAAAAATTGGATACCAAGAAAAAAAAAAAAAAAAACCTCAAGCATTCAACTGACTTTTGCAAGTCAATAAAGTAACAAGAGGTAATATTACTAATAAAGAGCATATCAAAACTTATTTTCTCATTGTATGGGGAATTTATTATATATCTGATGACAAAAATTTTGACAATGTCACAATTCTCTAACATTATTAACCATGATTCTTGTAAACTCAAAGTCACTACAATAGTTTACATTTGCCAATTACTAATAAATCTCCACATATTCCTAACGAGGGCAAAGGGGATAATTTCATGCAGTGCAACAAACTTGAAATAATGTTCTTCAGCACTGCGACTATGCTTAGGCATAATTGGATACATATTTCTTAAGAGAAAACCAAGTCAAGTTGAAGCAAGTATCAATTTGATGAAAGAAGTACAAAAGAGGGAGGGCAGCTATACAGTTATAGTTTTTGGCCTCAAACAAATGAAAGATATGTAGCCATACATGATCCACAAAATCTTTCATGACTTGCTTGACTCTGCACTCAACAACCATGAAAAAGGAAACACAAGAAAACAAGAACTATTGGAAGAAAAACAATGATTTGTAACTGCTAAAGCACCACTTCCATTATTGCCTACACTGTTCAAAAGTCATCACCAACAAAAATCATCATGGCGCAAAGGCATGGAAGAAAAGAAATATTAATTTCCAACAAGAAAACACATCCCAAATGGGCACACAGAGAGATGGGAGGGAGGGGAGTACCAGAAGAGGGAGAAGAAGAGCAAAGCAGGTGAACTCTGTGTCTCCGGTTAAGGAATCTTGTCCTCCTGGGAGCAGTAGGAGCAGAAGTAGAAGAAGAAACGAACACTCCATTGCAGTCTTTGAAGCTAAACCCCAGACCTTGTCCCCATAAGAAGCTGCACCGCATCCACATCGAATTTTTTATTAACAAACAAACAAAAAAAAAAATCAAAAGTGGAATTGGACTTGAAAGGAAAGAAATTATACGTCCCCGTGCCCTGCCCAGCCCACCCAATGAATAGAATAGAACAGAACAGAACAGAAGGGAAGGGGAAAAAGCTCATTCAAGGACTCTAACCTGCTGCTGGTGGTGGGAGAAGACAAGCTCATTTTTTTTTTTTCCTTTTTCTTTTCTTCAATCTTCCCTTTTCCCCAGAGCCGAAATGGCAATTGAAATTCCAGAAGCCCCAAAAAAAAAAAAAAAAAAAAGAGGCCAATAACAATAATAATAAATGAAAATAAAGAAAAAGAAAAAAAATATATATATAAGCCCTTGTTAATAAGAATTATAACAATAAAAATCAGATGAAATGGAAGCCATGAGAAAGACGAGACTTATTAAGGAGCTTCATTATTGCATTTACCTGAAACTCAAACTGAACAGAGAGAAAAAGATGAACTGTCGGTGGCTATGGACGTGGTAGAAGAGGAGGAGGAGAAGGAGAAGGAGCTGTCGGTGGCCAGGACCGACTTACTGCAACTCCCAACCACAGAATTCGATCTATCGGGACTCTTCAAATCTTCAGGTTAAGCCTTCTCCTGGCTGCCTCTGCCCCCCTCTTATGGACTCGATTGAACTCATTTGTCCTAAATGTCCGGATATAATTAATTTTTTATACCACTTTGTATATATATATATATATATATGATATAAAAATTACTTATATTTATTTTAATATATTATTTTTAAATTTATTTATATTTTTTATTAAAATAATAAATAATGACCTTTGGATATTTAAATATGGTAGGAGATACCATGTCATAAAGAATATGGTAATTGAGCCTTAACAAGGCTCAAGATATGACCAAAAAAACATCAATTTTTTTGTCAAAATATGATAAAAATATTAACTCTAAATATAAATTTTTTGAATAATAAAAATTAATTCAAATTCATGTTACATTTACTTTTTTTTTTCTTCAGTTGCACCAAGTCATTGATATATTTTCCCAACTTCATTTATAGTGTATTTCAATAACCATAAACAAATATGTTCTCTTGTATCAACCGCTGACCCTTACAAGATTGATAATAGTCATAAATAAGCTATTAAAATGGAGAAATTCTAAAGTTACAAAAACATGGCTATAAGATATAAGGATACATATCACTGCAGTAACCTATAACAATATGTTTAATGCTACAAATAAGTCCTACTTGTTCATGGTCATTACAACATACACACTAGAGTCATGATTATAAGAACATAACAATAAAGATTTAGTTGCAAGCCTATTAAATATGGTTGCCTAGTTTGCAATATAACATAAATGCTTTTATGGTTAACATAAACAATTTTAAGATGACTAACTTATTATTGTATATGGGAATACCTTTAACTTCACCCACTTGCCATTTTAAGAAATTTTCATTGAATATGGGATCAATGTGTTTAAGCAATTGAAAAATAGTAGGCAACTAAAAATATCCTTGAAAAGGGAAAAATACAAATGACTATGTTAGTTCATTATGAACTAATGTACTTTATAAAATACACTACTAATTCCTTTCATAAGTAACCATGATCGTGATTCCAAACTATACATAGATATTATTCAAATTATGAACAATGTTAACATAACTAACAATACACGTACATGGATTGACAACAAGTAAACTCCAATGTTCTTTGTAAAGGATTAGCACAAAAACTTACACAAAAAATCATATGCAAATGTGGTTCATCAAAGCAATGTACTATTGTTGAAATGAAGTAAAACCATTCTAGCATCACAGTGTGTCAAATAATTTGGACTTACTATATAATGCACTGATGGAGGTTCATATCCTTACCAAGAAATCACCTCAATATATTCCCTAAAAAATTAAATAAACGGAGTAATTATTCTTCCTTATTTCCACTAGATACAATTATAAGAAATACCTTTGACTACTAATAAACAACAAAAAATCAAAATCAACACGAAATAGCAATCTTTGTAATGGTCAAGGACATAATTGTTTCAAAATAAAACATGACAATCAACCATACCGAAAAAAAATGATTAATAATATATCAAGGTAGTAAGTTAATGGTATACCCACTCCTAATTGAGCAGCCAAAATGCTTTTAGTACTAACTACATTAGAAGGAAAGAACATGAATTAATTTAGTAGTTAATCAAAAATTCTTATATCATGTACGATTTAATTGAATTAAACAATAAATACATGATCAATATATTGACCTTAGCACTAAATAAGTCTTTTGCACTCAAGCAATTGTGTAGTTCTTTTTCGATCACAATGCAGTCTTTAGCCTTCACAAGTTTAGCATGTCATTGGTGTATATTCCAAATTAGCAATTCATATGTAAGACATAAACAAAGATTAGAAATTATGATGCACTTAAATAGTACAATTATATTAAAAAAAAAAACAAGCTTTCAACTATTACCTAACTTATTCCAATGAATCAAATTAATCAATTGCACATTAATATCCAACATCTTACTCCTTTTACATATCGATGTTTTGACAACTAAAGGATCCACTTCTCTTTAAGTTTGCCTATAAACACCGTTTAAGTTTAGTAGACTTGTCTATTATACCTTTACCCTTTACCTTCCCTACCTTCTTACTTGTAAAATAATAATAATAATAATAATTTTCGTTAATCATTAAGAATAAGTGGAAACAACCAACTCATTTTATTCAAGTATGGAAAGAACTCTACTAAGCTAAACTTTATCCTATCACTATTATCCCCCTTATCGCCCAATAAGATTGTTGGCCTCTTTTATCCTTGGGCTCCTTACTATTCACAAATGTTGTCATCTGGTATGACATTGTCATCAACATGCTTCCTATTACCATCATATTGTATTGGAACATTATCATCATCTCCTGAGAGTGTCTTAATCTCTCCTTGCCTAACATTGATCTCATCAACATCATTCATATCAATTTCCTACTCAACCCTTAGTGTAGGAATGATTTTTCTACACTTAAGAATATGTCTTATATTGTTGTCTACCTTCGAAACTTCATCTTCATACACTTTGTTAGGCACTTCATCTTTTCCTCTTAGGCCTACCACATCACTTATTCACAACTCCATTATTTTTTAAGTCATTAGTGTTGCTAACTCTTTATTGTTGCTTTTTATTAGCATCATCCACCTTAGTCACTTTAAACCCACGCTAATCCTCCCTAAATTCTTTCATCATCCCTTCCTTGTCCCCACCTAAACCTCCTTCCTCATTCTCACCTTTAACTTCATTGATACCTTTCATAATCAACTCCTTAAAATTCTCATCATGCTTTTTGTTCTTACTCTTATTTTTCTTTGCATCACTCTTGTTTTTTTTTTTGACTCATGTCTTTTCATTAAAATTCTTATCAATCCCAACTTCATGGTTCTCTTTAGTATTGTTATCAACCTTTCCATGTAGATTCACTTTGAGGTTGCCATAAAATTCCTCATCAAATGCTTACATAATGCTTTTTATTATCATCTTATAAAAAACCAATGATCAGAGACTATTAACTTTGTAAGATTATTTGTCTCCAAATGTTTTTCGCTTTCCATAATATTCTCTGCTTTGACTGTTGCATTATTGGAAGTCTGACCCTTATAAGTCAATATCTTTCTCTTCTTTCTCTACACCTCGACTTCTTTACCCATTACTATCTAAACCCACCTTTTTAACCTTACAGATTCATTTAATACTCAAAATAACTTGTTAGAAACATATGATAAGGTAGTAATCAATAAGAGCTAAAAGTATATAATGCAAATATCAAACCTTATTTAAGTTTCCCTAACTTAACCTTCAAGCAATTGCTACTTGAGTTTCTTACGTACTACCTCTCAATCTTATTGGTTCATCTCAAATAGATGTGGCTTCCTATATATTATGCCATAAATCACCTACCCATCACATTTCAATATCAATAACCAAATTTACTATAATACATAACAATCATATCCAAAATGATCAAATTTATTGTCTTTATAGTTTTACTTATTCTTTGTCAAATTCCTTCATGTCTTAAGTTTTCACCTTCAAATTTAGTCTCTTCATCCCATGCTATTAAACATCCAATATCGTTGTAATCAAGGTAGAAAAGTTGTAATAGAGAGATATAATGTAATTATATACATAATAAACTATTTTAAAAGATTAAGCAATAGTGACTTGTTATTGGCATTTCAATAAAAACAATATAACTAGACCTTACATGAAGTTGTAGATTTTAACATATAATTTATTACCATTAACATAAGGGCACATCGTTTAATGCCAACACCTTTCCCCTTTATAGCCTAATACTTTCATGCATGCTTGGTCAACCAATCTAACAAATATTTGCCTCAATCACAACTTTTCACCCTTTTAACATCCTAAATAGCTAGCAACAATTTTGTAAAGATCTCAAAATTTATACAAGTACAAAAAAAAAAAAAAAAAACACATTCAAAACATATAATAAGAATGTTTCCTTAAAATCCTACTCACTTTTATCTGGTCCAAAAATCTTTAAAAGCCATGCTTTAGAAATCTTTTTCCCTATTATAACATATTTTTTCTTCAATGCTTCCATTTTTTTCCTTTTTGAGTTGCTTTAAAAATTCATTGGACCATTAATCCCTGATATCTAGCCCACATTATTTCTATTAACCAACTCTTCAACATCAGGTTGTATGTTTAGTCTTCTATGTCAAGGTCAAACTGCTTCATTAGCCAATTGCATAATGTCCTATTTGATATTAAGTTACATATAAATATCAATGCTAGTAAACTTATATCATGGACCCATCTTTGTTGTTGTTCAAGTAGAAACAACTTTGACCATTTAATTTAGGTAGTATTGGATAATAAGTGTCTACATGCATGCAATAAACACACCAAACCAAATTCAATACTAAATTAAACACTTCAAAAGGTTATAGTACAAATACATAGAACCAATTACTTATGACCAAAAAAAAAACAATTAAACATTTAAGTCCATTTTGAGGGATAAAAGTTATAAATACTCAATAAAAAGGTAATGATGGTGGGAAGTCACGATCTTGTTATTGTTCTTGATAAAAATGATTTAAGATTTCATATTGGCATAACAATTAAGCATCATTACAACTAAGAAATATAAAAGACATTGCGATCGAATGAGCAAAGACTTATAACCCATACAACTTTCTTTTTTATTCAATTTAGACTTTTAAATACAATATTAATACTCTTTACAAAATTACTCCATAAAAAATGTAACATAATATATTGTTAAGCCATTGCTTAATTATAATGCTTTCTTTTGTTACCTTCTTCAACCTTGCCTTTAACTTTGTAGCTTTTCTCTTTAATCTCCTTTTTCTCATCTTTCGTGAATTGCTCAAAGCTTTCTTACCCAACTTTGTATTTTCAATTTTTTTTTAACTCTTTTCATTACGCCTTTTCCCATCTTACCTTAGTTATGCTATCATTTCTTTACTCTATTTGCTTTGTAATTCTTTTTTATTGTTTCCAATCCACTTTTCACAATTTTTTCTTTGTTATATAGCTTTGTACTCCTTAAACCTCCTTTCTTAGTTTCTTTAATTGTCTTCCCTTTCTTTGTCATTTCCTTGTACTCTTATACCTTAAATATAAAGCATCAAGTAAAGTTAAATCCAATGAATTAACTTATATACACTTCATAATGTATTAAGTGTCATTAACTAACTAGAAATCACAATAAATATATGCTTCCTAAATACTACATACAACTTTTCTTGATACATTTTAAATTTTAAAGCAAACATGTTTAATTATATAAACACTATCATTTCACATATCTTGAAATCAACTTCTTCCAATTTTTTTTTTCTTTCTTCATAACTCCATCCAACTAATATTAACTTTTTAATTACTTGATCCCAATTTTTTTAGCTTAATATATTATAAAAACTCATCATTACCCCAACTAAACCCACTTACACTTCAATAACTATTCTTTTCTCTTGAATTCATTTCAACAACTCATGAGCATAAAAATATGGAAAAACGGAGAGGATAACAAACAACTTTCCCTAATTAAACTCTAACTTTTCAAAAAATTAATTTATTTTACAAAATTTAATAAATATTCTAATAATTTACTTAATATTATCTTTTTTAATAATATTATAAATCTAAACTTTTAAAAGAAATAAATTTATTTTACAAAATTAACTAAAAATCGTAATAGTTTACTTAATTTTGCATCTTCTAATATTGTTACAAACCCTTCAACAACCACCAATCTACTTGACAACTCTAATAAATAATTTTTTTTCTCTGCTTTCAGCAATCTACACTGATAACTTAGACCAAATGTGGCCAAACTCTCTTCTATACCAAGTTTCCCTCCTTTCGTCCTCACCTTCACTATCTCTTCGGCAGTAGACGTGTGCCCCAATTTTCACTCTCTTCTATGGTATAAGAGTGCATTGTTTCTTCTCGTTAAATTAATAAAATTGCGCCCTTTGGATCCCTTTCTGTTCACATGTTCCCCCTTCTTCCTTTCCATCAAAGTCTAAATTGAGGCCAAAATGTCCTTTTTACCCTTTTTACAAACTCTCTCTCTCTCTCTCTCTCCTTCATGATTTACTGTTTCCTTTTTTATTATTCACATACACTTGTGTGTACTAAGTTAAGCACACTAAATTTTTTTTATTTGATATTTCGTCTTTTTTACTGTTATACGTGACTTTAGAATTATATTATTTATGTATTTTTAGTAAAATGTAAATAATTAATTTTTTTTCAAATAATTAAAAAATAATATTTATTAAATTAAATAAGAATACCTCATATAGCCTGGTTAAGCACCTAGTTTAGTCTACAGTCGACAAATTTTATTTCTTTTAACTTTTTAGCTTTTACAATTTGGGATAAAATGAAGGAAATTGGCATCCTCAGGGCTTTGTTTTTTTTTTGTTTTTTCTTTCTTAGGTACATTGGGAGGATTTACAAATTTTTACATTTATGGGTTTTATAAGTGTAGGTGATGCTAGGAAATCAAATCACTACTAGAAAAAATGTTCATGTATGTCTGCCAAGGTCTTTTTTTATCGGAAAATGACTTCAACTCGGGCTAGACTAATGCAGATTATATAACATTTAGTCAAAATAAAATCTCATTTAAGAAAAAAATGAAACAAACTGAAGCTTCTGCTGTTGCCATCACAAAACCCTAAGGGAGTGATAGGAGCCAATTGAGGGTAGGCGAGGAGGCTGGGGTGGGGATCTGGTCGGCTAGGCGTGGTGAACCAAGAAACAACGTTAGAACTTAATGAGAACCTAGGGATTTAGAATTATGAATTTAGAATAGGGATCAGAAATTGGGGGTTGAAAGTAGGGTTGTTGCAAAAATGAAGAGATATAATTAATCACTTCGAGGGGATCAACCTTCAATGATCGCTTCAAGGGGATCGACCTCCAGTAAGCTAAATGCTTTGAGAATATTATTGCTTAATTGAATCTCAACCTGTAGGGTATTACAATTATATAGACTTGACAGATCACTATTAGGGATATAATCTCGCCCTTATTAGGGATACAATCTCGCCTATTAATTAGGAAATAATAAAAGAAAATTATTAATAATAAAGGAGAATTATAGCAGACATAACTCATGAGGATCGTATCCGCACCAATCATGGGATCGTATCATTCCTTCGTCCTTCAAAATTAGTCTTGTCCTTAAGGCTAACTGGCAATAAAGTCTGGGAATCAATTTGCAAAAGAATGATAGAATTCTCAGGTAACATCCTCAGCAAGGAGGTTATTCCATTGAACCAGGATTTGGACAACAGCTCGATTTCCATATTTGACAATACGACAGTCTAGGATGGCTTGCGGCTGAAGGTTGACCTCTCCTATGTAGGTAATGTCAGGTAGTTGGCTTTGTGTCACCACACCATCCCCCACCTTCTTTTTCAAGCAAGAAATATGAAAAACGGGATGTATTTTTGATCCTGTTAGTAAGTTAAGGCGGTAGGCAATAGGACCAATGCACTCTAGAATTTGGTATGGCCCAAAGAAATGAGGAGATAATTTCATTGAGGAACAGACAGTGACAGATAATTGTCAATATGGTTGGAGTCTAAGATATACCTAATCTCCTACTAAAAACTCTCGCTCCATACGATGCATATCTATGTGTTGCTTCATACGAGCTTAGGCCGTATTAAGGTTGTCTTTCAGGAGTTGGAGCAACTTGTCTCTGTCTTATAAGTCCTTATCGACTTGATCCACGTGAGATGATCCAGCTGTATACCTTGTAAAATTAGGTGGAACTCGCCTATAAACTGCTTGAAATGGGGACATCTTCGTAGAGAAGTGATAAGTGGTATTATACCACCATTCAGCCCACGGAAGCCATTTTACCCAATTCTTTGGCTTGTCACTTGCAAAGCAACGAAGGTAGTTTTCCAAGTATTGGTTGACTACCTCAGTTTGTCCATCTGTCTGTGGGTGATAAGCAGTGCTCATATTTAGCTGCATCCTTTGCAAGCGGAATAATTCCTTCAAAAAATGACTAGTGAAGACCTTATCTTGGTCACTGACAATCAATTTAGAAATGCCATGGAACCTTACAATATTGTCAACAAAAACTCAAGCAACACTGGCGGCAATATAAGGGTGACTAATTGCATAAAAATGAGCATATTTGGTCAAGCGATCGACAACAACAAAAATAGTGGATTTACCTTGGGATAAGGGAAGTCCCTCTATAAAATCCATAAAGATATCTGTCCAAACTTCTTCTGGGATAGGTAAAGGTTGGAGAAGTCCTAGAGATGCCACAGATTCACTCTTGTGACGTTGGCATATATCACATTCAGCTACAAGCTTTCTAATGTCCTTCTTCATACCTTTCCAATAAAACTCCTTACCAATACGCTTATAGGTACGAAGAAATCCTGAGTGGTCGGCAGTTAGGGATGCATGATATTCTTACATAATTGTGTCCTTGTAGTGAGAATGAGAAACAAGTACCAATCTCCCTTTATAGCGTAAATCTTGAGAATTCCAAGTGTAATAAGCAATGGGATCAGGACTTGTTTGTAGCTTCTCAATGATCTCTCGAGTTTCCTGATCATCCCACCACTCCCTTTTAATTTGCACAATTGTAGTGCAGGTAGGGATAGAGAGTGCCACCATTTCAGCCTACTTTGGAATACGAGATAATGCGTCAGCTACTAAATTCTCGCTCCCCTTTTTATAAATGATCTCATAATCATAGCCCAGCAATTTAGAAATCCATTTTTGTTGTTCCATAGAAGAGATTCGCTACTCCAATAAGTATTTCAGACTTTTATGGTTAGTCCCAATGAGATACGGACACCATTTCGAGACTGCATGAACAATAGCTAACATCTCCTTATCATAGACAGACATACTGAGATGTTTTGGTGATAATGTCTTACTAGTGAAGGCAATAGGGTGACCTTCCTGCATTAATACCGCACCAATTCCAATTCCAGAAGCATCAGATTCAATAATAAATATCTTACTAAAGTCCGGTAAGGCAAGGACTAGAGTGGTGGTCATGGCTTGCTTGAGTTGATCAAATGCCTCCTCTGCTCTGTCGTTCCAATTAAATGAATCCTTCTTCAAGAGAGTCGTCAATCCAGCGCTGATCTTGCCATAGTCACGAACAAACTTGCGATAATAACTAGTCAATCCCAAAAAGCCTCGTAGTGTTTTGATCGTCTTTAGGACTGGCCAATCCAACATCGCTTGAATTTTGGAAGGGTCAATTGTGACACCTTCTTTGGAGACAACATGGCCAAGATACTCCACTGTTTGACTAGTAAAGCTACATTTTGTCTTCTTAACAAATAAAGAGTTCTCATACAGGGTAGTGAACACAGTCTACAAATGTGACAAATGTGCTTTAAGGGAAGAACTATACACCAAAATATCAGGACAAACTTACGTAAATATGGCCAAAAGATATCATTCATTAAACTCTAGAATGTTGAAGGCGTATTGGTAAGCTCGAAGGGCATAACCAAGAACTTGTAATGGCTATCATGAATCCTGAAAGCTATTTTTTGAATATCCTCCTTATAGACCCAGATTTGGTGATATCCCTACCTTAAATCCAGTTTAGTGAATAATTGAGCACCTCCCAATTCATCTAATAGTTCGTCGACCACGGGAATATGATATTTATCCTTCACAATGATGTGGTTGAGTGTCTGATAGTCCACACACATCCTCCAAGAACTGTCCTTCTTTTTTACTAAGAGGACGGGAGATGAGTATGGGCTAACACTCGGTCTGATGATTCTAACTTCTAGCATCTCCTTAACAATTTTCTCAATTTCTCCTTTCTGGAAGTATGGATAACGGTAGGGTCGAACATTAATAAGTATATTCTTGGATAATAACAAAGTACAGTGATCGTATGTCATTTGTGGGGGTAGACCTGCGGGTTCTGCAAACAAATTAGAGAATTTAGTCAGTAGTGTTGTAACCTCCTTCTCTTGTATAAATTGGGATTTGGCCACCTCTGCACCTGTTAACTGCACCAAGAACCCTTGTCCTGTCTTCTGTAGGACCTTTTCCATTCGATGACTACTAACAATGGTAATTTTACCTCCGCATCTTCCGTATAATTCCATTGGGTGTCCATTCAATAGAAACTTCATTCTTAACCTAGAGAAATTCCAAGTAATATCTCCTAAGGTCCGCAACTAATCAATGCCAAGGACAATTTCATAATCCTCTAAGGGTAGTAAGAAGAGATCAACATAAATGATCTAACCTTGTAACACAAGTTTTACCTTTGTGCACTTCCCTTAACATGTCAAATTTCTCCCATCTGCAACCTTCACTGCAAACTTGTCACAATCCTCAATTGAAAAAGCAAGTCTTTTTGCGATCCTTTCATCCATGAAGTTATTGGTACTACCTAAGTCAACTAATACCATTACTGGTCGTCCCTTGAGGAATCCATCAATCTTCATAGTTTGTGGGTTCGAATACCCAGCTAAAGCATGCACTGCAGGCCTACCTATGTATTCAACAAAGGTGTCATCACCATCTGGGCCTGTATGGTCATCACTTATTTCTTTAGTCTCCTCCACTGGCTCAATCATTAAAAGCTTCCCTTGCTTACAACGGTACTCCTTGTGCCACTTCTCATCACAGTGCCAATATAGCCCTTTTGTCGTCCGCTTTTTTAATTATTTTTGGGTTAAGCGTCTAGTGTTTGCAAGACGAGTAAAAAAGGGTGAGTTGGTGTTACCCTTGATAGGTTTGCTGGCCACCTTAGTAGATGGTCAACGATTTTCAGCACCTAGCTTCTCCTCCTGCAAGCGAGCAAAGAAGATAGCTGCTACCATTGTTCGTGGTTAACGAGTCTTGACTTCCCATCGAATATCAGCAGTAAACCCTTCAATAAATGTTCCTACTAATTGCCTTTCGGACCAATCTTTAGTTCGATTGGCAAGTCGCTCAAATCGACTTTGATATTCAAGGATGGTGGATGTCTGGTGAATTTTTGCGAGTTCCCCGTCAACATTGTGATATTTCGAGAGTCCAAATCGCACAATAAGGCCTTTAGTGAATTCTGCCCATGTTAGAATTCCACCACATGTCTTGACCCAATCATACCATTGGATTGCATTACCTTCTAATTGAATAGAAGCAATTTCAACTTTAAAGAGCTCTAGCGTATGGTGGAAGCGAAAATATTTTTCAGCCTAGGAGATCCAACTGGCAGGATCACTTTCGTCCCAACAGGAAAATTCTACCCTTGTGTGTGGTTGGGTATAGTCACGATTGGTGACTCTGTAAGACTCCACAGGTTCTTTTTGTTTATCAACAGATGTAAAATTGTTGTCTCCTGAGTCCCTCTGTGCAATAAAAAATATCATCTGTTCAAGTCTCTTGAGAGACTCTTGCATGAGAGATGGTGATTCTTCAACGCGAGATATTCTAACATCAGAATCAGAAGAGTTATGTACATACTGTAAGATCGCAAATCGATAATATTCAAATTTTTCTTTTATTGTCGGGTAAGGGATATAAACAAATTTTCCTTTTTTTTTTTGGATGGAATGGAAGCAAAATCCCTAAGAACACTGCTTTAATACTAGATGATGAGAACCTAAGGATTTAGAATTATAAATTTGGAATAAATATCAGAAATTAGGGATTAAAAATAGGGTTATTGCAGAAATAGAGAGATATAATTGATCGTTTTGAGGGAATCAATTTCTAATAATCACTTCGAGATCCAATGATCATTTTGAGGGATCGACTTTCACTAAGTTAAATATTTTGAAAATATTATTATTTAATTAAATCTCAACCCGTAGAATGTTATAATTATATAAATTTTATAGATTACTATTAAAAATATAATCTCATCTTTAATTATTATGAATACAATCTAATTTATTAAATAAAAAATAATAAAAAATATCTATTAATTAAAAAATAATAAAAAATAATTATTTATAATAAAGAAGAATTATAGTGGATAAGATGGTATCCGCACCAATCATGCGATCATAACTAGACGAAGATCTTCCATCCCTCCATTCCATTCCCACGGACAGAAGAGAAGAGAGAGAGAGGAGAGAGATGAAGAGGGAGACGGTGTTGAGAGCGGAGAAATTGGTGGAAAGGGTGATGAAAGGAAACGACGCGTCGCATGACGCCGCCCACGTGTGGAGGGTCAGGGACCTCGCACTCTCCCTCGCTGCCGAAGAAGGCCTTTCTTCCTCCCCCGATTCCATGGAAATCGTATGACCCCCTCTCCTCAATTCTCCTCTCTTGGGTCAATCTCTACTGTTTTCATCTCTGGAATTGGTTTGCTTCTCACTTTTTCAGCTTGGCAGGGCTTACCCTTTTCTTTTATTTTACTTTCTTTTCTGGGGTCCTGGCAGGTTTAGTAATAATTAGATCTTTCTTTCTGACCCCCTCTTTTTTTTGTTCTCTTTCTTCTGTTGTTGTTGTTGTTATTGTTGTTGTTGTTGCTGCTGCAGGTTGAGCTTGCTGCACTTCTTCACGATATAGGTAATGATCTTCTTCTACTAAACTTCTTTTGAATTTTTAATCAACTTAACAACTGACTCTGTCGTATGGACTCATTAATAGTATTCTGGTGCCCCTTTCTCCATAAATGTATTCGGGAAATTGTCTTTTGTTGCTTAAGAGTGAGAAGAATTTTCTGGGTATTATTTGCTGAATTTGGTTTTTGCATTGTTTAACTTGGATTATATTATTATATGTTTGGTTGATAGAATGCAATGCATGCTAATATACTCTGATTATGTTATTGGGAAAGGACTTCTAACGAGTTGTACACCACTTCTTATTTCTTTTGTTTGTTTGATCATGCACATCCTTGTGACATTCGAAGGATTTTAGTTACTACCAAAAAAACAGAATTATTTGTTGACCTCATTTGCAAGATTGCTGATCAGTACTCCTTTTCACATTTACTACAGGTGACTATAAATACATAAGGTTTGTATTTCTTTTCTTCTTTATCTTCAGAAAGCAATCTTTTTTCTTTCTAAACATTTTCCTGTTTTCAAGAAGTATGCTTGTTTTACATGCAGCTTTAGCCTTGAAAAGTTTCTGCATAATTGTTCTATGCAATGAATGGTGCTGAAGTTGGTCACTTTCTGCCTTACTCACGCTTTGCTAGCATATGTAATCGTGAACCTATGTTGTTTCAAAGCCATTTCTGTTTGCACATACTTAGCTTAGCTCTCTGCTCTCTCCACTCTGTTTATTTGTACAAAGACCCTAGTACACCCTTGTATGAATCTAAAACTCCAGATAATTTGATCTAATACTTGGTCATTGTGATAATTTTTTTTTTTTTTATAACTTTGAGCTTTGCTTGTCAGAGATCCATGTGAGGAAAAAATCGTTGACAATTTTCTGGAGGAAGAGGGCATTGATGAAATCAAGAAGATGAAGATTTTACAAATTATTAGGGGAATGGGTGAGTTATGTGATAGCACTGTGGTCATGCAATGAAATCTCGTTTATACTTTCTTCTTGTTTATCTCTGGGCATGTGAAGATTCACTTGCTTAGGCATCCCTTTTTCAATAATATCAGCAAGTGGAGGCATGGTGATATATTCCCACAAAACCATTTATTTTGGTTGTCGCATACTTCTAAGTTTGAAGCATTTGATATTTATCATAAATAATTCTTGCTTGAAATAGCCATGTTTGCCAGTTATTCTTGGGGTTCCGAAATGATTAATTTAGCCCCTTCTACTGCTGCTAGTGCCATGTGATTTTGTTGATAAAACTTGTTAAGTTCAATGAAGACCAGACGTGTCTTTCATTTACCTACATCTGTTGACTTGGGTAGTTGATTTTGTCTGATTTTTCTGTTGGTTTTTGCATGCTATTGGTGCAAAGCAGCTGTACTGGATTTTGTCTATTGATAGGAGTGACTGTCTTTTAAGACTTCCATTTTAAAGATGGCATTAGCAGAATTAAAAGTTTTAAGTTTAAGCAACTGAAAGTGCAAAATGGCTTTTTGTTATTAGTGAAACTAGATGCAAGTTTTCCTATGGTCTTCAGAACTCTCAATTTTTCAATATTCAGGTTTTAAAGACGAACTTGTGGGGAGTGCAAACGGTGAATTTTCCCTGGAGTTTGGGGTAGTGCAAGATGCTGATCGTCTCGATGCAATTGGTGCAATCGGTACTTTCTTGACTTATTCTTTCTGCATCTGAAGAAGCCAACGTTTCTTGTCCTGCTGTAATTTTTTTTTTATTCTTTTAATACCACACAATTTGACACCTACGAAAGCCTCCAGCTCTATTTGCTATTATCTGACTTGTTAAATACTTCTATTGTGTTTGCACAAATGTAACCTGGCCATGAGAGGAAGAGTGTGAATGGAAGGGAGGAGGGTGCTGAGGTCTGGCATTTGCTCATCTGTTCAATGGCACTGATATTAATTTCTGTTTTTCTCTGTCATCATCACATTAATTCATTCAAATGACTGCCTGTGGTGCTCTGTGAATTGCTTCTTGGCCATGACATACATTTGCATGCTCTTCCACAAGCATAATAATGTCCTTTGATTTCAGGAATTGCTCGCTGCTTTACTTTTGGTGGTAGTAGGAACAAAGTGCTCCATGATCCTGCTATTCAGCCACGTTCAGATTTGTCCAAGGAACAGTATGTGAAGAAAGAGGAGCAGACTACTGTAAACCATTTTCATGAGAAACTACTCAAGCTGAAGGACTTGATGAAGACAAAGGTAAAAGCATTGACTTGGAGGGATGACATAAATCAGTTTTCCTAGTTGCTTATATTTCTTCTCCCATGTATTTATTTTTCTCTTATTGATGAATTACCATATGAAAAGTGTGTTTGGTTCTCATCTTGTATGTTTGCTATCTAATATATCACCATATGCTCATTCATGGTTCCCACTAAGATGTTTATCTGGGACAAGCAGCATGAACGTTGATAACTATTGCAGGCTGGAATGAGGAGGGCCAAGAGAAGACATGAGGTAATGGTGGAATTTCTGAAAGAATTCTACGACGAATGGGATGGGCGTGCTTGAATGAGGCAAGTTTAGGATCTTGGACGATTTTTGTTTTCAGTTTGTTCATTAGCACTCTGCACTGATAAATACAAATGGAGCAAAAGATCAAAAGAGTCCCTGAGGAACTATCTTTCAAGAAGGTGCTAATAGATTTCTTTTTGTGGTAGTTTATCTGCACTGGTGTGGTACTTAGAAGATCTTCCCAGTTCAACACTCTTCGGGACAAACCAATGCAGAACCGTGCAGGAAAAAATTTCTCCAGTGTTGATTTGCCCGTATCTTTATTCAGCAGCTGTATTGCAGTAGTCTGCTTAAGGTATAAGCATAGCACCTGTTTAATAATTTAATAAGCTGGACGAGAACATAACACGCAGCATAATTTACAATTGAGGGTAAGCCTGGTAAGATTAGCAAGACTAATAAAGTAATGAGCAATTTCTACTAGTGCATGCCCACAAACACCGCGATTCACTAAGTGAGTTGATTTACTAGATTTGGGTTGTCCAGCAAGATGCATATGCTGCTTCAAAGAAGCAGCTTCGAGTTCTTCTCACTTTTTTTTTCTGCTTTGGCAATTTTGACAAGGAATTATTCGGTCAACCATATTTACAATGTGGATTGTGGAGCAAATTAAATTGTGTTATCGGTCAGTGTGCATCAGCCAAAGTCCACTGCAATATAATTCTATGGATTAATAATAATACTTTTATATATATATATATATATATATATATATATATATATATATATGCACAACCAAATCAGTGTCAAATCCATATATATGCACAACCAAAACAGGGTCAAATCCATGAAAATCACTGTACGCAACTCACTTTCCTACAATAGTTTCTCTAAGAAAACCCCACAGTTTTTGTAGATGATGCAACCTCAATGCGACGCTCATAAGGTTGAGCAACAAATCGTGTTTATTTATTGATATACGGTATCTTTATGACATTTACTGATTGACCCTGAGGTACTTCTGAATCTCAGACATATCGCGCTTGAATAGGTTCACCCTCAAGCCGTACTTCATGTACATTGTCAAAGCAAGCTTTGGCACCACTGGATGGTCTTGGGCCACTTTGGTGCGGTAGTGGAATATCATAGAGGCAGCGGCAAATTTCATCTGGTAGTAAGCGAAATCTTTGCCTAGGCACAGTCGAGGGCCACCGTTGAATGCCGTGAATTTGTAGGCCGATTCGCTCATAAACCGGCCGTCTTTAAGCCATCTCTCCGGTTTGAACTGTCTGCAGTCCTTACCCCATAGAGCTTCCATTCTTCCCATTGTATATATTGCATAGACCACTTTAGTTCCTTTTTCCAGCGCAGTCCCATCTGGGAATGTGTCATCCTCGAGAACCTAAAATATTAGAGGTGACTCAATCTCAAATGGTTAGATAGAACCGCAAAAAAGTAATAAAAAATAAATAAAAAAAAAGGATGATTTGTCTCAAGTGAATGTCCTTATAACAAAGCATTAATAGCAAGACGTCAATTCTCTGTTTAATTTACTGACCAAATGCGTCAAACGAACTATCAGTACTACTGGATCAATAGGGTGTGTGCCGTGTGATATGAGCCCGATTATTTAATGCGGCGGAACATATTCCTGGTTAAAACATATTCAAGGTAAGACTATTGACATTGCGGAATGTCTTTGCCTCGCCAGGAGGAAAACAAAAGCTGAAAGGGCAATTTTATAGTGCTCGACTTCAGTTCAGGCACGGCCGAATTCATAAGAACGGTCGATTCTGTGGACTCTTACTGAAATCCCGAAATCAACTGACTCTGGGGCATAAAATGAATGAATATAATATATAATCTGCAGTCAAGATTGCGCTCTTGCCTATACTTTTAATAAATGTTAGACCAGTCTTCCAAGGGTAATTAATATTATTGAGGCTCTGTTTCAGGTCGACTATTCGCGTGTTTCTGGGAAGTCTAAACTCGATACCGACGCTATATGACAGTGTTTGGTGACCAAGAATCTGACCACACGGTAACTTTTGAAATGCAGAATAAATTTGGGGTTTTAGACATATGCCCGGAGAATTTAAAGAAACTGTGTGCGGCTCTTTGTTGTTTTTATTTTTATTTTTATTTTTTTCTGGTTAACACAAAATTTTGGCATACGGAGTCTGCAAATAAGGAACATCCAATAAATAAATAAATAAAGAGCGTCAGGTGATGAGTTACCTCCTTGTGATCCACCGGCACTGAAGGGTACAATCTCAAGGCCTCCGAAATTGCAGCTTGCAGATAGTCCATTTTCTTCATCTCCTCAGGCCTGAAGACAACGAGTAGGGGGCTCCCGGTGTCAAAATCTTGCCTCTCGTTGAGAATCCTGCAAATTTCAGAGAGAATTTTCTCCTCCACGGCTGGATGGGAATCGAGAAGCCAGAAAAACCAACAGAGTGCCACTGAAGAAGTATCTCTTCCGGCAAGTATGAAGTTGACACATATATCCCGCAAGAACTTGTCTGAGAATAGTTGCCCATTCCCATGTTCATCTTTTTGCCTCATAAAAATCGTCAGGATATCTGATCTTTGTTGCTGCTGCTGCTGCTGCTTCTTCTTCTTATCCCCATCACCGTCGTCGTCGTCGTCGTCGTGGCTTTGCACGGCGATTTCTTTCTTCCTCGTCCTTATCACTTCTTCCGCAAACTCATCGACGCCTCTTATGGATCGTCTTAGCTTCTTTTCATTCCCCAAGTCAAGATGCCTCATGGCTTTCCATATGCACGTTGGCATCATGAAACGCATCAGCGCGGCCTCGGTTGCATCCTCAAAGGCTCTAGCAAATGGTATTTGGGGCAAACCTGGTCGCAAACACCCGGGATCGACACCGAAAGCTATCATGCAAACGTTATCGAATGTCAGCCGTAATAAAATATCCTGGAGATCAATGGACATGGAGTTGCTTGCCGCATTATCTAGGATTGGCAAGAGCCTGGAATGGACGAGCTCAAGCAATGACTCCGTGGTCAATTGCCTGAACTTAGTTGAGTGAAACTCAATGCTCGCTGTCTTCCTCTGCCTCTGCCATATCTCATCATCTGCATTAAATATCCCCTCACCTAGGAGATCACGAACTTGCTCTTGAAAGTATTTTCCTTTAGGGAAATTGGAGAACTTGGTTTTGAGGAGATGCTCTATGTTTCTAGGATCCGCAGTCACCACACAATTTAGACTACTAAACCACGGACCCTTGAATGTAAAAGTTCCATTTTGACGGCAAAGCACATCGGTAATCCACTCGTATGCATTGCCCCGAACACCGGACAACATGGACGGCAACATTCCTAGAATCGGCCACATAGGAAGGCCGTAACGATTCTTCTGCCTCAACGCATGTATGGCGACGAAGGCAGCAACAGCAACGAGAAACTCCAAAATTTGTAAGTCCCGCAAGAAGAAGAGGCGCCTTCCGGCGAAGTCATTGACGGAGAAGTAAGAGAAGGTGGAAGAGAAATTGCTGGGGGGCGGCTCGATCATGGTGTCGGGATGACAGGAAACGGGAGTGTAATGCATGTATCCGTGTGTGTAAGAATTGTATTGCAACTGGTTGGTTATAAGTAGAGGGAGGGAGACCACGAGTTATACGGAATGGGATGGAAATGACTAGACAGCTAGCGAGCAAGTTGTGCTGCGCTTGTGCGCCGTGTTTTCTTTGCGTGTGGCTCTTAGGCCCAATTGGTAATGATTTGGTGAACTGAAATTGTCTGGGCTGTGGCCATTGCTCGTCTCCCCCTGTTTCTCCTTTTCACTGTGGCCTGTTTGTTTCAGACTCTACCGTGGTGGTTTTTTGTTCACTCGAACAATATTGTTGACTCCAAACCTACGCGAACGTTCGATTTGTTCAGCGTTTGCCAGTGAATCAAAGGGTTAGTAATTAATAAAAGGAGACTTTGTTTATTATTTTGAGAAAGAACTATGGACGGGGGGAAGTGGGTGGCGGCAGGTAACCTAAAGTGCAACAGTTTTACGCTGCTTTTTCTTGAGTTTGTTAATACAAACGCCTTAACAAGCTATCTACCATTAATCGCATAAAAACGATTGGGCAAAAATAAAATAAGGGAGAAGGGCACATAAGAAGAAGGATGCATGTGTGATGGGTGTATCAGAATGTGTGAAGAATTTTAAGTTATAAAAATATAAATACTATATATTTTCAACAATAAATGATATTAAAATCGACTCGAACTCAATTTCAGTATTTTCCATTTCCGCTCCATATAAAAAGCGTAGGTAGGGGATATTCACTCTAATATACTGCTGAGAGTGTAATATCCCATGATACATGAGCACACAAATTTGGGTGGGCGCGTAGCGGTGGATTTTGGTTCGACAAGCGACGGCCATGTTAGCCCGTATATACTGGTCTATAACCTCTTAAACAGCCCCCCCCCCCCCGGCCGCGGTCGCCGTAATGAATCCGATGAGGGATGTGTGCACTTGAATTAAACAAGCAGCATGCGAGTCCTCTTCTTGGCGATCAAGCCTAGGAATCTTCTATCAAAATTGTAACTCAGCGCCGCTCCCTGGTATTAGAAATCACTTGTATATCGCCATTCGTCGCGCGACCTAATGATAGAGCAACTATTAGTCTTAACAATTAACGTTTGAATCTCAATTTCAACGGATTAAAAAATATACATGAAATCCATTGCATATTTATTCAACACTAGATTGCTGTGTAAACTTTTCATTTTTGAGAATTGATCAAATAATTTATTAAATATAATCACAAATTCGTCTAAAAAATAAAAATTATTGTAAAAAAAAATCATATTTTCTATTTTTCTTAATTTTTGTAGTGCATCGTCTTAAATTATTAATGATTAAATATTTAATTTTAAATAATATTTTTATAAGAAATAAAAGAAATAATTTTCAAAATTTTAAATTTTTTTAACTAGCTCACCTTATCTTATAAGTTATAAGAAGTTTTTTTTTTTTTATATGGTACTCAAAATATAAATCTTTATCTTATTTTAAACTTCAATTACTAGTAAATTAAACTTTATTTTATTTAAATTTTTAATATTACATAATGAACTTTAAACATTTTTAAACTTTTTAATTAAATATAACTTGATTTTTTTATATTTTTCAATTTTTATTAACTTTGTTAATGTATATAATTTATTATTAATTTTTTAATTAATCAATTTTTATTAATAGATTAAAACTGGCATTTAGTAATATGTAATGACCACCTAAATACTAGACTTGTTAAAGTGATTTCACATTTTTTTTAGTGTATAGTCTCTCCATGTAATTTAATTCCCCTAATCATATTAATATTTCAATTTAATAAAAATTATGAATTTGTGTTTTTTTTATAAGGTAAATTACATTTGTTATCCTAAATTTAAAAGGTAATTACTATTTACATCTTATAGCTTTAGAAATTACAAAAAAATATGATGACTAACATATATTAGCTAAATTTAATGAAAGTTGTGAAAAGACTATATTGTCTATACACACACACACACACATGTATACTAAAAGCAAATTTCTAGATTCCCATGACCCTAGAAACGCCCATCCTTACTTCTTTTCCTTACTAATCCAAAAGCACCATTGTCACAATTGTCGCAATCCCCACCATGTTGAAACCTCTTTTCCAATCCTTGCTTCTAAAAAACCCATTCCATTTCCTCTTTTTCTCCTTAAGACCTAATGCCTTTGCCACCAAAACATAAGTATGGTACTTCTAAAATATGCTTGTAGATGTTGTTGGCTTGCAACTACCTAATTATTATGACATACTTAAGAAATTGATGGATTTAAGTTTCATGAAAATAAAATTGGAGAAAAATGTTTCTCTTGGGAATTTTGTTGTGAATGTGAGATTAACTTTCAACAATGCCATGAAGTATAATTCTAAGGGCCATAAAGTATACATTCTCATTATGCAATTACTTTCAAGATTTAAGGAATTGTTTCTCTTAGAATCCATCTCCTACAATTCAAACCCCACCAGTGAATCCATTGAAGCAAACAAAACCAAAGGGAAAGGATACAAATAAGAGGGAGAAGAGTCTTAAAAAGAAGCACAAATTATAGGTAGATTGCAAAGTTTGCTATATGTGAAAATAAACCAAATTATGCAATAAAAAAAGGAACAACTTTAATTTCATTAATTTTTGTCCATTTTTAGTTTTTCTTATGGTTTTTGCTTGTGATTTTTTTCACTTAACTTTTTTTTCCCCATTTTTGCAATGGCTTTGAATTCATGGTTAAGTAGATTTTTTTTTCCTTAAGTTTGTCCTTAATTTTTTTTTTCACTTTTTCTTTGTCTTTTTCGGTGTAAGTTTAAGATTAAAAAAATATTAAAAAAGTGGGAATAATGTAAGGGTAAGGTTAATGAATATAGAAGGGCATTTTTATCACTTTAAGGCATTTTCATGATATTTTTGTAATTAATTGTAGCTTTTATTAATGATAAATGGATATAAGTTTTTTTTTTACTATATTGAAACTATAATACATTTTTTGTAATTTTAAAAAATGTGGGGTTTAAATGGGAATTACCCTTAAATTAATTTAGTTGATTCCTTTATTATGTGATTATGTTCATTTTCAAATAATCATATGATCATTCAACAACATTTTATCTTGCACAATGATAAACTGAATCAATACTGATTAGACATTGAACATTCTCTCTTAATTACTTCAAAGTGATGAATTTCTCATTCACTTAATGATGTGATCCACAGTGATATTATGGTTGCTCAAGATCATATGATTCATAATTTTGGGTCAATCACTTGTTCAAGGGTAAAGAATCTTTAAATAACCCTGAAATTGCTTTTTTTTTTTTGAAAAATACATGTATGAAGAGTTTAGATATCAAAGCAAAAGAGTTAGAGTTTGCATTGACTATATTGCTCACTTCCTTGGCCAATTAAGTATGAATGGGCTTGCTCAGATTGAGTACTTGTAGAAGTTTATTTTTAACTTATTTCTTTTTATTTTAATTAATTTATATTAGTTTAAACTTTTAATTAATAAGGATGTAAAACACAACTTGTATGTATTTATTCTTTATATTTTAAGTTATATTTTATAGTTTATTTTGTAGTTAATTTATAGTAGTTCTCAATTTCCTATTTCACAACTATCTTAACCACTTTTTAACATTATTCCTTAATTAAAAGATTAAGAAACATTTTGGAAGATCAGTTTTAGAGGATATTATTAAAAGTGTAGTTTGTATTTTACCTTAATTCTTATTTAAGTAATTTATTTATTTAGTGACAAATTAATAACTTATTCTAACACTCCTTTTTCTTTTATCTAAGGGTATGACAAATCAAATTAGTTTCTTCTTATTTGTAGCAAATTTTTTATCAAATAAGGAGTTGTTAGTTTTTTTTTTCTTTTCATTAAATTATAAACCACCTTAAACAAAACAATCATTACTTTAAGTTTTTTTAAACATAAATATTAACATGTCTCTAATTTTTGGGCACATCATATTGGTATCAGAGTACAAAGTTATGTGTGCTTGGTATATTTAGTAAAACACTTGGAGCATTGTTAGAGAGAAACATGCGAGTTGAGTGATTTCTACTTTAAATCAATTGGATCTAAATCATGGTAAGGGAAAATGTACCAAAAGGACTTTCCTTAGAACAAGCTAAAATCATGGGGTCTTAACGAAGACAAGAGGATATGATGCAACAACTTAATTGATTGACTATAGTTATTGAAAGAATGGTTGTGCAATAAGCCCTACCACAACATGAGCCTCAAGCACTAAGAGGGGTTATATGTGATGATGTGGGAGATAGAGATAAGGTTGAAATATACGATAGTGTGGAAGAACAAATTTAGCAAAAGAGGTAATAATGGGATCTAGGAAACAATTTAAAAATGAATATTCAACAATGTTAAGGAATTAAGTCACTTAAAGAAGATTTGGAATGGGTACAATGAGCAAAAAAGGTATTCAAGTGTTTAAATTATACTAAGGTGAAAAAATGCAAACTTGTTACTTTTGAATTCATAGATTATACTACTTTATGGTAGAAGAACTTGAAAGCACAATAAAGGAGAAATGGTGAAAAAGAGACTAAAAGTTAGAGACTTATGAAGAGATTAATGTAAAAATGTTTTGTTCTTGAATATTATAGACATGAATTATACATTAGGTTGAAAAGTCTTAGGCAAGGAGTATGTGTATTGAAGCTTATATTAAGGAATTTGAAATGTTGATGATGAGATGTGAATTACAAAAACCTTAAAAATAGACCATTACGAGGTTCTTAAGAGAGTTGAATAAAGAGATCATAAATATGATGAAGATACAATCTTTTATACTTTTAGAGGATGTGATTAACCTTGTGATTAAGGTGGAGAGAGACTTTAAGTATGCTACCAATAAGCAAAGTGTGTTATAACATATTGGCAATAAGGAAACCAACTTAACTTCCACCCTTTTATTATTTAATTCCAATTAAAGTACAAAATAAATGGAAAAAAGGGGCCTCTAAAAGGAGTCCAAAACATTAAATGCTTTAAATGTCTTGGCCATGAACATAATGCTTTTAAGTGTCCAAATAAAAGGTTGATGATTATTTAAAAATTATAAAGGAAAGTAAAGAGTGAAGATAAGGAAGTGTTAGAAGAAGAAAAAGAGTCTCTAGATAAGAGAGAATTACTTGTAATTCAATGCATTTTGAATTTATATGTAAAAATAGATGATGAATAACATGAAAACCTCTTCCATATTAGGTAAATGCTTGATAAAAAGGTATGTAGAGTGATTATTAATGGATGAAGTTATGATGAAAAGTTTAGAAATGATGCGTGAAAGGCTTTAAAGGATGTAAAACATTCATTGCACATTCTATAAGGTTCAATAATATAAGCTAGAGCCAAAAAAATGAAAGAATACTAAATGTGTTGATTGAAGACATTCAAGCCAACCAAACTACAAATTGTACAAATACAAATTTGAAAGAAAATCAAAACCTTATTAATATGATTATAGTGCTCAATGGGTTAGGGTTAAGTAATAATATTCACTCATAAATAGGAGTTTGTCCTAAATAAGTGTTTGTTATAAAGTGAAAGTTTTCTAAATAAGAATTTGTCTTAGATATAAGTTTGTCTTAAATAAAGATTTGTCCTAAATAAGAATTTATATCTCTTTTAGGATTGCTATCTTAACTTATAAATAAACATCTCTTTGTAAACTTTAAAATCAGACAATTTAAGAGAAATAAAAAAGTGAAAGTTTTTTCCTTTGTGTTCCCTTGAATATTGGGTCTAGGTTTTGTATGATTAAAACTTGACTTAGCATTTTTAGGTATTGGTTGATTTCTTGTGCACGTCGGGTCCCTAAGCCATGTTTTTTTGGGGTTTTTCGCATCAATTGGTATTAAAGCCTGACTCTAAATGGTTGGATTAATTAATTCTTTAACTTTTTATCTTATAATTTATTTATGTCTATTTAGCTTGTCAATTAAGCGCATTAACATTTAAATGCCCTAATTTGTTTATTTGTAATCTTTCTTACTTTGTTTATTTATTGGAGCGCATAACTATAAAAGACATCTTATTGTCAATTCCATTTGCTATCTCTAAATGTCTTATTGTTTTTTTGTGTTTAGCAAAAAAAAAAAAGAAAAAAGGAATAAAAAAAAGTATTAAATTCAAGTTATTGGTAAAAGTTAAATGTTTTGGTCAAATTGACCACAATAATAATATAATTTTCTTATTCAATTCAAATTTTGCTATCTATTTTCTTGTCATGATATCTAAGTTTGTACTATATATTTAACTTTAGATCTTATTTTATTTGACTTTAGTTTATTAAATTTGTTTGCCTTGATGTCTTTTTTCATCCTTTTCTTTTTTTCTTTTGTTTTTTTTTTAACTCTTTGTTCTTTAATTAATTTAATTTTACCTTATGTGCCTTATTCTATTCCAAACCAATTCTCTTGATTTAACTTGGTTAGTTCTTTAAAGAGTTAAAAGGAGAAATTTGAGTAGTAAAAGGTAAGAGTGTAAGTTTATATTAAGAAAAAGTCATAAAAGTGTAAAACATGAGGGAGTATGACATCCTTTTCTTGAGTAAAACATGTAAGAAAGTGTTTTGTAAGGTATCCAAATCATTTTGTACAAAAGTAATACTATGATTTCCATAAACGAATGTGTAGCTCAAGAGGGAGTTAGTGATGTGCCCTTTATGATCAAAACTATGCAACAACAATTTGAGCACATGAATATCAGAGTTGATGATATGAGGGAGATGATAGAGTATAAAGCTAATTTAATAGTAAAATTAAAAAAGAGGCATAAGGACTATAAGGTTCTTAATGCGAAAAAGTAATTAAGATAAGTCTATAACCATAAAGATGATGAATTTAATGATAAAGTTATTATGGTTAGAATTGCTAACAATTGAAAGAATTGAAGAGATTTTAGGAGGCGAGGCACTTATGACTATGATTTGGGTACCATTAAAATGACAATTTCTCCGTTCCAAGGTAATAATGATCTTAATGTGTACTTAAAATAAGAGAAGAAAATTGAATTGGTTTTTGACTACCACAATTATTCCAAAGAAAAAAAAAGGTAAAACTTAATACTGTTGAATTTACTGATTATACTATTATTTGGTAAGATTAACTTGTTTTAACTAGGAGAAAGAATTGTGAGAGGCTTATTAATACATGAAAGGAGATGAAAGCTACCATAAGGAGGAGGTTTGTCCTTAATCACTATTACAGGGATTTGTACCTAAGGCTGTAAGGTTTCACTCAAGGCACCAAAAGTGTGGAGGACTATCACAAAGAGATGAAAATTGCCATGATTAGGGCAAATGTAGAAGAAGATAGAGAGGTAATCGTGACTCAATTTTTGCAAGGCTAAATAAAGACATAGTTAATATGGTTGAGTTGCAACACTACATGAAATTAGAACACATGGTGCACATGGTAATGAAAGTTGCAAGATAACTTAAATGAAAGGGTTCCAAATGGTTTGTGTAGAATTTAGGTTCTACCTTATATTGGAAGCCAAATTAGGGTAAAAGGGACGTGAAGGCAGATTATAAGTCCAAGGTCGAGCTATCCAAGAGCAAGAATGTGGATTTTAGTAAGGAAACAAGTAATACTTATCCCCAACCAAGTGGAAATAGAAATGTTAAATGTTTTAAGTGTTTAGGAAAGGGTTACATTGCATCTTAATGTTCAAATAAGTATGCAATGGTCTTGAGAGATAATGGTGATATTCAAATTACAAGTGAGTTAGATGATGATTTTATACCATCATTGAAAGGCCAAAGTGATAGAAAGGAGTATTCGGTTAATGAAGTAACTCTCGTCACAAGGTAAGCATTGAATATACAAGTGAAGGGAGAGAACGAGGTGCAATAAGATAATATCTTTCATATGAGGTGTCTTATTAAAAATTAGGTATATAGTATGATTATTAATGGTGGGAGTTGCACTAATATAGCTAACACAATTATGGTTGAAAAGCTGAATTTATCAACTATAAAACATTTTAGGTCATATAAGTTTTAATGGCCAAATAAAAGTAGTGAAATCAGGGTAAATAAGTAAGTACTCATGTTGTTTTTTATCTGAAGGTACCATGGTAAAATTTTATGTGATGTTGTATTTATGTAGATGGGTCATATTTTATTAGGAAGGTATGACAATTTGACAGGTGAGTTATGCATAATGGTTTCAATAATTGATATTCCTTTGTAATGAATGAAAAAACTTGTCACTTTTGCACCATTAACACCTCAACAAGCTTATGAGGATTAACTGAGGATTAAAAATTAAAGTAAACAAAAAAGAGAGATTGAAAAGAGAGGGATAACTAAAACAAAAAGAAAGGAGAAAAAGTGAAGACATAAGAGGGAGAAAAGAAAAAGGAAAGTTTTTATGCAAAAGAAAGTGATGTCAAAAGAGCATCTTATGCCAAATAGCCTATGATTGTATTTTTGTACCAAATAAACTTATTTTAACACTAACAAGTTTGACCTGTCTTTATCCAGCGTTATTCTTTCTCTTTTATAGGGATTTGAAGATGTATTCCTTAAGGATGTTCTAAGCGAATTACCACCTAAGAGAGGAATTGAGCATTAGATTGATTTTTTCCTTAGTGTATCTATTCCAAACTAGCCAACACATAAGAGTAATCCAGAGGAGGCAAAAGAGCTTCTAAAGCAGGTTAAGGAACTTATATTGAAAGGATATGTGGGAGAAAGCATAAGTCCCTATGTAGTTGCTATGTTACTTATATCTAAGAAAGATAAGACTTGGATGATATGTGTTGACTATCGAGCAATCAACAAAATCATTATTAAGTATTGTCACCTATACCTAGGTTAGATGACTTATTCAATGAATTGCATGGTTAATGTGTCTTTTCTAAAATTAATTTGAAAATTAGGATGAGAGAGAAAGATGAGTGGAAATAACTTTCAAAACTAAGTATGGTTTGTATGAATGACTTGCTATGTCATTTGGTCTCATTAATGCACCTACATTTTTATATGATTAATGAATCATGTTTTATATACATTCATTATTAAATTTGTGATTATGTATTTTGATGATATTTTAGTCTATAGCAAAAACTAGAAAATCATCTTGATCATTTATGTTTTGTTTTAATTCTTTTATATTATAAGAAATTGTATACTAACTTTAAAAAATGTTCTTTTAGTACTAACCAGATCATATTTCTTAGTTATATTGTGAGTACTAGAAATATTGAAGTTGACGAGGAAAAAGTTAGGATAATTCGCAATTAGCTTACATCTAACTTAGTTAGTGATGTGCATAACTTTCATGGTTTAACTAGTTTTTATAGACACTTTGTTAGGAATTTTAGCACCATTAATGCATTACTAACGAAGTTTATGAAAAAAAAAACATGCGTTTTAAATAGGTAGTGATCAAGACAAGACTTTTAATTACATTAAAGAAAAATTAAGTTCTAAACTTACTTGTTTTACCTAACTTTATAAAAACTTTTGATATTGAGTGTGATATTTCAAGTATTAACATTAGAGCTATTTTAATGCAAAAAAAGTGTCCAGTTGCTTACTTTAGTGAAAAGATAAGTGGAGTAAATCTTCATTATCCTACTTATGATAAAAAGATGTATGCATTAGTACAAACTTTAGAGACATGACAACATTACCTTTAGCCTAAGGAGTTTGTTATCCATATGGACCATGAATCCTTAAAGCACTTAAAGGGATAAGGAAAGTTGAACAAAAGACATGTTAAGTGAGTTGAATTCATTGACACTTTTCCTTATATCATTAAATATATATAAGGTAAGGAAAATGTGGTAATTGATGTATTATCTTGCAGGTATACTCTTATCTCTACACTTATTGCAAAATTATTAAGATTTTAATATATTAAAGATTTATATGAAGATCTTGACTTTACTAATATGTATGGAGCATGTGAGAAGTTATCCTTTGAGAAATTTTATAGGAATGAGGGTTTTTTATTTAGAAAAAATCATTTACATGTGCTTATAAGTTTTGTAAGGGAGTTAGTTGTGAAAGAAGCTTATGGGGGGGTGGTTTAATAAGTCATTTTAGAGTTAGAAAAACCTTAGTTGTTTTAGCTGAATATTTCTTTTGGCCATACATAAAATGAGATGTTGAAAGGGTATGTTATCCATAAGTTGATTTATCTATAAACTTTGTATTAAGGTTGCTACCGTAAAAATGGATAAAGATTTTGTATTTAATATTATTAACAGATTTTTAAAGATGACACACTTTATCATATGTCATAAAATTGACGATGTAAATAATGTAGTTGAATCATTCTTTAGAGAAGTAGTATGTTTGCATGGCGTGCCTTAGTGTATTGTTTCAAATTATGAGACAAAGTTCTTAAGTTATTTCTAAAAGACTTTGCGGGATAAGTTAGGTACTAAGTTATTATTTTCAACTACTTGTTATCTACAAATTGATAGGCAAACAAAGATGGTTAATCAAATTCTTTCTACTTTGTTGTATGCTATTATTTAAATGAATTTGAAAACATAGGAAAATTGTTTATTGCATGTCCAGTTTAGATATAATAAAAGTGTTCATTCTTTTACTAGTTACTCTTAATTTAAAATTGTATATGGTTTTAATCCTTTGACTATTTTGGATTTAGTGCTTATACCTATTAATAAGTATGCTAGTTTAGATGGTGAACATAAGGTTGGCATGGTAAAAAGATTGCATGAGAAGGTGTGGCAACATATTGTAAAACAAACTGAGGAATATGCATTTTATGTCAACAAAGGGTGAAGTAAGGTGGTGTTTGAACTTGGTAATTGGATTTAGGTGTATATGCATAAGGAACAGTTCCTAACTCAAAGGCATTCAAAGCCACAACCTAAAGGAGATGGTCCATTTCAAGTAGTAACATAGATTAATGATAATACCTATAAGTTGGACTCTTTTAGTGATTATAATATGAGTGTAACATTTAATGTTTTTGATTTTTCTCTTTTTAATGGAGGTGATGATTTGAGGATAAATTTTTTCGAGGAAAGGGGAGAATGATGAGAAGCTTAAAGATGATGTGTGGAAGACTTCAAAGGATGTAAGAGGTCCATTGCATAATTTAGAAGGTGTAATAATGCAAGTTAGAGTCCAAACGATGAAAGAAGTACTATATGGGCTGATTGAAGACATTCGAGCTAACCAAATTACAAATGGTGTGAATTCAAGCTTGAAAGAGAGTCAATGTCTTATTAATTTGATTAAAGTGTTTAATGGGTCAGGATTAAATAATAACATTTACTTTTAAATAAGAGTTTGTTCTAAATAAGTGTTTGTTATAAAGTGAAAGTTTTTTAAATAAGAATTTGTCCTAAATAAGAGTTTATCTTAAATAAGGATTTGTTTAAAATAGGAATTTATGTCTTTTTTATGATTGTTATCGTAACTTATAAATATGTGCTCCCTTATAAGCATTAAAATCAAACAATTTAAAAGAAATAAAAAAGCGAGAGTTTCCTTTAGTTTTTTTAATTTAAGAACTAAAAAAACTTATCAAGAAGCAACTCTTCTTGTAATGTTTAACCTGACTTATCATTCTTAATTTCTTTTTTTTTTTTTAGAGTGTGATATCCATATTCTTCTTAATACTTTAAGTTCATATTCTCTAGAATATTGGATATGAGGTTTGTGTAATTAAAGCTTGATTTATCTTTCTTAGATATTGGTTAATTCTTTACATGTGTCGAGTCCCTGAGTTATGTCTTTTTGGGATTTTTCGCATCAAGTTGCACCAATGTTACTTTCACCATTTTGGTGGAAAAGTTGAACTTTGCAAAAACAAAACACCTTCAACCATATAAGTTGTAATGCTTGAATGATAATAGAGAAGTAAGGGTTACACAACAAGTTTTGGTGTCATTTATGATTAGAAAATCATACGAGGATGAGCTGATGTGTGTTGTGGTTCTAACGAGTGCAAGCCACTTACTTTTGAAGGAACTGTGACAATATAATAAGAGTGTTGTACATAATGGATTCAAAAATACCTATTCTTTTATTAAGGATGAGAAAAGTATAATCTTAGCACTTCTTAATTAGCAACAAGTGCAAGGAGATTAACTTTTGGTTGAAAAAAGAAAGAAAGAAGCTTGTTTATGAGTAAAGCAAAAATAAAGTGAGATTTGTCCATTTTTAACTTGGTTCTTATGCTAATAGTGAAGGAAGTGATGTTAAATAAGAAGGCTTCCTTTCCACTATAAATTGAGAAGATTTTGGAAAAGTTTATTAATATGTTTTTAGAAGAGTTACTAAAGGAACTGCCACTAATTAAAGAGATTGAATATCAAATTAATCTCATGCTAAGAACTACCTTACCTGATAGGCCAACTTATAAAAGTAATCTAGAGGTGGCTAAGAAATTGTAATGGCAAGTCATTGAGTGGTTGGAGAAAAGTTATTTGAGGGAATAAATGAGTTTGTTTGATATTAGCCTTGTTAGTGCCAAAAAAGGATGAGACTATGAGAATGTGTGTGTATAATTAGGTGATAAATAAAATAACAATGAAGTATTGTTACCTTATTTTGAGACTTGATGAGTTGTATGGTTCTAAAGTGTTTTCAAAACTAAAGTTAAAGAGTAGTTATCATCAAATTTAGATAAAAAAGGATGTTGAATGAAAAACTACATTTAAGATAAAATATGGATTGTGGTTTATTTTGATAATATTTTAATTTATAATATGAATCATGAGGAGCATATAAAACACTTTAGGGAAGTTTTTGAAGTACTATGATAAGAGAAATTGTTTGGCAACTTAAAGAAGTGCCAATTCTATCAAGATCAATCATCTTTCTTATTTATGTAGTTTTGCAACATAAAGTTGAAATTGATGGTGAGAAAGTGAAGACTATTAAAAAGATTTAGTATTTCAAAAGTAAGGAGTTTTCGTAGGTTAACATCCTTTTATAGGAGATTTGTGAAAACTTTTAATACTACTTTTACTCTTTTTATTGAATACATCAAGAAAGGTAGTGACTTTAGGTGGAATAAACTTATCCAAAAGTGTTTTGAACTAATTAAAAAGAAGTATTCAACACCTATCTTAACTCTTCTTGATTTTTCAAACACTGTTAAAGTGTAATACTTTAATGAAGTTATTCTTATGTAAGATATATGTCCTATAGCTTATTTTAGCAAGAAATTAAGTGGGGAAAGCCTAAATTATTTAATATATGATAAAGAGTTCTATGCATTAATTTAAACTTTAAAGACTTAGCAGCACTACTTGTTTTCAAAAGAAATTGTTATTTACATAAATTATGAATCTTTAAAATATTTTAAAAGGAAAAATAAGTTAAATTGAGAGAATGCTAAATAAGTGAAGTTCTCATAAATTTTTCCCTATATCATCAAATATAAAGAGAAAAATATAAATGTGGTGGTAAATGTTTCAATAATTTAAACTTTATTTCTATAAGCAGTTAATAGTTTTCATAGGCACCGAAGGTACTTGTTAAATTGTAGATAAAATATAAAAAAAAAAACAAATTTTCATACCATATAAATTTAATATTAATAAATATGTATATGTATAATAAAATAAAAAAGAAAGCAAAACCATATAATACCGGTACAATTTATTCGTTTTTTTATATTTTAAAAAATTTATTAAAATATAAATTACTCAATAAAATAATTTTATTATTTTTTTTAAATTTCGTACCTTTTAAAAAGATTAAAATATAATAACCGAAAATGGAGGTCAAACCTAAACTAAGCAACTACACTGATATTTGCAACGTCACTGTAGGATGGGATGCGCATCAGGTTCACCTAAAATTTAGCGGCAGATTAGATGGTTCAACTGATAAAGGAGACATGGGCAGATATGTCCACTTACATATAGTCTTTTTGGGGTGAGGGTTGAGAGGATCCAGCCAGTTAGCCAGCAGCTACAGCCAGCCAGCTAGCCAGCAGCTACAGCCAGCCAGCGCTCGCAAATTCAACACCAACCCCACCAGAGTCGGAGTTGTTCCCCCACCCCCACCACTATTTCCCCTCCTCTGCTTTCTTTCTCTGTTCTTTTCTTTTTTTCCAGCCCAAAAAAGAAAAAGGGCCAAATGGCTTTTTTATTCAACAAATTTCAAGAGGTATGCTTAGCTCCTTCTCCCTCTCTCTCTTTCTCTCTCTCTGTTTTTAACTTTGATTTAATCTTTAATGCGAACAATCAGGTAATTTTAGAAGACCCATCCTTTCAGATGTACTCGAAAAGATAAGAATGCTATGTGTTGATAAAAGACTAGAAATTTGATTGAGTTTACGGAAGAAATCAAGTTTTTTAGACACCCTTTGCGGTGTTTTCCACAATTATAGTGTATGAGATCATATTAATAATCATCCGAGAAGAAGGATAGAAGGGACACTCTTTCTTTTTTGTTCTTAGTTGAGCGCCTGGCTTGAAAATTGTAGAACCTTTCCTTTTCTGCATTTCTTTATTGGCTTTGCTGAATTGAGCATCATAGCTATTCTTATCCATGTGGCTTTCTTTATTTATTTATTTGATGAGTAAGTCATTTCTTATTTATTTATTGATTGTGTTATTTTGTTGGCGTTTGACACATTGGGTGATTCACCATTGCAATTGTCCAGGCCATGAAGGTGCTTGCCAAAAGTCCCACTTTTGCTAAAAGAAATCTGAGGCAGCTGCAATTTGAAGCGGATATAAATCGCCTCTTCTTATACACCAGGTTTGTTGACACCCAAACTTATCCTGCGTTTTGCCACTGCCAGTTTCCCCCACATTACACTTTGCATTAGCTAGCGCCTTGAAATAGTCAGCCGAGTGGTTTAGAGGTCGCTAAAAGTAAATTTTTCCAGGATTCTTAGGCAGTGCCATTTGTAGCTTTTTATTTATGGTTGATCAATTTTGGGCCTAGTAATAACAAGCTCAGCAATTCAACTAACCTTGCCCCTGCAATATTCTGATTTTTCTTTTCATTGTGCCCTTTATTTGTTTTTTTACTCATGGATACGGCATACCTTTTTTTTTTCCTTACATTTTCTTCCTTGTTTTCCCTTTTGCTTTTCTTTTTTGTATATAATAATTTTTCTGCTCCACTTCCTCAGACTTGCATCTTTCTGAATATCTCTGTATTTTATGTGAAGAATTTCATTTTCCATTTGTCATAACTTATACTGCTGGAAATTGGTGGCATTAGAATTTACTGGTTTGTGCATTTTAATACAACAATAACAACAACAACCAAGCCTTAATCTTAAATTTAATTGAACTGTTGAGTTAGTAGAAATGATTCTCTCTGCCTTTCTGTGGTGCTATGGTTCTGCTTCAAATTTTGAGGGGTTTGACATTTTCATGTCACCTTGTCATCCTCAACTCCTCTAATGTTTAATTTAGTTGTTCTTTTGAATATCTTTGCGTTAACAAAGTTTCCAAATATTGTAGCTACAATCGTCTAGGGAAGAATGCTGAAGAGGCAGATGCAGAGGAGATAATTAATATGGCTAGTAAAGCTTCGGTTGCTGACCAACAGAAGCAAGTACAAGAAAACATTCATTATCAAATTCAAAATTTCTGTAAATCTATGGATGAAATTCTTCTCCATAATATAAATGTAATTGAGTTGGGTGAAGCACCTATGCAATCCAAGGCAGCTTCACGCCGAAGTGGCCTTAATTTTGCTGTTGGAAAGAGTAATTCATCCATCGATCTTCCTGGTGAGTTTAGTATGCAAATGCTCATTGATTGTTGGGAAGTTGATTTCAAAGTTCATTTTCATTGAAAGTTGCATCAGGATTTCTCTGGAATGTGGTATGCCTGGGTTTCCTTGTACCATATTCTGATATTTGGATGGACATGTCTGAATATATAGAATCTAATGTAGCTTATTTTTTATTTCATACAAAAGTGAACTTTTTTCATTTTTCTGTTTGCATTGTGGAGTTTACTAAAAGATTCATTATAGAATGAAATGACAAGAAAATGTTCATCTAGCTAACCTCAATGGGATTAAGACTTTGCTGTTATTGTTGTTGTCACTGTTGTGGTTGTTGTTGTTGTTATGCAGCTTGTGTCTCCTGAATTGGAACTAATAATTTCTTTAGGGAGAGTAGTGATGCAGTATGTCTTGTATGTCATCCTTGGCAACAATACTTTCTTTAGGTGTTAAATAAAGAAAAAGAACTTCCCAGTACACAAGGCTTCCACTTTGTGGGGTCTAGGACTTACTTTTGTTTTTATAAAGAGGCTGTTTGTGCAATGTGAACCAATGACCATTAAGTTACAATGGAGTAACCTTTATCATTACAACAAGGCTCGCCCTTCATTCTTTATGTGTTAAATAATTCAATTAATATCTTATGGACTTTTATGTGCTGAATCATCAGTTGTGCATAGAAAAGATGATGTTTCTCCATTGCACAAAATTTTGCCGTGGCACATCTTAGAAATCTCTCTCTCTCTCTCAAAGACTGCCTTGGAAACTCCTTGAAGGTGTCTTCAATGAGAACATGAAACCTCTTGTTGTAAACCACTCTTAGCTCACATCTTTGGGAAATGACATTAAGAAAGCAATTCCATCAATGGTTGGCATGGCCTGGATCAAGGTTTTCAAGATTGGGTTGATAGGCTCATTGGGTCCTATATGGATGCTTCTAGTAGTTTATCACATCTTTAGACTTCCAACTCTTCATTATTTGTATCTCACTCTGAGATTTATCAGGCTGATTTCAACTTATGGATATATGGGATGGTTCTGTTGCTAGGTTAACCATGTGTCTCTTTACTACAATCCCATTTGATTTTTGCTTCATCCAAAAGGCTTCTTGTAGGTTACATTTTTCCATCATATTGTTCAGTGTTAGAAGAAAGAAAAGGCATTAACTTTGCAATGTGATAGAAGATTCTGAGTAAAATTTAGTCAAGCGAATGAGGTTCTAGCATGTAGATTGAAAAAGAGGAAGCTAGGGGTGTTCAATAAAGTGCTGTGTTAGATAGTGGTGCTGTGTTAGATAGTGGTTGCAGAAGCTTTGGCAAGGATAGAATGGTCTGTTGAAGAGTACAAAGAAAACAATTTGTACGGTTGTAGGGAGGGATAGAATAGTTGCAGGCTTGCAGCACTTTTGACTTATGTAGCACTAATAGTTCTCAGCTGTGGGTGCTTATCAGTCTTTCTATTCATGAGGTGGGAGACAAGGACAGCTTACATGGGGGTAAGATTTAGCTTTTGAAACATTCTTTTCCTGCTTGTATGGTAGACATAAGAAGAAAAGCTCCAAAACTTCTGGCATTATGGATTGGTCTCTCGAGTTGATGCATTGGACCACAAGATTTCTGTCCATTGTATGACTGGGGTTAACTTCATCAAGTACATTCTTCGATATAGATTGTGGAAATAAGGTAGGCTATGTGGTTAAATTCTTGCAATAAGGGAGACTATGTGGTTAAATTCTTGCACATTTTGTAACACTGTGGGCCTGCACCTCAGGCAGAGTGTAGCTTTCATTTTGGATCATTGGATTAAATATAAGGCAGGGATCTCCCTATTTCAGTTCTAGTCTGGGACACAAGGAGTTATGATCCCCCCATCTGTTTTCTTGGTGTCCTCCCAAATTGGAGGAATGGTCCAGTCAAAATTGAAAATTCTGAGACCACAATTGATTATGATAAGCCCCAATACCACTTGAGTGCACATAATAATTGGCTTGGGTTGACTATGATTCCATATATGACACCACGGGCCTATAATCCAAAAGTTCTAGTCTATTTGCTTTCATGGGCATGAACGTTACATATAAACCAAGGATCTGGCCATTGCATTTATTGATGTTGGCATCAAGTTGTTGGACTGAGTGATAGTTCAAGCCTTACTGTTTAAGGGTGAATATATTAGGTGAAACCATTTTACATAATCTAAGCTGGTGTGACAAGAACCCAGCATGTGCAAGACTTGCTATTATGTTAAGGTTCACCTAGAACAGGACTTTGCAAGTATTGCTCATCCTAAGGCTGGTTAATGTTAATCTGAAGTGTCCTGGTGCTGTCTTGACAGACCAGGCTACTATTTTGGCTTCCTTATCTGTCTTTATGTTGCCTCAGTCTGTAAATTTCTATTTGCAATTGTGAGACTATCATTTTGTGTCCAAGTCCAAGAATCTGTTTATAGTTGCAGCAGGCATAAACATAATTCATGTAGGTTGCAGCAGCTTAAAGGGAAAAGATGATAAAAGTAATGAAAAATAACATTCAATGACCCTTCCCAACATGCAGAGAACAGTACTATATTCTGAAATTTAGACTGTAATCTGCATCAGTGAAAAGATTAGAGCAGACTTCTACGACTTTGGTTTTCAACTGACTTGAATTTTGCGTTGTTGGGAAATAATGCTGTTATTGAACCAATTCCAGGCCAATTTGAAGTAATGAAGCTGAACTTGAACTAGAAACTAAATATTTTTAACCAAAACCATCAAGATAGTTGATGAACCAAAGCAGGTACTTTTGTTAGCATACAAAAATGCAAACTTGCAAATTATAGAGATACTAAAGCAGGATACCATATCAGGGCCTTGTTTCTTTGTGCTGTAACCCATTATTGTCCCCCTTGATTTTTGTCTCTCAGTATGGCAATGTCATTGCTTGCATCCCTTCATGACCTCCCAATGAACTTCCTAAGTTCTTTTGTATCGAAAGCATGAATAATCCTTCACTCAATTCCAAAAGTATCAAGAATGTTCTTTGTTGCATAAAAAATAGTTTACTCACTACACAATGCTCCCACACACTGTAAGGTCTGGGAAAGGGTCAAATATACACAACATTTCCATTGTTTTTTTCACAAAGAGGCTGTTTCCCTAAAATGGACTTATGATTTTCAAGTCACAAATGAGTATTTTTTACTGTCACACTAAGTCTTGCCTTAGAAAAAGAAAGACTTCTGACATGTCAAAAGTGGAAAATTTGCAGCAGATCAGAATCGTGAAACTGGAATTACAATAAAAGAAAAATGAAAAGCAGACCAGTATTATGTTAGATTTTAATGGTGCCCAATCAGGACAAGCTCACTGAGATGACTGTTTCCTGCCCTTCATGTTCCTTATTCCCCATGTTGTTTAGCATATGCTTCCAGAGCTGCATGCAGCTGCTTCATTGCATTTTATATCCTACACTTTTTTTGTAGCACCATTTATGGTTGATAGAATTCAGGACTGATAAGAGGTTGAACAACAGCAATTTTATTGTTTAAATATTGAATTCTTCACATTCATTTTCATTGATGTGTCAATTGCCATTATCCGAGGTTATTAAACCAATAATTATCTTCTGTTCACGAATTCCTAATCTTTAGCTGATTAGGTTAAGTCGTAAAAGGAAATGCAGAAAGTAAGGGTAGATTGGTAGGAAAAAATTTACCAGTAGGCAATAACTCATTCATAAGCTTCTCTGAAGATATTTGCATCAGCCCCTAATATTCATGACACTACACCTAATTGTTATAGGATTTGAACTGATTCCAACTTTTACAGGCCTTCTCCCATGCAGGTGGAAATTACAAGAATACTCCTTTCTGCTAATGTTGCGGAAATTTTGGACCGAAATCCAATCAAACTGTTTGTTGTCTGCATAAACCATGTTTGTGGTAAGGTTGTGAGATAATGTGAAGCTTAGAAATGGGAAATCTTGATTAAAAAATAACCTCTTGTCAAAAGCATTCATGACAGAGTGTTGTGAGTTCTATAATGGAATTATGACCTATTCTGGTTGTGACAATACCTCATCATGTAGAAGAACATGCATGTTTGTGTGTGTGTGTCTCTAGAGAGAGAGGAGCAAATTGATGGATAAAAACTCTCATTTAATTGTCAGATGTTCAAAGGTGGAAATGCCCTCTTCAAATAGAGGGAACAAGGGATGTATATCTAAAGGAATCATGTGCATTATAATTTTGTCCTTGTTTCACTTTAGTTATATATTCTACATTCTTGAATTAAGTCAAGCTTTCTATGCTGTACATATTCTTAAAGCATTGAGCACTATAATATGATATTTTTGTTTGAGATTTCTAAGTGGAGTTTGCCTCTGAATTTTGTATGTTAATAATGCAGAGTCTATTAATATGGCTAAACTTCTACTCTCCTCAATTATGATCACTGATGTTTTTCAGCACAGCTATACCTGAGACTAGACCATTAAAGCGTGCTGAAGTCTCAAAGAAGTTAAAGGATCTTGTTGGATGCACAATTGATCTCAAACCCTCTCAGATACCCCACAAGGAAGCCGGAGTAGGTTTATTTGTAAATGGGGAAGCAGACGTAGGCACTGTGATTGCCTTTTACCCTGGTGTGATATACACCCCAGCTCATTACCGTTATATCCCTGGATACCCAAGAGTTGATGCCCAGAACCCATACTTGATCACAAGGTATGATGGCACTGTGATCAATGCCCAGCCCTGGGGCTCAGGGGCTGAAACCCGTGAGGTGTGGAATGGTTTAGTGGTGCCAGAAATCAGGCTCCAAAAGAGTGAGCAAGGTTCAGACAGGTTCTGGAAAATGCTCAGTGAGCCTTCACAAAGTACACGGACTAGTTGTGCTGGTGATGTCCTGGAGCGGAGAAATCCCCTAGCTTTGGCTCATTTTGCCAACCACCCGGCAAAGGGTATGGTTCCAAATGTCATGATCTGCCCCTATGACTTCCCATTAACTGAGAAGGACATGAGGACCTACATACCAAATATTTCGTTTGGAAACACAGACGAAGTGAATATGAGAAGATTTGGCAGCTTCTGGTTCAGATCTGGGAAGAAAAATGGAAGTTCTGGTGTGCCTATTCTCAAGGCTCTTGTTCTGGTGTCCACGAGGGCACTTTGCGATGAAGAAGTGCTCCTAAATTACAGGTTGAGCAATGCAAAGAGACGGCCAACGTGGTATACGCCTGTGGATGAGGAGGAAGATCGAAGAAGGTGGAGCTAATGGTCGACATTTAAATAGTAAAATATCTTCCAATTTTGAACTGGCCATGTCCTGGAGCATGTGGTTGATGCATTGGGGATATATTCCTTTTGGTGAGTGTATTTTCCTTTATTTCCCTTTTCTTTTTTCCAATTCATCGGTGTCAAAATTTCAATGCTCAGGGCAACGAGTCTGCTACAAGACCAGACTACCGTGGCTGATGGTTGATGAGCTTACTTTCATTCTTTCATTAGGACTTTTCCGGGAACTGAACTTGTTTTAAGCGCTAGCGGAATACAACTTTGGGTCTTGGTAGGTTACCTGATCGTATGTTTAGGACTCGTGATGGTCCACACCACGGATCATGCGAGTTGTGGATTATTAGTCAACTCGAGCATAGCAAATCTTTTGTGGTCGTTCATTGGGGAATCCCCGTTCGTTTGCAAATCACTAAAATTAATAGCCCAGACGACTGAATGGGCAAAAACAAAAAGAGAAAAAAAAAAAAAAAAAGGGAAAAGAGATTTACAGGTCAAGCAAGGTGCCAAGCTAGTGCTTAACTATAAAGCAAGTTGCTTCGACTAGCGCCCACATATCAGAATCTGGAAAACCGATGATGGTTAAAATCGAAGCAAATGGTAGATGATGGTACTAATAAAAGAAAATGGTAGATTCGTTTGGGTAGAAGGCAGATAATGAGGTACCTCTCCCAATATAATTGAAACACCAAAAAAAGAAAAAGAAAATCAGTATATGCAAACATTAAGATATGTTAACCCGAGAAGCAGAAAAAAAAAAAAAAGTGAAATGAAAAGGGTAGTAAAAGCAAAGATTACTAATGTCATCAATGGATCCTTCTTTTTTTGGATCCAAACATTAGTGGATTCTTTAGGAGTTCCTAATTTTTAAGTTCTAAATTGGAGTTTTGGATTCAAATTCATCCGAAGGAGATGAGAGAGAGGAAGTAAGTTGTGTCCACCATTTTTCAATATTCATTCTTGTCTTCACGCCATTTGGTTGAATTTAGGTTGATAACTAATAACTAGTGAATGATGGTACAAGCCGATAATTGATAAAAGTGTTCGATATAAATAATTGATAGCTATTGTTACAAACTAAATTGATATTCTATTATTTATTTGCAAAACAATTGAGCTTTTCAACAATAACATAAAGTGTATATGTATATATATTATTATAAATTGAGTAATATAATGGTAATTATTTTAACAAAAAGTTTCTAAATTAATTTAATCATTATTTTTAACTTTTTATATCGTCTACTAAGATTTTATCCTCTTAATTAAAGTATTTTTGAGTTTTTGTTTGAGTGTATAAACTAATGTATTTTGTACTCCTATCATGAATTTCTAACCGTAGTTATTTATTTTGTTACAAATATCTTTATTCTTATTTGATTATTCTTAAAATGGTCACAAATTTATCTAAATATTTTTATTTTTACCTCAATCATTTCCAAAACATGTTTCTTAATATCCTAATACTCACTACCAATAATTTATCCCTTAATATAATACTAATTTTATGGTCATATCAAGTTTTAGTTTTGCATCTCCTATTTGGGCATATGACATTTTTTTATATTTTTTATCTCTAAATAATGGAGTCTAAATAATATAATTAGTTAAATTGATGGATTTCTATACTTCTACTCTAATAGTATATCCTATTTCACTTTAATATTACTAACATGCTTCTATGTGACTTAATCTAAAGCTTTTACATTTTAGGGGATGTGTTGGCACTTATTCTTTTTAAATATGAGTATTTTTGGCTTTTTCTTTATAGTTAAATTTTGTTTCATCAGTTTATTTGTTATATGAGCATTAGACCTATAAGCAGATTTTGTTAAAATGAGATTTCACCAAATTATCTATACTTGGCTTTTAGGAAATAAACAAGAAGAAAAAGAATAGAAAAACAATGATCGTCAACATGGGCTTTAAGTTGTAAATTATAAAAATCTAAAATACCAAAACTAATAATAAAAAGAAAAGAAAACGAATCTAAAAAACTCTTTTTCTAGTAGAACCTCTATAATCCAATTGGCCTTTTTAAATTTGGGTGGGTTTTTTAAAGTCCAATAGGCTTAGATGCAAATTTAGTAAATCTAATGATCTTCTTAATACTCTAATAGGCCTTCACCATATCATTGGACATTTAATTAATACAAAAGTTAGTAACAAGGCTACCTAATTATTACATAACTTAGCATGTTATAGTGGCTAACTTGTATGGTCTACAATAAGCCTAAAAACCTAGTGTATCATTGGCTCTCAAATAGAGACTCATGGTCTAGGTTTAGTAGCAACCAACCTAACAATAACCTAACTAAGAATAACAAAAAGTTAACATCAATAGGCAATTATAACTTAAATAAAAAAAAGTAATAAGGGGCAAGTAAAAATCAACAATAGTCAAGTATAAATTCAAAAGTGATGGAAAAAGCAACTTATACTGCATATGTTAGCCCTTTAAGTCTCTTAATTTGAGAATGTGATTATGTGGTGACATTTTATACTAATACTTAGTATAAAGTTGGTGTGAGATGGACACGTTAAGGTAAATGAAGTGAAAGTGGAGTTAGTGTGCATGGCAATAAGCCAAGGAAGATTAGGTTCAAGCTATGACATTGGTATTAAGTAGGCTATGAGTAGAGGTTGAAGCGTAGGGTGCATTGTAATAGTGTGTAGTAGCATTGATGTCATAAAAAAAAGGTGTTTGGGTCATTGGTAGTAGTTGAGTGAGTGCTCAGACACACCAATGTCTCCTTCAATCAAAAGATCAAATTCTTTCATACTTTTTAAGGGGGCATGCACGCTTTACTTAAGAGTTAGTTAATGTTGGTGTCTAGACAAAAGTTTAGGCTGACATTATGCGAGCATAAGACAAATTTTCCTTAAGGAGTAGGCCCTTTTGATTTTGGGGAAATTTGATGAGTTAGAAAAATTGGTACATCTTTTGCAATCTTATTATGTGTCTCAATTTAGGAAAGATCAATCACTTTAATGATTTAAAGCAGAATGTTGTTGTCATTAAGAAAGTAAGTAGCCTACTTAACGGAGGAGGTGAGGGCTTGTTAAAGATGAATGTGCTTTAACCTAAGACCTTTAAAGGTGAGTTTGATGCTAAAGTCATTGAAAATTTCTTACGGGATATGAAGTAATATTTTAAAACTACTTATGTGCTAGATACGAGAAAAGGTGATATTCACTAGCATGTATTTTGTTAAGGATGCCAAGTTATGGTGACAAACTAGGCTTGATGACTATAAAAGCACAAGCAAACCTTGAATTGAGACATAAGATGTGCTAAACTGGAGTTTAGAGATAAGTTCCTACTCTGCAACACATCATGGATTGAAAGGAATCGCTGAAGAGATTGAAGTATAGTGGTATGGTGTGTAACTATGTTAAAGTGTTTAACTCCTTAATTTTTGACATTTGCAATATGTCTGATGAGGATAACCTCTTTAATTTCACGTCAAGGCTCTAACCTTGGGCCCAAATCGAACTAAGGAGACATATTTTTAATATATACTTAATATTGTGAATGAAGGATTTTTTATTTAATGTCAATATCATGCATTAACACCATGATTACAATATACATCACATATATATCATACCACTTTAACATGTCATTTTTATTTAAATGATTATGGACTTTACTAAGCTAATTTTCTCGAGACATAAAAGGAAGTTATATGTTCAAATCTTAAGGGATTGTAACATGATATTTAAAAGTCCTCTTCTTTCCTTACAACTTCTTCTTAGTGTCTCCTTTGGCACCTTCATCTTGATCTCAATGGTTACAAATACATATTCTATCTAAACTTTAAATTCTCTAATTACATAGTCATTATATAATTTAAAGAAAAACCTTAAGTTATATTCAAGGGAAAATTAGATAAAAAGAGAATTTACAACTAGAGAATAAGTTAAAGGTAGGGAACACAGTTCCTATGCTCCAAAAATTACATTCATTTAACTATCAATAAACACAATCACATTGGTTTATACATTTATAACCATCCATTATTCATCATATTCATACTATGTGCACAAAAGGTACATACATGTCTAATTCTAGTTGTTAATCTTTTATGTAATTTAAAATAGGATTTTTAACCATTGAAATATTAAATTAAGTTAATTTGATATTATCAATTTATAATAGAACATTAATTAAGAGTTTTGTTATAAACAAAATATCTCATTTAACTGGAAAACATTTTTTAATTGAAAGATATATTGACCAAATATGAATTGGCCTAAAAATGTTTTAAACATTTTGTTTTGAATTCTAAATTCATAAATGTCTAAATGGGTATTTCTTAAAGATATCTCAAAAGAGTTTAAAACGAGCTTTTCGTTGATATCATACAGACCCTATAACTCTTTATATTTAAAAGTTATATTCAGTCAAAGTTAATTGTTACATGGTCAATATTTTATCTATATTTGCCTAATCATATTAGTATTGAATCTTTAAATTAAGATTTCTATTACAAATTAATATCCTAATCAAATTGGGACTCATTATTAGTTAGAATTCATATTCCAAATAAGTTTTCAATCTAGTTAGATATCATTATTTAATTAAACTTCTTATTCTAAATAAAAGTCTCAATTGCATTAAAAAATAATTTGTTTAATCAAAAAAGAAATCTAATTAGATTTAATTCTTTAATCATTATCCAATTAAAATGCTTCAATCTTGGTCAAATATTAGTATGATCTAGAAAATAATTTTTTAAATTATAATTGAATTAAAACTCTTTTAATTCAATAACATAATCAAATTAAGTGTTTAATTTCTAAATAATTTAGATAATTAGTATTCCAATCAAATTGGACTACTATTGGGTTTTATTTGGTATTAAATTAAAACACGAGAACATTTATCAATATCATAAATACGTGTTCACAACATAAGTTTTTACCATCTGTGCTATTATGACTTGGTGACCACCTTTTTATGGCTAGGTTGCTATCTAAAAGAAACCTTCATATGTTGTCATAGAGTAGTATTACTAGCTGCCCAACACAACACCATGTATTGCCCTATAAAGCACTTTGTGCACTTTGTAAACATGGTAACAATTATGATGTTTCATTATTAGTAATTTCAATACCAAGTCACGGTGGTAGTATCCCACCATCTGGCTTTCTCAAAGCCATTAAAAGGGTTCTTGCCATAAATAATTAATTATCCATTTAAGCATTGCCAAATCTCTTATTTTGTTCTTTTTCTCTTTCTTTTTTGTTTGACTAAAATCAAAATTGAAGAATTAATCCAATATTTATAATAACATTAAATTAACATATAAATCATTAAATCAATAATCAATAACAATCCAATATATAATTGTATTATATTTAACAAGCTAACCTAAATTTTGATACCACTATTAAAAATTGTAGAAATATTTATCATATAAATATGCAACGAAAATGAGAATTTATAATTTTGATTCCTTGAAATAAACCAATTACTTATTAAATATAATTACAACTTAACCTAAAAGATACAAATATTATCAAAAGACCTATTAGTGGGTTATAATAAACAACTATCATTATGGCATATAGCCTTTAATAGTAATCTACACAAATATAAAGGGAACAATACTCACAACCTTAAATTCTTTTAAAGAGAACAATAATCCTAATGTGGTAGGCATACAATATCTAACCATATAGTGAGATATTTATAAAGATTATGACTTTAAAACTATATTTAGGTGACTTATACTAATTTTTAATAAATTACACTTTAGTCCTAATATTTTAAAATATTATATATTTGACCTTATAAGTTTCTCAAACCTATTGTCTAGCCTCTAATGATAATTCACATAGATATAAAGAAAACAACTCATAATTTAAAATTCTTTTAGAAAAAAAGTTTAATGTGCTAGGCATATAGTATCTAACAATATAGTGAAACATTTATAAGGATTCTAACTATAAAACTATACTTAGGTGACTTTGCGCTAATTTTTAATGAATTACACTTTAGTCTTGATATTTTAAAATATCATATAATTGACCCTACAAGTTTTTCAAACTTTTAAATTAAGTCCACCTTGATCTCCATGTTATATTTCCTTAATTATCCTAATGGGTCACAATTGTCCTAATATGTGTGACCAATTAAGATTTTAATAAATTAATAATAAATATGAATTATAATTTCAAATGATTAGATAAATTAACTCTTTCAATTTTTCATTAATTTTCTGATTAATCAATTCATATTCAAAAATAAAGATTAATGCCTAGTCATATATCATTATTGCTTAATTGTTTAAAATGCCAAAATAATTTGACTAATCTCTTCAATGCATGATCTCTTAGTGTAATTCAATTCTTTTGTCATATTAATGTTTTAATTAGACATAAAGTATAAAATATATGTCTACTCTATATTATCTAATTATATTTGTTCCTAAACAATCATATGGTCATTGATTTTATGAATGAAATCATAATTTCTTATGAGTCATCATTCCATTTTACACAAGGATTTCTTGAATCAACACTCGTTGAAAATAAACAAAACATTCTTCTACAATTACTTTATGGTGACGAATCATTTATCGATTATTAAATTATCTCAATATGGTTCATGTTATACCTAACATTAACTTTACAAGCGATCCTTAATTAGGATAAGCTAAAGATAAAAACAAAGCATACCAATTCCTATATGAGATACCTTGGTGATATATAGTCTAACTATCACTTACATGGTCATCATATAAGAAATTCTTTAAACACACAAGTTCCATTTAGGAATTATTATAACAGGTTAATTTAGTAAACTTGTTCAACTAATAAGTTCAATCTATGAGATTGATTACTTTCTTTATAAGAAAAAAACACATCATGCGCTAGGCCAATAACTCTATTAATGTTTAGTCTTAATAGTACATCAATTAAGAATATTTTAAAATAATATTTTAATGCAATAAGTATTTCATTATTATGATCTCATTATAATTACATTTGCAAAATATATTTATTATATAAATTTTATCTTTAAAATTTATTAATGATCATATATGTATATAAATAATACTAAAAATAAAAAATATCTTTAATTGATAAATTATGTACATGAAATATCAAATATATATTCACAATAGTAACTAACACATTAACTATTAGGACATACACTAATATTAAAACCATAATCCCTTTAGTTCTAAGCTAAATAGCTAAGCCCTTTCTAATTACCTTCCACCTTTATCCTCCTTCTCCTCCTTCTCTTTCTTTTTCTTCATTAGCCATAAGCATTTTTATTAATAAAGATTCTCTCTTCTTTTCTTACATCAAATAACAACAAGTGCTATAATTTTTTGCAACAGTGGTGAGTCTTTGTTAGTTAGTGGCTCTTTTATATTTATACCACATTCAAAGGCTAGGCCTTTTCCTAATTATGTTGTTAGAGGGTCATTAAGGCCTTTATTGGAGTTAAATAACATATCCAAAATGTGGGGGAGAAGGAAGAGGAGGAGGAGGAGGAGGACAAAATAACACCTTTCATTAGAATTAGCACCAAAGGAAGGTACTATAGAGGCACCCTTAGCACTCACATTTGTTTTTAGTAAGTTTTCTCTTACTGCTGAATGGAATGTACAACTACTTTTGTCTTGATCATGTCAAGTCTTGCATTTGTACAAATATTTTCTTGATGTTTGTTAGCATACAAGGTTTTTGTTTGTTACTATTTAACCTTATGATTTGCAAAACTAACACATAATTAGACTTTAGATAATATTTTATTATTGAAATTAAAAATTGACAATTGTTTTAAACTTAAGGTTCCTCTAGTTAGTAAGAAAAATACTTAATAATGAAGTCAAACCAAAAGGCAAAATAAACCTAGATATTACATAGTTGCTTAAATATGAAATACTAATTGGGAAAATGTCATAAAAGATATTATTATTTTCATTAAAAAACTTGTACAATTTTCCTTAGGCTTTTAACAATCTCTTTCATGTATAAACTCTTAGGCTACCTATTTTATGTCAATTATTTATGCTTGGAAGAATCATGTCTTTGAGTTTAAATCAAGATCGAGAAAAAAAAGCTTATCAATTGGATACAACTAATAAACATCTTCAACATTAAAGGTAATAAATATGCCCACCCTTATGGCAAATCAATCACATTGGCATTTTCATTGATTTCCCCAATACTTGATATAGATTATACTTTTGGGCTACTACTTGCACATGTTCCACTAAAAATTGCTCCTTGAGAAAAACATCATCATTCTTTTATCTCTCTAAATTATCTTGCACTTCTAATGTTTATATACACCTTTCTTGTATTTTTCATTAACCTTTAGCTTCCTATTCACATTAACTTAGACACATTGCATCTGTTTTACTAGATTCTTAACTATAATGTCAGTTTAGGAATCCCAAAAGCTTAACCAAATCCTAGGCCTATTGTGAAATTTAGTATAAATAATAAGAAAAGAAACTAGCTTATAGCATTATTAACTACAAAGTTGTTTTACAACTTGCAAAAAATTGAAACATAGAGTAACAATAGTGGTATTAGAGCATTCTAGCTCTTAAAGGACCTACCAAAGAGTGAGAATAGTGTGCAAAAATAAGATAGAAACACGTGAGGGAGAGAAAATTTGGAAAATAGGTTTGAAAAGGTGTATTACAGAAAATATAATCAATTTTCTAAGATGGCTTTTGCAAATTTCTCTCCACTTTTACCACCTAAATTCATTAGAGAGAATTATTTCCAATGGACTATGATGATGAATGTCTATCTTAAGGTTTTTGATTTTTAGGGTTTAGGGTTTGAGAGCATTTTGTATACTTGCCAAATTTGTGATTATTCCTCTAAATCTTAATAAAATTCTATAAAAGATTAGAATAATTCAAAATATTTTCTTTTTTTTTTAAATTGTTATATTTATTTGTTCATTTTTTTCTTATTTTTATTTCCCAAATGAGAACCTATTAATAATAAAAATGTTTTCCTTTTTATTTTCTAAATAGGATTTTGTTGGATTAATTGACATTACTTATATTTTTGCACATATTTTAATAACCAAATAAATCCAATTTTGTGGAAAAAAGATTACAACTACTTCAAATATATTGTCTGTATGTGCTTTTAATACAAGATTTATATTCTTTATGACAAATTGAGAAGGAATAGATAATAATGTTAAGGTGCTTATAGAAATATTGTCTCAACAAAAATATTACTTTTCCATATCTTCATAAAAAAAAAGTATTATTTAATTAATTCTAAATTTACTAACATGTTTGAGTTTCTTACTCTTTATCATAAAAAAACATGCTTTATTTGCATGACTATGAATAAAGATGAAGACCTTAAGGTCAAGAAGAATGGTTTAATTATATATATTTTTATTATGTAATATGATTAAAAAATATTTTAGAGTATTAAAAGTAAAATTTTTATTTTTTTTCAGATGACATTGTATGAGTTTAAAAAGTAAAAATATATTATTTTTATTTATTATGTATTTTATAATTTTATCATAATATAAGATAATTAGATTTTTTTATAACACATTAAATGTTGATATCAGAGAAAATAATAGAAATAATATTTTAAAAACTCACAAAGCAATAATATTACTTAATATTAACTATTTTATATAAGTGGAATTTGAGATGAAATTGTATAAATATTTTGGTAATAATATAATAGTTGGTATTGATATTCATGTTAAATTTGTTACTATTAAAATTTGTAAAAATTATAAATTTATTTTTTAATATATAATATTTTATTTTAAGATATACTGCAATATATATAATTTATTATTAATATGTTTCATATATTTTTTAAAAGAATAATAAAATAATTATAAGTGATAAAAAATAAAAACAGATAACAAATAACACTTAATTGACAATAAACAACAACAGCAATAATAATAATAATAATAATAATAAATAAATAACAAATTAGTAATATAATCAAACAAATTTTTAGTTTTTTAAAATTATTTTTATATCATTAAAAAAATTCAAGAAATTGAAAAGGAAAAGAGAAGATGCCGTGTTGCCTTAGTTCAATGACTTGACATCTGACTAGGATACCTGGCATGGCAAGCGAATGGTCGACGCATGGAAAAAGTTAACGGACAAAGTAACTGACGACGGATTTGAAAGACAAAGAACAGAAAAACAGAGAGAAAGAAAAACGACAGGAAAACAATTTCAAGAGCGTGAAAACGGACGAGGTCAACAGAAGCTTTTGTGGGATTGAAAAACAAAAAGGATAACTTGTTGCATAAAAATAATAATCCAATTAAATAGAAAGCAGGCTGAAAATCTAATCTAATAGCAGGGTGCAGTGGAACAACCCATGGAGAGCATTGCGAAATCGGGTTCAGGAGGGGCGAAGCACTACAGCGACAATAGCGATAACGAGCGCGGGCATCGAGAAGAAGAAGAAGAAGAAGAAGCGAACCCTAATTTGAGTTGTGCAAATGAGGATGGCGATGATGTTGAAGAAGAAGGCGACAGCTTCGACGACGAAGGAGGGGGGCAGAGGGAGACTACTTCTATTGCTCGTCAGTCCCCTAGAGGAATTGCGGGAACTCCCTTCACTACCCTCAGTCAGATCGACGCTGACCTCGCTCTCGCCCGTACCCTGCAAGAACAGGCTCTCTCTCTCTCTCTCTCTCTCTCTCGATATATATATATATAGATGTAGCTATCTATCTTTCTTTCTTTGCTTAGCCTGCGAGTGTTTGCATTTGTTTATTAGCTGTTTGAATCTCAATTGGCTGTTTGTCGTCGTCAAATGCTCGACTTCAATCTATGAATTTACCAAATTGATTCTTTGACAACATAAACGATCAAACACGTTCCAATGGACAAAATTTTCCTATCAATTTCGGTTACTTAGGCTCCTCTTTTGCTTTCTTTGGAAAATTTATCATGTTCTGCAATTTCAGTAGTCTTTGAACTAGATGAAGCAGAAACCACTGGCTTGATCCTATAGTGTTGTGCCATGGATGATAGGATACCCATAGTAGTCCTCGATTTTTTGAAGTAGGGAACCAGAAAATGGAAAATAAACATGATTTTGTGATGGTTCAAAGTTGGATTTCCCAAAAACTGATAATCAAGAGGTTCACATAATTTAGCTCCTATGCTTTCATGTCCCTAGGCTAATTTCTTGATTATGTGCTTTATCCTGGATTAGGAAAGGGCATACATGATGCTAAGAATGAACAATGAAGGGAGTGATTATGGGAGCTGGGAGGTTGGTAGTTATTTGCATGATGATGAAGATGACTTTGGTGATCAAAATGACTACACGCATGGAGATAATGGTGATGATGAGCATGAATATGATGAGAGTGATCCAGATGGTGGTGTAGATGCATTTGATGCGCATGTTGAATCTGAATTTGACCTTGCTGAGTTTTCTAGTGATGAGGCTTATGCTAGAGCTTTACAAGATGTTGAAGAAAGAGAAATGGCTGCCAGATTGTTGGCCCTCGCTGGAATCCATGATAGTAAGTATTGAGATCTACTGTGTAACTCTAAATAAAATTGCATATTTTTAACAATATCATCTGTGCTTTTAGTAATATTATGTCTCTATAGGAGAAGCTGTGCACACCGAGGATCATGGTGGTAACTCTCAAGTATGAACTTGTACAACTCTAAACTTATTTTCCTTTTCATTGCTTTCTCTTTGTTTACACTGTCTGTTTTCCTGAATTATATTGGGCATTATGAAAAAAATTGAGACCTGTAGCCTATGTGCTTGGTTGTTGATGTTCTTTGTTTGCTATACTATGCAGCTGTAATTGATAGACAAACTTAATATGTGATTCTAGCATTTAATAGGCTGGAAAATGATTTAACATAACAAAACAGAAGCTAGTAAGTTTAGTCTTTCTGCGAAGTCTACGCTATAAGTGAGGCAACAATTGGGGATATAAACTCAATTACATGTTGTGAAATAAGTTTTTTCAAAGCGGGTGCATGTGCTATAATGCAAAAGCAAATGGCCTTGATATGGAAAGCTTGGATTTGGGTTGTATTAGAATTTCCATGGTACTTTCTTATGTTGGGTTTGCTTATGGCAACCATTAATACAACAATTAGATAGGGACAAGTAATTTTTAACATTTGTTACTCAACAAAAGTTTGAAACAAGAGCACAGTTGGCACATACTTCTTCACAAGTGCAAGACACTTTAATTGAGAATCTCTTAGTAACATACCAATGAGTCTTAACTTTTAAGTATGATTAATGGTAAGAAAGAGAAGAAGGGCACTTGATGGAACATATGATCAAGATGTCATATCAGTAGAGCCATTTTTCTTGTTTGATTTCATCAATTATCCCCACGCATCTATGCAGTGAGTCACCGCAACCAATTGCAAATTAAATAGTAAAAGCAAAGAGAGGTATGACCATTTATTGCTAGGTACTTTCCCTCTGTGGTAACTTTCAGCCCATGTTAATGTGGGGTGTCTCCACTCTCCGGTACTAATTGCATAAAATAAACAAGAAAAGCAAAAAGAAATATGACCACTAATTGTTGCTCAGATATTTCTCTCGGTGGTAACTTTCAGATTCAGCGTATGATGTGATGAATTGAATGCCAAAATCCTGCTTTACCATTATAAAGATGTCGGGGTATTAATTTGACTATTAGTAGCAGAGCAGGATTCCTGGTTGTTTTAGGAATACTTAGTGTTATAAAATGATCTTTTGATGGGTAGTTAACTGATTGTTCTGAAGGCGTGCAATTTTGGAAACATTAAAGGTCTGTCTTCTTGTTGATTTGTTGCAGGTCTGGGCTAGATAAAACTCAGAAATTTAGGTTTTCTTGATAATGATAACAAGAGATTAAGGTTGAGTGGGGATTGACTTGGATAAGATGTGTTTGAGCTGCAAACAGTTATCAAGGTACTATGGCAGGCAGAATAATGAAGAGAAGAATACAAAAAAGAACAACAAGAGATCAAATTCTCATAATTCAGATTCTTATGCAATAAAACCCAGTCTTGGGCCAAAGCTCGTAAACATATGTGTTTAGACTCTCCTTTTTCATTTGGGATAAACCTCTCCTGGATAAATTAGAGGACTAAAACAAACCCAAACAGAACTAGACTTAATGGACAAACACTTCTCTAATCAGGAAATAGTCAGTAAGACTCTAATTTAGACTCATAAGAAATGATTAAAACAGAGCACTTATAGCTTGACCTAACAATCTGCTAGGACACTCTTCTTTTGACCAAAAACTCTCCCTTGTTTACTTAGGCTTCCAAATATGGTATTTCTTCTCTCACCGTGAGATTGATGCGCTGTCAAAATATCTATCTGGGCGTATGCTAGCTGACAATTGTCTATGCAAATTAATTCCTGCCATTTAATAATCTATAGAAGCTAAACAACCTCTACTTGATCGGAGTGTTATTCCTCGTTGATCTAACTAGAGTCCCCTAATTTTTGTTGGTTCTTGGCATGAGGAGACGCTGGGGATTTGCTTATTTCTCCCTTGTTTGCTTTGGAACATTAGTAGTGTATCTCCGAGTCACACAATTCACTACATGGTGCCCTCCCACCTCTGTTATGTTGCCTTACTTCCAAGCTAAGCTATAGTCTATATTCACTCTCAACCTTACCTATTGAAGCTGATGGGGGGACTGAAAGGGTAGGTCTTTTTTTCTTCCCAGTGAAGGCTTACTTCATTATTAGACCCATCTTGGGCTGAGATTATGAAAATGTTGTGACTTAAGCATTTGATTCAGTTATATGTTTATAATAACTACTTCAGATAACATAAGGAAATTAAGTGTCTAGAAATTCGAGGATGCTGCCGACATTGCCATGGAATACCAGGATTTATCAAGGTGGTTACACTTCAACCTATGGTGTGATCAAATTAGTTTGTAGCAATAAGACAAGGTGTTGGACATTCATGGACATGACTGACTATAAGTGACACTGGATTTCAAGATTTATTATTAGCAGTTTATTGAGTTTTTTGGAGTTTCTTTATTCTTTATCATGATCAGATGGTGTATGTGGTTGTAGTCATCTGGTGCTCCAACTTTATAGCAACCTAATTATGCTGTCTGTTCAATTTTTACAAAATAAAGAGTATATTTAATCACTTTGTCCTATTTCTCAATTAGTTATTGCAAATCTTGATTCCATGTTTAACCTATGATAATTGACAAATCTGTTTTATTAAATAGTTAGATTCATGTAGCTTTATGTTGTTTCTTAATCTGAAAAAATATCATGCAGTCCTGATTATGAGAAAAAAAAAGAAAAAAAAAGTGAGCTTGTTGGTACTGGCATCGTGGACTTGTAATCAACTTCTTGAAAATTATGCATTGAGTGCAATCTAGTAGCCACAGAAAAGGTATTTTCTATGTGCACATTTGCAACCATTGTCCTCTGCAACAATATGTTTTCACAATTCTCAGCTGAGATTTAAGGTGTGATGGGTAGGCAACTATTTAGCATATTAAAAATGAAGGCTTCTTTAAGTTTTTTCGGTGAGCTCATGCTTATATGAGCACTTGTTTTCCATTTTAATTCAAACTGAAAATGCCATCAGTGGTGGGATAGTTTTACAAAGGTTTGAATGGTGGTGAGTGGTGACGAAGAATAGAGAAGAATTTTTATTTTTAGGAATTTATTGATGTTTTTTATTTTTGATAATATTACTTTCATAGGAGATCTTATTTGATTATGACCTTATGACTATTAGGTTAGATAATCTCCTAATCAGAACCAAACTCTTATTTAGAGTTATACTCCTATTTTGTTTTATAATTATTTTTCCTTTTTAGTACTTTAGCTGATTCTATAAATAGGGCTCGTGCTATTCAATCATGGAAGATTCCTTATGAATATTGACAATTTATATTGATATTGAATTATTCAACAAGTGTTGATTCTTCCGGTGTTTTCTATTTTTGCATGGATTCCCGCATGTTTTCTTTTTCATTTCAGCTGGGTTCCCATGTTATTGTCTCATTTGTCCTTTAGTTTATTTTCCTTCCTATGTTAAGTGGTGCATTCAATTGAGCGGGAGCCTCTCTCTCTCACACACACGCGTGCGCACACACACACACACACACTTGCACACACACACACACACACACACACACACACACTCACACACTAGATGCTCCACTAGGACTAGTTTGCCACAAGAGGTGAGACTGGAAAGAGCTACCACTTTATGAGATTTTGTGATTGCTCAGCCTATAAATGATCTCTTTGTTGGACCTAACAACCCCTATGGGACAATAAAATGCTTGCCCAGCCAGTTGTGGGAAACAAATAATATTTTAGGTGGCTGATTTTGGCTATCAACCTTCTGTAGATTTTCAATCAGTTGCATATATTTTTAGTGACAGGCTATTGTGCCCATCTAGCATTTATCATGTTCTTACTATCCAAATAACCTTGGGTTTTGCCACTTAAGAGTAGGTGACACATCCAGTTTCTTTCCATAATAGTTAAATTGCTTTGTGGTCTATCAAGTGAAGTCCTCAGCATTTCTCTTGTAAATGCAACATGGAAGCATTGATTTGATTTTAGACCTACCAAATTACATTTCATCATCTGTTAGGCTTTCGATATTGTTCTGTTCCAATAATCTTTAATATGCCTTCTGGCTTCCCGTCCTCAATGAGATATTTGAATGCAATTGTATATGAAGTGAGCCGCAATTTGGAGGCAGGCACAGTTCTGTTTTTGTACTTGAATCTGTTGCCTATCAATTGATCCTATTTGCTCTTTGGACCTGAAGGATACATGGGAGGAGATTGCTGCAGGTGAACTTTCTTATGAGGTAAGCTTGGCTTCTATTTAGTGCCTGTGCTTCTGCTGAGGTTTCTATTTTGCTTTACCTCTCATTTTCCATTCCCAATATTTTAGGAGTTGCTTGCATTGGGTGAAGTTGTTGGAACTGAGAGCAGAGGGCTTTCAGCTGATACTATTTCCACTTTGTCTTCTATAAAATACAAGTCAGGAAGCAGTCAGAATGGAATCAGTGATCTGTAAGTGCAACTTCTCTAATTTTCTGTCATCCTTATTTACATTGTAATGAAATTTGCATCCTTTGGTTTCAGCTGCGTAATATGTCGGGAGGATTATGAGGATGGTGAGACTCTGACTTTTCTTTCTTGCAAACATACCTACCATTTGGAGTGCATAAATAATTGGCTGAAAATTAACAAGGTATTCTTCCTTTATTTTGTCTAAATCCTGCCCCACCTTTGTCCAAAAAGAAAATCATATGCTCTCTCTCTCTCTGTCTCACACACACGCGCGCGCGCGCGCGCGCAACTTGACGTTGGCTATAATGTGTAATGCTGGGCAGGAGTTACATTTTTATTTAACTCTTTCTAGGATGATTACTGCTTTAGGGTGTTGCTAGCAGTTGATATTGCCAATCAAATGATCCTCTTTCTGAAATGTACCATTGGTATGAGCTATAGCTATTTCAGAGTTCTAGGAATATGTTGGAGATGAAATTAACTACCTACTATTCTTCATTGACTTGGATGCAATCATATTTAATGTCTGGTCTGTTACACTAACTTTTGATAGGCAGATGGGTAATGGACAACATGCTGTTGCACGTTATTAATGGCCATTAAATGTTATGTATGGTGTCCTGCCCACACCGAAGGCAGTTACTGTGGAGAGTATTTCACTGGTGGCGATGCCTTTTCATTTTTCACCTCTTTTTTGGTAGATTGTCCATTTCTTGTCCACTTTTATTCCAGTAAAATAAACTTAAATGTCTTTTCTTTTGACACCTTTGCAAGGTGGGTCTAAGCAGTTTGTCCTCAGGTTTATGTACATGTAGTTTCCATTTTAAACCACCTGAAGGTGTATCTTACCCTCGTGAAATGCAGCGAGCTTGTTTTGCTTTTTATTGTTATTTTGTCAAACTGATCTCTCTCTCTCTCTCTCTCTCACACACACACACCCACACACACATATACGTATGCATGCAAACACACGCATGCACACAGGCATACACATTTTTCTTCTTTAGATTACATGTTTACATTACCAATTGTGACATTTGCTGTGACTACAGGTCTGCCCTGTTTGCAGTGCTGAGGTATCCACTTCCGGACACAGTTAGCAGTGGCTGGACTTTCATTCTTGACAAGTCCAAATTACGTGCCAAACGTTGCATACGGGAGTAGCTCTTTGATCCTCGCAAAACTCTATTATCCCCTGTTAGGTGCAACGTAAACAAGTGCATTCTTGTAACCTTTATTATGATTTTGCACCAACTCTCAAACCGTATCTCGGTGTTCCTCGTTTCCCTCGAATCTAATGGCCTGTTTTAGGTGGCTCATCATGTCTATGTTGTGTAATTTTTCGTTTCAGCCAAACAGCAACGGTAATCGTCCATATAGCTCGTTGATTGGAAGTTCCTGTGTCATTTTTAATGCCATTGAGCCAATGTTTTCTGTCAAATAGCATTGGATTCCTCCTGATCCCCATGTGCACAGTTGCGCGGGAACCATTGTTGAATGGTTTTCTCTTAATATTAGCAGCTTGGTAGGATATCTTCGATTTGAAAGCTAACATGTTTAATGCGTACCATTAATGATCAAATTTTTGTCACCTGTATAACGGTACACTGCCTTTATTGGGTAAATGTCTATTGTTCTTATATATAGACTTAAATACGGGCCCAATCAATGGATGGAAACAGACTTCTAAAATTAGGGGGTCTGTGTCAGGCATATGTTGGACAAGATATTTGTCTTACATGTTTCTGGATACTTGTGGACATTTCAAAACATGGCATACCCTTAGGTATCAGATTTTTTTATTTTATTAATATGTTATATATATAATTAATTTCATAATTCTTAAAGCTAGTATATAATAAATTATTTTCTCTAAACTTATCCCAAATATATCATTCAAGTAATTATATTAGATAATTTAATTTATAATTTTTTAAATATCAAGTGATACATAATAATTTTTTTAAAGTTATTAATGAAATAATAATTGCAATGTAAAATAACATAAATTTTTGCAAAAATATATGTTGAAAAATATTGAATAAACTAAAATATTTAAATTATATATTTATTTATGTACAAAATATCTAATATATAAATTTTACAATTATATCTATATCGTATCCATATTCTAAATTTTTAAGAGTTTTATTCATTCCTTACACAAAAATGCTAAGGAGGTGGAGGTGGAGGTGGGATTCCTTTTTCCTTTTCTTGGGCGGCGTGTGGGGAGGGGAAACGGTTGACCAAAAAATTCAACTGAACTTGCCTAATTAGCCCGCATAGAGTTTGTTTGGTTTACCTGTTACTGATCTATTAATGGCTGTGACTGTTTGGGGTTACTGATCATTGATTGTTGTGAAAAAAGAGTAATTTTTTGTTAAATTGATATTATTCATTGCTGTTAAAGATAAAATGACTATTTAGAACATTTTATCTCTATTTTATTATAATTAATAATTTTTCAGACCAACTTGTTTTGTGTTTTTTGTCGAGTGACAAAAAAAAAAAAAAAGAAAAAATCTAACCTTAAGTGGTCCTAGCATAAATAGATTAATTCTTGCAAATTAATAACGTAATACTATTGAAAAATAAGTTCTAATTGCATGTGAATTGTTTGGAAATTGGAAAAAGATGAAGAAAAGGTTAACAAAGGAAAAATGCTGTGGAGGCAAAAGGCATGCGTCCCATCAGACACGGAGAGGTAAGCATGGTAAGAAACAGCTAAAAAGGGAAGAAACGGACAAGGAGGAGACGTTTAGGAATAAGGTAATTTTATTAGTGTTATTTTAGCCTATGAATAATTAATCAACTGTTGTTTAATAAAAATAAAATTAAAAAAGTAGTTTAAAGCTACTTTTCGGTTCGGATCAACTACTTTTGTTGAGCTTTATCAACGAACAACAATCTAAGAAAATCTTTACTAAATAGGATTATAGCTGCTTTTGGCAAAATGAACAGTAACAGTATATCTAAAAAGTTAAACCCAACATTCCTTGAGTTTAAATTTCTAAGCTATTTGATTAAATTCAGTCAAACTTGCCCTACTAAAATAACTAATATTGTTATGAAATTTCATTGGTTGATGGTATTGTATAATAATTAAGAAATTAAAGATCAATGCAAATGTTTAGAAGTAAAGATTATTAGGGAAACTTAATAGTCAACCAAGTGACTACCGCTTGTATAAAGTAAAGAACAGTTCTCTAATCATAGAAAGTTAATCAACCTTAGTGAAACCTTTATTCAATCAATTTCCATGAATCCCAACCACCTATAATATATTTTCATGCATCTCCTAATGAAATTAATGCGAGTATATACACTTAAGTTAATTCTAGGATCCTTGTAACAATAGGGGATGCATTGTTGGGAAAGAATTAAGTCACGGTCTCATCTTTGAAGTAATGAGCAATTCTCCTATCCATAAAAGCTAACCAAGAGAATAAGGGTTCTTTCATTTTATGATTATTTTGTGTAAAAGACGTCTTGTAACAAAAGTAGAGGTAACATTGGCAAAAAAATTAAGTGATAATCTTATATTTTGAGCAATGAGAAATTCATCTATTAAAGAAAGCTAATCGAGCATAAAACTAATTTGATAATTAGACTTCATTATATTCAGGCCACCCGTAAGATATAGAAGCGCATCTTTCATGAAGACTATGTAGATGTGGACACATAAGTTAATTTTAAAATCTTCCTATTTTAACGAATACTTGCAATGAATGGAGCGAAGAATCAAGTGAAAGTCTTCCTTTTAAGGAACGAATGATTTTCCTTTAAAAAAAAAAATCTAATCTAGATAAATGGTTTCTTCATTCCATTTGCTTTCAGGGATTAGGACCATATGTGAGGTATTGATGTTGATCTCCTATTGAAACCATTATGAGTGTAAAAATGAGATATGCAAAAAATTAGTTTTTAACTTTTATATATTTTTATTATTAGATTTTTAACTTTTCTATATTTTTATTTAAATTTTATATTTTTTAAATTTATTTTAAATTAGATTTTTAGATAAAAGCAATGAAATCATTAATAATTTCCATTTAGGTAATATACAAGTTCTAATCATTTTGATCATTTTTATCCAAAAAAAAACAAGAATAATTTAGAGCAAATTAAAAAAGCATAGGACTTTAAAAATATAAAAAAAAATTTAAAACTTAATTATAAAAGTTTATAAAAATTTAGGGCTAATTTTTTTCTATATTCCATGTAAAAATATAAGTTAATTTTGTGACGCTCTTATGTGATTGATTCCTTGCATGGAGAAAAAGTATTGTTTGCAAAATCTCAAGCGACAATTTTATCTTTCGACCATTTAATGATTATTCTATTCAAGAAAGCTACTGATGATAAAATGAATCCTTTGTTCGATTGACATCCATAAATTGCAATTATCCATTAGATATTAACGTCAATCTGAAAAAAGAAAAAAAAAAAGTCATTATGAACATAGAAACGTAAGTCAACTTTATGAAACTCGTGGCAGTGATTCCTAGCCAGAAAAGGAGAATCATTATTGTATAGGAATCGAGTGACTACTTCCCTTATACAGTTATGGACAATTCTCCGAATCATAAAAGGCAAATCAAGTTTAATGATTTCTTTATTCCATCGACTTCCATGAATCCTGACCACCTTTGATGTATTGATATCCATCTCCCAACGAAATCAAGGTGAGTGTTGACACATATATTAATTAGAGCATCCACTTGTACAATGGAATCCTAGGAGTAGCGTTTGTGGGAAAGAATCAAACCACATTCTTATTTTTGAAGCAACGAATGATTGTCCTGTTCAACAAGCAATTGAAAATAAATGGTTCGATTGACGTCCACAGATTTGAACCACCCTTTGAGTTATGACGTTGATCTGCCAACGAAATCATAATGAGATTAGAAACATAAGTAAATTTCATGATACTCTTGTGTGAAAGAAGAAAGTAAATTTTATGATCCAAAGAAGAAAATAAAGTCTAAGTTAGGATCCTCTTGTGTTATTAAATACCTACAACGAAAAGATATGCATTATTGGCAAATAATCAAATGACAATCTCATCTTTTTAAGTAATAAACTATTCTCCTTTTATACAAAGCAGATCAAGAAAAATTGTTTAATCTTTCTTTTGGCTTCCATGGCTTGGGACCTAGTATTGGTGTCGATCTCCTAACAAAATCATTTTGAGTGTGGAAATATAAGTTAGTTTCATGATCCTTTTGTGGGATTGATTCCTTGTAACGAAAGGAGAAGCATTGTTTGTAAAGAATCAAGTGATAGTTTTATCTTTCAAGCAGCGCATGATTATCCTGTTCAAGAAAGACAATAATGATCAAAGGGTTCCTCCAAAGACATCCATGGATCATAACCATGCAAGAGATAAATGAGATCATTGAATAATCCCTGGCAATAAAAAGAGAAGCATTACTCTTAAAAGAATCAAGTGACCAAGCTCCTCTATAAAACAAAGGACAATTCTCTAATCATAGAATGCTATGCAAGTTCAACGATTCCTTTATTCGATCGACTTCCATGAATCCCGGCCATGTTTAATGTATTGACATGCATCTTTTAACGAAATCAATTTGGATGTAGGCACATAAGTTAATTTCGGTATCTTCTTGTGTGATATGATTCTTGCAATAATAGGGAATGCATTGTTGGGAAAGTATCAAGTCACGGTCTGATCTTAGAAGTAATGAATGATTCCCTTGTTCAAGAAAGTTAATGGAAGCAAAGCTTCAATATACAATGTTTGATAAATTGTCATTTTCCCTGATCACTGCAACGAGGAAGTTGAGGCCACATTTTCCAGTATACCGTATAGTCTTCACAGATCAAAGCCTCAAATTGGAATTGCATAGGCCGAAGGTTACCAGAGGACTTATCACACTCGGAGAGTTTGATATGTTAAGAATCACAAAGATATTTATCAAATTAATAAATAGAGATTTTCCTACTTCTGTATTGCCCTAGCACTGACCAAACTTTTTTGGTTATGAATTACAAGAAAGAAGAGGATGAAGATAAGCGTTACCTCCCACTTATATATTAAAGCACTCTATGACTCCTGAAAATGCTATTTGCAGATAAATTTTGCAAGTCATCAGATGAATTTTTTGATGGGAGAAGAGGCGTAGTAGAGTATAAATAGTTTAAAAAACTTTTCCCGCTTACTTGAACCTGTGAGGAGATGATTGAATAATAAAAATGGTAATTCAAATAAATCACATAAAAGAACACACCAATTTAATGTAAAAAATTCCTTCAAATCAAAAAAGAGAAAACCACAGACACTCTGAACCAGAGGTCAATTGCATTATAATCAAGTGAGTACAATAAATGTACACAACCTCAATTACATCAAACAAATTGAACAAAATTCAATTCGAACTAAACAAGAAATTAATGAGTTAAGTAAGACAGACCAACCACATACTATCAACTACAACTCACCAAGTAGACCTCAAAGTAGTAATTCAACTGTTCAAGATGAACCCCCAAATGTTGTCTATTTCAGCTCAATCGAACTACGGGTCAATAATTATCTATACGGTTTATCAATTTTGCCACAGATGAGAGAGTAGAGAGTTATCAGAATTGAAAATTTTCGATTTGAATGGAAAACCTGTTTTTGAAGTTCACATAAACCCAATAAAATCATCTACAAAGAATATCTATATGTGCTCCAACTATTGACCAAAAATCAGCTTGATTGGACTACAAACAATCTTCCAATTACACAATTGATCAAAATTACACATAAAAAATTAATCAGAGTATAAACTTACAAAAAGCTAAAGAGAAATAAAACTTACAGTACTCAAAATCTAATCTTTACTATTCAAAAATAAGAACCAAATGTCCTCTATCAACCATCCAAGTTTTAAGTTGATCAGAAACTGATATTTTTTCCAAATGTAAGATCAAAAAACACTATTTTTGATTCTTCTCTGTCTACAGTCTCCTTCTTTTTCTCTCCTTTTCGAGTAACCTTATTTTTCTTTTCTCATGGCCTCTATTTTTCTTTTCTCACAACCAACCGGCTCTCTCTTTTTTTTTTTACTTCTTTTTGTTTTTCAGTTAAAGGGATAATCTATTTTAATTATTTTGAATTACGACATTAAAACATTTGGGTTATATATTGAAATAAAAAAAAAACTAATAAACCCAACATTCTTTGCAAGTTCTTTTCATAACAACAGTCAGCTATTTGATAGTCTCTATTAGGTCTAACTAATCGGAAAAATAAATGGGTAGAAAGTATTTCGACGTGGCTCTTGTAATTTTTTGTGTATGCATGCAGTAACTTTACGTTTTTTGCCCGATAAAAATTTGCAGGGATTAATGCAGTCTCAAAGGATGGTATTGCGGTGGTTTTTCTTTGGAATTGAATTAGTTTCTTGGTGGGTGAGTTGAGAGGAGAACAGAGCTTGGTGATGGTTCGTATATTTGGATTTTTCTTTTTTTTTTTAAGTCAATGTTTTGTTCTGCTTCTTTTTAACCATGATAAACCCAATAGCTTGGTCGTTTTCTTTTGTGTTTCGTTCCTACAGAACTAAATAGATAGTGTGTGCCTTTGACGAGAGAGATTTTGGGAATTACTATCTATCACCAATCAAGCACAAAGTACGCATTTACTTCATATCATCAAACTTTCCTTTTAATCTTGTGGTTAATTGGTGTCTGACTAGTTTACGTACATCTCGACTAGCCACAAGACATGTCGTAGCCTTTTCTTATTGGGATTCTTAATTTGAGCTGAAAAGGCAGGAGCAGCTCGTTCCAAAGTTTTGATTTTGAGGAATCAATCAAGATTCAACCATCTTGAGAACATTGTGAAAACGGTCCAGTATCAGTGTCATTAAGGAATAAAGATTCCAGATCTTTGAATTCGATTTAGTTTATCGGTAAATGAGTTGGATATAGAACAGAGTTTTGCTAATGGTTGTATAATTGATCTCTTTTCTCTATCAGTCCTTTTTTCTTTTTGCTTTTATATTGTTATAAACTCATTTGTTCCCCATGTCCTTGTTGCTTCTCGGTTATCCTATAGAGTACATATACAATGACACTAATTGTGCTATTGTTCTCTTTTGCCTTCAATTCTTTTTCTTTCTCGACTTCTCCGAGCTGTCAGCAACCAAACCTTTCGGTTGTGAATTCAAAGACAAAGAGGATAAAGGTGATGATGATGACCAATTAGGAGGTGCTGGTCCACTGGAGGAGGACCATAAGGTGACTGCTTTTAGCTTGAAATTTATCAATTGATTTAAAACAATACGAGGATAGTTCAGGGAATTGTTGAGTTATGAATAATCCAATCGAATTTTCATTCACACAATTCAACTTGTAGAATACCTACTTTTTCTCTTTTTATCGAAATTTTACCTTTCTGTTTGACGTGCTTTCTTTTAATAATTTCAATGTTTTAGTGATTGTTACTGGTCTGGGAGGAAAAAGAAAAAAAAAAAGAGAGAGACTCCCATCTTTTAGTGACCACTCCTACACAGAGCCGACAAGCCCAGCGTCACTGACCTCACCGTTTTTCAGTCCTTCGCATGCCCCAATGCGCGGCTTGAAGTTTCTGTCTCGTGATCCTCGCACGCCATGTGCCACCCCTTGTCCTCCCACATGCCCTCACGCACCTACGCGCTGGCAGCAACTCAGACGATGCCACATCAGTGCCATGTCATCTATGTTGACTTGCCACCTCAGCCATTTCATTGCCACGCCTTCTCCACATCATCGAGTTTACCTGCCACGTTAGCATCCCGATGTAAATCATTGACCTGCCATGTCAACACCATTGATAAAATCAGTTGAAACTTTGACCAGTTGGTTCACTTCTTTTTACATCGATTTTTGCCCGGTTCATACTAGTTCCTAAGGTTTTGAGGTATCCTTGTTTTCCATTTTTGGGGTTTATTTTGACTAAATTTGACCATGCAAAACTATTTTAGTACAACTTATGTTAGATTTTATATATTTTATCAATATTTGATGTTATTTCTATTATTGTAATGGAGAAACTTCAGATTTTTATTCTTATAAGTATCATTTTTAACGAAACTAATTATATTTTTTACTCTTAAAGTGATGTATAATTTTCTTATTGAATGCAAGTTTTGTTACTTTGTTAGCAAGGATATGCCAAACCCATTGTAGGAAAACCAAAATGATTCGAAATGATTATTAAATGGCTTGAAGATTGATAGAGTAACAATCACAAAATTCTTATATGAATTCTTTTATGATTTTGCAATACATGTATTCCAATAATTAAATTTTAATTTGATCATATTGGCATTGCAAAAGAGGTATAAGACCTATCAACCTTACAATATTTAAATTATGATGTTATACATCAGTAACAACTTCTATGTGATTTCTATCATTTAAGATAATAGCTATATTGCTTTATTTATGCTTTATTTATTTATTTTTTTATCTTAAGTGAGTGTTATATAGATCAGTTGACCCATTCTGAACATGCATTAGACTATTCTAATGATGTTGTTAAGTTTTGAAAGTATAGTGATATAATAAGAATTATGCAGTTTCTTATGACTCTTTCCCATAATTATGAACCTATGTAAGTCTCATTTCTTCATTTAGATCTATTACGTTCATTAGAGAGTATAATTGTTGACCTACTATATAGGAAAATTCATCTTGTCAAAATGAAGGCTCATTAAATGATAATGTCTTTTGATGTTACCTCAATTACCTTTTCTTTTAACAAATAGTGCAATGTAAGTTGTGCTATTGTCACAAACTAAGACATTAAATTTTTGAATGTTACAAAATGCATGTTAAATAATAGTTTGGTCTAAATAAACATTAGCTTGGTCCCAATAAGCTAACTAATAAGTTTTATAAGGTTATTGCCATTACTATAGATATTAAAGCTTTAAGCACTAATCTTACGACTTTACTATCAAGTTGATTTTGACACCTTTAAACAAACCTTAATTAAATCTTATTATAATACTTTTTTTTACTCTATTTTGGTTCTTTGACTTTAGTTATTGTAATCATTTGACCTTTGATCACACACTTTTCCAATCAAAACATGTTGATCCTTATGTACCAACCATTTATACTGTTGATAATTCCCAAATACATGTTATTCCCATCAGACATATTTCTACTCAAAAGTTAATTATGCTTGATACTTTTCTAGTTCACAAAATTTCTTTGAATCTTATCTTTTTGGATCAACTGTGTGATCTTGGTCTTGTCTTACACTTCTCTTCTAATAGTTGTTATGTACAGGATATGCAAACAAATCAAAGACTTGGGATTAATTGTAAAGTTAGATGTTTGTTTAAATTTGTCTCCTTAAAGCTTACTAATTAGTCAACAAATCATTGTGTTGTGTCAATTTCTTCTAGAATTCGGCATTCATATCTTACTCTTGTTTAAAATTAAATCCTTTAATTTATTATGATCTTTTAGATTTTATTAAAGACATTGATATTGATTGCGTGTTATGTCAACTTGTTGAACACCAAGCATTGCCTTTTAGTAATAATGATTTTATCTCTTTTGCATCTTTTAACTTGATTCATTATGATATTTAAGGATATTCTCCTATTGTTCTTATTGGTGAATCACGATATTTTATTATATTTTTTTTATGATTACTTATGTTATAAATGATTGTTTCTTATGTAAAGTTATTATAAATTATTTGATACATATTATTTGTTTGATTTTATGATTAAAACTTAGTTTTCTCAAACTATAATATAGTCTTGTATTTGTAATGCCATGGAACATAGTTAAAATTTATCCAACTTCTCTTCTAGAATGACACCATTCTTCAATGCTCTCATCTTAGTACTTTATAGCAAAATAGTTAAGTCACATGCAAACATTAACATATAATAGACACAATTTAACCTCTTGTTATCTTTGTCCCTTATCTTAAGCTTTTCTTTTTTTTTTTTTGGGAGAAGCTATTCTTACTTTGTATACACTAACAATTGTATTTTATCCCCAATTAACAAGAATATGTCTCCTTTTAAGCATCTCTATGGTAGTCCTCCTACTTATTAATTTATTCAAGTCTCTAGTTATGATTGTTTTGCTCTTTTATAGCATCATGAATGAACCAAGCTGGAACTCTTGCTCATCTTTATTACTTTCTTACTTATGGTAATCAACATATTAGATATTAAAGTTGGGATCTTATGTGTAAAAGTCTTCAAGTTTCATGTCCTATTATTTTTTGGAAACATAATATGTTTTTCCTTCTTTCCACATTCCCAAAAAATGTTTCCTACAGTCCTTCTTCATTAATCCCTCCATCGAGCTACTACCTAATCATGTGACTCATAAATTTGCTTTCCAATCTATTCCAATAAATCCCTTTCTTTCAACATTAATGTATGTTCAAATGGCAATCAAAGAACACATTTTGAAGTATCTTCCTCATTTATGGATCTAATGTCCTCTTCCAAGTTCCTATAAGTGTTTCATTTTACTTGAGCAAGTAAACTACCTTTTCACTTTCATGGCTTTTTTGTTTACTCCACTATTGCCTTTTTTTTGTGAACATTAAACTTAGCATAATGCAAGTACTAACCCCCTTTGGTAATAAGTAATGGTAAAAGAATTGTAAGACTATAAAACTCACTCTTGGGATTTAATTGAGTAACCACCTATGGGTCAACTAGATTAAGACTTAATCAAATGGATATGTTAAGAGATATACAATTTGTTTAATAGCCAAAAACTTTACCAAGAATATGAGATTGATTATATATAAACCTTTGCTCATCTTGCTTACATTACTTTAATTAGGAGCTTGTTAGCAATTGTTATAATTAGACGATGAAATCTATTTCAAACGGATGTTAAAAATGCATTTCTCAAAGACAATCTCACAGAAGATATGCAACTTCTACTTGGATAAGATTATCCCTCGAATAAGGTTAGTCGACTTCATTGAATGCTCTACAGTCTTAAACATGCTCCTTAAGCATGATTTGCTAAATTTGGTAACACTATATAGTAATTTGGCTTTTCCTCTAGTCCTTATGTTATTGCTTTATTTATTTGCAAGATTGCTAAAGCAATCATTCTCCTTTTATTTTATATTGATGTTATAATCATTACAGGAGATGATTTATAAAGAATTATTGAACTTAAGTAGTTTTTTTTACAATAGTTTGAGATGAAAGTTCTTAGTTTGCTCAATTATTTTTTGGGACTAGAAGTTTCCTTTAATAATAAAGGACATTATATGTTTCAATCCAAATATAAATTTAATTTACTCATTCGTAAGGAATAAGTGATAGCAAATTTTTTTTTACTCCCATTGAAACTAATGTCAAATTTACTTCCATTAGTAGTGCACTTATGAGCTCATACTTTTTATCAATAGCTTGTCAGTAGTGTAGTATGCCTCATAGTAACTCAATTAGACATTGTTTATATAGTACATGCAACTAGTCAATTTATGGTTAATCTTCGAACTACTCATTTTGTTGCCATTTGTCATATTGTTTGATATTTTAAAGGAATAGTATTCAATGGTCTTTAGTTCTTTACTTAATCATCTTTTGAGTTATAAGCATATTTTGATGTTGATTGGCAACAGATGTTACTAACAAGTACTTTACAACTAGATACTATTTCTTCTTAAAAGAGTATCTCATTTCTTGGTATAATAAAACATAAATAGTTATTGCATGATCAAATATTGTCCTTGAATATCAAGCTTATAAATATTCCTTCTAAACTATTATGGCTAAAAAGGCTTATATTAGACATGGGCATTATATACTCCTCGTCCGCACCTATTAATTATGACAATCATAGTGTCATAATGATATCTTTCATAAGTAGATCAAATATATTGAAAATGATTATTATTTTGTTTGTTAACACATTTTATGTAATACAATCCATTTTGTCTTTGTTACATCTTCCCATCAAACTATTGACATCTCCATAAAGGCTCACTCACTATAGTAGTTCTTTAATTTGGTATGAGACTCTCACTTTATTTTTTATTAACAATGTTTTTCCACATAACGTAGCAGACGTGAAATTAGACTCACAAGGTTTCTTCTTATATTGCAAGGATTCATTCATACAACAAGATTGTGAAATTAACTATTGTAATTACATCAAATAACGTAGTCATTGTGACAAGTACGCTTTTACACATTTGGTACTTTAAATCTATTGTGATAGACTTCTCGACATGAGGAGAGTTTAGCAGACGTGGACAAGGGGAAGGGCATATTGTAATATACTTATGTTAACTTCGAAGTTGCTACCAATTAGTTTAAGTGCGATTAAAACACTATAAATGACTCGATCTGCTTTACTATAATTTTTTGGAGTTTAAGAGCACAATTACGCTTAATAGAGGTTGCAGTTAACCTAAATGCTCTTTGTAAGCAACAATATTATTATTCACTCACTTTTATTTTTTATATTTTTTCTATTAATATTTTATTTATTTATTTAATTCTCTCTCTCCCTTTTTCTCTTTGAGAAATTAACATAATTTTTTACCTGTAAGTTTACTTGGGGAATCTTTAATTAGGACTACTACTGAGAATTTTGTCTCTTTTAATTTTCCTTTTTTGTCTTTTTTCTTCTAACTTTCATCTTTCCATTTTCTTTTTTTTCCTTTTTCTTTTCCTCAGCTTCCTTTTCTTTTTCCTTTCTTTTTTCCCTTTCTTATTTCATTTTATTTTTTCCTTTCTTAGCTTCCAAAACACTAAGAACATCCCCTTAATTTTGTGTCTTAGAAAAACTTAACCCCCCCTAAATAATCTTTTCCTTAATGGCTGTGTTCCATGATTTTGATTCTAAAAACACCTCAATCATAACTTTTAGAGCTTTTAGAAGGGATTTCTAATGTGGAAAGCCAAATTTTGACTTTAAAAATGGTGTTTTTGGCTATTTCAGATACTGTTTGTCCAGGAAGGGGTGGTCATTGACAATGAGATATTGTTAGCCTCTAATTGCAGTATAAAAGGCACTAACAAGTAGATTATCACTCGATAAGTCTATTGGTCTCAACCTCGTGAGGTGGTAATGGCTATAAACAACGCATGCAGGAGATGAAATGGGTAGCAATGTTGAACTTTAAGGCAATTTTCATTGCTAGACAGAGCTCTGTTTGGGGCATGAAGGGCACCATTTGATAGATCAATGCCCAACATATCGAATGGTGCTAGTTTCGGGCTAATGTAGCATCGATCGATGGTGCAGGTGGCAATGGATAAGGGCTAGCCTAAGGCTACTTGCTGATTCATGGGTTTCTTAGCCTCTTTTCAACGCGTGGCCTTTAGTGATGCGTGGATCAACTTGAGGGGGTTTTATGGGTAGGGTTAATAATGTTTTTTTGGCGGTCGGTGGTGACGGTCAATGGTGTCATTAGTGAGATTTTGGCGAACTTTCCTATGATAGAATACCTAATTTTTGGTATGTTTTTAACCTTTTTGACTACTTTTATGTTTTTTTGTTAATATTTTCTTATTTTCTCAAATTTTTAGTACATGATAAATAAAAATTACAAAATGTGCATACTTTATACCTTTTTTCATGCAAGAATGTTTGGTTAGGTTAAAGGAGGAGTGCCACTATTGGAAATAAGTATTTTTCTTGATTAATTCAATTATTGTGTAGTTGTGTGCTAATGTTGTTAGATTGGTTCTTTTCTTGCTAAGTATAGTATTTTTAGAGCCTTTTTAGTGCCAAATTAATTGAAGTTCCCTTTAATAATCATTGAAAGTCCTTTGGTAGAATAGTGCCTTTTGATTAGACATTTAATAATTAATATCTAGTTTTAATTTTTTTCTTAGCATGATCATGATTTTAAACTCAATTTGAATTACTTATTAGGTCTTTAAAAATGCAATAAAAAATAGAAGACAAAATTTAAAAGTTTTATAGTCATATTATAAGTACTTATGTTCCTATTATCATTAAATTAAGGGAATATCTCTTATTGAATTGTTGCTTATACATTTTTTGATATTTGGTAATAATGTCTCTTTTTATTTCTTTTGCCCTATCTTAAATGCTCTAATTATACTCTTTACTAGCATTCTTTTGAGTGCCTAAAATAAAGTCTCTAACTTTTTCTTTCCTCTCAATTAATGCTTACTTTGCGAGACTTTTTAGCTATGGCTCTCATGCTTCTTAGCTAGTTGTTTTTAGCCATCCTTAAAATAACATTAACTATTTTACAATTAATACATGCTTTGCTCTCTTCACTCTCTTTTATGGCTCTCTTCCTCTTTAATATTAATTAATATGAGCTCCTTTTATAATGGATCTTGTTTAATAGTGGCCATTGATCTTCAATGACTTTTGTTGGATAACTTAAATTATTTTTATACATATTTAATATTTAATGAGTATTTTACTTGCAACATTTATATTTGGATCAAACTATTGGGCCTTGAAGGGAGGGTTGGACTAATATTATTGTACTATGACTCTTAGCTTAAGGTATTTAAGAAGTAAAGGGTTCTTTTTATGGTTCGATAATACAATTTATACCCAAAAATAATATTTGTAACTTTGAATTTAGTTTGAGAATCACATGGGCTACGGACTTTTCCTTATCTGATTTCCTTTCTCTTAAAAACTTGAGGGCAAGCTGTATAATTATTTAATTAGAGGTCAAACAAAGAAGAATCCAGTTACAAGCCCCCTCGTGGGAAACTCCATTTGGACAAAACTATATAAGTGAAACACTCAAAACATTATCCAAACTAAGTTTCATTTTGGCCTATTCAGCTTGATTTCTGGGCAGAGAGTTCCACAGTGTCTGCGGAGCAAGTCATCATGAGTTGTTTGTATACTATATAGAAAGGTCAAAATAGCATTTTGAATCACTGTGACGTTTCGTAGTGTCTCTTTCTTCTTCATCTTTTAATTGGCCTTCCTAATCATTTCTCTTGCTACTCCTCTATCATCTTCACAAACCACCATGGCTTTGTTGCTGACAATACAACATATATGATGGAAAGTCCAAGCACAAGCCCTGCAAGCTGGTTATATGAAAGAATCAAACTCGCTAGTTCCTCAGGTATCCTTCCAGTAAGGTCATTTAAAGATAGGTCCAATGACTTAAGTTTAGTTAGATTTCCTAATGATGGTGGAATTTGTCCTGTTAAGCTATTATGAGAGAAATTAAGCATGTGGAGCAACCGTAGCTCCGTGATTATTTTTGGAATTGGTCCTTCGAATCGATTGTTGGAAATGTCAATGGTTGTTAAAATAGTTAGGATTCTATCTAGTACCAAATTTGTTCCTTTCATTGTCAAAACAACAGAATCTTTGTACTAAACATTCCCCATGTACTCGGGTTACCGAGGATGTCTGGCTTTGATTCCATCTGCTGCCATAATAGCTCTTAAATTTGCAAATTGTTGTGTTGGAAGCAGGCCAATGAAGCCATTGCGAGAAAAATCAATGATTCTCAAGCTAAAGAAAGGGGATACTATTTTGAGACTGTTTATGAGACCATGGAATCTATTGGACCTTAACACCAGAACCTGTAACTTAGGAAAAGTCTCCAAAAATTCAGGTTATGTGTCATTTATGCCATTGTTTCCAAGATCGAGGACTTCCAACATCTTGCAATTGACTAAAGATTGTGGCACTTGCCCTTCTAACTAGTTGCCATTCAAGTCAAGATTGTGGCACAGAGTTTTGATTAATCAGTTTTCCTAAGCAAAGTGGAACCATGCCACTCAAAGTGTTGTTAGATGTGTGAAGAATCATAAGGTTAGTGAAATTGCAGATCGTTGGTGGGAGATCTCCCAACAATTTATTGTTTGAGATGAGAATGTACATGGAATGTGGAGGAACTGAAAATGTTTGTTGAAGCAAGTTGGAACTAAGGTCAAGGGTCTCCAGCTTAGGTGGAATTGCATTCACCCGTGTGAGGAAGTTGTGAGAAAGATCTAAAGACCTCAAGGAGTTGCTCACTGCAAAGGTTTACAGCCATTCTGGAACCTGACCATGAATTGAATTGTGGGACAGTGACAAAGTAGTCAGCTGATTTTGGGTTATAATGTTCATCAAATCAAATGGTAAATTAATTATAATTAATAATTAAAATTTAATAATACTAGTTTTTCTTCAATTTTTTATTTAATTTTCATATTTAATGTAATTTTATATTTAAAAATTAAAGGCAAACAGGGAAGAGTAAAGAAAACAATAAAAAAAAAGGGAGTTAAAGAGGAAAAAGGAAAAAACCTGCCGCCAACACCGAGGACACCGGCGTTCATGGTGAATTAAGTCAATGGTTGCAGCGGACCTGGGGTCAACGCTGTAGGCCTTCTCGTAATTGACCTCCAGTTCCTGTCCCGAAGCCACAAAGAATGCCCCATTTACCATTATGTGCCCCTCCGATCTCCAGTTCCATCCCTCCCGGTCCCCGTCTCCCGTCTCCAGTCTCTTTGTAACCTGCCATCTCCACGAGTAAGTGTCGTGCATAAGATGGCCGTTCATGGTAATTCATTGTTATAACTCAAAATGCTACTCTAATTATTGAGAGTACACTCGTTGCAGTGTGGTGGTTACTGTATTCTTAGAAAGGGTGATCGGGGGTCAAATTTACTTTTTGAGTAATTGTGATTAGGCTCATTATAACTAATTTATATATATAAATTAAGACATGATATACACAATTAGTATATATGTTGTATTGGTTCAAATCTAAATATTTTGACAAACTTATATATAAGATAATAAAAGGAAATTTATTAATATTAAAATTAGATAATAAAAATTTTGATTAGTTCAAGAGTATTCAAATGATGAGTATTTTTTATAAAATAAATTAAATGAAAATAACTAATTTTAATATACAAGTATAATAATTAATAATTTTATTTGTGTTTTAATATATATATATATATATATATATATATATATATAAACATTGTTTTGTGGAGACAACCCATAAGGACATGTGAGGGCCTCTCAAGCCTTCCCCTTACTGAAACTGAAGGGGCCACAGACCCAAAAGGCACCGAAAACCCAATTGCCATCAGATCCTCCTTCAGCCAAACCAATAGGCTGATCGAGAAGTGCTTCTTCTTCTTCTAAGGGACTGCGAGTTCATCAGAGAAGAAGGGGTTGTTCAGCAACAAGAAAAACAAAGCACACAGAGGGGGCACCGAGACGGAGAGAGATGGGGTGGTGTAGTTGTATTAATCTTTTCCCTCCAAGTTGTCGGCTTCAGTTTTCTATTTACAGGCCGCAGAAGAAGCTGCTGGATAGTTGCCAGAGAGCTTCGAAGGTTGTTGCTTACTATGGATTGAAGACACCTCCCTATAAACTTGTGAGTGTTTTTCTTTATCAATCTTCTTGTTTTCAGAATTGGTTAATTCAAAGTGGTCTCTAACTTTAAGAAAACATATTTCCTTTCTGTCAAAATCGGATCGAGAAGCTGAGCTCTTGCTGTGTATTATAAGATGAATTGAAGATATTGCGTCCGTGCAGTTGCTTGCCTGTGAGAAAATGCAGAAACATGAGGGTGGTTTAAGTAGATAATTCTCTCTCTCCTCAAATGTAGCTTTTGATTTGTTCTTGTAAACTATCTAATGACCATTAAAGTAAGATCCAAGTAATCTGCTGCATCCAGGATGTTGGGTAGGCTTATTTGCTTTTCTTTTTCTCTGTATATTTTTTCCCCCTTAGGATGCCTTAGAGCCATATATGAGCCAGAGGACCCTAGAGTTGCATTGGGGAGGACATCACCGCCAGTATTTGGAATGTTTAAATAAAGCGCTTGGGAAGAATGATATACTATATGGGTGTACCATGGATGAACTTGTCAAAGTGACGTATAACAATGGGAACCCATTACCGGAATTCAATAATGCTGCTCAGGTATGTCTCATTTGCCAGCTGCTTTGTTATAAAATCTTAAAGTTAATATCCAAACTAACCTAGAAACTTACTTTTAACAGCCTCTGCTTTGAGGAATATGGTACTTCTTGTATGTTTAACCAAAGACATTGTTTGGCTGGGCTTTTTTCTCATAATTGGATGCTAGGGGGAGGCTTAGGTGTCTCTGATATTAGTTTCTCTTGCAAAATTACTTTTGTTGAATATTCTTATAACAAATTTATTCATTTGCTAATGGACCTCATTGTAGATAGTGCCGGTTCTCATTTTACATTACGATCTACAAGCTGTAACCATAACTCCTGATCATGTTAAGCTTTTGGGTGCCCCAGATTTTGCAGCACGCACATATCTATTTCTGGTAGCTACCCATCTGACATTTGGATTTCTGGTTTGGTATCACTTGGATAATCAGCTGGTTTTTGTGTCACTTAGACTGTAATGTGTGTCTGCTTGTGTTTTTATCACTTAGCAGCTCAAAATACAGAAAGCTAATTTAGCAAGTTGTCGATATTTAGAGTTGTAAGCCTCATAAACTATCTTCTTGTTCGTGATCCTAAATAGTGGGTTGTTTGAGGGGAAGATTAATGACATATGGCCCTGACAATTGTGACTGTTGTAAGATTGCGGCAGCAATTTGAGGATGGTAATTGACATAAGTTGTTTGGAGAAATTAGATTTCATTCACTGTATCTGAAAAGTTTTGCAACACCTACTTCCACTGTCTGTTGAACAAATACTTTGTACGTTGGTGTTGAATTTATAGTTTCACCACTGTAATAGTTTTGAAAACTACATGCTAGTTGAAAAAATCATTTTACTTTCTCATCTATCCAGTCACTGTGAAATTATCTTTTTCAATGAAGGAAGAGGATTATTTGTTCTAAAGTTGATATCCTGATATATATCTGGTCTGAACTTTAGTTTCCATTTCCTGCAATTATAATTATTACCCACCTTGTTGTTTCTTGCTCTACCCATATGCGAGCATTGTTTGGATGTGTTCTGTGGTCTGCTGAACACATGCTATTGTCACATAATGCTGTTGTGCTTTACTTCTCCATCCTTGTTGGAAATAGAAGCTAAACTTGTCTTTTGTTAGTCCTTCTCAATACTATTTTTCTTATGTCAATTTTATGCTGAAAAGTCCTGTCTGGGCAACAAAATTTAGTCTAGATTCCTTTTAAAAGCCAACATGTAAAAGAAAATTGCAGGTGTGGAGTCATGACTTCTTTTGGGAATCCATGCAACCTGGAGGAGGAAAGATGCCTGAACTTGGTGTACTCCAGCAGATTGAAAAGGATTTTGGTTCCTTCAACAATTTCAAGGAGAAGTTTGTAGAAGCAGCCCTTACAACATTTGGATCTGGCTGGGTTTGGCTTGTCTGTATGTCTTCACTTTAATTAGTTGTCTCACAAACATTATGCTTTATATGTGTTGCCATTTCTTATATATATATATATATATATAGACTTCATAGAGGATTTATTGGACTTCAAAGCAGATTGATGCTTTACTATCCCTAGTTTTATTGGACTTTGAAGCATGTTAGTTGGGTGTTGGCTATAGGGCACAAACATTCTCTTTAAATTGAGTGCAGTTATGTTAGTACGTGGATTATTTATGAATCACTGACTGCCAACTTTTAGAGCTAGAAGCAACTGCTGTCAAAATTGCATGAAACACTGGCAGTTGGTTTCTCTTTTTACTTATCTCTTCTGGTATACACTATCTGGATTTTTGTATGCAGTAGATGGATTCATGCACTAGTCCATAGCCCTATCAATACTTGTTTTCTTTATTTGTTGGATATCATCAATTGTATTACTCGTTCCCAATTATCACTATTCTTACCCATCAAAAACTAGCCAGTTCTTGCCATTAAGAAAGGAGGTAAGCATCACACGGATGTACTTACTGGTGAAGCTTGGAGGTCTTTGAGCTATTTCTTCTCGTGATCTGTTGGCTTTACTTTACTCTTCTACATCTGGTAACCTTTGTTTTACTGTTTGCAGTGAAGAAAAAAGAAAGACAACTGAAAGTGGTTAAAACATCAAATGCTGTTACACCACTTGTGTGGGACGACATTGTACGACAACCTCTCTGCCCTTTTTGCTCAAATATTCATGTTGTCAATAATATTAATGTCTCTCACTTGTCAAGAAATAATATTAATCTATCTCTCTCTGTTCCCCCCCTCCCACTGTTATTCTCTCTCCCTGCCACTTTCTACAGCCAATAATCAGTCTAGATATGTGGGAGGTAAGTTTATGCACCTCTCTCTCTCTCTCTCTCTCTCTCTCTCTCTCTCTCTCTCTCCCCGTGGACAAACAACACGACAATGCACAGTGATCAATAGCTGTTGTTTCGTGTTTTCTGACTTTCTTATGTCTTACATTTTTTTTCTTTCTACATTGCAGCATGCTTATTATTTGGATTATAAGGTACGATACCATCACTTCCGCATCAACTCCCCTCCCCTTCAGGGCATGAAAAGAAAAAAGCTCTCAGTGATTGAAGGGCACCTTTATGCAGAACGACAGAGAGAAGTACGTGAAAGCATTCATGGACCACCTTGTATCTTGGAATGCAGCAATGTCTCGCATGGGCAGGGCAGAGGCATTTGTGAATTTAGGTGAACCTAAAATTCCTGTTGCTTGAATATTCTCTGAAAGCGAGTCAATGAAGCCTTCAACTGCCAGCAAGGTGAATGTCATCCTTCATCAATTGGATAGAATCTTCGGACACAATCCTTAAATGCAGACATCCCAGGTTCATGTGCTCCCAGACATGATTCTTGACGCTATACTTTAGGGGATGATATTGAATCAATAGTCTAATGTTTTAGGGGTGTCTGGATTGAGCTTTGTCCATGGGATAAGGCATATACCACATGACACATCTGGAGAAAAAGATAACCTATTTTGCAATGCATGTTATTTTTGTGAATTTGCACCACTGCCTTGCATGAAGCATCAACTTTTTAGCAGCAAATACAACGAATGTGTTATGAACTACGAACCAATCATAATACCAAGAACCACCATAATTTTAGCAGGTAAGATATTAGCAAAAGAGAACCAGCAGTTGATGGATAAAGAAGACCACCACCACTAAGCTAATAGATGGATTTGACGGCTTTGCACTGTTGGAAATGTGGAATCAGCTTATTAAGGCAGATTGTTCTATAAGCACATTTGCTAGAACCAACATTCGTTGTAAATGCTTGTACAGATTTCTAGCAACTAAAGCACACGTAGATCCACAAATTGACAGTTTTGATCACAGCATAACTCTGTTGTTTTCTAATTATCCTGAAGGAATAAATTAATACTTGAAAAATCGCAGCACAATTTCACTGAGTGAGGATCTGGCTTGTATCAGTGTGCCAAAATCATCATTCTGATCAATGTAAAGTGGTCAGTTAAGATGCTGCACAAATTGTCAGCTAAGATGCTGTACAAATAACCAGGCTCAGCTTAACCACTCATTCAGTGATGTCTACTCGGAATTTCTCTTGGTAACAAAGGTGATCATGCAGCAAGTAGATAAAACTTTCATTGCCTAGAGTTTCATGTCTCTTCAACACGACAGCAGGAAGCCTTGAGAAGCTTTCCAGGCAAAAAATGATGGTACCGATTAGTGTTACTAAATACAATGGTTTTCATGGACTGTATTCATTTCGAGAATGGAACACCAGAGGGAGTTTGTCGAGCATACCCATATTGTGACCCAAAAAACTGCCTGAAGAAATACTCTTCATATGGTATTCTCTGTGCAAAGAATCGCCAGACAACAATGGCAAATCCAGCTGTCGACACACGATTACACAACATTATCTGGGTGCCAACTGACGAGATGAAGAAACCACAGTAGCTGGGGTGACGGACAAACCTATAAATTCCAAGTGTAACCAGCTTGTGATGCTCCCTATGATAAGTCTTGATGGTGTGGGTAAAGGCCTGACAAGCGGTTATAATTGCCACCTTCCGAATGGTTTCCCCAGTTACAACCAGTGTAAGACCAACGTTGCTTATCCACCAAAATTCCTTACACCCAGAAAAAAAAAATTTCCACAATGTGCTCAACTATTGAAGAGCATTGCAAGAAGATTTTCGCTAATCAGTTGCATTCTCTCTCCCATGGATTGCAACTGCTACTGGGTATTCAGAGCTGTCAAAGAAGATTACTGCCAAAAACATCTGCGCTGTCTGTCTGCCGGCAGCATAACCGAAGATTTCTGTCGTGTTTGTGAAAAGAGGTGAGCCAACCAGTGTTTTGATATAAAGAAACAGTTTTAAGAAATGGTTCAATCTAGGCGAATAACTGGGATGAAGAAACTTTCTCTGGGAAATCAGAAACCTGAAAATGATGCCAAATCATATCATTATTACTTAAATTTCAAGTTTCATATCACCTAAAATACGGTTCGACAATGACAGACTGTAAAGGGGAAAAAAAAAAAAAAAAACAAACTGCAGTTTGAGCATATAAGCGTCTGGATGTCCACATGCTCCACATACAGTGTCATTATCAACATAGCATGAGTCAGGAATCAAAATGGAGTTGAGAAACACAGATTTAATGCCACTGTCAGAGAACATGATTTAAGCTATGAAGCAACAGCATTTGCAGAATAACATGTTTTTGTGTACGCTTTGATCACATTATTTTGTATAAAAAAGCTGAGTCCCACTTTGAAAATACAGGCATCAATTTTGGCTCCAAGAATTGGATGTATCCTCTGAGAAAGAAAGCGTCGTGACGTGTAAATGCGTCTTTTCGCAATAATAAATTAGCAACTGAAACCTGCATGGACTCATATAGTCCGTATGGTGCTAGAAGTTTGAATCAAAGTTAAGAGAATTTTCTTCAAAAACGAAAGGAGAGAACCCTGGTTTGATGTAAAGGAATATCCAGGCTTCTCTTAAGTCTCATTTTGAACTTAGCATAGCATTAACTTCATCCCCATTTTGTAAGCCTCTATTTGCTCAGTAGGTTGCCTACACAGTTTTGGATGTTGAGCCTCTACCACTACCTATTCTAGGGTGGATAAGGACAAATTTAAAGAAATGAGGATGAGAATTGTCAAAGTGAAAGTGTGAGTGAAAAACAATGTATTTTTTTCCCCATGCAACAGAAAGGCCATGCGGATGGAGTCACCACTCATCATCCAGAGCACATCACAATTATTTCATCCTTCCCTATCACAAAATAGGTGCTTCAAACATTGCATTATCTGCAAGGAATGAGAGAAACGGAAAGTATGGCTTAGGACTTATTTGCATAAACTGTCAAGCTCATCTCAAAGGCCTACGAACAACAGGTCATCTCGACCATAGCATTAGAAGCATGCCAAGATGACTTATTAAGAACACGCTTGACATGGCAGCTAATAAGGGAAGATATTTTCTAAAGAAGTCTTTTATAAGATTTTGTTTCGCACCAATTTATGATTCCTTTATTTGAAATATTTTTATTTACACACCTAATAAGATTCTTTTATTTAGAAGATTTTTATTTTTTATTTGAATTATTTTAGAATTTTTTCTATTTTAGTAAAAAATTTCTTTTTATTATTATTTTTATCTTTTTTTATTAGCTAGTGATATAGATGAAGTTCAATATTAGTCTTGTTAGGTAGACCAATTAAGAATATTGATTGATATTGAGTATTGAGTTTGTTTTCGGGTATATTCCTATTTGTTCTTAGTTTGGAGTGAATTCTTAGGTTAGTTGCTTAATTCTTCTTATTTGTCTTACATCAGTTTGGTATCAGAGATTAAATTACGTTCCAAATTCCTACAAAGAGCTTCCACATCTACACAAATAGCCCTAAAATCACACCAAAACTAGCAAATTCTATTCTTTTTCCTATTACTACTATCTTATTTTTCACTAGCTAACATAGACAGCACCATATAGGCTATTGCCATTACTGGAATTTCATATTGACAATCATAGTTTCTCTTCTTGATAGATGTATTTTCTTAGATATATTTTCTCTCTTTGAAAATTGGGATTATTATTTTGTTAGTAATTGAGTGAATTTGATTTAGGTAAAAAAAAAAAAAGAAGAAGAAAAAAACCCTTAATTTAATCATTATCTTATTTTTTTTACTATATTATTTTGTTACATCCTATTTATTATAACTTTCTCCTTATGAATAAGTTTCATATTCTCTTTTTGCCTTTATTTATCTTATTATTTAATTTACTGTGATGTCACTTTCATCATTTTTTTTTTAGCATTATACATCTTAGTATTTTATAGTTTTTATCATGTTTTGCAAATAATATTTAATCTCAACTTAATCTTTTATCACAAAAAAAAAAAATCCACAAATATCATTAACACTAAAGGAGCCACTACATCTTCATCCCATCAAGAAGATATCCAAGCCCTTCAATTTGGCATGAACAATATCAAGAGTCATTTTACGGAATTATCTAATACACTAAAGTCAATAATACGATGTTTGGACAAACAACTAAAGGATGAATATGTTAGGTAATTGAATGAGTTGCCTTGCGATGTTGAGGGTTCAATTAATTTTCAATTTCCTACACTTAATCCATGTATAGTTGACCTTAGAATTTTATCACTGGTAAGTTTCCCCCTATTGGAAATTTACACGGCGCACTTGTACCTAACACTTAATTTGATGTGAGTGAAGTTAATCCTAATGCTAACCTTATTCACTATGCTCTTTAAGGTCCACATAGATATCCTATTTATGATTTTCATGATGATATTTATGTTAAGCATCATTAAACTCATAGGTCATATCACATTTATGCATGTTTAAATTAGAATGATATCAAATTAGTATAATAGTGAGTTAAATGATGATGTGTTTATGGATTGACTTGATATCTTAGAAGATTATTTTGATTGGCATGACATGACTGATTTTGAGCGTGTCCATTTTGCTAAAATGAAATTAATTGGCCTTGTTAAGAAATATTGGTAAAATGAGTTTCGTAAGTTAGAGCATTTAGGTGAGCAACCTATCACTCAATAGGACATTATAAAAATGAAATTGAAAGTTAAATACATTCCCACCTACCATAGAAGTCACCTTTTAATTAGCTCTTAAATTACAAATAACCAACTTTTAGTGTTACATTGGACATGTATAACTTTAACGAGCTTTTTCTTAGGTGTGAGTTATACGAAGAGTCTTTTGTTACTATTTGTCATTTTGTTAATGGTCTTAAATTTGATATCTAGAAAAGAGTCATTTTAATTGCTCCTAAATCTTTAAAAGAGGCCTATCATAAGACTGTAAATGTTGAAAAATACAATAAAACCTCTTCATTCACTCATATAACTACCTCTACTATTGCATTATGTTAGTCTCAATCCATACATTTTTTTTTATGGTTTTATGTCTTAGTTTGAGTTTGTTAATTAGTTTGTTTTTGTAAATGACAAGAACTCTTTTCCTACTAACTTTCGTTCTTCGAGCTCTTCCTTTGAATCTTATGTTAGTAACTCTTTTATTTAGTGTCAATGATGTCATAAGTGATGTCATAAGAAGAGTCACGTTATCGCTCATTGCCTTAACCGTGCCTTTGTTCTAAAGAAGCATTTTGATGAACTTTTAGAGAGTGAAAATCAAGTAGTTAATCCCATAGAGTATTATGGGGAAAAGGATGAGAATGAAGAGGATTTTGAGGAAGATAACTAATATTATGTTGTTGTTAAGTGTGTTTTGTTTATTGTTGTGGACAATGATACGTGAAAATGTAGAAGTATTTTTCACATTTACATCATGTCAGGAGATTATAGCCACAAAATGGTTATTAATAAAGGGAATACTGTGAATGTTATTGTTAAGTTTGTCCTTTATAAGTTGAACCTTAGGGCATAACTACACCTACAACCTTTTTGGATGACTTGGTCAACAAAACCACTTTACCAGTCATTGAGTAATGTCTAGTTGTCATTTAATTAGGTGACTATATAGATAAGATTTACTATGATGTCTCGACCATAAATACAACCCATATCCTCCTTGGCCATCCTTAACTTTATGACCTTAATGTGTCCAATTATAGTAGGGAAAAAATATATATCTTTAAGTATGAAGGTAAGAACATCATTTTGAATCTTGCCAAGCCTTATGTTAAAGACATTGAGCCAAACCTTAAATCTTCTTATCTTGTTTTTGCCAAAAAAGGTCTTTCCATCTTAGATCATAAGATCTTAAAGAAAGAATTAAGAAGTAAAGATTACTTGGTAGCTTTTGTTTTTAAAGAGGTGAATCCACCATCTAGTATAGCCAAAGTTAACCTTCCTCTTGCACTTGATAGGTTGTTAGATGATTTTATCAATATCATGTCAAATGATCTTCTTAGTGAGCTACCACTTATGAAAGACCTATAACATGCCATTAACTTAGTCTTGGTTTACAATTTTCTAATTTTTTACACTATAGAATAAACCCTAAGGAATGTAAGAAGTTGAATAGGTAAGTAAAAGAATTGCTTTTTAAGGATTTTGTGCGTCATAGTCTTATTCCCACCTTGTTAACCTCTAAAAAAGATGGTTCATGGAAGAAGTGTGTTGATAGTAGAGTCATAAATAAAATCACTGTTAAGTACAAGTTGAAGGAAATGTTGGACAAATTGGCTAGTTTTAGTTGGTATTCTAAGATAAGCTTTTGTAATGGTATTGCCAAATTCACATTAGGCCTAGGGATGAGTGGAAAAACTATGTTTAAAATGCAAGATAAATAGTATGAGTAGTTAGTCATGCCTTTTGGATTGTCTAATGCTCCTACTACCTTTATGAGGGTTATGACTCATGTCTTAAAGCTATTCATAAGTAAGTTCTTGGTGGTCTATTTTGATGATATCCTTGTTTCCCCCATTCTTGGGGAAGTTAAACTTTATGTAAAAGTAACACCTTAAATTTTAAAAAGTGTTCCTTTTTAAAATCTAAGGTGTTACTTTTAGATTTCATAGTTTTTGCCTGAGGTATAGTTGTTGATCTCGAGAAGGTTAAAGCTATTATATAATAGCTTAAGCCTAAGTCTCTTATTGATACCTGTAGTTCTTATGGCTTAACCTCTTTCTATTAAAGGTTCATTAAGGGATTTAATATCATTCTAACCCTTATCATTGATTGCTTAAAGAAGACAGAATTTCAATAGTCAAGTAAAGCTACAATAGCTTTTAATGACATTAATAACCAAATTAGTGAAACTCTTATTTTGAGGCATCCTGACTTTAATAAAATGTTTAAAGTTGCTTGTGATGCATCAAAAGATGGCATAAAAGGAGTCTTGAGTGAGGAAGAACATCTAATAACATTATTTAATGAGAAACTTAGTGAGGCAAAGTAGAAATATTAAACTTATAATAAAAAGTTTTATATTATGATTTAGTCCCTTCATTATTGGAGATACTATCTTTTACCTCAAGAGTTTATTTTGTTGTTTGACTATCAAGTATTGCATCATTTGAATTCTTAAAAGAAATTAAATGTTAGGCATACTACATGGGTTAAGTTTCTTAATGAATATTCTTTTGTAATAAAGTATTATTTTAGTGTGGAAAACAAATTGTTAATGCTTAGAGTCGAGTTGTTTGTATCCTTCAAATGATGAATGCTCATGTCATAAGGTTTAAAAGATTGCATAAAGAGTACCTTACATTTTTTTTATTTTGGTCTTATATTTTAGTTTATTAGTGTTGGTCATTATAAGGAATATGTTGATGTTATGATTCATTATGGTTATTTGTTTAGGGCTAACAAATTGTGCATTCCAAATATATCTCTTCATGACTTTTTGATTTGGGAAATGCGTGCTGGTGGGTTAGTTGGACATTTAAGAAGAGATAAGACCATTACATTTGTTAAGGATAAATTCTACTAGTCTTCTTTACAAAGTAATATATCTAAAGTTGTGTTACAGTGTCACACTTGTTAAGTTGCTAATTTTAAAAAGCATAACATTGGTTTTACACTCCACTTCCTATTCCAAATGCACCTTGGTGTAATGTAGGTATAGATTTTGTGTTTGATTTGGCTAAAATAACTTGTGGTCATGATTTCATTTTGATTGTTGGGGATAGATTTTCTAAAATGATTCATTCCATTTTGTGTAATAAGTCCACTAATGCATCTCATGTTGCTAAATTATTTTTCAAAAAAGTTGTCAAGTCGCATGGTTTACCTATTATTATTGTGTTTAATAAGGATGTCAAATTTGTTAGTTACTTTCAGAAGACAATTTGGAAATTACTTTTAGACTAGTTTGAAATTTTCATTTGTATTCCACCCTTAAACAAATGGTCAAACTAAAGTAGTTAACTAAAGTTTACTTGATCTATTTAAATATCTTATGGGTGCAAAATGAGGTAATTGGGACTTCATCCCATTGATCATTGAGTTTACTTATAATAATTCTGTTAATAGGTCAATTGGTAAAAGTCTTTTTGAGATTATTTATAGTTATACTCTATATACTCTTATTAATCTTGTTCCCCTTCCCCTTGACATTTGTTTCTCTGAACCTACTAAAAATTTCACCAAACACATCCATGACCTATATGCCAAGATTAGGTGCAAAATTACTTTGAGTAATATTGACTATAAACTGTTTACCAATGTGTATTGTTAAGAAAAACATTTTAATGTAGGTGATTTTAAACACTTTTTTAAATACTCACCCAAGAAACTATATGTTCGAGTTATTGGTCTTTACTTAATCATTGAAAAACTTAGATCTAATGCATATTTACTTGATTTGCCTACTAACTTGAATATTCCTATTTTTAATGTAAAGAATTTATCATCTTAATGAGGCATTTTCTAACCTCTTTCTTTGCCTTCTAGTTTTTTTGCAAGAACTATTGTGCCTAAGATGTCATCTTTTACTTTGTGTGTTGAGGACATTATCTTGGATAATGAACATATTGCTTCCTTTTAAGGTGGATTTCGACGCTACATTGTCCAATGAAAATCATGTATTGTTTTTTTTATGCTATTTGGCTTCTTCATGATGAGCTTCATTTGTTAGATCTTGCTTTGCTTAATGCTTACTTGGCATTTACCTTGACAGAGTTGAGTTCTTATCAGCCAAAAGGGAATGATGCAATAATTGAAAAAGGAAGATATTTCCTAAAGAAATATTCTAGAAGATCTTGTTTCACATCTAATTAAGATTCTCTTATTCAAAATATTTTTATTTTCACACTTAATAAGAATCTCTTATTTGGAAGATCTTTATTTTTTATTTGAGTTATTTTAGGATCTTCTCTTTTTTAGTAAGGATTTTTTTTTATTATTTCCATTTTCTTATGTTAGCTAGTTTAATAACTAAGGCTTAGAATTAGCTTTATCCAGTAGACTAGTTATGAATATTAATTTGATGTTTAATATTAAGTTTGTTTTTAGGTGGATGCCCATTTGTCCTTAATTTTAGGTGGATTCCATATTAGTTGTCTAAATCTTCTTGTTTGTCTTACATCAAATCTTTTCTTTACTATAATATACATAGATAACTTTTATATTAGAAAAGTTAAATAAGTAAAGAACATTTACAATATATCGTTAAAGGTTAGTTCATATTTCACCTATACAAATATTTCAACATCAGTACACAAAAAGTGGGGTATAATTTAAAATACAAAGAGTTGATGCATAAAATTAGTGAAGGCATAATATGAAATTTGAAGTGAATTACTTTTAGAAGTACCCAAAATAAGATTATGCACAACTGAAAATTAAATTGCCCAATCTTCAAACAATGGTTAACTTGTTTCATATATAAAAACAAAATAGATAATGAGAATGTGATTAATTAAAGGAAATAAGAGAATAGTTACTACTATAATGAGAAAAAAAATTGTAAAGTTTATAAAATATTCAAATTATCAATTAATAAGTTATATTTTATTATAAAATTGTTATATTAATATATTTATTTTAAATTTTTCTATATATGATTATTAATTTGAATTATTGTTATAATAAATATCATTATTATTAAATAAATTCATTAATATAATTTTTATTTATACTTTTATTGTAATTAAATATATTATAATAATTTACTAATTTGAACTATTATTATTATAAATATCATTATTACTAGATGTATTCTTTAATATAAATTATAATTATATTTTTATGGTAATCAAATATATTTTAATTATATTATTATTATTATTATTAACATAATTTTTTATTCTAATTATGATTTTGAATTTAACCAAAAGATTATAAAAGGAATTTAATTTGATTCTAAAGTAGAGTACAATGTCATAAAATTTATTATTTTGTTTCTAATTTTACTTAATTTCGATTATGATTTTAAACTAAAATCAAATAATCCCTTCGAAAGTTTTTATTATTTACATAATGAAAGACACCATGTTTGTGTAGAATGAGAAAGGGTTTGCAATTTTAATGATTTTATAATATGTGTTTCTAATTTATTTGAAACTAACATAATAAAATGCCTTGTATGACTACTTAAGCCTTAATAGTCACGAATTTTAAAGCACTATTACTTTGTGTGTCTCTCAAGTTCTTGGTTGGAAGATATTTGGTGAAAAACTATATAACTATATATATATATATATTCCTATACACTAATTTTATGATAAAAGAGTGGCCAAGCCAAATGTTTCTTTAACTATTTTAGCAATTTTCTACTCTCTTTACTCTTTACTCATTGGTTACCAAGATTAAACTCCAACATCATTTTAAATTCTTAGCAAAATTTTTGCATTAATTTATAATTAAACTTATTTATTCAACACCTCTTTTCATTTTATCTTTTTTTAGATATTACATAAGTGTATAACTAGAGGGAAATAATTAATCATTTTGTAGTAGGGCAATACAATTTCATATTCATAAAAACTAACATATTGGAATGTGAAACAACTAATCATTTTCCAAGCTCCTTTGTTGAAGAAGTATCCAACTAAGCTCACTATCACTTTTTTTACGTGCCTTTTTGAATTGATCTAGTTGTTGTTTGTAGCAATATTTGTATAGAATGACTCTAATAATTGAAGAGTCCCCAATCAGGAGATATATGTGATAAACAACTTTGAGTTTTATTTTCTTTCCCTTTAACCTCAATATCTCACATATACATAGAACAAGAAGTTGATATTCTCTAGATGTTAAACTTTGATGTTTCATCTCTTATTTAGGGAATTATGCCTCTAAACATGGTACATTTACAAAAACGGTCTTGCATATGTTGCTATGTTTTAGTCCATGTAGACGATTTTAATTATTATTATAGCTTCATAATTATTAGAGATTAGTTATACTTTAAAGTATGTATGCATGTAAAAATTTCCAAAAAAGAAAAAGATATATCCATAAGCAAATCTTATAAGTTATAAACACATAAAATGCCACCAAATTTCGTTAAATGTTAGCCAAAAAAAAGGAAGTATTGGCTTGGCTTCTAAGGTTAGTGGGGGAACTTATCAATTTAGCATGCTTAGTTCATATTCTATTTTATTACCTTTATTTGAATATGTCATAAGATCATTGTTACAAATTTCACCATGTTTGGCTTATATTCTGTTCTTTAGGGTAAAAGCAAAAGAAAAAAGAGTAAAAGTCCAAAACCAAGAAGAGATGTTGAAAAACAACATTCCTGAAAGCTTAAAGTAGTGATGAAGAAAAAGGGACCTTCGGATCAGGGACCTTTGGATCAGATATAACATGACCAAATGACATAACCCTCCTTTTTTTACACAAAGATGATAGATTAGATTCAGAACTCTTTAAGGTAATGATAGGATATATGAAAATTTACTTCTAAATTTTTATAATTTGGATTTTATATTTTTTAAATTTATTTTAGATTGATCTTTTTTAATTAAAATAAGTCAAGTCATTAATAATTTTTGTTTAATTAATGTACAATTTCTAACAATTTTAATTCATTTTGATTAAAAAAGAATTGATATGTAATGAATTTAAAAGATATAAATTTTAAATAAAATTGTAAAAAGATTTATAACATAAATGCCAAAATTCATAAAAGTTTAAAATCAATTTTTTGTATATCTCAAACAATGGTTACTTATATATGACAAGTAATAGCACGATTCTTTATTCCAAATATTATTCCTAAAAGTAATTTTAATGTGATTTTGTCAAAGAAAACGATGACGTGTATTGATTTAACTACAATCTTGCCACCAATTGTTCAATTTTCGTCAACTACAATCTTGTCACTAATTAATCAGTGTCTATCAGTTACAATCTCACCACCATACTTAATCTTTATCAACTACAAACTCTTTACCAATTACTCAATCTCTGCCCCTTATACTCTCTCCATCAATTGTTCAATCTCCATCAATTATAATCTCTCCACCAATTGCTTAATCTTTATCACCTATAATCTCTCTATCGATTGCTCAATTTTTATCAACTACAATATCTCTATTGATTACTCATCAATCAAAATTAATTCTAAAGAGAAAAGATCATAATTGTGTCTCATATTAATGACGTAATTCTAACTTGCACTATAAAAAGACATCATACTGCATAATCAATGCATGGGCAAAGTATATACAAAATCCTATGACTAAAATATAAAATACTTATTAGCAATTGTCACTCAATTTCATCTTGTTTGTTTATTGTTTTAAATGGTATTAAAGTCATCTCTTACAAAAGTATAAATGTCAAACTAATTAGATTCACCCATAACACACAAAGTGAATAAATCATCATAATAGTTTCTTTCTCACACAAATAGGTTACCATGGCCTAGGCAATAAATTCCATAAAGTGGGTGACACTTCTCCCCTGCCAATTCAACCCCAAATTGTTCACCAGATATAGGTAACTACAAAAATCAAAAGATGGGAAGTGTTTGATGTCAACTATGTAATCGTTTTGGCCACCAAACCAATATGTGTCATGATCATGGACCTTTACCATAATCTTTAGGCTCAGTATCACTTCACATTATTGAAATTCCACCACTATCATTATTATATTTGAAACTTTGGTATCTAGATTCTGGTGTCATACACTACGTCACAAACAATCCATCTTAATTGTACTTTTTGCAGCCCGACATAGGTAACCAACATATTACTATAGGTAATAGGTCTAACCTCCTCATAATCTATACAAGTACTCTTATTTCCCAAAATTTTTGTCTCTCTAATGTCTTAGTTGTTATCTCGATAAAGAAAAATTTACTTTTAGTTAGTTAATTTTCACAGGAAAATAATTGTGATTTCATTTTCTCACCTAATTAATTTTTTTGTGAAATGCCATCATACGAGCAAAATTTTCTTCCAAGAAAATCTTAATCAAGGACTCTATCAATTATCGAATTAATCCGATTTTTCTCCTTCAACTTTTTACCTGTCTTAGTCCAACTCTCTTATTCGTTGGCACCATCATTTAGGTCATATTGCATATTCAACTATTTCTTACATATTTAATAAGTCATTAGGTATACAACTAACTTGCTTGGCATGTGCATCTAGCAAGAATCACCATTATTCCTATCTTCCTACTTTTTATAGGTCTACAGCTCCCTTAGAATTAAGTCATTTTAACATTTAGGGGTTGGCTCTAGTAACATTTCACTAAAATAATAAATATTATGTTTGTTTTATTGATAATTATTCCAAATTTTTCTGGCTTTATATGCTCAATTTTCATGATCAATTTTAATATATCTTTATGGTCTTTCTAAACTTCATTGAAAACCAACTTAATACTTAAGTCAAAGTTATTTAAAGTGATTGTGCCAAATAATTTCTTTCTATATCATTTAATAAATTGTCACAAAAGTGTGACATTTATAAACAAACATTTTGTCCTTGTATAACCTTTCAAAATGGTTTGACCGAACGTAAACATAGATATGTAGTTGAAATAGGTTTGACAATGATGCAACATGCATCTATTCCCTCACTATTGAAATTTTGTTTTTAAATGTGCAATTCATATTATCAACTAACTACTTGTTCTAGTTCTACAGTAATGCAACTCCTAGGAAGTACTCTTTTCTATTGTACCACCCATTAAGCATCTTTCAGTTTTTAGCTATGCTATATGCCTGAACCTATAACCTTATACCAAGCATAAACTAGAGCTCAGGTCACATTAGTGTATTTTCTTCAAATATCCCTCAAGTGTTAATGTCTATCGACGTTATTCCTTATAACAATGATAATTTTATATAGTTACAGATACAATCTTTAATAAGATTATTTTTCTATCTACTGCTTTTGTCACTAACGTGTCATTAAATGTGTTCCCACTAGCATCATTAAAGTTACCCCTTTATGCTTTTCTACCAATGCATTTGCAATATAATAATTCACATATGCAAAAGTCGAGGACTAATGTATACCATATATCGACACCTTTACAAAGTTATCCTACACTATGTCTCTTTAACTATAACCCATATTGCCCTTTTTTGCCACTAAAACTATCTCACAAACCACCATTCCATAGGTTATAGGCTTACCCCTATAATTGACACCACTAGCCCACTTCATAATGACCACACTTTGAGATGGCACAATTCCTCGCTGCCATGTACAAAAGGATCACACCTATGCACTTACCACTTTAATAGCAATCCCATCTATACCATCTTATTATAGTTAGATGATAAAAGACCCAAATTAGCAAGCAACTATAGTCGAAGAGTACATTGCACTTTTGAAAAATCAAACATGAGACATTGTACTATCTTTTCTAACTTGCAAGCCCATTGTTCATTTGGAAAATTATTATAATGAAATAATTAAATTACACTAAGAGATCGTATACTTAAGAGATTAATCAAACCACTTTGATAATCTTTAACACTTGCATAGTCATGACATATGGTTAGATGTTAATTTTAATTTATGAATGAGAATTAATTAATTGAAGAATTAATGATAAATGAAAAGAATTTAATTTATCTAATTTTTTGAAATTATAATTCATATTTATTACCAACATATTATGAAAATTGACTCTGATTCTTCAGTTCACACCATAGATTTGTCAATCTATGGTTCACACTGCCATCCAAAGACTTTTGTAGTGTGAACTTGATGTAACCACCGCAACCTACCGTTCACACAAGGAGGTGGTCGTCCAAAGACTTTGCAGGCCATTTGTCTCCTCCTCTTGTAGTATAAATACCTACAAGTTATGTAACAAAAAAAAAAGGAGGGTGGTGTAGTGTGATCCGGTGTAAGAAAATTTGTAGAGGTTAAAACTTCCTAATATAAATATCTATTCCTCCCGTGGATGTAGGCTAATTGCCGAACCACGTTAAATCTTTGTGTTCCCGTGTGTGTATTGTGTGTATGTTCAAAAGATCCTAACAAATTGGTATCAGAGCCAAGTTAGAAACATACGTACCAAATCCGTCCATTTCAGGGTTGTCGTGTGCTACTGTGCCAGCCCATTCCGTCTGACCATCGTGCACCATATCATTATCGATCAGCCACAAGTTCTCGCTGCTGCAAACCAGGCCACTGCCCCAAGCTCGCACGAAGCGGCTCAGACACCACCGGCCTTCCGCGCAGCAGCCTTGACTCGCCTGGACCTTCCCCACACCATCAGACTGTTGTACTCCCAGCAGTTATTGCAGCCGTCAGACTCCATACACCGTTGTTGAGGTTTTCAGCCGTTCCGGACACAACTGTGCTATCTGTTTCTGCAAATTCTGTTCCGAAAATATTTATTTATTTTCGTGGAGCTCTGAAGCACAATGGCTGATCCAAAAGGAGCTGACATGCAACCTTCGACGTCTACCATCAGTTCGTGGCAAAGAAGCTCAATGTCAAATGCAAAATTTGATATTGAGAAATTTGACAGTACAAATAACTTCGGCATGTGGCAATGCGAAGTCCTGGATCTATTGTTCCGCAAAGGATCAGATATTGCACTGGGGCCCAAACCGGTGAATATTTCTGATGAAGATTGGAGCTATATGAACCGTCAAGCCTGTGGCACTATCCGGTTGTGTCTTGCCAAAGATCAGAAGTATTTTGTCATGAAAGAAACGATGACCTCAAGCTTCTGAAAGAAGTTGAAAGATAAATACATGACGAAGAGTGTAGAGAATCGGCTCTACTTGAAAAAAAAAACTCTTTCAATTCCAGTATAAGAGAGGTATGCCTATAATTGAGCATCTCAATAATTTCAACAAAATTTTGGCTGATCTGCAAAATTTAGATGTTGATATTATTGATAAGGATAAGGCATTGTTATTATTAAATTCTCTTCCTGAAAGTTATGATCATTTAACCACTACCCTGTTGTATGGAAAGGATGAGGTTAAATTCATAGATGTTTCTAATGCTTTGGTGAATAATGAGTACCGGAAGAAGGATCGGAAGGACTTCAGAGAGTTGACACCAGAAGCATTGACTATAACCCGAGGAAGAGAAGACAAAAGGAGATATGGCAGATCTAGTGGGCGAAATAAATCTTGCTCAAAATCCATAGGAGAATCAAGAAGAAGCCTGACAAAAGATGAATGTGCCTACTGTCACTAGAAAGGGCACTGGAAGAAAGACTGTCCAAATAGGGATAAATTTGCTGCAAATGTTGCAAAGGAAGCTGACGATAAAAAAGATTTAGCTTTCTCAGTTTCGCCAACAAATATCCAGGTAGACAAATGGATTCTTGATTCTAGTTGTTCTTATCATATGTGTCCAAATAGGAACTGGTTCACAAGCTTTCAAGAGCTTGATGGAGGAGTCGTGATGATGGGTAACAACAACACATGTCAGACAAAAGGAGTAGGCACTATCCGCCTAAAGATGCATAACGGTACAACCAGACGACTGACAGATGTCAGATATGTTCCAGATTTGAAGAAGAACCTCATTTCACTGGGGGTCTTAAACAACAACGGATACAAGGTGACCATAGAAGGTGGAGCCTTAAAAGTTGTACAAGGTGCATTCTTGGCAATGAAAGGTACTCGACAGGGAAACCTATATTTCCTAGATGGACATACAGTTACAGGAAGAGCAGCTGTTGCCAAAGCTTCTGACAACGAAGCACCTGATTCTTCCCAACTCTGGCACATGCGCTTGGGACATATCGGAGAGAAGGCCTTGCAGAATTTGGTGAAACAAGGCCTACTGAAGGGAGCCAAAAGTGGAAAACTTGATTTCTGTGAGACTGTGTCTTGGGAAAACAGACACGAGTCAAGTTCGGCACCGCCATTCATTCTACTAAAGGAATATTGGATTATGTTCACACTGATGTATGGAGACCGTCAAAGAATTCATCTTTGGGAGGTAAAAATTATTTTATTACCTTTATTGATGATTTCTCACGTTATGTTTGGGTGTATATGATGAAACACAAGGATGGAGTTCTAGACATATTTCTTCGGTGGAAGAAGATGATTGAAACCCAGACTGGTAGGAAGATCAAGAGACTTCGCTCAGATAATGGTGGAGAGTACAAATCAGATCCCTTCAAGCAAATCTGTCATGAAGAAGGGATAATCAGACATTTTACAGTTCCTGGAACCCCACAACAAAACGGTGTAGCAGAAAGGATGAACCGTACTCTGGTGGAGAAAGTGCGATGTAGGCTTTCTCAATCTGGCCTAAACAAGGCATTCTGGGCAGAGGCTTTGATGTATGCCTCTCATATTGTCAACCGATTACCTACTTCTGCACTTGATGGGAAATGTCCCAAAGAGGTATGGTCTAGACAACCTGTTTCAGATTATGATCGGATACATATATTTGGATGTCCTGCGTATTTCCATGTTACAGAATCCAAACTGGATCCTAGAGCCAAGAAAGCTATCTTCTTAGGTTTTAGTGAAGGAGTTAAGGGATTCAGACTTTGGAATCCTGAGTCAAAGAAGATCGTCCTAAGTTGAGACGTAACTTTTGATGAATCGGCAATGCTGCAAAGGACTACCACAAAAATGGAGAAAGAGAATCAAAACTCTTTCCAACAGGTGGAGTTTGAGACTCCAAAGGAGCCAGAGGAGTATCTTGATGACCAGGAGGATACCTCAGTTGAGGTGGAGGTTCCATCACCAGCACCAGACCAACAATTAGAGTCCATTGCCACTCACAGACAAAGGAGGGAGATATGGAAATCTGCTAGATATACTGACATGGTGGCATATGCGCTGCCAGTGACAGAGGATGATATTCCCAACACCTTTAAAGAAGCTGTTCAGAGTATGAAGAGTGATAAATGGAAGCTGGCTATGGATGATGAGATGCAGTCACTTCACTAGAATCAGACGTGGAAATTAGTACCACTTCCACATGGAAAGAAAACTATTGGATGCAAATGGGTCTATGCTAAAAAGGAGTGTGCCTCTGAAAAAGGAAGCACCAGATATAAAGTCAGACTAGTAGCAAAAGGCTATGCTCAAAAGGAAGGAATAGACTATAATGAAGTGTTCTCACCAGTGGTCAAACATTCGTCTATTCGGATCCTGTTGGCTCTAGTAGCTCAATTTGACTTGGAGTTAGCTCAACTTGATGTGAAGACAACATTCTTGCATGACAACTTAGAAGAAGAAATCTATATGTCCCAGCCTGAAGGTTTCAAAGTCACCAGGAAGGAGAATTGGGCTTGCAAGCTAAGCAAGTCACTGTATGGCTTGAAGCAGTCACCTAGGCAGTGGTACAAACGGTTTGATAGCTTTATCCAGAAGCAAAAGTACACACGCAATCAGTTTCATCATTGTGTTTATTTGAAGAAACTCCAAGATGGTACGTTTGTATATTTGCTCTTATATGTTGATGATATATTAATTGCATCTAGGAGCAAGGTGGAGATCGACAGGCTGAAGGCTCAATTGAGCTCAGAGTTTAAGATGAAGGATCTTGGAGAAGCCAAGAAGATTCTTGGTATGGAGATCAAGCGTGATAGAGAAAGGGGCACAGTCTGGTTAACTCAGACTCAGTATCTGAAGAAAGTACTCTAGCGGTTTGGCATAGATGGCAAGACTAAACCCATTAGTACTCCATTGGCCTCACATTTCAAACTAAGTGCATTAATATCTCCAAATACAGATGATGATCGAAGACAGATGGATAATATTCCATATACTAATGCTGTTGGAGCCCTGATGTATGCAATGGTGTGTACACGACCCGATATTTCATAAGCTGTCAGCATGGTAAGTCGGTATATGCACAATCCCGGTAAAGGACACTGGCAAGCAGTTAAGTGGATTCTACGGTATATTCAAGGTACTGTAGATATTGGCCTGAAGTTCCAGAAATATAAGACGATGATCAATCGTCTAGTTGGGTACGTCGATTCTGATTATGCCGATAATCTCGACAAGCATCAATCAACTACAGGTTATATGTTTACTATGTCAGGAGGACCAGTAAGCTGGAGATCAACGCTTCAGTCAACTGTTGCTTTGTCTACTACAGAGGCAGAGTATATGGCGATCACAGAGGCTTTCAAAGAAGCAATTTGGCTTCATGGGTTGATTGAAGACTTGGGACTTATTCAGGAGCACGTTGAAGTCCACTATGAGAGTCAGAGTGCCATTTGCTTAGCAAAGAACCAAGTTCATCACTCCCGCACAAAGCATATCGATGTCCAGTTTCATTTTATTCGAGAAATTATAAATGAAGGAGATATTCTGCTACAGAAGATTGGTACAGAAGATAATCCTGCAGATATGCTCACAAAGATTGTTTCAAGAATCAAGTTCCAACACTGCTTGGACTTGGTCAACATTTCTCGGAATTGTGCACCTTCGGGTGCTTGACGCCTTCGAGCGTATTGGAGGAACGGTGATCATGTTTGGATGAAGAATCATCGTCAAGGTGGAGATTTGTAAAAATTGACTCCGATTCTTCAGTTCACACCATAGATTCGTCAATATATGGTTCACACTGCCATCCAAAGACTTTTACAGTGTGAACTTGATGTAGCCGCCGCAACTTACCGTTCACACAAGGAGGTGGTCGTCCAAAGACTTTGTAGGTCATTTGTCTCCTCCTCTTGTAGTATAAATACTTGCAAGTTATGTAACAATAAAAAAAAGAGGGTGGTATAGTGTGATCCGGTGTAAGAAAACTTATAGAGGTTAAAACCTCCGAATATAAAGATCCGTTCCTCTCGTGGATGTAGGCTAATTGTCGAACCACGTTAAATCTTTGTGTTCCCGTGTGTGTATTGTGTGTATGTTCAAAAGATCCTAACACATATTAGTATCCTAATAGGTTATACATATAAAGATAATTGAGAAAATATAAAATGAAAATTAAATTAGACTTGATTGAAAAGCTTACAAAACTTATAAGGTCAAATATATAATATTCAAAAAATATAAAGATTAAAGTATAATTTATTAAAAATTAACATAAGTCTCAAGAATAAAGTTATAGACTCATAACCCTTATAAATACCCCACTACATAGTCAGTTATTTTATATCTAACACATTAGAATTATTGGCCTTATCTCTCTTTTTCTCTCTAAAAAGGATTTAGATTATGAGAGTTGTTTCCTTCTTATTGAATGATGGAAGTTTATAATAACTCATTAATAAGACTAAAAAAGAAGAAGAATTAAAGATTACTTTAATAATAATTTTATCTTTTAAGTTAAAAGATCATTATATTTAACAAATAATCAATTTATTTTTAAAAATTGAAATTTTAAATATCCATTTTCACTTCATATTTATTTGATAAATATCTCTATAATTTTTAATAATAGTATTAGAATTTAGGTTCCCTTGTTACATATAATTCAATTACATGGTTGCACTTAGGTATATTTATACCCAAATGACAACAGTTCCATTAAAAGTCAAGTTGGCCTTGTTGCTAGGTGTCAGGCAATAACTCTTATGGCCAAAAAATGTTGGTTATGCAAGTTGGTAGCTATGCAATAGATGCCTACTCACGTGTTTGAACATCTTGTTGGACGATCACATAGCTAATGGACACACATATTGTGAACATACACTTATGATGCCAAAAAGCATTCTCATGTGCTAGCTTGATGCCGAATAAACCCTAATATTAGTCTAATTTGATTAAAATACTAGTTTTCTAAATTTAGTTAGAAATTAAACACCTAATTAGATTAAATTATTGAATTAAAAAATTAATTCAATTGTGAATTAGAAATTCTTTTTTAAATTATAATTAATGGTTGACTAAGATTAAAACATTCTAATTTGATTTATTATTTGATTAGAAAATTATTTTATAATACAATTAGGTCTTCTATTTTAAATAATAAGTCTAATTAAACAATGAAATCTTATTAGGTTAAAAAGGCTATTTGCAATAAAAATTTTAATCTCATACTAAGTTTTAATTAAATTAAAATATCTAATTGTAATAGTAATATCAGTTAAAAAATTAAATTTTAATTTAATTAAATAAATATGAGTAAAAATTAATTATATAGTAATTAATTTTGATTGATAGTAATTTTTAAATTATAAAGAGTTACATGTCATTATTTTTGCTTTTTAATTTAAAAAAAAATTTAAAAAAGTCATTTTTGTGAAAAATTAATGTATGGGAACGCTATTGTGAACTTCACATTAGCTAAAAGGAGAGAATCTTAAAAGGAGGTCGTGAGTGGTGGACAAAACCACGTTCATGGTAGGGCTAAATGCCCTTCCAGTGTTCAACAATAATTGAACTATGTTCTTCCCCAAAGGTCCTTGAATAGCATGTTTGCGTCTAAAAACCGTAGCAGTAGACAAACGGAGAAGAAACTGTGTGGATGGGTCATGGACACGCATCCCATCTCAATAGAAAATTGCCGAATGTCCGAAAAAGCTGCTTAGGGTCCACAGACACGAGCTTGGAAAAGTTGGTCTGGTTTGGGTTAAAGGTTTATTAATTGTAATCGATGTGGCCCCCGTTTCCCACTGCTGACACGTACCTTACTTTAAACCAATTGGGGCAGCAGTCTGGTGCCAGTCATCAATGTTATGTGCTTGCCGGTGATTCTGAAAGGACTCGATGGATCATCCTGTGGCAGTGTCACTGTCAAGGAGTACTTTTGGTGGTTTAATAATTAAAATCCGTGCAACCAGTTGGAACAAAAGTAATGGAAACATCTATTCAAGCAACAAAGATCTTCAAAAATCTACTAACAACCGTTTTCTTTCGAGAATTAATCGGTTTATCAACCTATTTATATACACAAAGATAATCAAATGAGAGTTTGCAGTTAAGGTATTTTGAAAATGCGTATTTGAGCTCTAAACTATACTCAATTCAAATTTATTCAATCCTAGTTTAACCCATTCAATAAAGGGGCCTTTCCCTTTTCCTGGACCTCATAAAATTAACTTTAAATTGAACCCAAAATCAAAATAACTGTCACAAAAATATTTTGCTCAATAATCAAAGAGAATCAATTAAATTTGCTTATAAATTGTATAGAAGATATGAATGCCACAAACATCATATTATTTAGCTTAAAAAACATAGCTAATAATAATTAAATTGTTTTATCGGTTATTCAGAACCAAAAAAGAAAAAAAAAAAAACACACGACAAACCCTTTATACACCAGGAAAAGATGCAACTGACTGCCCATCAAATCTAGTTAGTTAGGTGAAACGTATGCTTGAATAGACTCGCTTGTGAAAGGGCTTTGCTACCATAAACAGTAATGGTAAAAGTCGCAAGCTTGCATGTGGGGACATTGGACAAATTGTGGGAAACATGTACTGCATACAACAAGGCTCCTTGAAAATTTTGTTTGTAAAAGCAATATATCGAGCAGTTCTTGTTTTCAGATAGGTTGGCTTATAATCGAAGATGGAATTATCTTAGACATTGCACCATGGATACAAGGTGCTGGCACTCATACTGTCCCTTCCTTTGCAAGATTTCGACGTCTTCGTCATTATTTAATCGTAAAATCAAATTTGTATAAAACCCACGTACAGGTTGGCTTAGCGAAAAGGCGCAAGTGTGTGCAGAATGTGTCAAAATGCCCAGTCTAGCATCCAATCTTAGCATCTTCGGGTGCTAACCATTTGTGTTAGGGCTTGGAGTTTGACTGAACTCAACATCAAATTTTGACAATTATATGAACCAATTTTCTTCCGTCATGCACGTTAAATGTTCACATCCCAAAAACAAAAGGTAAAAAGGCAATTTCAAGTCAATCCTTTAAGTTGCATTTTATACGCAGACTAGATAATATAAAACAGATAATATTAAGTAAAATAACTAATCAGTCCATCTTATACTTAAAATTACTTAAATAATATAATTTAAATATATTAAATATTAATAATAGTATTATAATTATTAAAAAAATTCTTTTACTAAAAAAATTATTTAACAAAATTTTTAATTTTTGTTTTCGTTATTTGTAAAAATTATCTTCTTCTCACTCTCTCTTTACTTTTTCTTTTATTTATTTATTTATCTTTTCTCTTTTTTATATTTTTTCTCTTCTATTTTCTTACCTCTCTCTCTATTTCTTTTTCCTCATTCCTCTATTTTTTATCTCTATCTCTTATTTTTCTTTCAATTACTTTTAAAATTTTATCTCTATTTTTTTTCTTTTTACCTCTTTATTTCTCACTCTCTTGTTTATTTGCCTCTTCTTATTTTTCACCTTTAACACTTCCAATTTTTTTCTTTTTCATATTTTTCCTCTAACTTTCTTTTTTTATTCTATTTATATCTCTCCATTTCATCTATTCATTTCTCTTATCTCTCCTTTTTCTCAATTTTATATTTTTCTTTTATTTTTCTCTCCTTTTCTTCTCTTTTTCTTTTTTCCATTGCTTTTTCCTTTCTCTCTCTTTCATCTCTCTCCCTCACTCCATTTCATTTTTATCTCTATATTGAATTTTTTCTCTCTATTTCCCTTTTTAGTTCCTCTCTCTTCTTCTCTAAAAGACAACAAAAAAATTAAAATTGAAGAAAGAAAAGGAGGAAGATATGATAAAGAGAGACGCAAATGAGAAAAAAAAATAAAAGTTAGGTAAGAGAGATAAAAGACGAAGAGAGTGAAAAAAAAAACTCAAAAGAGAGAGAAAGAAATAAAAAAATAAATGAAAGACAGACATATAATAAAGAAAAATAAAGATAAAGAGAGATAAAAGATGGAGAGAAAGAGTGAGTGAGAGAAAGATTCAAAAGAGAATTAAAAAAAAAAGATTTGAAAGATGAAAAAGAGAAAGAGAGTGAGGGAAATTAATAAGAGAAAGAAAAATAAAGAGAGATAAGTCTTGGCATTAGTAACAGTGATGGTTACGGCGGTGGTAATAATAGCTAGTAATGATGACAATAGGATAATAATAATAGTGAAGATAAATTAATATTAAATTAATATTATATAAGTAATAATTATTAATTACTGTATAAAAAATTATTAATGTAATAAATGACAAATTTTAATGTAATAAATGACAAATTTTAATGTTATAAGTGACAAATTTTGTAACTACTATATAAAAGTTATACTTATATTTATATTTATATGCAACATTTTTATATCAGACATATAGGTGACAATTATTGCTATATGTAAAATGCAACATAAAAATACTTACTACAATGTTGTATACAAATTATTTGAAGTAATAATTTAAACTATTGTATTAAATTTTTAAGGTAACAATTTAAAATTATTGTTAAAAAATTGTTAACATAGCTCCATTTTAGCGTAGTGACAACAAATAATAAAGTATTATGTAAATCATATGCACAAATGACCATAATGAATCCTAAACATGAATATTGTCATCTTTTCACTTATTGTTCAATTTTAATCCCTTAAATCTCATAATTACATTGATGTCTTTAGATTTCTTTTGACTTTTTATATGATTAGATGTAATGAAAGAATAGTCATTGTAGGTTTTAAAATATAGGTAAGTATGAATCTTCTTTGAATTTTTTTTCATGCTAAAAGAACTCATAATCATAGAAAATTTATGTAAGGGGTAGATTTAAGTGTAGTGAACAATTTCTTTCAAAACTCATACGTGGTTGTTTGTGTAGTGTAACTACTAAAAAAAAAAAAATACAATGTTATTGAAAAATTTTAACAATAAATTACTAGTATTAATATAATTTAGAGGTCATTATTAAGATTTTTTTTTTTTGCTATTTTGGATTTAGTAAGCAATTCATGAATTTATTATAAAGAAAGTAAATAATTATAGAAATCAAGAAATTATGAAAGAAATGTACATAAAGGTCAAGTGATATGGTAAAGAACAAAATTTTTTAGCAGTCAAGAGATGCAATCAAGAAGGAGAAATTTAATAGCTACGAGGACACTAAAGGAAGCACCTACCTCAAAAAACTAAAAAAGAAAAGGAAAAAGCAAAAAATTTAAGGTAAAATAACTATAAAAAAATTGATCTTATGATAGTAGCATAGGTATATTAAAAAGGTTAATCATGAAAAAGTATAATAATAAACTTTCTTTAGAAAGAAAATTATTTATTAATCATAATTTAATCCAAAATTAAAAATTTAATCAATAATATTATTATAATCAATTATTAACATTAAATTTGAAAAAGAATTACTTGAGTGAAAAAAATTAATATTTGAAATTGAAAAATATAATTGCAAAAAAAAAAAAGAATAATGATATAAGTTAAATATATTTGATTTTATAATATGAACAAAGAATTGGATGAATATTAAAATTTGATTCTATTTTAATATTAAGAAAGATTACAAATCAATTATTAAGTTAATATTGAATGGTCAAAATTATAAGAGTATACTAAAAAATTATAAAATTAATCAAAAGTGGTTACATAAGTAAAATTTATGACATGATAAAAGCAAAACAGCTAAATTGAAATTGAAATTAAAATTGATTTGGCTATTTACCCTAATTAATATTCTAGTTAATTTAAGAATTTTTAAGTTTATACTAGTGTTGGAGAGATAAAATGAAATTAAAATTGAGTAACTGATTAAAAGGTGAAATAAACTTCATTGTTACATGTCAATTATAACTAAATTCATAATCAAAACTTTAATTAATAATATTATTATAATCATCTATATATATCAACTTTAAAGGAAAATTGCTTTAGTAAAAAAAAATGATATTTAAAATTGAGTAATTAGGTTGAGAGAAAGTAAAGAAATAATAATGTAAACCAAATATTTTTGATTTTATAGTGTAAAAAAGATGATTTGGTGTACATTGAAATTTTAATTTTACTAAAATACTAAAAAATACTACAAATTAATAATAAGTTAATATCAAATATTATAAATCATGAAAGTGTACTAAGAAAATCTTAAAATTAAGCAAATGTCACCATGTAGGTTATTTTTTCTTAAAGAGTTGTTGAGAATCACTAGCTTTTCTCAATTTTATCAATATTAATATACACTAATATTAAACACGTGCAATGTATGAGTTTATTATATTTGTTAAAATGTGCATATTTATTTGTATTTTATTTGAAAGTGAAAAATAAAAGCATACTTAAATTTTGAACATTATTTTTCTTTTTAAGAAAAAAAAAAGACAATTTTGAAAATATATTTTTCTTTCATTTATTCCTTTTTATGAAGAATTTAAGAGTATTTTTTATGGATTTCTTTTAAAAAATTATTTCTCTTTTTTCTTTTATTTTCATTAATTATGAGTATTTGTGTTACGTAAATTTTAAATCTATGTGAAAATTTGTTAATATAAATGGGATAACTTATAATACATGTTAAATCACAATAAAGTAAATGAAGCAAATTAAATATATGTTGACATTTTAATTCTATTACTATACTAATAAAGATTACTTAAATTATTCTTGAAACTAAGTAAACATAATTATGTAAGTATTTTATCAAATATCTCTAAATTGGTAATATATATTTCCTTGAACCCCTTAATCTTTAATCTTTACACTAAACAAAATTATATTTTAAGTGGAATTATATATGGGGTTAAATGATTACACCCCTTTAGCACCTAAATTGTACACAACTAATTGATTGCATGTGTCAAAGTAAAAGCATCAACATGTCACCACTTGACCTATGAAATTGGCCAAGGCACAAGAAGGGGTGAAAGGTTGTTCATAAGGAATCAATTTAAGGGTAAACTAGTTATTTGTACAAGTCATTAATTGATTTTAAATCAGTATTAATGCTAGTGAAAGTTAGTTTAGTGACTATGCATGGAAACTTGTTACATAAGATGCTTCAATTGAGGTAATTATGATTAAAAGAGCCATTGTCCAAAATCAAGAAAAGGCACTATGTGTCCCAATTTATGGAAGAAAGAAAAAAAAATCCAAAAAATTTTAGAGTATAAATATTTGATAGACCACATTAAAGAAGATGGCCTACTCTAACATGCCTTTATGGCTAATTAAACAAAATTCTTTTTTTTCCCTTCACATTTCCTTTAATTTAGATTTAGTTTTAACTTTATTTGTGGTTAATTGTTTTAAATGCTTGACAACTTAGTTTGTAGGTCTCCCTAGTAAGTCAATTCCTTTCATTGTTGATGTTATACTCTTGTGAGTCTTAAATCTTCCTGCATGGGTGCTTTTCCACTTTATCCTTCTATTAGTATATGCTCTAATAGACAATGAGTATATTATTGACTTATATATATAAATTTGATATTCATGTATGTAATTAATTAGTAAAAGACATTTTTAATCTTTGGTATAGTTTATACACATGATATAATTATCAATAAATTTCGAATAAAATTTCATTGAATAAATATATTTTATAAAGATAATTATGATGAGATCATAATTATGAAATATATATTACATTAAGATATTATTTTTAAATATTTCTAATTAATATGTTATAAAGATAGGACATTGAATAAGTCGTGATATTGATAATATTAAGTTTGTATGAAAAAAAGAAGTTTGTCTTATAAATTGAAGTATGATGGTACTTAAACAAATATATGAAGCTTGTTAGTTTAGCAAATTCATTGAATTAACCTGTAATGAGAATTTTTAAATAGATTATTACTTATTTATCTAAATAATATCTCATATAATAGTTGTGTAAATGGTCTTTAGATTTGAGAATACCTAAGTATCTCATATAAATATTGATGTATTTTGATCTCATTTATAAGTTTTTCTAAACAAGGATCACTTATAAGCATGCATTGGGTATTTATGAACTATATGAAGGTAATTTAGTAATGAACAAAAGATTTATTATTTTGAAGTAATCATGAAAGAATGTGTTATTATTTTCAATAAGCATTAATCAAGAAATCTTAAGCCAAGTTAAATGAGAATTCATAAGGGTTATGATCTCATTGATTTCATTAATAATCATATGATTATTTGAGAACAAACATAATTAGATAATATAAAGTATAAACTAATTTCATATTTTATATCTAATTAGAGTACTAGTATGATAAAAGATTGAATTACACTCATAAATTGTGTACTAAAAGGATATGACAAATCATTTTGACAAACTTGACATTTAGATGGTCATAATGTGTTATTAAGCATTAATCTTAATTTATGAATATGAAGTGGTTAATTAGAAAATTAATGATAAATTAAATAATTTACTCTATCTGATTATTCAAGATTATAATTTATATTTATTGTCATTATGTTAAGACCCTAATAAGTTACATATATAAGAAAAATTAGTTAAAAATATAAAAAAAGATCAAGTTAGACTTGATTGAGAAGTTTAATATAGTTTTTAGAGTTAAATATGTGATATTTGAAATTCTATGGATTAAAGTGCAATTTATAGGAAATTTTTATTAGGGCTAATCCAGAGTTAGAGTTCTTTATAAAGAGAACCTTATGTGGCCAGCTATCATTCATATGAGCTAGCACTTTTTTTTTTTTGGCTTGCTCTTTTATCTTTCCCTCCTAAAAAAGTTTAGAATTTCAAAAAGTTCCCTCTCTCTCTTTATCTTTCTTTATATTTATATCACTAAAGGCTAGACTTTTAAATAGTGATGAATTGCAACAACCTGCTGATAAGACCTAAAAGGAAGAAAAGAATTTATTTGTTGAGAAGTATCTTGTCTTCTATGCTAAGTCGTGTTATATTTAATAAGTTACTAAATTTATTATTAGAAATCAAAATTTTAAAAGTCTATTATGTTATGTATTTATTTGATAAACATCTAATTAATTCCTAATACCTCTTAAACTCTTAGTCCCTAAAGAAACCTTTTTACGAAAGCTCTAATGTAAGCTTTTAAGTGTTGGTGATTTGACTACATTATCCTAATGTGTTTAAATGTCTTAGGTGTTATATTGATAACATGAGATCTTGTTTTAGAACTTCAACTTGATTACTTGTTCTTTCCTTAATTTTTAAGTCAAACATTTTGTTCTCTTACCCAACGAGTTGATGTATCGAAGGCCTTGTGGCTTATGGCTTTGTGCTTATGCTGTGCTTTTTCCATCGGATGATATATGAGACTATAGGTCAAGCCAGTTTTCCCATAAATAGACCCCTCTTATTGTATATAAAAGTTGATTTATGTAGTCTGTTCCAAGATTGAGGATTGACACAAGTTTTATTGCTTTCCTTTTTAGCAGTTGAGCACCTTTTTAAATCTCGAATAATACTGTGGTCTTCCTCCTTTGAGTGCATAGGGATTACCCTTAGGTTGGTATATCTTACTCTAATCAATCAATCGGTTAGCCCTTTCCTTTAATGCATTCCTCTTTGATTTGTAGTTATGACCCCTGTTAGCCTTGGTTTAGGGCTTTTGGTCTTGCAATAAGGATGATAATGGTCCCTACCTTTATAGGAACTTGTCTAGCCAGAACTTGATAGACAATGATGTGAACTCCAAAGAGCACAATAAAACCCACAAACAAAATAAGGAATTCAAAACTCCAAGAAAGTTAAATCAAGTTTAACAAAAGTAAAACCTTAACCCAATATTCAAAGAAATACGAATATAAAATATAAACTTATACCCAATGTTCAAAGGAACATGAAACAAAGGTATAAAAAGGGATATGAACAATAGACTCTAGAAAAAGAGGGATTTGAGAATGATAAGTTATGCTGGAACACCATAAGACAACAATTTTAATGAGTTTGCAAAGTTTAATGAAGAATTAAAAAAGAAAATTCTCACCTTTTTTTTTTCACCAATGATCTACATCTTTAACAATAAAATCAAACCTATTTATAGGATGAAGTAACAAACTTAACCTTAAAAATAAGAAAAACTTCCTAAATAAGCTGACAGCAAGTGAATCAAAGTCAATTTGATTAGATTCACAAAACCACACGTCCAACATTAAACTGATTCACCAATCGACTTATGACCATGCTAGTCTAACCTTCTAATAGCAAATTGGTCTTGTAACTAGTTTTACAACCGGTCCACTCCTTGTCCTTCTTTTTTGAACTTCGCAATAGGCCTAACTCATTAATTCTATTACTTTATTACTTCAACTCTCCATAATCACTTAACTTATGTCAATTTAGCATACTTATACAATTAATAAAGCCTTGGCGCACATTAAGATATATTTTGTTGCCCTTTAAGTTTGAATTTCCTTCCTTTACCTAAATGTCTTTAATTAACCCATTAAGTGTTTTTTTCAACCTTTTAGCTTTGGAATGTGTCATTGGCTCTTCTTCAATACTCAATGGATTCTTAAAATCCCTCTATGTATTGGTACCTTCATGAATTTCATCAAGTAAGGTCAAAGAAAAATAAATAGAGATTGGGGCGAGGATCCCTAATTTGTAAATTTTTGAATAGGTATAAGGACTAAATGGTATTTAATGTTCCTTTCCTGATCCATCCTTAAACTTAGCTTTCATTCTACCATGATTAATAATTCACCATTTTCTTAATTATATAATTTTTAAAAACTATTATAATAATTTGTGCACAAGATAAAATCCAAATGTCTATTAGTTAAATATCTCAAATCTTTTAGAATTAATAATAAGAAAAGGAGAAAAAAATGTTAATTAATATTAAGTTACAATGAGAAGTAATGATGAAGATAAATCATATGGCTTCCTTTTTTATAATAATTATTTCCTTGAAGTTCCAATTCAAGTTAAATGATATCTCCCAATTTGTCCATAATCATAAAATTGATCCCTTTTAAGCTTTCCTATTTACATAGATGCTAAAAGTACATATTAATGGCACCTACCAAAACAGTTGGCCTTGTAATTAAGTACATCTATACCTAACCAGTAAAAACAAAGAACTCCTATTTCAAAATGGGGTGGATTCATGAATTCTTAATCCCTAATAAGGATGAGGATGGTTTTCTAAAGTTGATCCTAATTGGTAAAGGTGCATATGGATTAGTTTGGGTCAATTTGACATATATATTCAAACCAAATTGTAAGTAACGGTTGGAAAATTTTTAAAACTACAACCATAATAATAAAAAAGTGAAACCAATCAAACTATCATTAGTAGTTATAGGTTGGTTTAGTCAATTTGGCAATTTGAACTATGTTTATGGGAAAAAATAAGTTTTGAAAGATTTATATAACAAAAACAAAAAATTATATAAATAACATAGATAAGATTATGTTCTAAGTAAGCCATTAGTTTAAACCTAGTACATTTAAATGCAAATGTAAATCAATTAAAGTTCTAGATTTAATAGAGATGATTGGGTTTTAGTATTATTAGGTAGTCAATATGGTTTAGGTGGTTTTTGAATTTCTAAACCCATAACCAAACTATTAAATGCAATTTGCTTAAATGACAAACCATAACCAATCTATTTTTTATGGTTTTAACTTAGTTTTGGTTAGGTTGAGTGGTTTTGTGTGCACTTTTTACTTGTCGAGGATCTGACACAAAGACAATGATTGGTTTTAATTTAAGGAAAAGATGCCTTTCTCACCTTATGAGCATAGGTGTATATCCTAATCCTTGCAAATGCAAATTTCTTATTGCTTATGTCACTCTTTTTGGGAACAAACTTAAAGCAATCAAAATTAACATTTATGAATATAAATATAAACTTTTAACTTCAAAATAAAAAAAGGTTAACGGTTGCCTCTATAACTATTAGTAATCCCTAATATCCTTAAAACATACATGACCAATGAATTATTTACTTGATTCATTTCTAGAAATTTTAGTAATCTAGTTCAAATGTTATTTTTTGATCCTTTTAATTAGATTTCCCCCTTTTAAGATGAATCATTCTTTAATGTATTGGGATTGTCCAAGTGCCTAGTCAAATATTCCTTTTAAAGGTTAATGATGTTCTCAATCCATTATTAAATGTTAACTTTACTCAAAGGTCAATTAAATTCAATGTGTCCTTAGCTACTAACAATTGCTTGTCTTTAACAATTAATCAACTTCTTCAATCTTGATCTTCTAAGCTCTTAGCTAACTAGTCTTATTTGATAACCCTTGTTATGCCTTTATGTTCATGACCAACTAATGTTGCCAATTTGAGTAGTGTTATCTTATAAAAGATAATTTTGTTTTATTTAAACTTCAGATATAAATTGAAATAAGATTGACCAATCTCGTCCCCTGTTACAACCCTTTAATGTTTGATACAAGTTAGAACTTGCCTAAGTTCAAGTTGAGTTTTATTATCTAACTAACCTTACTTTATCATGCTAGTAAGTTAGCATTTAAGATGGGCGATTGCCTCATAACAACCATACTTTGTTTGCCTTTTAAGGGGGCATCTAAAAAGCATGAACATGGATACAATGACACGAGCATGGTTGACATAGATACCGCGACACATTAATCTTAAAAAAATTAAGACACGGACATGGTGCAAACATGACTACAAAATATATATTAGATATATTATATATGTGTGTAATCTGAATATTTTTAATAATATTAATGTTTTTTAAACTTATAATGTAAAATAATTATTATGTTATTTTACGTTATAATTAATATTTTGTTAAGAATTTTAAACATTATATTTTTTGGTTAATAAATAATATATTTTAAATAATATATATTACATATACATTTAATATAATATTTAAGAAATTATAACTTAAAATATTCAATATGATTAATAGAATAAAAGATATTCATCTTTATCATCACACTATTTATTATATTTATAAAAAAATATTATATGCATTACCTTTAAGAATTTTGAAACTAATTTTATATGTCTAATATTTATCCGACTTATTAATAACCAACACATGTATTAAAAGTATTTAACACATCTATTAAAAGTATTTGACATGTAAATTAAAAGTGTCTAACATGTGTCAAAAGAATGTTGGATAAGTATCGTGTTCGATATGGACATATATCATTTTAAAAGTGTCCATGTAAGAATATATGCTAGAACTAGAGACCATTATAGTTAATGTATAAAGGATTGTAAAATTAGTATTAGTGGGGAAGATTCTCTTAGATAAACCGTTTAGCCCCAAAGTAGTTAGAACTATCTTGAAGATGGTCTAAAACTTGTCTAGGGATTTTAAGGCCTAACTTTTGAAAGTGAACATCTTTTTTTTTTTGCTTTCAATAGAAAAATAGAGAGGAGTCACATTTTGAATGACATCCCATGTAGCATTTCAAACTGACTCTTATTATTAAAATTGGCCCTTAAATCTCACCCTTGAGGATCTAAACTTTAAAACAAATGACCTAAGAAAATGCTATAAAAATCAGGGGAATGTTTGGTGGTTTGTTGGAAGTCAATTACACATTATTAGATAATGTCTTAGGATGACATAGTTACATGAGACTTTTAGTAAGAGCCAAGATAGATGAGCCTTTATAGACAAGGTTTCAAATTAAGAAGGCAAATGGTAGTAAGGGCTAAGTCCATTTTTAGTTTGAGAAATTTTAAGAATTTTGCTTCTTGTGTGGTAAATTAGGGGGTATGAACATGTAATACATGTATCAAACCTTAAAAGATGAAAAAGCAATGATGAGGAAGTAAGGGTAGTATAGAAGTTGGCTTTGTATGGACTAATTTGTATTCAATAAATCTATAGTTACAACTCCTCTCACTTAAACTATGTAAAAAAAAATCCCCCTCGAAAGGCCATTAAAGCACTTAAAAGAGGGTTTAGTGGTGTTAGATGACTTAATGCTAACAATGGAGAGCATAATTCTTAAGACAACTAATAGAATTAATGGCCTTATGTTTCCATTTGTCACGCTTTAACAAATGAACCTAGTTAAAAGTTTATGTCTTAGTTAATGACCCAAGATAACTTGCTTATAGTATGAGACCCTCGAGGTTAAACCTTGATTTTTCAAACCTTGAAAAGTAAGGGACTAGTAAGAACAAAATGCCTTTATTTAGGAATCCATTGTTTAAAGACGTTAGTTTATCTCCCATAATTATTAAGGTTAAGCCTGGCCTAATGTTGCAACTTTTAAATATTGTAGGCCTACCTAACTAAAAGAAGAAGGGATCTAATCACACCTACATACCAAACAAATTAAAAAGGCTAAGGGCCAAACTTTCCAAAAGACTAAACTCCTTATTATAAACATGAAAACCCCAAACTCTACCCTTTTTGAGTTACTTACAAACCCTATTTCGAAGCTTAATCTTTAGTGCCTATCTAGCCATACTTGAACACTTTCAATTAAATATCTTAAGAAAAGAGAGTAAGTGAAACACTTAGTCAGAACTATTAACACAATAATTCCTTCCATTTTTACTTCTTTAACTATCTTAGAGATATAAGGCATGGAAATTATTCTATGTTTATGCCCAAACTTTACTTACAGGTGCACCTCATTCTTTTAATAATGAAACAATAGTGGTGGTTGGCCTACAACAATATGAGTATTAATGATCATATTGGCTTAGAACTAGCATAGACTCAAGCAACCCCAAAAAATCAAAGCTCTAAATGAGCTTATCTAAGTACATTGCTCAAATATCATCTTCCTTATGACAATGAAGCAAAGGAAAAGGTATGTAGATAAATGTAAGAGATGAATGAGATATAAAAATGCAGATTTTATAGAGCTAAAAGATAAAGGATGTGGGTTTTTTATTTGGTAGAAAGATTTACTTAGTGTTTAGATTGCTTATAAAACTAAACACTACTTTCATCTTGAGTATATTTCTCCCAAAAGGGAATGCTAATTGGGCAATTTCTTGTGTATATGGCAACTCATATAAAGAGGCATGAACTAAGAGCCTATAGACCCCAAAATAATATCCTTTAGCTTTGCATAAATGATTTTAATACAATTTTTTCTAGTGTAAAGAAGAATTCGAAAAGGCTTGTAAATCAATGTAAGTAAATGCTTTTTTAAAACATTTTAGTTGATTGTAATCTACTTGATATGGAATTTAAGAGTCATCCCTTAGTAAATGGCAAATTGGAGTAAACCTTTGTTGAAGACTGGTTTGATTGGGTTGTGTCTAATGTGGAGTAGAGAGTGGAATGCCTATGAGCACTACTATTTGCATAAACATCATATCAGTTTAAATCACTGACCCATTATTCTATATTCGGAGAATAAGACTAAGGGTGTTAAAAGAGGTTTTCATTTTAAATCTTACTAGATAGAATTTTAAGATTGTGAGACATTAATTCAAAGGCATAACAAGAGCCTCTGAATCGGTTTTTACCTTTCAATTAACCAAAAAACTCAATTTTTTTGGTATTTTGTTAAAGAAGTGGATTGCTTTAAAATTGAAAAATTTTAAGGTGAGAATTAAGGAGCTTAAAAGGGATCTTGCAAAACTCATACCAAGCCATTATTAAAGTTGGCAAGATTTGAACCATATCTAGAGACAAAAAGAGACATTTAGGCAATAAAGGTATAAGGTCAATTGGTTATCTTATTGAAACATAAATACCTATTTCTTCCATACCACCATTATTAAGCATAAATCAAGAAACATAATTATGAGACTCAAGTCTAATGAGGATAGCATTGAGGATGATAGAGAGATTATCAACTTAGTTCTAAATTTTTTCAAGGAGTTATATAAAAGGAACATAAAAGACATAAAGGTTGTCTTGGAACAAATTCCAACATTAATCATAAAAGAAATGAATGAAATAGGTTATATAGTGGTAACTGGTGTTGAATCATAGATGTAGTATTTGAAATGAGCCTTTTGCAAGCCTTTAATTTGGATGGCTATCCTAGGGTTTTCTACCAAAAGTATTGGATCACTGTAGGGTCTGATGTTATATGAATGGTTAAGTCCTTATTCCCATTGGGTTATTTGCTTAAAAGACCTAAATTGTTCTTATTCTCAAGTCATTAACCCCTATGGATGTTAATGAGTTTTAGCCCATTAATTTGTGTAATTTCTCATGTAAAATTATATTCAAGGTCTTGGTAATTTAGTTAAAGCCTTAGTTATTGCATCTAATGTCTCTTTGTTAAAATGCCTTTATATCAAGCAGGTATATACGAGAAAACATATTGATTGCATGTGAAGGCTTGCATGAGTTAAAGAGGAGAAAGGGGAAAAAGGTATTCATGGTTGTTAAACATAATATGTAAAGGCTTATGATAAAGTTAAGTAGTGATTCTTGCAAAAAGCCTTGAAAAAGCTAGGTTTTAGTGAATGGTGGATGACTAAGGGCCATGCAATGTATCATAATTATTAGTTATCAAATTCTAGTTAATGGGTAACTTATAAAGCCTTTCTTGCCCACTTGAGGTCTACAAAAAAGGTATTTATTATTCCTATAGATTGTTTCAGATGTGTTTGCTTGGCTAATTAATAATATTGTCCTATTTAGGCATATAAATGGCTATAAAATTAAGCCTAAGTTCCTAGTCATTCAGCTTTTCTTCTTCACCAACACACTCTATTATTTAGGAAGGTCAAGATGGTAGAAATAGTAATAATGATACGCTTAATAACCTCCTACTATTGAGCCTTAGGGTTGATGGTAAATCTATATAAGTTAGGTATTAAATTCAACTATAATATGTGTTAAGAGACTCAAGCTTAGATTTTGGGACTTGCTAGCATGAAATCTCTAATCAAAGGGATAGGTACATAAGTCTTCCATTAAACTTAGGTTGCTTAAAGAATGAAGCATTGAAATTCATTCATAAAAGAATGAACCCAAAAATGTAGTCTTAGAAGTAATAACAAATCTCTTTTGTAGAGAGGGAAGTCTTGATCAAATATGTTGTACAAGCCATAACAAATTATTCCATAATGGTCTTTAAGTTGCCATAGAGGGTTTACCATTTAATCAATTAGAAAATAACAAATTTCTAATTAAACCAACAAGGTGATGAATTCAGAATACATTAAAAGAAGTGGCAATCTATATCTTTGCCAAAGATGAAGAACGGTATAGGCTTTAAGGATCTCAAGGCATTTAACTTAGTAATCTTAGCTAAATAGGGTTAGTAGATGATTTAACATCTGAAAGCTTTATAGGCTAGAGTACTTTAGGCTTCCCTTTTGACAATTTTCTTACAACAAAAAAATGCCACAATCCCTTTTAGTGTTGGCAAAGTTTGTTATAAGGGAGCACTCTTTTTGGCTAGAGGATTAAGATGACTTACCAATGGATTATGGAATTGTTGAATTTCAAAGTTCATATATTGAGACATACAGATACTAATGACACCATGATGTGGGGACCTTATGTATGATCATTGGAAAGAGTGGAACATGAGGAAATTAAGACAATTATTCAATTTTAATAAGGTGGTAACCATTAAGAAAATCCAAACTAAGTTATGAGAAATACTCAAATAAATTGGTTTGGCATTATGACAGATTTAAAGCATATTATATAGGTTAAGGTATCACAAAGTAATGAATACCATATTGATTCATTTGATGAACCCAAGATCGGTAAACGAAGTATCAAGCATTTTGCAAGCAAATTTGTGCCTTGAATGTCCATCAAAAGATAAAATAATTTTTGTGTAAAGCCTTAAGGAATGTCTCTCTAACTCAAGCCAATTTTAAAAAAGAGGAGTAGTGAAGGGTAAGAGTTACCTATTGTGTAGAACCCAACTAAAGACTATAGTGTACCCATTATTTGGTTGTGAACATGCAAAGACAACTTGGTTTGCTAGCATACAAGGTTACTCTTCAAGCTGTTCTTATATAGGAAGTTTTTAGGATTATTGGCTAAGAATAATTGTAGATTTTATAACTATAGGCTATCAGGAAGTGTTTTATTTAGTTACTGTTCTATTATGTTAGAATATTTAGAAGTCTAAAAGTATCTTTTACATTGAAGGTAATGAAATTAGTCTTGGGTAGATAATAGATAACGCATATATAAATTGGAATGATATAAGACTACTTAAATTGCTTGTGATTTCGAAGCTAAAATGCACTTAAGTTTCAGTACTAAAAGCTTGACAGTGGATTAAACTAAAAGAGAGAATAATCAAGATTAACACTAATGCAACATTTTTTATCTAAGAGAAAAAGTCAAGAATAGTGGTTCTTTGCATAAATAACTGAGGGCAAATTATAGAGGATGGTATTATGCATAAGAGGGTAAGATTTGTTTTAACTAAAGAAGTGCTTGCACTTTGCCCTACTACTAGGATTGCCATATATGCAATGTAAGAGATAGTGAATTTTAGAAAGTAACTATAAAGTCTTGTTTAAAGCAGTCATGTTTAGCAATTTTGTATGTTATTGAGAAAATAATTTTATTGTGAGTTACATTAGGCAATGACTAATTAATCACTCAAAAACTAAACTAAAGTTAATTATTCAAGGTGCTTATAGTGTTGTTGATTAGATGACAAAAATAGTGAAAAATTAGATCAACCCTATTAATTGAAAAGAAAGACCCTTACTCAACTTGTTGGAATTTTGTTATTTAATATTTATATGATTAATCTTAATTTTGCAATAAAAAACTATTTACAACTCATTTATAAAGAAATAAAAGTTTACCATCACTTTAAAAGGGAAAATGATATTCCCACACACCAAGGAATCGTGATTTTTTAATTTTAATCCATTAATAATTATTATTCTATTTTAATTGCCTAAAATTTTAAATTCATACTATTTACGTACTCGTCCCCTTGGCTCTCTCGGCTACCCCTTTTTGTATCTCTCTCAAAAGGTTTTTTAATTAATTTGATTCTAACATCCAGAGTCAGCATGTTATCTTTAATACTTTTTTGTATTGTATAAGATGCTATTCTTTTTAATTCGCCAAACATTTTTAAATACTTTTTTTTTCCGTAATATCATGATTTTGGTAATTTATGTTCTTATTACTTCTTTTATTGCTAGTAAATGTATTTAAATTCAACTTTTGAAAAATTGAATACGAGAAACAAAATAAATACAATAATATTTCAAAATATTTTATATTTATTCTCATTCCACTGTTTGGGTCTACTAAATAACAATAGTAAAGGATTGATTATGATTAAGCGATAAGTCAAATATGGTGTAACTTTTGTTTGGTTTGCCTATTTATTCTTTACAAAGAGATTAATTATAAAAATATACGTCACAAGGGACATGGCCGAGTACAAATTCCAAGGAAGAGAAAAAGATTTAGAGGGAAAAAAAAAGAAGAAGAAAAAAGCCAAAAAAGAGACGGGTGATTTAATTTTTCAAAAGTCCTCCCTTTTGGTTTTTTAAATTTACCCAGAGGCTCAATGCTGTAATAAAATCATATTGCCGTTACGGTTAAAACACTAAACCTAAAAATCGAAAAATTCAAAACGGCGAAGCAAAATTTATAAATAAATAAATAAATAAATAGATAAATGAATAAGAGAGGGAAGGGGAAAGCGCTTCTTTCTCATATATACGTTCTCTTTTATTTTTGTGTGAAAAAGAGGAAAGCTCCACTCCACGCGCCTTTGGATTTTCCAATTCAAAATTTCCTTTTCTATTTTTTTGGTAAATTATCTCTCATCCGCTTTCTGGGTAACCAAACACCCGCAGTCCTTGCCTTGCCACCCCACTGTCAATTCATCTTACGCCAGATGAGACTACCTACCACTATACCGTTCTTCCACGGCATGTGTACAGCTAGCTGCTGATGCTTGTTTTGGAGGGTCTTGTTCTGTTCTGCGCCTCCTTTTTAAATTTATTTATTTTTTCTTGAAATTTTTTTTGAAAGGAGATTCTGACAGTTGCTGAGGCCAGATTCGCCTCTCGCAGCACAGTTCCGAGATTCATCTGAGGATTTGATATTCCCTTTTTTTGACTTGGTCAAGGTAAGCCGCGTTGCTTTTCTTCTTTCTTCTTCTTTTTCTTTTTTCCTTTTAAGGGTTAGTTTTCTTTGTGATTTTCAAAAAATGTTTCAAGTGTTCTATTTGTCTTGGGGGTAGAAAGTTCTGATTTTACCAGATCGCTTTGCATTGGGTACATTCGTTTGATTTCACTCGTTATGCCTTGTTTTGTTCCTAGGAAAATGATGTGATATGCAGGAAAAAATCAGTTTTGTGGTTGTTTCACTTTTTGTCCCCTCATTTCCTTTTAAATCTTGTTCTGGTTTTGAAAGATGAAAACTTTATGGTTCCAGATTTTTACTCTTTGAAATATTTATGTTATTTGAATAATCTTTGGTCCATATTATCGACCAACCAAAAGATCAAATTGCCTTGACGTATATATTTATGTGTATCTATATGTGGTCTCATGGTGCCTGAAATAATTCACTTTTGGATTTACATCTGGATCTTGTGATCCCTTCTTCGTATTTAACTTGTCAATGGTGACCAAGTGTTGAAGTGCACTAGGGTCTTTTCCGCGTTTATGGTCCCCTCCATTACGTTAATAAGATAAGTTGGCAGGTGGGGTCTTGTGCCAAAGCTTGATATGACTTTCTGGGTGGAAACTAAAAAGTTGGTTTTTTGATTGAATCTTTATCTGATGCCATCTTTGGAAACTCAGTTCTCAGGATTGGAGAAAATGTCGCAGAAATCCCTGGTTCCAGCTTCCCTCCAGTCCATCGAATCATTGCCAGTTGATTTTAAACTCACCTCTTTGGGATCATCTAGTCATTTGGAAAAATCGGAAGCTATAAATTCAGAAAACAGTGAAGAAATGTGTTCAAGCATTCCTGAGAACGATGGTTTGGGTGACAAGGATGTTGAGGGAGTTGAGAATAGAGTTGGGAATGCCGCAAATGAAGATTCACCATATACTGGAAGTTCCTTCCTTGCTGAAGAAAAACACTTTGTGAGTGATGAAGACGTGGATGCTGGGGCTTCGCCATTGAGTTCAATCTCATCATTTCATATTGAAAGGAGGAGGGGTGACACCACCTCATATGCTGCCAAAAAGGTAACTGAATCAGTTATTTTTTCTGATTATGGACGGTCAATTTCAGTTGCAAATTATTAGCAAGTTTTTAAAGGTTATTCCCTCATTGTTGTTAGATTTATGAACCACTACTTTTTAACATCCAAATCACTTCTTTTTTTCTCCTCCTGATCTAAGTTTACTTTTTCAGAAAGTACAGTCCTGGTTCCAACTTCCAAATGGAGAATGGACATTGGGAAAGGTTTTATCAACTTCGGGTGGTGAGTCTGTTATTTCAATGCCTGATGGGAAAGTAAGTAAGCTTTCTCCCAAAATATTTGATGATGTTTGTGTGCCAAATTTAGCTGTTTGATTAAGTATTTTCTTTATTTTCCATATAGGCTTTAAGGGTGGAATCTGAAATTCTTGTACCAGCAAATCCTGAGATACTTGATGGTGTAGATGATCTCATGCAACTTAGTTACTTAAATGAGCCATCGGTCTTGTATAATCTTCAGTATAGATACAATCAAGATATGATATATGTAAGTCTTTCATTTGTGCTATTTTTGCTTTTGAACCAGGCATTGAAATATAAACTGTCCTAATGTCTATGGTGGTAAAATGTGTGCCCTTTAGACAAAAGCAGGCCCAGTGCTGGTTGCTGTCAATCCTTTTAAGGAAGTTCCTTTATATGGCAATGATTACATTGAAGCATATAAGAATAAGTCCAATGACAGCCCCCATGTGTATGCTATTGCAGACACAGCCATCAGAGAAATGATTCGAGGTGGTTTAAGTTTCCATCACTCTGCAAATTGTTTCTATGTGACATTTATGACTTCAGATAAGTGAGTCACGCATCTGAGAGTCTTACTTATACTATTGTTTTCTTTCACCAGATGAAGTAAATCAATCCATCATTATAAGGTCAGTGGAGCATCAATATTTCTCTTTTACTTCTGGTGTTTCAATATTCTACCAATTTTATTATTCCATTTGTTTTTGTTTGTTGCACATTCCATCCTACTAATATTTTCATGCTGCATTATATTGTTTGGAAATGCATATCTATAAGTAATTTAACTCTGAACTCCCCATTGACTTGTGCTGACTTATTCTGTACCAATGTTTAAGATGCCTTATACTGATTTTGAATCTGAATACATGAATGTTCTTTGCTCAAAGTCCATGGATATTTGTTGGGAAACATCTTCAGTCAATGTCTTTAGATTGGCATGGGGTAAAAATGAAACATATTTTCTAGTATGGGTTAGTTCTCAATTTTTAAATATGTTCATTCTCCTGGATCATGCAGACCAGTATCATTTATTTTATTTTATTCCAATTGTATAAGATTGCAACAAGGTTTATGCTGTTGCTCATTGTAGTGGGGTAGATCTTGGGTGTGTGGGCAATTCATGAAAGTGCTAACAGGGCTTGTTGCTAAACTCTTCTCCTAGAATCTTAATTCAATGGAACCATAGCTGGTGTTGGCCTTTATAATCAGAGGAACTTTGCTAAAATATAGGATAAATTCTGATTAAATTCTAGTTTTATTTTGTAGCATAATTCATCCTTTATCATTTCACATTATTTTCATTTGGAATATGTATACTTGAGTAATTGAGGGAAAAATCCAGGTGATGTGTTGCAAAATTTCCTTTCCCTTTTAGTCTGCTTGGATTCTGCATTTGGTTACCAGATAATAGGCATTGTGTTGGACGATTGAATTATTATCAAATGTTGCTCTATTGCCTTAAAATGGAGCACAGGAGGCTAATTGCTATTCTGATGTTTCCCTGATGTAAAGGTAGAATTGAGATGCTGAAAATTGGTAAAGTTGGTATTACTTTTACATGCTCTGGTGACAGTGATGATCTGTGTTTCATCAATAAGAAACTGTAGTAAATTGAGGCTGCCTCATATGCTGGAAAATGGAATAATAGTTGAGCATCAGCTTTTCTTGGGTGCTCTCAGATGGATTTGTCTTCATTTTGCTGTATTGGTGCCACAAGGAGTTGTAAATCTCCTCAAGCAACCAAAATTGTTTGAATGATGAAGTGAATTATATTATACAAACAAACGCACTATCAAGGATGTGCAAGACTTCTTCTTCTTTATTTATTTCTGCATTTTTAGAAAGGGGTGTTCAAGACTTCTTTAGGGTTTAGAATTTGAAAAGAGTGATGGGGAAGGTGCAGACTAAGGAGTTGCATCCTTGAACTCGTATTTCAGCTGCTGATTATACCCTTCGGAAAAGAAGGCTACAAAACTCAAAGTACATCAAAAAAGCATTGCTGCTATTACAGTTGCAGATATGTTGTTCTTTGACTTTGTTCATTACTAATGTAGCTGTCACAAATGTTCAAGCTATGATTCTGTTTGTGCTGGGAGTTAGGTGACTTGGTTGGTGAGGTTGCTTGTAAGCTGAAGCTCATAATTCATGACTTGAAGTCATGAAAGTAGCCATAATCAAAGTAGGGGGAAGATGTGTGCACTTGTATGCCTGTGGTGTATGAATGCTATTTCCATTGAGGTGTTAGGGAATGGTTTTCTGTTAGTCTTAGGACCCTGACAAGCTATGTGACTGGGGTTTAGTGGGTACTTGCATTCTAAGGAAACTGAAGAGTGGGCTTGTTTCCCCAGCAAAGATGGAAACTTGCATTCCAAGTTATGTGAAAGTTAAACAGCACCACTCTTTTCCAGAATCATATGTGCCTTTATTATCAGTGGAGCTTGAAGCATTATCAAACTTTCTCATGAGGAATGATTCAAATGGGTTGTCCTCTGTAGCAGTCATTTAGATTTCTAGATTGCCCTATGTGATTCTTTTTGCGTATGGCAGAGATATAAATCTTGGGGCTGAACATGGTAAGGGATGTCTGATTTTGCATGGGCAAGGCCTATTTATAAGATTTCCCTTTTTATCCATTGCTTACTGACTCACCACTTCTGGCTTTGCTTTTATAATATTTGGTGTCTTTTTGTGATAGGTTTGTGCTTATTTTATCGATTATATTACATATGCCTCATAGAAGATGTTCATTTACTTCTACAGTGGTGAGAGTGGAGCGGGGAAAACTGAGACTGCAAAGATAGCAATGCAATATTTGGCTGCTCTTGGTGGTGGCAGTGGCATTGAATATGAAATATTGAAGACTAATCCTATTCTAGAGGCCTTTGGTAATGCAAAGACATTGAGGAATGATAACTCCAGTCGATTTGTAAGTTCCATGTACTTTGTTTAAATCTCAATCCTTCAGTTGATTCAAATTAACTGCCGAGGATTTTGCAATAATAACTGTTCTCACTGTGGCTGTATTTATAATGAGTTTCTTGAACATCTTGCAGGGGAAGTTGATTGAAATCCACTTTAGTGAAACTGGAAAAATATCGGGGGCTAAAATTCAAACTTGTGAGATGTCTTCAATCAGTGTCCCTGAGATGTTATATTTTCAATTTCCTTTTCGCTATTCATAACTGACCCTTTGTTTTGAATCTGTCTTGTTCCTGCACTGTGCACAGTTTTACTTGAAAAGGTAAATTTCATCTATCTGATACATGATTGTTGTACTTTTCGTTTTCTCTTTGTTGCCAACTTAACCTGTTATTGAAACAGTCTCGAGTGGTCCAATGCACCGATGGAGAAAGGTCATATCACATATTCTATCAACTATGTGCCGGAGCTCCTCCTGCCCTTAGAGGTATCTTTCAACATTTGTCTTTGAATGAGTTGATCCCTACACAACTTGTAAGCCAGAGCATCAGGATGAAAGGGATTCATATAAATTTACAATTGCACATCACTTGTTGCACAACATCATCTTAGTATCCCCTATTGCTATTTACTGCATATAATTCCCTTCGTTATGAATAAAATTCATGTCTCCGTGCAATACTTGAATCTTCTGGGAGATTATTGTATTATATTTGTTTATTACCTACAATTATTCAGATTTTTTTTTTATCCCTGTTTTCTAATCTTTAATTAAAAACAGGGAAGATGAATTTAAGGAGTGCAAGTGAATACAAATACTTGAAGCAGAGCAATTGCTACTCGATTAGTGGGGTTGATGATGCTGAACGCTTTCGTGTTGTCATGGTATGCTTTTACTTTTCTATGTGTTTGCAGTCTATCCTTCAGTTCTTTGTTAGTACTTTCATATCAACAATTTGAGATTGGTGTGGATGCCAATTACGACATGGCCATTAATATCCAGGACGCCTTGGATATTGTTCATGTCAGCAAGGAAGATCAAGAAAGTGTGTTCTCTATGCTCACTGCAGTTCTGTGGCTGGGAAACATCTCGTTTGCTGTTGTTGATAATGAGAATCATGTTGAACCAATGGCAGATGAAAGTAAGATTCTTTGTGAGTTAATATTGAGCACATCCATTAATATGGCAGAGTTACACAATTTTGGAATTTCTCTAATTTATCCATTCCTTCATATTTTTGTGTCATAAGAGCTTTGGATTTGGAAGAGGGAAAAATGAATGAGAAAAAGGACTAGAACTTGTTGGCTAGAGGCCAGTAACTGTTGGTGATCAGCATGTTATCTGACCTCCATAAGGTTCCTGATTGTGAAAGATTTCAGTATAATTGCAAGGGTTATGCTTGGCTTAGGTCATTTTATGGGTTGAAGAGATATCTTTGGGCACATTTATCTTGAAAACAGACATGTCTCTAAGTCCTAAACTTGAGAAGCCTATCATGTGGATGGCACTATTTATGGTAATATCTATTGCAGGCAGGCTATTTGATTGTGCAGCCAGCAACACCAGGTGCTCTACATTGATTTGTTGAAGTTTAATATATAATCCATTCTCGAGTTTTTAGGTAGAATGGTTTATTGACACAATATTAGAGTCTTTATAATCAAGAGATCATGAGTTCAAATCACGTTGCCTTTAACATTTAATTGTAAATTAATTATGAATTTCTAATTTTTTTCATAATTTAGGCCCAAGTGAGCTGAGTTCAGCATAAGTGAGTTGGGTTTTTGAGTGAGTAGGGCGTGTTGAAGTTTAATATATAATTCATTTTTGGACCTCACCCATAATTTAAATTTTTAAGTGAAATGATTTATTGACATGGTAGATCAGGATTATCTTCATCAAACATTTATCTTTCTTTTTCATTTTTTTTCCTTCAAATGAGTTTTAGTGTGACAGTAAGGTTTCTCTATTTGTGACCTAGAGATCATAAGTTTGAGTCATGGAGCAACCTTTTTTTAAAAACAAGGGTAATGTTGCTTACATATGACCCTTTTCTTGACTCACCAATTGGGAGCTTCATGCACTGGGTGTCATTTTTTTTTCTTACTCTTTTTTTGCAATGTTAGTTTTCCCATTTACTCAATCAATATGTTGGCAATGTGGACACAATCAGACTTTAAAGGCTGAAAGATTGTTCTTATTGCACAAGGTTCCTACACTGTGGGGTTTAGGGAAGTATTAGTTGTTTCTGTGACTCAAACTTATTACCTCTAGATCACAACAGAGAAATCTTACTGTTACACACCAAGGCTTGCCCTTCAAAGATGGAAATGAAAAAGGAAAATTTTGCCTGACAGCCATAGGAGATGCACTTTGGTTGATTTGGCTACTTTCTCCTCTATTGAGTTTAGAGTGAGAATTAAAAATTAAAACAACATTTTTTGTACATAGTTTTGAATAATTTTTTGGTGATGATCATTGTAAAATAATGGTCAAAATGAGAGTGTCTTTTCATGAACTGATCCAGTGAAGATGCATCAAAATATTATGTGTTTTGTGGTATCAATGTGAGTATTGTGCCTTTTATTCTTGTGATTTTGGTGATAAGTATTATAATTTTTGTTGTTTCAATTCTGTGCAAAGGGTCATCTGCTTTGCATGTAGATGTTATTCTGTGTTTTGCCTAAATGAATAAATTTCATTTGTCTTCTTCTCTTATCCAATTATCCTCTGTAGTTTGAAAAATAACACCAACATTTGACATTTGCTACGTTTTGTGTTCAGGTCTAATCACTGTTGCCAAATTGATAGGATGTGATGTTACAAGGCTTAAGCTAGCTCTATCAACTCGGAAAATGAGAGTTGGCAACGATAACATTGTCCAGAAGCTAACCTTGTCACAGGTAAGATATATTGAGAGAAAATGATTCTTCCTCTGCTTGCTGTCACTTGATGCACAATGCGTGGCGGCCAAACTTATTTCTCCCACATCTGGTTGATCTAGTGATTTTTCCTTATTTGTTAAATTTATTCTATAAGTTTCATTGCATCTTTGCCAAGTTTTGGCTGAGTCTGTGGCACATCGAAGTGTGATCCCAGTAAACTTTAAAGGGGATTTATTTAAAACGCATGCAGTTAAAGTTCTGTGCAGATATTTGAGATATGAACCTGATTGAATTGCCTGAAAATCTTATTTGATTGACTTAATTGACCCTCACCTTTTCTGGAAATAAATGGACTAATGGTGAACAACTTTGTCTTCTCCTTTTACAGGCCATTGATGCTAGAGATGCTTTGGCAAAGTCAATTTATACTTGTTTGTTTGATTGGCTAGTGGAACAAATTAATAGATCACTTGCAGTTGGTAAAAGGAGAACTGGAAGATCCATCGGCATTCTTGATATCTATGGATTTGAATCATTTGAAGTATGTTCTCATAATCCTTCCACTGTGAAATTCCCTGTCCATCTCTCTCTCTCTGTCTCACTTTGTGTCAATAGTTTGCTCTTATAATTTTGTTCTTTTTATTTATGATTTGTTTTCAGAGGAATAGTTTTGAGCAGTTCTGCATTAATTATGCAAATGAGAGACTGCAGCAGCATTTCAACCGCCACTTGTTCAAGTTGGAGCAGGAGGTAATACTCCAAGTCCTCTGTCACTATGCCAGACAAGCATAACATCACCTATTGCGTTTCATTATGGTTTGGTGTAATTTCTGTAAATTAGTTTATTTCTTTTGCGTGAAGGGTGGTTTTATGTCATATATGGAAAATAATAGGAATGCAATTCCCACAACCCTTATAAAACCAACTCGTTCTTATGAGAAGGCACATTTTGACAGATATTCATATATTTTGGATTGTGGGATTTCATTTCATTATGGAATTCGAATAATTTTAGCAGCTTTATTTTTATTGCCCTTCATTTTTCTAGCATCTACTGTGACATGCTCATGCGAGGTAAACAGATTATTCAATGCCCAGAATGTTAAAATTTAGTGGGTTGGTACATGGCCACCTTATTTTGTCTCTTGGATGAAGTTATTGATTAGATGCATGTTATTATCCCCTGGTTGCAAAAACTATTTATTAGTTGCAAAATACATACTATTGTGTTGTTGACAGAAAACTCACTCTTTTCTTGTGTTCTCAAATTCTTCTCCTCATTTGGAAAATTTCTTCTCAAAACATTTGAAAGCATTAACTTATTTGGAAAATAAACAAAGTAATCAATCCAATGAGCTTTATTGTCTGAAAGTACAATTGATGTGGAACAGCTGTTGGATAGGTGTTTTACAATAGATAAAATGAAAGGAGGCAGAGATTAGAGAGTGAGGATAGAATTTAGAGGGAAGTAGCAGTAGAACGAGGAGAATAGAGGGAATGAGAGGTAATTCTTGATTCAATTTTACTTAAACCATTACAAAGCTTTTGCTTTTTATAGAGAATTGAAATACACAAAAAAAAAAAAAAATTTAGACACAACTTTTGACTTAATCTAGTTAAGACACAAAAGCAAACTAAAAAGAGAAGATTGTAGACTAAAGAGATAAGATTGTAGTTATTCTAGATTACTATCAATCTAACTTATACACACCAAATCATACTTAAGACTTTTCTTACTCAATCTAAACCAATCTGCCTTCTTGTTGGTTCCTTGTCAACAATATTGTAAATTGTGGCTAAAAGTGCAAGGGACTCAGTGACAACATGTAAAAAAAAAAAAAAAATGGTTGTCTTAGTGCATGCGGCTTCCACATTTCTGGGGTTTTAGGAAGGGTCAAACGTATGTGGTTTTACACTTATTTTCACAAAGATGCTATTTTTACAACTCAAACTCGTGACCACCAGTTCAAAACAAGACACAATGGAGTAACATTTCTGTTACATTAAGACATGCTCACCCTTTAGTGACAACGTGTAGCAGCTAGAAAATATAATGCCCTTCTTAACTTATATATGGATATGAATTACATTTACATAAAGACTCATCTAAATGCACTGTCAAAAAGTATATTCAAACTCTTGAACTTGCAAAAATATACATGGAGATGCCAGTCCTTCAGATTTGTTTGATTGAGCCTTTGTACTTTTAGGCTACCAAGATGTATACTAAGTGGGAATTTGGAAAGGAAATAGGACTTGTTGACAAAGAGATATTCTATTTTGTGGGAAAATCTCTTAAATAGGAAAATGTGCAGTAGAAAAGTAGAAAAATGAACAGGAGATCAACAACTCATTAAACCTAAAAGAACTGTCAAATACAATGCTCAATTCTTGAAAATTGTTCTTACTGTAGGTTTTTAATGGGGTATTAATTATCTAACCATGCAACAGTCTTGTCATCTGAAAACTTCTGCCGGGGAAGGGGGTGTTGGGACTAAAGGGTGTATTTGAAGCTATTCTTCATGAAAGCATTCGCATTAGATTTACTTTTTCTCAATTTCAATGTGTACAAAATGGCAGTTTGTTGATTCCACATGAATATACATCAGAATGCTTCTATAAGATGATACAAAGTTTTTACCTACAATATATTTATTAAATGCCCTTTGTCCTTGTCCTGTCCAGGAATACATTCAAGATGGCATTGACTGGGCGAAAGTTGACTTTGAAGACAATCAAGACTGCCTTAATCTTTTTGAGAAGGTAGAGTACCCATGGCTGGAAACCATTTGATAAGGTGGAGACTTTATTTTGTTGAAGTTTTTAAAATTTTTTTTACAGTCTCATTATCTACATATTTCTCTATTTTAAGCTAAAAATCTCCAATCTTAGGTTTCCTTACTAGATTTATATTTCCCGAGCCTAAACAAGCATGCAATGCAAGACAATAACAAAAGAAAGTAAATGGGGGCATGGGTTAGAGGAGTGACCCAGGGGAGCCTTTTCCTTTCTCTTCTCCTCTGCTCCAATTCTTTGGCTCTACGACCTTCCTTGTGTGACAATGTTTAACTGAGGGATGTTGGATATCACAAGGCTAATTATATGTAAAGGGGCTAACTTAGGTCCCTTGTTTCCAAGTACTTGCTCACAATTCTAGCATCTGCCACTGAGTAGTTAAAAGTGGCATAACTTGTGAACCTGATACCCAATTCAAGCATACTTATATAATTTGCATGTTAATTTCTGGAAAGGCACCAATAGGCATGATTTTACCCTAAAAATGACTTCTTGGTCACTTGAACATGATTTTTCATTTTTTTTAAAGTTTGGAGAATGCCCATGTCTTCTCCATTTTTCTCCTTTGGTTATTCCATTCCTCATTCTTTTGTATTAAATTTTATGTTTTGAGCTCACCAAGCCAAAACTCTCTAAATCATCCCATTAGATTGGGACTAACTCTAGAATCGTGCCACTTATCCCAGAGTTAGGCCTGTTGTGCCAATTAAAGGATTAATGTTAAACTCAATGCACCACATTTTCCCCCCTGTAATGGACTTGAGTACATCCATATGTCTTCCTGGGCAAGTAGCAAAACTTTGCACTATATCTGTCATCAACCCATGACTCACCCATGCCTATAAATGCCTCTTCACCCCATCATTTGGGAATGTTTTACCTCTTTGGACTGAGAGCTTCTCTCACTAGAGATTCTCTCTTAAAGATGCCCTATATTTAGCCCACAGGTCATCCTCATCCCATCATTCTATAACATTCCTTAACATTTCCACTGCACACTTAAGCACCATGACATCCTTCCTCACCTGCTACCTTACTTCAAGCCCTTAAGATTGCCCACTCCTCTCAATCCTGCTCTACTTCATCTCCTCCCATTTAGCGCATTGTTTGTGTGTGACAATATTCTCCTCTCCCTCTAAGAACCTGAGAGGGGAGGGCTTGGAAGGTACCATCCATCCCCTCTATCTTAACCCCTATACAGAGTGTCATTTTCACACCATTGTAAGAATATGTCCTGCCACGACATTAATGGAGATGTTTGGTCCTCCACTGCTTAGACATAACATATATGGACTGATAAGGATTCTTTTTATATCTGTGTAAAAAACAATTCTACCAAATTTAGGTGGCAAGAATCTGATTTAATCCTACTACCTGTGCAAAAAGGATCCATACAATATTGTATTATTTGAAGGAAAACATTGAATTTTCGTGGCTCTTAAGATAAAATATTTGTTATATATATTCTGTGAATTTGCATGTATAGCAGTCAACTTTTTGTTTTCTGTACCTTCTCATTTACATATGGCTTTTTATATAACTTCTCATTTTTCTATTCCCTGCTGTTTGCAATAACTTTTGTATGAAGTTGACACATTTGCATGTTCTACCTTTGAAAGAATGTTTTCTACCGATTGCTATTCTTTACTAATGTAAATAAATAAAATATTTTCTCCATGGAAACTATGGTTGGGACATCTCAACTTTGCTCAAGAATGTTTATTCTTTGAAATTTAACTGAATGACTGAGTCTTTGTTCTACATTTAATGCAGAGACCACTGGGTCTACTGTCTTTGGTGGATGAGGAGTCCACTTTTCCCAATGGCACAGACTTGACACTTGCCAACAAACTCAAGGAGCACCTGGATTCAAATTCTAGTTTCAAAGGAGGCAGAGACAAAGCCTTCACAGTCAGCCATTATGCGGGGGAGGTACATTCCATTTTTGTTACTGATATTACATTGCTCTTCTGTTAAAAATGAGTCTTGAACAGATTATAGGTTGCTTGTGGGTGAATTTTGTGGGTTCATCTGCACCATGTTCTCCCTGAATCTTCCTTATAATCTATAAAATCAGTACCCATACCTGATTTGGCATGGTTTGAGATGTGTCTTTTTATGATTCCTTTAGGCAATTCTTATTCCTTTTAACTGTCAATTAATTATAATTAGTCAGTGTGATTTGCCATGGTTTTGTATGATGACAAATTACCTGACTTTAGAATGCTTCACTGTCAATGCTCAGGTTACATATGATACAACTGGATTTCTAGAGAAGAATAGGGACCTATTACACTTGGATTCCATTGAGCTTCTGTCTTCATGTTCCTGCCACCTTCCTAAGATATTTGCTTCTAGTATGTTTTCTCAATCTGAGAAGCCTGTAGTTGGTCCTTTATATAAAGCGGGAGGGGCAGATTCCCAAAAGCTGAGTGTTACTACAAAATTTAAGGTAATTGTTCTTCATATTTCTTCAAAACTCTCACTTCCTGATTGCACATTTTTTATAGTATTGAAGGCTTGGAAATTTGAATACTGTTTTTATGTATGAAAGTTGTTGGATCCTTAAATTTCATAAAATGCATTGAAACAAAATAGTCTTCTGCAATTAATATTTTGGTATGATGCATTCAAGTGAGAGATATTTGTTTTATCATGGGCGTTATGCCTACTTTATGCCTTTCCTTTACTTTTCCTAAGCATCATGAGAGATTAATATATGAACCAATACCTGACACACAGTAGGTTTAACCTTTTCGATGATTCTTTCATAAGGCATTAAAGCCTTTATTTCATTTTGTGATTGTTTGGTCTATCATGAGGCCCATCAGGCGAGGATTATACAGCAAGATATATTTTTGGGTTGAAACTTAGAACCTCTAATTTAAAATTCCAAGCCGATGGCATGTTCCCCTTGGGATGGTGAAAAAGCATTTGTAACCTATAAGTAAGCAGTTGAGAGTTTAAATAATTCAATTCTGTATGGGCAATATCAGATATCTTGATCCTTCTCATTTTACTTTCCCCTGGTGCCAGATTAATTAAGCTGCCCATACCCATGAAGAATTGTAGCTAACTCTACTGTGATATTCAATATGATAAAAGCAGGTTAAATGAAAGTTTTCGTAAATTTTAATTGAGAGAGAGATGGGTCAGCCTGCTTTTAGTATAGCTTGATTGCATCTTGAGTATTTTTTTTTTTTTGTTAACTTTCTATTTTTAAATTTATAAGCCAAGTGGTAAACCAATTTGAAGTTATATTTTCCCAGAGATAGGGGTGAGCAAACAACCAAACCAAATTGATTCAATTTGGTAAATTTGGTTCAGTTTTCAAAAATCTGGTTCAGCTCAGTTAAATTTCTAGAGATTTCAGTTCATTCAGTTTGGTTTGGTTACCACTTTCAAACTGAAAAGATAAACTAACCATTTCAATTTTTTTATTTGTTCTATATATAAAATCAAAATTTTATTATGTTATAAATATTTATGTAATAATTTCTATTTTCTTTTAGAAAACTGAATTAATCAAACCTAACCAATTTTGTTGGGTTTTGTTTTTATGAAAGCTTGCTTGTGAGTTTGGTTAGTTCAGTTTTGAGAAATTGAACCCAGCCAATCGAATGCACATCCTATCCAGATGAGGCAATTTTATGGGATTCCATGGTATATTAAAAAGCTTTGTGATCCCTTGTTATAGGCACACTGTAGCCCCACATAATACAAAAATTTTACAATCATTGGAAATGATAAAAAAGGCACAATTTGCCATGCAGAAGCAGAATTCAATGAAGCATTCATTGGTGTGACGTGATGTTTTTGAGGCTGGGACATGTGATATAGGCAATTGTTCATGATCTGAACAATAGGATTGACTTCAAGATGCTCGTGCCCAGTCAAAACATGAAATTCTGTCATAGAAGCTGTTGAATATGATGTCTTTTTGGATGTTTGGGAAGCTATCCCAAAAAGAATTAGTGTGTTTTGGGCTATGAGGGTCAAATATCATGGGTTCACGTATTACATTTTCAGTTAAGTTTTAGTAGTAGGTCAATGTTGTTAGGGTGCTAGTAACTTGTGGAGGCATGCCATCGAAAAGAGGGAAACTCTGATGATGCCTAATCATACTGTGCTATGCCTGTTTAGATGATACTTCTATCTTTCCATTCAATTTGCATTATGGTATGTAGACTAGATGTTTATATTGGCTGCGATTTCTTTTCTATTTGTTGTATGAAAGGTCTTGATGATTATCATTGATATTGTTTTTGTTGGAGTATATAATATATAATCCATATTCTTAGCCTCACCTAACAACTTCAGTTTTTAGGTGGAATGGTTTTTGAACATGTTGTTAGGGTCTTTATGACTAAGTGATCATGAATTCTAATTCTGTTACCCTTATATTTAATTGTGAATTAATTATAAATTTCAAGTTTGTTCATACTTTAGGTCTAAGTGAGCCTAGTTTCTGGCTCCAGTGAGCTTGGGCTTTCATGTGAAGTAAACTTGTAGATGGAATGGTTTTTGGACAGATTTTTGTGGTGGTGTTTCAGTATATGCAAATTTTTACAACCCAATTTGTGGCAAACTAATTTTCTTTTCCTGTGTAAGATCTTTGCATCCACAAGATTTATCTGAAACTGTACACAAGGTGATGTTTCTGGAATGGATGTCCTGAAAACATGACGATCTAATGTCTACAAATTAAGCTTCTGTTTGTCATATCACTTTTTCTAACTATACATTTTGGGTTCAGGGCCAATTGTTCCAACTAATGCAGCGTCTGGAGAACACCACACCACATTTCATTCGTTGTATAAAACCAAACAACATTCAATCTCCCAGATCATACAAGCAAGGACTTGTGCTGCAGCAGCTGAGATGTTGTGGAGTCCTAGAGGTAGTTAGGATATCAAGATCTGGTTTTCCTACGAGAATGTCACACCAGAAGTTTGCTAGAAGGTAAAAGAAATTCCCATTATGACATCACAGTTGCTAAAGTTATTTTGTGGAAACTTCTGGTTGTTTCAACTTATTTTTCTTTCAAAGTACTGATTTTCTCATCTGATTTGTGCGTCAGATATGGTTTCCTTTTGCTGGAAAATGTTGCTTCTCGGGATACACTTAGTGTTTCAGTTGCAATTCTCCACCAGTTTGGTATTTTGCCAGAGATGTATCAAGTTGGCTACACAAAGCTATTTTTCCGAACTGGACAGGTAAAATACAAATTTGTGCACTTTTTTGCAGTTTGAGTGCAAGTGTCTGGATAATATCATCTCAGAATATGTATATATCTATAGTTGTTCAAGCAAAATTATGCGTATTCAGTTATGTGGATGTAGTTATACCATATTCATATGCAGGAGCATGTATACATTTTTGCTCTTTTCATCGTTTCATGATGGTTTGGTGGAAAGAATGGCATAATGATTTAACCAAAACTATTCTTTGATGACTATGCAAAAGGTATCACTGATGATACTGAATCTATGAGTTCAAAGTTTATGTCCCACCTAATGAGCTTCAATACCATCTTTGATTCTACTTATAAGCAATGTCTGCAAGTCTGTCTTAGGGAATATGTTTTTTAGGTTCTTTAGTAGTTCTGATTTGGTAGGTTTTCTTGTTAGAGGTGTTCAGATTTGTTTCTGGATACTTAATAAGTCCTTTGCTTTACTTCAATTCATGTAAGCTTGACAAGGAACTCTATGCAGATTGGGATGCTTGAGGATACAAGAAACTCTACCCTTCATGGTATTTTACGAGTCCAGAGCTGTTTTAGAGGGCACAAAGCACGCTGTTACCTCAGGGAGCTTAAGAGGGGAATTGCCACTATTCAATCATGTATCACATTTTACCTTCTAGATTACCCCAAATGATACTGCCCAAGCTTGCAATGGTAACATCTGTATTTTCTGGTGTAGTTGTTCGGGGAGAGAATGCTAGAAAGGAATATGCAGTCTTACTTCAAAGACATAGAGCTGCTGTTGTTATCCAAAGGAAGATCAAGAGCATGATCTCCAGGAAAAATTTTGAGAAAATCCATAAAGCATCAATTGTAATACAATGTGGTGAGTTGAGTTTAGTTTTATTATGTACTTCTGAATAGTCCCATGGAAAAGGGCGAGTGTAATGGTAAAGTTAATTCATTGTGACTTAGAAGTCATAGGTTCAAGTCACAAAAATAGCTTCCTTATAAAAACAGGAGAAGTCTCGTGCACTGGAGCACATTTTGAAGTCTAGTCCCATGGGGTACGGTACTTTTTGTATCATTTGTCTGCTTAAAATTGGAGTCCATAAAGAACTGACTTGGGACTGTTTTCTGTGGGCTGTGGCCTGGCTGGCCTTTGTCCTTACATTGTCACCGTGAGTTCTTATGGTTGTAGCCTGTTTGTGCAGTTATTCGTGGATGGTTGGTTAGAAGATGCTCTGGTAATGCAGGACTAATGGCATTGGCAGTAACTAAGGTACTTATGTTGTTATTGTCCAGCATCTCAGTATAACTTTGTAATCTGCTGTTTCTTTTATATTGAGATCAAAGACTTTTATGATATTCGTACATCAAACATTTATTTCATTGCTTTTTTTAGTTGGGTCTGACTCCCACTTGAACTGACTCTCAATTATCAGCTTGGGTTCCCAACTGGGAGAATATTCAATTGCTTTGGTTCCTCCTCTTGTTAATGGAGTTTTAATGCTCTTTCAGTGCCTGTTATTCTTTTCATTGGAGGCTCTAAACATTTACCATATCCTGGCAGGGAAATGTGTCAGACGAGGTGCTGGTGAAGGCATCTTTTCTTGCTGATTTACAGCGACGAGTTCTGAAAGCTGAGGCTGCTCTTAGGGAGAGAGAAGAGGAAAATGATATCCTCAACCAACGGCTCCAACAGTATGAGAGCCGCTGGTCAGAATATGAGCTAAAGATGAAGTCCATGGAAGAAGTCTGGCAGAAACAGATGAGATCTCTGCAATCCAGTCTGTCCATCGCAAAAAAGAGCCTTGCCATCGATGATTCCGAAAGGAATTCTGATGCATCAGTGAATGCAAGTGATGAAAGAGATTACAGCTGGGATGGAGGTAGTAACCACAGGGGTCAAGAGAGTAATGGTGTGAGACCAATGAGCGCAGGTTTGAGCGTTATAAGCCGGTTAGCCGAAGAGTTTGAACAGAGAAGTCAGGTATTTGGAGACGATGCCAAGTTTCTGGTGGAAGTGAAATCAGGCCAGGTCGATGCGAATTTGAACCCGGACCAAGAGCTTCGGCGGTTAAAACAAATGTTTGAATCGTGGAAGAAGGATTATGGAATAAGACTGCGGGAAACTAAAGTGATATTAAATAAGCTTGGAAGCCAAGAAGGTGCTCTCGACAGAATGAAAAAGAAGTGGTGGGGTAGGAGGAACAGCTCAAGGTTCAGCTAAATTATTTTCCAGTAGGCGAGTTTTAGGGGCAGCCATGTTTGGTTTCCAGCTCCTTGCTTCTGGAGAATATAGAAGATCTGAGAGCATTCAGAAGACATGGCGGCTGGGTCTTACATATTATTGCATGCACGAGCGTGTTGGTGGGATGGCAAGAGTGTGTGGTAATGCGTAGTCACCTTTAAGCATAATATATCATTCTCTTTTTCCCTCAAGAGTTATCTTTTCACGTTTTCGTGGTTTCTTTTTCACTATTTTCCGTGGGAAGTGCCTACTTTCTTCCTCACTTCAATCTTTTTATATCCAAGGTTATTTTTACTCTTTTAAGAGTTGCTGAATGGATGCAAGTCGCCTCTTTTTCACTGTTGCTCTTTCAGCAGACTCTCTCTAAATTTCTCTTTCCTCTTATTGCTCTCTCCTTTTCTTTTTGTCTTCTTTTTTTTTTTTTCTAATTATTTTTCTGTGTGGGCTGAATTTTCAACGTGGGAATTGCAGAGCTCAGTCATCTGTTAAGGATAATATAATGTTTATATGCTGGTGTGGAATTGCACTTTTATCTCCCATCCTTGTTCAACGGGTGGCAGCTGCTGTCTTGATTCAATTATTGGATGAATCCTTTGCCCTTTTCTCTTTCCTTCGTTACTTTTACACCATCACATCATACTTATGATTTATTTTCTAAATTATACTTCACATCATTCAATTGCTTTTAATTTTACCTTCCGTCGGCTTCTCTTCAGTCTTGAAAATTTCTCTACTCATTTTCCTCTCTACTTTCCTTTTATTATAATTATATGTCATTTTAACTCTCTTTCCCACGTTCTCTTTTTGGGAATTTCTTTGAGCTCTTTTTATTTTCTCTGCTTTAATGCTTTCACACCTTCATTTTTTTTTTTTTCCTAAAAGAATATTTTATTGTGTCATTACATTTATCTCTTAAATATTATTTTACAATAATTAATATTCTGCAAAATAAAAAGAAAAAAAAATAGAATTCTGTTCTATTTTCTTAAATACAAAAAAAAAGCTTAAAATTCATGCCATCCCATATTTTATTTTTATTAATTATTTTGGATATTTTTTAATTAATTTTATTTTTTTAATTTTTGATTAAATTCCACATAACATGTTACGTGGTCCATTTTTTACATGTTAACTTATAATATGTATAAGATAATAAAATCTATTAGCATCATTTAATAATGTTTTAGATTAATTATAAAATAATTTTATATTATGTAAATTATTATTTGTAAAAAGTCATCAAATTTTAGAATATGTGTAAAGGCAATAATTTTGTTTAATATATTACTCTATTAAAAAAGTAAAAGAAAAAAAAAAAAAGAACAAGAAGAAGCTAGGGTTAGGGAACATGAAACTCATGCAAAATAAATATGTAACACAAATGTGACACTATCAAATACAGCAGTGCTTAAATACGTGGCTACCCTCATTTCACGTTATCAATTTTATGCATTCAACATAATCAATGCAAATAAAGGAGTTTTTGTTTAACTAAAACTACCTACTTTGAATAATCCACTTTCTAAAATTAATTTTTAAATAGAATTAACATTGATGTTTCATATGAGGTGAACAAACACATTCGATATTAAAAGCATTTTAAGCTACAAGAAGGTTGTAATCTACATTGAATAAGGAAATTACTACAAGAAGAATTCTAAACTACTACATTGAATGCGTAAGTTTTATGTAATAAGAATAACAGGAGGTCACCTGAATTTCCATCTAAATAATGCCCGCATCAGCAGAATTAGCAACATAAACTAATTTACTCTATATTTTTTGGCCACATAATTTATTACTATATGATATATGAATAAATCATCTAATCCAGAAACTTAAATTGGTGAATGATGAATAAGTTATCTATTCGTAATATCCAAATGATACTGTAAATTCTATTTTATATATATCTTGTTCATAAATATAAATTTACCAATAACTAAGATTTCATCTTAAATTTCAAAAAAACTCTAATTTCATAAAATCTAGTGAATAAATTTCATTTATTTAGAATAGAATGTCTAACCCACTATAAAACCTTAGTTAAGAATTTATAATTAATAACTAATCTAAAAACTCTATGTTCAAGTTTAGCAATATTTTAACATAAAATATTGAATAACTCCATCAATTGTTACTTTTTTTAATTAGCCCCCTTTATGGTAATTCATCAATTTCCTTCTTACATATTGCCATGTGCCTTAGTCCCACAACAATAAGCCTTGCTTTAGTAAAAATTTGATTTTCGTGAAAAGTAAATTTATAAGGCAATTTAATAATATGTTTTTTTTCTATTTTAAAAGGTAGTAGGAATTTTTGCACATATTATTAATTTCATCTCCTTTCAAATTTTTTGTATTTCTTTTGAATAATAGGACTATCAATTTTTTATTTTAAATGCTTATAAGAAATTTCATTACTTAAAAAGCTTATAAACTTTTCTTTTCTTTTAATCCTTTGTTGGATTAAATTAATTTCTCTAAATTGAGGTGTAGAAACAAATTCAAAACTAATAAATTTTTCATTAATTTTTGCATATATTCCTTCCTTAATAATTGTTTAGATAAGACATAATATATATAAGAAAAAATTTCTCATAGTAACATTTTGATATAGATTTTTAACCATTCCAAAAATGTTGTCAAACTTGCTTCTATTATGATTAATGAAGGATTGGTACCTTCTAAATATTTTTCAAAAACCACTAAGGTGTTAAACATTATAAATAAAAGCAAGTTTGTTGTTAAGTAAAAATTATCTCAAAATGTTATTTGCAATCAAGAAATTTGTCTATTAATTCCTTTTGCATTGGTTAAAAACTTATCTTAATATGTTGTTTTGGAAATTCCTTTTTTGCATATATTATATCTTATTCAAAAATTTACTAAGGAAAGGATATATGCAGAAATTGAACAAAAACTTATTAGTTTCAAATTTATTTCTACACCTCAATTTAAAAAAATCAATTTAATCAAAAAAAGATTAAAAAAAAGAGAAAAGTTTATAAGCTCTCTAAGTAATGAATTTGCTTATAGGCATTTAAAACAAAAATTTGATAGTCATGTTATTCAAAAGAAAATACAGGAAATTCAAAAGGAGATGGAATTAATGATATATGCAAAAATTCTTACTGCCTCTAGGATAGAAAAACATATATTGTGGTTAATTGACTTGTTCTTTAGATTTTCTAATTCCTTTAAATTTCATAAGGGGAACAAAAAAAGTAGGATATATAAGTTTAATTTCTTTTTTAAGTTTTAAACCTTACTAATCGACTATGTGAAAATCTTTTTTCCAAATCACCTTCATTATATTTAATAACTTCTTCTAGTTGTCTAGCTTGTTCCTTAATAGGCTTCATAGCTTTTTATAAAGTCCATTTTTCAGGTAACTTAACCTAGTGTCAACTTATAGTTTGTGAAACCATAACATTGGCTTTAGTTATATTAGTGAGAAACAAAGTGGTTGTTGCATTTTCTGTAAATTTAGTAGGAATTTCTTTAATTTTAGGAATAGTGGCATTTATAACTTTATAATAGATTCTGCAAATAAGGATTAAGTTTCAAAGGCATACATTATATCCAATCCTTTTTAATATCTAAGCATAACATATGCATAAAATTAGGGTCTGACAATGAAAGAGTGAAGTTTGGGTAACAAGAAAAGTAAATAGGTCCATCACTCATATTTGATTCAATAACTTAGAGTAAGAAATCATGAAAGCGATGATACCTTTTATCTTTAACACAAATAATTATTAAGTTATTTAAACTTACTTTAGTAGTAGGTTTTAAAGCAACTTGAACCATCCCAATATGAAGAAATTTATATTTCTTTTGATATGATCTAATAAGCTCTTGAGATAATAGAAAGAAATCATTATAACTTTGACATTAGGGTAAAGCTTCTTCTAAAATTTTAATAACATAATCAAACTTAGATAAGAAGTTACCATTAGATTTATAATTATAAACATACGAAGAAGAAAAGAAAGGCAACTTTTAGTTTTGAAGATAATTATTATTTATATTTTCATTAATAATTATTCATTTATTTTTACTATTACTAGTATTAGAAGACCAACCCCTACACAATCTATCCGTTAAGATTTTTCATAGTATCACTATCAATGTTTACACCAATTGGTAGATTTTTGTCAGATTGTAATATTGTATTCATTATCTTCAAACGCTTTTCTTTAGTGACTAATTCTATTAGGGTTTTAAGCAATTGTTCTAGTGTCTTTAAGGTTAGTGGAGTAGGTTTGGTGTCACTAACTCCAAGGTCTATTATTCCTTTTACTATATAGACTACATCTTTAAAAAACTCAAACTTGTCCCATCAACGAATGATAATTCTTTGTACCAACTAAGGCACATATGAAATACTCTCTTTTAAGATATTAACCTACTTGGCCATAATATGATAGTCTTATTTGACAATCCAAGGAACATGGTAATAGGTGGTAAAATTAATAGTTTGTCTTTAACACTGATGTTTTTCTCAAAAAAAAAAAAAAAAACTGTTCATAAATAGTTTTAACCTTCAATGGCATTGTGATTGGGTGTAATCCCCATTTGACAAACCAGGTTTTAAACTAGTTAGGAAATTTCATAGAACATTTTCAAAGGTTTACACCAACTCTCTCATGGCCACTTAGTTTAATGGAGGCAATAATGACTATTTGACTTAAGTTTTAACTATAAGAAAACTAATGGATAACTACTTGTACTTGGCTCTGATACTAATCCTTAGCACAACAATAAAACCAAACACAAAATTATTAAGCAATGAAAGATTAAAGATAGTGGAGTTAAAGAGAGAGAGAGAGAGAGAGAGAGAGAAAGACTAAGAAAGAGAAAGAGCTTTCATTGAATTATCTGCTTACAAGATGAGACAAATTTACAAAAGGAAGTAGAGAACTAATTTACAAAGCTTAAAGGTGTCCCCTTTCATCCGATAAGGACTTATTTATACATAAAATCTAGCATAAGTGACAAGTGTGACAATGTCATTGCTTGCATCATAGTCCAATAATCTTCCTTTTGATAACGTAACTTTAAGAAATTGGCTTTAATAAAGCAACTTTCATAAAGTAACCTTAATAAAGTTGCTTTGTTTTTTAGAGTTCATATGGATCTTAGGAATTTTGCATAAAATCATTGTGCAAATTTGGAGGGGAGACCTTTTCTTTAAAAAGTCAATAAGCATCCCATTGTTTGAGTCCTTACCATGATTGCAATTAAAGTTTCCATTTAATTGGGGCAAGATGCATTGAATCATCTCATTATGTTAGGACAAACTCTATTATGTTATGGAACTTTTGGGTTGGACTAGCTTTTAAGCATCAATAGCTATAAATTGCAGGAATAAGTGTCGAAAATGGGTTAGCAAGGTTAAAAACCATTATGCTAATTTGTTCTCAATTATTGGATGTCTAATGTAACCAAGAAGATTAAAAACTCTTCCCATTTCCTTTTAAATAGTCATAGGCCTAAAATAAAAAAAAACCTAAAACAAAACAAACTTTTATGGAACTATAACTATGTAATGTTTATGTTAAAGCTAATAAGAATCCAAGAGGATAAAGGAATCTAATGGTTGATATTAGACTATTGTCTCTTGATATGGAGATGAAAAAATGTGTTAGAATATTTTTAATTAATAATATTAAAATATTTTTAAATAATATTTTTATTAAAAATTCAATTATAATTATAATATGAGTTATAATCTTGAATTTGATTTTGTATTAATGGATATAACTAATTTAAGTTATGCAATTATGTGTATATATATAATAAGTCATCTCTCTTTCTCACACATGAAAACTCCATTTAAAATTGTATAATTACAGTAAAAATCATAAAAGAGAAATCAATTATTAGATTAAGACAAACTTTAACCATATTAAATGTTTCAACTTCTATAAACTAAGGTATATAATTTATTGTATTATTTATATAAAAATAATCAATTTTAAAATCTAAAACCAATGTTTAATGATGATATTTTTGTTTAAATAATTTAGTAAATGGCACTAGAGTTTATGATTTTGCAATTTGAATATTTTCTACATATGATAAGGATATATCTTAATGAGAAGCTTGGAAATGATGTGTGGAAGGTTTTAAAGGATGAAAGAGATTCATTGCACATTTTAAAAGGTCTAATAACACAAGCTCTTTCTAAATAGGCACCTTCTTATAAGCTTAAAAGTAGACAATTGAACGAAATAAAAAGTGAAAGTTTTTCCTTCAGTTCTTTCAAGAACTAAAGAACTTATTAAGAAGTAACTCTTCTTATGACATTCAATTTGATTTATCACTCCCAATTCCCTTTTTTTCTATAATGTGACATTCATATTTTTTTTAATACCTTGGTTTTGCATTCTTTTGAATACTAAGTCTAGGGTTTGTGTGATTGAAATCTAACTTAACTTTCCTAGGTATTATTTGATTCATTACATGTATTAGGTCCTTGTCACGAGGCCATTACTCTCTCCCTAAAAGGCAGCCTATTAGGGTGTGCAATACCTACGTTTATATGGCCTAAGATCCTTCTCTTTCTATTTGATGTGGAAGTCGGGTTGTACCTAAGGACCAACTCATTGCTCTGATACTCTTATTACATTCTCCCCTACTGAATCCATTGATGTCCTTATCGAGAATTAGGGACTCCCCTGCCTACTCCTTCCATATGGAGCGCTTGGTGGGAGACACTAGAGTCAAGGTCGACTCTGATACCACTTGTCATGGGGTCATTACTTTCTCCCTAAATGCAACTTATTAGGGTGTGCAACACCCACGTTTATATGACCCAAGATCCCCCTCTTCTTATCTGATGTAGGAGTCGGGTCGTACCTAAGGACCAAACCATTACTCTAATACACTTGTTACATTCTTCCCCACCGTATCCATCGATTGGTATCAGAGTCTGACTCTAAATTAGGTTGGATCAATTAATTCTTCAATTTGTTGCTTGGTAATTTATCTATTTCTATTTAGTTTGACTATTAAGTGCATTACCATTTGACTGCGCTAATCTGTTCATTTATAATCCTTCTTACTTTTCTTATTTGTTTGAGTGCATAATTACCAAAATGTGTTATTTTTAATTCCATTTGCTGTCTTTAAGTATTCTACCATTGTTTTATTTTGAGCAAAAGAAAAAAGAAAAAAAAAAAGCCAAGAACGAAAAAAAAAAAAAGAGGGACAAAAAAAAAGTATCAAATTCAAGTTATTAATAGAAGTTAAATAGTTTAGTCAAATTAGCCATAATAATAATATAATTTTCTTACTCAACTTTAATTTTACCATTTATTTTATTATTATGTTATCTAGGTTTGTCCTCTATATTTAACTTTTTATATTGATTTATGTAAGTATAGTTCATTAAAGTTGTTTGTCTTGATATCCTTTTTCTTTTCTTTTTTTTTTTTGACTTCTTATTCTCCAATTAGTTCAATTTTACCCCATTCACCTTATTCTATTAAAAATCAATCCTCTTGATTTAACTTGTTTAGTTTTTTAAAGAATTGAAAGAGGAAATTTGAGTGGTAAGAGGCAAAAATGCAAGTTCATATTAAGAAAGGTTATAAAGGAGTGTGACGCCCTTCTTAAGTGAAACATATAAGGGAGTGATTTGTGAGGTATCTTAATCATTTTGTGTAGAAGTAATACTGTCACTTCTAAAGACAAAGAAGGCATAGGGACTATGAGGTTCCTAACACAAGAAGGCAAGTGAAACAAGTCTATGACCATAAAGATGATGTAGAAGACGATAAAATTGATGATTAAGTTAATGTGGTTAGAATTACCAATAATAAAAAGGATTGGAGAGATTTTCGGAGGCAAGGCATTTATAACCCTAATTTAGGCAAAATTAAAATGACAATTCTTTTGTTCCAATGTAAGAATGATCTTAAGGTGTACCTATAATAGGAGAAGAAGGTTGAAAAACTGCGTGGAATTATAAGACATGGTGCACATGGCAATAAAAGTTGAAAGACAACATAAACGAAAGGCTTCCACATGGTTTAGGCAAAATTTAGGATTTACTTCACCTTGGAAGCCGAATTGTAGTAAAAAAGATGAGAAGGACAATTATAAGTCCAAAGTTGAGCTATCTAAGAGTAAGAATATGGGTTCTAGTAAGGAGGCAAGTAATTTTGATCCCCAACCAAGTAAAAATAGAGATTTTAAATATCTTAAGTGTTTAGAAAGGGGTCACATTGCATCTTAATGTCCAAATAAGCATGCAATGTTCTTGAAAGATAATGGTGAAATTGAGACTACAAATGAGTTAAACAATGATTCTGTGCCATTATTGAAGGATAAAAGTGATGGAGAGAAGCATTTAGCTAATATATTAGCTCTCATAAATCGAGCATTAAATGTGCAAGTGAAGAGAACAAGGTGCAACAAGATAATATCTTTTATACGAGGTGTCTCATAAAAGATAAGGTATATAATATGATTATTGATGGTGGGAATTGCACTAATGTAGCTAGTATAATTATGGTTGAAAAGCTGAATTTACTAATAATGAAGTATCCTCAACTATATAAGCTTTAATGGTTTAATAAAAATGGTGAAGTCAAGGTAAATAAGTAAGTGTATCAAAAGGTACCATGATAAAGTTTTATGTGATATTGTACCTATGAATACGGGTCATATTCTATTAAGAAAGTCATGACAGTTTGACAAATGAGTTATACATGTTGGCTTCAAGAACCAATATTCCTTTGTAATGAATGAAAAACCCATCACTTTTGTACCATTATCACCTCAACAAACTTATAAGGATCAATTAAAGATTAAAAATGAGAGTGAACAGAAAAGAAAGATTGAAAAGAGAGGGATAACCAAAATAAAAACGAGAGGAGAAAAAATGAAGACATAGGAAAGTTAGAAAAAAGAAATTTTTTATGCAAAACAAAGTGATTTCAAAAGAGCATTTTATGCCAAATAGCCTATGATTGTACTTTTTTACAAATAGATTTATTTTAATACTAATAAGTTTGTTCTATCTTTACCTAGTGTTGTCACTTCTCTTTTGTAAGAATTTGAAGATGTATTCCCTAAGGATGTTCAAAGCGAATTACCACCTAAGAAAGGAATTAAGTATCAAATTGATTTTATCCCTAATGTATCCATTCCAAACTAGCCAACATATAGGAGTAATCTTAAGGAGACAAAAGAGCTTCAAAGGTAAGCTAAGGCACTTATGTCGAAAGTATGTGAGAGGAAGCATAAGTCCCTATGTAGTTACTGTTCCACTTGTACCTAAGAAAGATGAAACTTGAAAGATATTTATTAAAGATCCTAACTTTGCTAATGTGTATATAGTATGTGAGAAGTCATCCTTTGAGAAGTTTTATAGGCATAAGGGTTTCTTATTTAGGGAAAATTATTCATACGTGCCTATAAGTTCTTTAAGAGAATTGGTTGTGAGAAAAGCTCATAAGGGTGGTTTAATGGGTCATTTAGGAGTTAGGAAAACCTTAGATGTCTTAACTAAACATTTCTTTTGGTCACACATGAAACGAAATGTTGAGAGGGTACGTGAGAAATATATAACATGCAAATAGGTTAAATCTATAGTTTTACCCTATGGTTTGTACACCCCTTTACTCATATCTAACCATCCCTGAGTTGATTTATCTACGGACTTTATACTGAAATTACTGCAGTCAAAAAGAGGTAAGGATTTTATATTTGTTGTTGTTGACAAATTTTTAAAGATGACACATTTCATCTCATGCTCTAAAACTGACAGTGCAAACAATGTGGTTGAATTATTTTTTAAAAAAGTAGTATGTTTGCATGACATGCCTCGAAGTATTGTTTCAGATCAGGATACAAAGTTCTTAAGCTACTTTTGAAAGACTTTATAGGGTAAGTTAGGTACCAAATTATTGTTTATAATTACTTGTCATCCATAAACTGATGGGTTAACTGAGGTGGTTAATCGAACTATTTATATTTTGTTGTGTGCTATTATTTGAATGAATTTGAAAGTATAGGAAAATTGGTTACCACATGTCGAATTTGCATATAATAGGAGTGTTTATTCTGCTGCTAGTTACTCTTCATTTGAAATTGTATATTGTTTTAATCCTTTGACTCCTTTGGATTTAGTGTCTATACTTATCAATGAGTATGCTAACTTAGATGGTGAATGCAAGGCTAACATGGTAAAGACATTGCATGAGAAAGTATGACAATATATCGTAAAATGAACTAAGCAATATGCATCTCATGTTAATAAAAGGTAAAAAAAGGTGGTGTTTGAACCTAGTGATTGAGTTTGGATACATATATGCAAGGAATGGTTCCCATATCAAAGGCATTCAAGGCTATAGCCTAGAGGAGATGGTCTATTTCAAGTAGTAGTACGGATTAATAACAATGCTTATAAGTTGGACTTTTCCAATGGGTATAAAGTGAGTGTAACATTTAATGTTTTTGGTCTTTCTCCTTTTGATATAGGTGATGATTCAATGATGAATCCTTTCAAGGAAAAAAGGAATGATAAGAAGTTTAGAGATGATGCGTGGAAGGTTTCAAAGGATACAAGGGATTTATTGCATATTCTAAAAGATCTAATAATGTAAGCTAGAGCCAAAAGGATAAAAGAAGCACAAAATGGACTAATTGAAGACATTTGGGCCAACCAAGTTACAAATGGTGCAAATTCAAACTTGAAAGAGAGTTAAGGTCTTATTAATATGATTTGAGTACATAATGGGTCATAATTAAGTAATAGCACTCACTCTTAAATAAAATTTTGTCTTAAATAAGTATTTGTTATAAAAGTAGAAGTTTTTTGAATAAAAATTTGTCTTAGATAAGAGTTTGTCCTAAATAGGAATTTATCTCTCTTTTAGGTTTGCTAACTTAGCCTATAAATAGGGACCTTTTTATAAGCTTAAAAGCAAACAATCAAGCAAAATAAAAAGCAAGAGTTTTCTCATTCTATTCTTTTAAGAATTAAAGAACTTATTAAGAAGTAACTCTTTTTGTGACATTTAACTTAACTTATCACTCTCAATTCCCTTCTTTTCTAAGTGTGACGACTATATTCTTTTTAATACTCTAGGTTTATATTCCTTTGAATATTAAATTTAGGATTTGTGTGATTGAAATCTAACTTAACTTTCCTAGGTATTGTTTGATTCATTGTGTGTGTTACGTCCCTAAATCACGTTTTTTGGGGTTTACATCATATCTATTTAATTTATAATTGTTCTTTGATAGAAAGAAATTAATGAGGTTTTTATGTTTGTGTAATTATATGAAATCTTTAAAGTTTAAAGCCTAGAATAAGCTATTGTATATCACTAAGGATTTGTTATTCTAAAATTATAATCGTTATAGTTGTTCAAAGGAATTATTAATTCTTTTGTGTAAATAAGTAACCTAAGTATGGCATTTAAAGCACCTAATTAATAAATTAAAAAAAAACTTCAGCTTTAAATTGTATAAATTCCTTTATACAATTTAAAAGATAGTTAAGTTTGTGGAATTATCAATGGCTTTAAGTCTTTAATAATGGTTATTATGTAACTAATTAAGAAAGAAGATATTTTTAATTTTTGTGGTCAAGAAATTGTTAGAGGACACCTAAATTTGTTTCCATTAGGCACTAAGCCCAAGTCTTCTATTAATCTCCAGATTATGTATTTTGATAATAAAAAAAAAAAATAGGTTGCTTTAATATGAATGTATAATTATTATAATTTATTCGTCACCAAAGTAATTAAATTATTGTGTTTAATTCATACATATATTATTATTGTAGTTTTATTATCACCAAAGTGACCAAACTATAATATTTGAACTGACATGTGTGCATTATCATCATAATTTGTTAGTCACCAGAGTAATCAAACTATTATATTTAATGACATGCTTAGACATTCATTTATCTATGATTTTAATAAAATGCCAATGAATAAAAAATGATTGAATGAATTGACATTATTAATTATTAGAATTTCAAGATTTACCCAAAGGTAAATTATTATTCCATTATTAATAACATGGTTAAGGTATATTAATATTTTTTATTAAATATATTTGTTTATTCAAAGATATCGAATATATTTAGGTGAAATAGTTAATTTATCTATTAAAGTTAATATATAGTATTACTTATGATAGTGTATTATAGTATTTCTCAAAAGAAAATTATTATGCACTTTCATTATTAATTGAATCTGATTTATAATTAATTATGAAGATTTATGAATATGTAGTTATTTATATTCACTCGTATGCTTCATTTGTTGTTGTGTTCAATGGATTAAACATCTTTAAATAACATGAAAAGTCTTAATTTTCACTTAAGTGTTATAGATCTTGACTTGGCATTACTAGTTGACAAGTCTGTTGTAATTATTAATTCAAGCAATGAGGTAGAGAAGTTACATCATAAAGAATGTGAATGGAGCAATAGGTTAAATCTTATGTTTCTTAAAATGACTATTACTAATAACATTAAGACAATTATTCCACAAACACAGTGTAAAAAAATATTTATAGTTTGTGGAAGAACATTTTCATTTTATAGACAAGTCACTTACTAGTATTTTGATGGCATAGCTCACGACCATAAAGTTTATTAGGTCATAAACTATGCAAAAGTAAAATATTAAGATGAATAATATTACAATAAAGTTTAAGACCTAAAGATTAATGGTAGAAGACTATTTTCTAGTGTAGCTCATTTTGAATTTATTACCTTTTGAGTATAGGTAATTTTAAATTAATTAGAACATTATAAAGAATAAGTGAAATGTTAATGAATTGGCAAGTATGCTTGTTCAAAAGGAAATGAGATTGAAAATCAAAAGAGGTATTTCATCAATTTTATTGGCAAGAAGGCTAGGAAAGTAGTCAACATGCAAGCCTAACAGTTCAAGAAAAAGAAAGAGCATGCTTATACTTTTAAGGATGAAAAGAAGGAACGAAAGGGTGATAAGTGTCACTTCTATAAAAAGTCTAGATATTATCAAAAAGATTGCCCAAAGAGTGAGGCTTGGTTCGAAAAGAAAAGTAAATTTAATACCTTAATATTTCAAATCAAATTAAACTAAAATTTCTCATGATACTTGGTGGCTTGATTCTAGTGTTACTACTTATATATCCAATATGATGCAAGGATTCATCATGATCCAAACCACTAACTCAACTGAAAATTTTCTTTTCATGAAAAAATCTTATAAATGCTCCAATTAAAGGCATAGGGACTTATCATTTGGTCTTAAATATTAGTTATCATTTATAATTATTACAAACTTTTTATGTATCTTCAATTGGAAGAAACCTTATGTCAATTTTTAAATTGAATGGTTATGGAATAAATATTAAATTTAGATATAGTAATTTTAATTTATATAAGAATACTAGTATTATTGGTTCAGGTATTCTTATTGATGATTTATATAAATTGAAATTTCATCATATTTTTGTTGAATCCTTATTTAATGTGCATCATAATTTTGGATTTAAGCGTAGTATCATGAATGAAAATTATACCTATTTGTGGCACAAACATTTGGGTCATATATCCAAAGAAAGATTAGTAAGATTGATAAATAATATTATTGTTTTGAACCTAGATTTTATTAATCTTGGAAGATTTGTTGATTGCATTAAAGGTAAACAAACCAAACATAATAAGAAAGTGGTCATAAGAAGAACCTAACTTCTTAAAATTATACGCACTAATATTTGCAAAATTTTTGATACTCTAGCCTTTAATGGATAATTTATATATATATATCACCTTTATATATGATTTTTCACGTTATGATCATATTTATTTGTTCTATGAAAAATCTCAATCTTAGAATGCTCTTGAAGTATATATAAAGGAGATTGAAATGAAATTAGACAAGAAGGTGAAATTTGTAAGATTTAATAGAGATGGTGAATATAAAGGTAAATACAATGAATTAAGGAAGTATCCAAGTCAATTTACAAAATTTCTCAAAAGTCATGGCATTATACATAGTGTACTATGCCAAGCACACCTCAGTTAAAAAGCGTAATAAGATATTAATGAATATAGTTAGGAGCATCATAAGTAACTCCTCCCTATCTAAATCTTTGTGGATGTATATACTAAAAATTGCAAATTATTTGTTAAATAGTGTTCCTTATAAGACAATTCAAAGTACTTTTATTAAAATATAGACATGAAGGAAACTTAGTTTTGGCATCTACACATCTGTAGTTGCCTAATAAAAGCAAGAATTTATAAATCACATAAAAGGAAATTAATCTTTCAAATAATCAATGGTTACTTCATTAGTTACTCATAGAAGTCTAAATAACATATATTTTATTGCCTAAATCATAATTTAAAAATTGTAAAATCTAATAATATAAGATTTATTAAGAATAAGAGTAATAAATATCCAAAGGTGGACATAAAAGAAATTAGGGTAAATTCCTTTATCTATAGCAGTTTCTTTACCCACCATTACATCAAATGTTGTTTTAGAAATTGAAAAACATTTGAATGAAGTGATGTTCCTTAAAGAAACTAACTTATAACTTACCAATGAACCAAAAATAGCATTAAAAAAATCTCAAAGAGAAAGGAAATTAGCTATTCCAAATAATAATGTAGTTTATTTACAACAATTAAATTTTAATATTAGAATCAATAAGGATCCAGTTGCATTTTCACAAGTCATAGAAAGTTCTTAATCTATTAAATAGATTGATGTAATGAAAGATGAGTTGAAATCTATAAAAAGAAATAATGTCTAAAATCTCGTTGAATTGTCAAACTGATACAAAAGAGCCAATTGTAAATGGGGTTTTAAGACTAAACACAACTCAAGTGACAATATTGAACAATATAAAGCTAAACTTATTGCTAAGGATTATACTCAATGAGGTGACATTGATTATATATAGATATTTTCTCTTGTCTTAAAGAAAAATTCATAAGAAATAATTATGAAATTAATGACTTAGTATGACTTGGAATTACACCACATAGATGTGACAACCACCTTCCTCAATAAAGATCTTAAAGAAGAAGTTTACATGGATCAACCTAAAAGGTAAAAATCAAATGGTGTGCAGACTCAAAAGGATAATATATGAACTAAAATAAAGTTGCCAACAATGGGATCTTAAGTTTAATAATACTATTACATTTCTTAGGTTCAAGAAAAATATTGTTGATCAATGTATATGTCAAAAGATTAGTGGGAGTAAATTCATTTTTCTAGTCTTATATGTTAATGATATTTTACTTGCTATTAATAATTTAATTATATTATGTGAGACTAAAGATTATATCTTAAAGAATTTTGAAAGGAAAGATATGAAATAGGCATCATATGTAATAGAAATAGAAATATTTTGTAATAGATCAAAAGGACTATTAAGATTGTCTTAAAAAGGCTATATTTAGAAGATTTTGAAAAAATTCAATATGAATAAATGTTCACCTATGTTTGTTCTTGAATAAAAACGTGATAAATTTGGTTTCATGCGATGTCCTAAAAATGATGTGAAACATAAAACATAAAAAAAATTAAAAAAAAAGAATATGTTATATACTCCTCTGTGGTTGGTAATTTAATATATTTGCAAATTTGTACTAAATCAAATATTAGTTTTGCAATTAGAATTCTAGATAAATATCAAAGCAATATTGAAATAAATCATTAAAAAGCTGTAAAGAAAGAAATATGGTAATTACAAGGAATAAAAAATTACATACTCATATACAAAAAATTTAATTATTTAGAAATAAATGGATAGTTAAATTTAGATTTTTCTACATGTCTTAATAGTTGCATGTCTATTTTTGGTTATCTATGCTTGTTAGTTGAAAGAGCAGTAACATGAAGAAGTGCAAAGCAATCTATTATTGCTTTATCCACCGTGGAAGTAAAGTTTATAGTAGTTTTAAAGTCACAATTGATGCATTATAATTGTGAAATGTTATTTCAAGACCTCCTAAGGTTATTGATACCATTATCAAGTTGTTAAAAATTTACTATGATGATTCTACAAGTCTTTTCCATTAGAATTAATAAATATTCAAAGGGTGCTAAGTATATGGAATTGAAGTATTTTATCATTAAAGACGAAATTCAAAAATAGAGAGTGTCTATTAAGCACATTAATACAAGTCTCATGATAGCAGATCCTTTGATAAAAAGTTTACAATCAAAGTTATTTAGAAAGCACGGTGTATGATGTTTTTCCTAGTGTATTTTTTAATCGCCAACACTACTGCTATTTTTTGGCCAATATAGTGGCATTTTTGTGTTTGCATGCAATAAAGTTTTGTTTTCATTAATATTGTTGTAAATTTTATTTTTGTTTATATTAAAATTTTGCCTTTCATGTGTAACTTGTAAGACAAAGACAGCAAAATGGTGAATGTTTGGTAGTGTTGCAATTTCAAATTCAAGCATCACTTTATCTCAATTTGAAAAGTGAAAAACACTCAGAAGTAGTAGGACATATGAACATAGATAGAAAAGTATGGTTTTAATTTTATGCATGTCTATGTTAAAGTGGATAAAATTTTCATCAACTTATATATCATCATACAGCTTAAAGGCTAACAAGGCACAGACGAAATGATTTCTCTTCCTTTAGATTGCATGGCATGTTCATCATGAAATGTAGATATTGATACCGACATGCAAGCAAGAAGGTGGGTTTTGGAGAATAACCAAATTCACATACAACAGAGTCAATTGCAAAAACAGGAAAGGAAAAAAAAATGAAAATGATTTAATTCTTTGTCTCCAGGTTATTGTAATCAATGTGAAGGACGTTAATATTTAATCAGCCGTCTTATCAGTTTGATCGTAGTGAGGTTTAGCACAACCAATTCTATTGCATAGGTATTGCGATGTAGGACAGATTGGAGTCTTCCTACTCGTCAATACATGGCAAGATAAGAGAAAACTTAGAAAATTAGGGTTAGCAGCGAGTATTAAGCATAACTAGAGTTTAAGCTTGAGTAGGGAATTAATCCAGTGAAGAACATGTATGCATGAGCAATATCAGGAAAATAGGAGGTGAGACATCAAAATTCCCAATCACGTTGGTTTGCACTAGGGGGCGATTCTAAATCGTTTTCTATTTGTATTGGTTATGGATATATTGATAGGACACTTAGGATTATGTCCTGCAGTGCATGTCATTTCCAAATGAGATTAGGAAGGGATTAGACCACAAGTTAGAAATATGGAGGGATATCCTAGAACCGAAGGGTTTAGGGATGAGTTGTCCAAAAATAGAATATAAGCATTATAATTTTGATAATACTAGGAGAGCAGCAGGGTACAAAATTAGATTAGATGATGCAAAAGTACCTAAATGCATCTAATTTCGTTATCTAGATTCTATTATTCAAGAGGATGGTAACATAGAGAGGACTTTGTTTATAGGACGAAAACTAGATGACTAACATGGAGTACTATTGGAGTTTTGTGCGACCGCATGATTCCCATGAAATTAAAGGATCAATTCTACTCAATGACAAATTAGGCCAACAACATTGTACAATGGAGAGTGTTGAGGCGTGAAAAAACAATATGTTAAAAAAAAACAAGTGTAGCAAAGGTGAGCATGTTTAGATTGATATGAGATCACTCTTGGGAATGATGGAATAAAAAAATGAGGATATTCCATGTAGAATAAACGCAATACTAATAAAAGATATATTGAAGGAGCCACATTTGCATTGGTTTATATGTGTCTAATGTAGATTTGCAAATGCTCCTACTAAATGGGGTGACTAAATTCAAGCGTATGGTGAGAGGAAAAGGACAGAAAAGCCTAAGTTCTTGTGGGAATCTTTAGTTATGAGAGATTTAGAATCATTAGATATTATGCTCAACTTTGTGCATAATAAAACGGAGTGACAAAAAAAAAAAAAATTCACGTGTTTTTCTTTGGTTTTTGCTTTTTTGTATTGCTATTAGATTAGATATAAAAGTAACATTCCCTTTTATATATGAGATTTTACATATATGTACTTATATATCCTGTTCCATTAAACATGTATGTCTTGCATTAGGAGATTTAAAGCCCTCCATTATGTAGGTAGTATAATATTGAGAATTCAGCTTCCAATGGGCCAAAACAAAAAAACAAAAAAAACAAGTACCCATAGTGAGAGCATTGAATCATTCATCTCATTAGATGGTTTTCTGTGATGGATGCTCTTGGTAGATTGATGTTTGCCCAATATGTCGTACTTAAGGGAAATACTCACACGGGACAAAAACCGACGAAAACAAAAAAAGTTCCAATAATGACAGTTGAGAAAGAAACTGGAATTAGTTAAGTTCTCTTTTTAAAGGATCTATGGGTTGTTTTCCTATAGATTCTATATAAAGCTCCAACTTTTTGTTCCTTGTTCTTTTGACTATACCATATACCCACCAGTTACAGCGAGTGATATTATATCAAACAAAATTTTATTTGCTACCCTTAGCATTAGAGTCTCTTTGCTGGTTATTTCATGAGAAATGGCATCAAATACTGTCTATACATGCTTGGAATGAAAGGAGTATAGAAGAGGACTTCTCTTTCCTACTCGTGTTGCTCATGGGCCTCCACGAACAAAAACAGAAAAAATAAAGAGAGAGAGAGAGAGAGAGAGAAAGAGAGAAGAAATGGTGGAGAACAACAAGAAAAAGAAATGAGTGAGTTGAGGGGACTTCATGTTTTTAGTTGCTTTTATAAATAATGTTTGCAAAATGTCGTCCAGTCCGTCAAGCCGCCGAGGGATCTTTAGATAGGCTATCAAGTCTAATATCGAGGGTAAATTTGTCCCCTTCTTCAAATTTTACAGTGGAAGAATCATGTTAATACTTTTCCAAACCCTATATTGTGAGAGCTTCATGTGCACTATATGATGTGCTGACACAAAGGACCCGGTCTCCTTGTTAAGGAATGTGCAGGATAATTGCGAGTAAAATGTCTCCAATGGCACCCCATAATTTTTTACCAAAGCTTAGATTTACCAAAGCTTTATTGATTACCCTCCTCCCTTTCACCAATTTCATCAAATAAATTACTTTCTTTTGTGGGACTTTGAGGTGCTCCCCAAATCGTAAGAGGGTTAAATACACAAAGTAACAGTATGCAGCACTCAAAAATGTTGTCCTTCAATTTCCATTTGTTACATTGATCGAAAAAACTTCCATCTGTTGTCATCTTTTCTATGCCTAACCAATATCGACAGGGCCCAAAAGAATTGTGTGCGCTCAAATCTGCCGTCAAAGGAGGAAAAAAGCAAGAGCGTTTGTGAAAGTCATTGTATGAATATGCAGAACCCAAACTGAGGATACGCCAAAAGGTGTTCTTCGCAGTCCCTATGGTGATTCCTTCGCACGTCCACTCAAGCGGTGGCTCCATTCAATCATGATTTCAACTCCCTGTAGCCCTCCGTGGAGGGGAGAGGGGGAATCCTTCTGTTTGAAGATACATGAAATAAAGATGCTGGACAATGAGCAAAGATGCAGGGTCAATGTCATTTCTATACACTGTTGCGGACTGAATTATGTCTGGCATAGCATGGAGAGGGGTAAAAAGGACACTCTTGGATGCAATCACCTCACATGACAAAAAGGCCACTCTAACACTACAGCAAATTAGCCTTTTTCTGGTCCTTTTTGACCACCTTCAAAAATTTCCGCTGCCGGCAACGTTTGACTCTGTTGTACACTCTTCTTCCACTCCTCTTTGCCCACCATCTTTAATGAATCAGTACATTGTTTTCGCATGCACCTACCACTTCATTTGGCAGAAGAGCAAAAACTTTTGCTCCCCACCACCACCACCACAACAACAACAACAACAACAACAACAACAACAGCAACAACAACAATAATAATAATATAATAACAAGGAACGTGGTTACGTGGCATTGATACATTCATTCTCATGTATGCACTATGCACAACTTGGAACTAGAGGAGGAAATAATTTTACATTTATAGCACGTTAACCAAGGACCAGCAAAGGTCAAGTCCCTTCGCGCCTCGCGCCTCGTGCCACTTCATAGCTAGGCTAGCAAATGTTGGGGCCAAACCCCACAAAACCATTAGCCGCGTCAATGGAAATCTGAATCCCCTCCTGCTGAATGTTCCCTATGATAGAAAGCCCTGAAGGGGAAGGAGCAAATGCAAAACAAAATGTCCCCACGTCGTCAACTGGAATTAGAAAGTTCCTCGCCGGGAGGGTTAGGACTGGACCGCCCGAGAAATAGAATGAGACGGTCGGTACCCGAACTGACACGAATCCGAATAAGTTGTAACAAGTATCAAATATGGACACTCCGGATGCTTTCGGAAGGTTTCCAGTCTGCTCAATGAAAGAGTCACGAAATGCCCCGTATGCCGCTGCCGGGAGTCTAGTTACGGCTGTCCCCGTGTCCATAACGACACCGCCATCCCCCAATTCAGATACTCGGAAAACATCTTCGGATATGGGCACCTGCGCGCCTCCCACTCCAAGACCAGAGAGCCCAATATAGTAGAAACTCGGGGCCCGTGGGTTACGGATCAAAGGGATCCATGCTGCACCCATGGGCATTGCTGCACGCCCAAATTCCAATGACCCGGACGAATCGGTGCCCCGACTCACTAAACAATAACTAAACGCATCCCCGGTTTGACCGCTCAACTGACCCACAAATGACATCGATCCACCTCCCAGTCCAAGCAATCCGGCAGCCCCGATAAACATGCCCCGGTTCCTGTGCCCGCATCCGATTGCCACGCTTCGAACCAAGGCCCGCCCGATTGTAAGTGTTTCAAGGGCCAAGGTCCCTTTTGTGTACGACCCATCACCATATGACACCTCATACCGACACCGACCTGCACGGCAGCCGGCGTTCTCAATCTGATCACAGACGGTGGAACTACAAGAAACACCGCTAAACGATGACGAATCAGCCGGGTCAAATAACGGGTCGGTTTGATGGTAACATTGGGTGCAGGGCTTACATTGGACCCAAACAATGTCACTACCCGTATCAATAACCATGTATTGACTTCTTGGTGGGCTACCGACTCCTATTCTAACAAAATATTCTCCGCTGCCTTGGTCCATACCCGAAATCACCTCCGACCCAAAATCCCCTTCCACCTCATACCTGGCGGCGCCGCCGCCGCCCCTTGAGAGGCGGCGTACAAGGCTGGCCACCCTCTTCACGTCTCTTTCCATGCGCGAATGGAAAAGGTGGCTGTGATTACCCTGTAACTTCCTCTTGTTGAAAGGTGTAGTGTCTCTGTGGACTAGTTTTAGCTTCCACTTCAGCTCACCCTCGCCGCCACTCTGGTTCTTCAATGGTTCTTGATATTTGGATGTTCTGAACATGGGCCCTGTTTTTGCTCCCGCGATTGCATTTTTCACGTTCAGTTGTTGAAAATTAGGATACAAAGTAGGTTTCTTTGTGGTGGTTTTGATGGTGGCCGCAGAGCTGGTTATAAGTAGTTGTAATAATACCATCTTCGCCGCGAAGGATGCCATGGTTTCTTGAATCTTGATTGTTGGGTTGAAGATTTTTACTTGGGGTTGCTCTAGCAGTTTGTGGCTTTGTGCTCTGGTAGGGAGCAAGGGTGAAGGGATATTTATTTGGTTGGGTTTTTGGGATTTATTATGTATAGAAAAAGGGAAAAACCAAGAAAAACAAAAAAAAAAAAAAGGTGTGGGGCATGAAATAATTGCAGTAAAGTGGTTTAGTACGTCCCTTTTGTTTTTTTGTTTTTTTTTTTTTTTTTTGGGTTTTGCATTTGGACAGAGTGGAATTAAGTGTGTCTTTTTTTCTTTTTTTCTCGTGTATTGTATTAAGTCCGCTTTCGTGAAAATCAAAGCAATAAGCTGAAAATTGTAAAATTTATAAAGACTTTCATCTTTAATGGTCTGATCTTTAAATTTAAAGCTTATTCTATAAGAGAGATACTGACTAAGCCAGCTATTGGATTTTTTTTTTTTTCTCATATTATGTCTGCATGAGGTAACTGCACCTACTTGTGTCTACTTAGAAAATGTGCCTATACAGTGGAATTTATTCCGAAATTGCTGCACTACTCTGTACTCTTAAATGAGAAACTCTCACACCACCGATCATGTAATATCTTCATATGCGTGTGGTGAGTATAAAGGGGCAACTGCTGAGTAGCTTTCCCTGAAGAGCGAGTGACCTTTACATGTTCATTGACAAAAAATTAATATCGTTATTGTTTAACATTTAGTTGTTAATGTTTACTGTACGGGGCTTCAACTCATAGGACTGAATAATTTTATATGTGAACTTTTATTAAGTTTAAATTTTTCATTATATTAATTTTCATACCCAAAAAAAAAAAAAAGAGTAGCATTGCACTCCTAGTAAACGATGAGCCTTAAAAAGTTCGCGATGTATATAAGATTCTATTTCTTTTAGCCCTTACTAGCCTGTTCTTCAATGAAGATCTTCAAAAGCATATTATAAAAAGAACGGTTTCGTTAAGTGGATTGAAAATTTGACAAAGATGAGAGATAAAAAGTGTAGATTTTACACATTGAAAAACTATTTTTTTTTTAATTTCAAATTTTCTGTCTAAAAACACATCAAAGATTGAATTTTTTTCTTTTTTTTTTTTTTTTTTTGAAATTGATGTATAAGAAGACCCACGCTCTGTCTCTTCTGTGTTCACTAATATTTGTCCATAAAAGAACGAAAATTGATCTGAAAGGAGGAGTATAAGACGCTTAACTATTGATTAGGGGTGTTAATCAGCAAAAGTATTATTTTTCTATTTACTTTATTTCCCTTCAAACACCACCCGTTCAAGATATAATATATATATATATATATATATATATATATATTTTTTTTTTTTATCTAGAGAGGGGAACCTTAGCCTTTCTAGCAAAAGCCGCATGCCTCGCCAAAATGAGTGTGCCTGCACCAGGCATACCGATATATATGCGCGTAGGTTTTACTTTTATTGTAAAATTAATTTTAAATTTACAAAATGGGTGAATTTATTATAATTATTATAAAATTTATTTTTATTTAAATAAAAAATAAAAAAATAAATTATGAATATTTAAAAAATAAAAAAATAAATTTAAGAATAATTTTTTTTTTTAAAAAGCACAAAGAAAAAAATTAAAAAAGAAAAAAAATTACACACCTGCAACAAGCCATACCAGAAAGACTCCTTCAGCAAACTACACTATACAAAAGACCTCGATAGCAACCCGCAAACCCCAATAAGAAAGGGACTTTACTGAGGAAAGGAATCTCAGCGACGTTGAAATTTGGAAGAGAAGCAACTGGCGGTGGCCCCAGTTGACAAGCCTCAATTTTATTTTATTAAGTTTGAAATAAAAGAAAGAAGCGTAAAGTCTTTTAACAGGGGGGGGGGGACTGGCTCTAGCAGGCTTAATTAAAACGAGGTCATTTTAGTTGAAGCGACATCGTTTAGATTCGGCGTATATATTTTTAAAAAAACTATTAAAACGGGGCAGATCAGGTCGATTAGTTTTGAAAAAGTTGAAAAATACTTGTGTTCTTTTTCTTTAGTTTCGGCTGATGCTGTCTTCCAGGTGTTGGATTGGGCGGCAATTTACGAACACCCCTAAATATATCCATATTCCCTCTTGTTTGGCCCACTTTGTGTTGGAAAATAATAAACAGGGATATAAACATAATATATATGGAAGTAATAAAAAATAAATTAATAAAAAAGATATCTGAAGTATGTATAATATTAATTTTAAAGATAAATTTTGCTCAAGTAAATAGAGTCTCAATACAATAAATAATAATAATTATTTTTTAAAAATATGATCAAATGTTACACTAATGTACATGTAACAAGTAAGATGACATTAACAACTTGAACTCAATTAACCCATTAGTGTTAGTTTTTAAGATAAAGAGTAGGAGAGAATTAACAAATTAGATACATCTCCATATGGAGTGGAAAGAATGAACTCTTTATTTCTAATATGATTATTCATACATAAGAATTACGGCAAGTACAACCATAATAAAATAACTAATTTGATCAATGTTAAAAAATGTTGTAATTAATCTTTTAAAATATATTAATTTATAATAATATCTTGTTATTTTAAAAAATTAATTTTATTAGATTAATCAATGAAGACATAATGTATTATTTTTTATATCTTCTTATCTATAAACCAAAAATTAGAATTTACAAATTTTGATATTAAAAATACAATCAAATAAAAATTTGTATAAATTATAATTTTAATATAAATATAAGAAAACTTGTCATCATATTATATTCTCTCAAAACAAGTCATTAAATGTAATGTAATATTATTAGATTCTGCATTGGCATCAAATTTTTCATAAGAGTTTTAGAACTTTTGTCTAAAATCTCATAAAAATGATTATACACTATTCTTATATATATAAGTTTATTAAGTGTACATTTTAATCAACATATCACTTATAAGAAATATCAAATTTATTAAAAACATAATTCAACCCCACTCACTAAAATTATTGTATCATCTACATTATAAGAATAAATTTACAATTTTAATAATGTACATAAAATTAATTAATAATTTGTTATTATTTATATAAACCTATTTCAAAGTATTTCTTATTACACAAGTTAGATTACCATCACTCTTTACCATTTTTTATGGTCAATAATCTCATCCCTTTTTATATATTTTGCACTAACCTTTTATTTACTAACTTAGTTAGAAAATCAATTAAATTTATTATAAATTGTATACAATTAAGTAGTATCACTTGATTACTTAATAGTTATTTTAGTAATTTGTATCTCAAATAATTAGGTATATTTTAGTATAATTAGGTATCACTCTATTACTCTTTACCATTGTATGACCTACTCTTGTTATGTGTAAGAAAGGCCAAACTATCAAAAAAACATTAACATTAATAGCGTCAATTTTATTTAGAGTAAAATACCTCATTGTCAAATCTTATAGTCAATTTATCTTCACATTAGTCATTTCTAGGGTTATAAACTTAAATTTTATTATGGGCTAAACAATATTCATTTGTTTAATAAACTTTCAAATTATTATTCTATCTTTATGCATAAATACATACCTATTAATGAATTTTATCTTATCTAAATTGAAATTTCAATTAACATTATTATACACTTCTATTAAATGACAAGAAATCCACTAAACATACCATAACATGGTATCCTTCAAATATTTTGAAATTTTAATTAAAGCTGGTGATCATTTTCAATAAAAGTAAATGCAATCCTAAGACATAAAGAGCAAAAAAAGCACTTGCCTAATTATGTTCTTTACCAATGGCCACATCAAATTTTTAATTTTCATTTTCTTGTTGTTAGCATTAGCCTAAAAGGTTAAATATTACTAAACTATTATTACAATGACACCCAAGTCAATCAAATCCTTCATTTTGAAAGGACCTCTTATAAACATCTAAAATGATTTCTTTTTCTCTCCTTTTGTTTAAAGAAGAATAAAAAGGTCAAAAGAAAAAAAAAAAGACATGGCTCAAAATTTATTAAAATAATAATATAGGGTCTAATAGCACTACATTATGTTAAACAACTTGTTCTGAGAGAATATAATATAGTGATAAATTTTTCAATATTTATATAGAAGTTATAGTTTATAAAAATCTTTATTTCTCCATATTTTTTACTATTAAAATCTATGCATCATAATTTTTGGATGTGTTATATTCTTATTGATTAATCTAGTAAAATTAATTTTTTGAAATAATAAAATTATTATAAATTAGTATATTTTAAAAAGTTAATTTCTATGATTTTAAAATTTAATCATATTAGTTATTTTATAATTGTTATACTTATTATAATAAGTATTTAATTTGCAAATAATTTCTTATCATTGTAACACATTAGAAACTTTATTCTTCATAATTATTATATATGAATAATCATACTAGACATCTAATAGTATATATTATATTGGAAAAGGTAAAAAGAAAGCTTCTCTACAATTCTAATTGTTGAAAATGCTGATATAAGAATCAAGTAAAAATATTGAATTGATGTATTTTCCTAATTTGTGTGATTAAAGGTATTTATTCCTTATTGTCATAATTGTCTAAATACTTGACTCTTAGTTATGTAGATCTCATTAAGTTCTTATTAGAGAATGTTTCTCCTTACTTATAAGTGCCATTTACTCCTATCAAGCTTTTTAGACAAAAATTAAGTAAAACAAAATATTGAATAGATATATTTTCTTCATTTATGAGATTAACAGTGTTTACTCCTCATTGATTGTCTCGTATGAATTCTCAACCCTTAATTTTAGATAAAAAATGCTTTTGTGAGTCTCATTGATTCCTATAAAATTAGGAGGGAAAGTATCTCCATAATTATAAGTGTCATGAACTCCCATTAAGTTTACTGGATAAAATTTCCAAATTTTTATCAGCCGTTTCTCTCCTCACTGTTCCTCACTTTCTAAAAACTATATTTTATTTCCTCCTGCCAACTTCTCTCACATTCTCCCCCCTCCCTAAAACATTATATCTTATGAATTTCACAATTATTAGCTCAAAAACGCAATTGTCAAGACAATGATAAGTTAATTTCGTAGAAATCAGGTATCAGAGTTTGATTATTTGCATTGGATTTTGAATTAAGAAGACATTTAATTGTAGTTTACGTGTCAGGAAAAGTTAATATTTTTAAAGGCTTGTTGTAAAATATCAAAGTTTCTGTTGCACATTATCATTTGAATTGTGATTCTGGCGACAAAAAAAATAAGAGAACCGATCACACTAACAACAGTCTGGCTTTTATTGTTTTGATTCAACATATTCCTAGAATTTCGGAATTGAAGAGGCCTGATCCAAACGAAGAAGAACATAGACTAGGCCTGATTCAAAGAAAGAAGAAGATAGACTCAAGTTATAACACAGTTTGATGCATAAAATATAATCGACGACCCATTATGTTATGTAATGAAAGAAATAAGAAATATGAGAGCCAATATTGAAAACTGTAGACAACTTCTTTTTAGTCTTTTTAAAACGTAAGAGGTTTTTTTTTTTTTTTTCTAATTAAAAGTTTCTTTTTCAACGATCATATAAAAATTTTAAGCTTTTATGACCTACTTGAAACACTACAATGTACAATCAACTATAAGTTACTGCCATAATTTAATTCTTCCTTCACGTAATTTATTGGCACCTTGTGTTTCCAACCACCATTCGTAGCAGGCATCCTCTGCACTAGCATTGTGCCATCAGAGTTGTCAATATTCAAATGTGTGATGCATCCTTTTTATTTGACTGTCCAAACACAAAATGATTGAACTTGCAATTTCATATTTAAGAAGGGCGATGCTATTCGACAATATCTGAAATCCGTGCAACGTGGGGCATGAATCTAGTATTATATAAAGGAATTATTCACTCTTAAATTATTTGCTCTTGAAAAGCATTCTCTTATTGTTATAGTATTTTATAGTAATCGTATGAGTTTGAAAGTGTCTGTGCATAGCAATATGAAATCGAAATTAGGGGGTGGATCCAAGTGGGGGCGAGCGGGAAACATTGCCCTCCCGACCCTTTTAAGTTACCTATTATTAATGTGCTATGATGACATAGAGTGTAATGAAGCTTAGTGGTAAGTGCTCTTTGTTACGGGTCCGTTATTTTCTCTCCAAAATGGGATCTATTGGAGTGTACAGTACCCACGCTATCTGATATGGAACGTGAGAATCAAGTTGTACGTGTTCGAGACATAATTCGTCCGTGATATTCTCCCCCACCGAATCTATCAATGTTCTCGTCGGGAATTGGAACTCCCTTGCCTACTTCTGGGTAAAATGCTTGGCGAGAGATATCGAATTCGGGGTCGGATTGACTCTGATACCATTTGTCACGAGATTATTACTTTTTCTCAAAAAAAAACCTATTGGGGTGTATAGTATCCATATTTATATGACTTAAAATTCCCCCTTCTTATCCGATATAAGATGTGAAAGTTGAATTGTACCTAACCCATCTATATCCAAGATATAACTCGTCCGTGATATCTCCCTCCATCTTCATCTTATGCCATGAATGCTCGTTGGAGTCATGAGTTCGTGGCTTTAATATATTTTTTGCTCCCTTAATTTGTTCACTTAATCAATTTTTGCCCCTCATAATATGATGAGTCTTCTAATCTATTTTTTGTACCTCGCAAATTTGTTCACTTAATCGAGACGAAATTTTTTTTCATCAAATTTTCCCCCTTTTATTTCAAAATTGTTTCATGAAAATTTTCTTGTTTTAATTTCTTTTTTCTAAAATTTTATTCTTATAAGGCTTTTTCTTATTCCAAGTTTGGCAACACTCTTTTCAGAAATATTTTTATCTTTTAATAAAAAAAATATTAGTAATGAACATTATTAAAAAGGAAGAAAATATGCAAAGGCATGTTATAGATGTATTTGTGTATGAAATTGAATTTAATTTTACTGATTGCAACAATTACAGTAAAAAAAAGCCTTTTTCAACAGTAAACATCATAATGAATCTATTACGCCAACTAACTAAATAATTACTTATATAAGAAAAGATATATTTGATTATTTAAAAAATAAAATGGTAGTTTAAAACATTAAAACTCATAGAAAATAATTATAATTTTTATTATTTAGAATAATTATTATAATTCGTTTATTTTTCATCATATATATTAATTTTATTACTGCATTTTTATTTATAAAATTTATTATTTTTGAAATTTTTGTTTAGATCCGTCACCAATCACAACCACCGTGTATACTTCTTTGTGAAGGCACTAGAATGACATGCCAACTTGGAGTAACAAAGAGCACAAGACAAACAAGGCCATTAAATACAAGCATGTATGAGCAACACTTAACGATGCATACAACATAATGTCATCTTCCTGTTAACCATCTTTATTGAAATACTAAACATTGGTGTTCCATATCATGGGTGTGCTTGCGCCACAATTATCGATGCTAAATTCTCGTCGAGTCAAATCCCTTTTCTTTTTCTTTTTTCGGAAAAGCTGAGCTGGAGCAATAATAATAATAATAATAAACAATAATTTACGTGAGTAAAATTTAAAAACCCCAAAAAATTATATGGATCATATCTTAAATACTCGCTCGTCAAAATGTCCAAGGGAAACGAGGAGGACATTGTAGGTACCATCATTGAAGATCTAGGTTCTGAGTCTTATGTCTTCACAAACATATTGATCAGTTTATTCATAGCTCCTATCTAGAGATCTAATCAAAAAATGAAAGTCATCGAAGTTAGCCTCAAGCTAGTAGATATGAGTCGCAGTTTTCTTGTAAAATAAAATCTATTCTTAAGATTTGAAAAATAATAAATAGGAATATAAACATAATATATATTGATGTAATAAAAGATAAATTAATTAAAAAAATCATGTCTAAAATATACATAATATTGTGTTTAAAGATAAATTTCATTTCCATGTTCAGAATCTTAGTACAATAATTTATGATATCTATTCTTTCACGAGATTTTGTGAAATTACTTAAAATATGTAAGATAAGTAGAAGTTGGCCGTCTGACAAATATAAAATATCACTACCCTTTATGTTATTTTATTTATTTCGTATGGATACAAACAGTGAAAGTGTAACCTTTGATTCTTTAGATTTTCTGAAATTAGAGATGTCAAAAAAAATTACTATAAGAATAACTGACTTGTGGTAGTAAAGCATTCGTAGTGACGTTGTCTTATTAATGGGATAAGTAAAATAAAGTTAAAAGTCGTGGTATTTTCTTTTCCATAGGAGACGGGCTCCCAATTATCCTACACCTCTCAAGTTATTTCACAAAGTTGGTCTGTAGTTAAGCTCAATAGGGTCTTCTTTTCCTGCTGATTCTACCAACCTTATTCTCTTGGCTATAGTTTTGCTGGATGGTAGACGGGGACAATGGAAATCTCGTTAAGAAATTTAGATTGTACTCATTCCAATTAGCAGATTCGTAAGAGTTTTGTATTGTTATTTATTGTCACTACCTCCCCGTGTTAAGATTGGTAATTTGCACGCCTACTAACCTTCTCAGCGGACTGCCACAAGGCTGGCAGCAGGATGCCATAAAGATGGCAACGGGTTGTTGCAAGGCTGTGGAACAGCGCTGCCAGTCTCCCCAAGAATAGCAGCGGGTTGTCGCAATGCTGCGGAGCTGCCGCAAAATTAGCAGCGGGCTAGAGGCGTGCCACGGAGCAGCGCTACTGGCCTCCCCAACGGAGTGCTCTAAGGATGGGAGCGGGCTATCACAAAACTAACTTCTTCAATAGGCAGACATTCTTATGAATATATACTTCTCACTAATATATACTTCATGACTAAGGTGATAGTATGAACTTAAACTTGATTAACTCACCAGTGCTAATTTTCAAGACAGGGAGTAAGAAAGAATTCACAAATTGGAGATCTCTCTGTTTAGAGTAGAAAGAATGATCACTTCATATAATATGGTTAATATTATGAATAAAAATTATGATGCTACACTAATTTTATTAATTGAGCTATGTGCAGATTTTTTATATTTTTATTTTGTGTTGAAAAAAATTGAATATAAACATAACTTCGAATAGTGTGTAATTCAATTTTACATACTAATGTCATATGATTTTTACGCAATTTGTATATAAACCTTTTCTTTATAGATGATATGTTTGCTACATTTTAGGTATTATATTTTACCACAATACATAATCTAATACAAACAAATAAATAAATATTAGTGAACCATCATTGCTACTATTAGGACCTTCTTTTATCTCTTACTAGAAACAAATTGGGTTATGAATTGTAGATTTAAAGATTCCATGTTTGTAATCAATTAGAGTGAGAGCCCAGAATACCATCTCTAAGTTGAACTTGCATAGTTTATGGAGAAAGTCTTTCATATGGTAATTTCAAAAATTTCATATAAAGATAAAAGGGTATGAAACCTTGTCCAATGGTCAGCTTGGTCAGTAGTCTCATCATAAGAATTTAGGGGTAGGCATTTTAAATTTTTCCTAAGTTGGCCCATCTTAGACTTCTAAGGTAAGAGAAGAATCAAAGGTTATCTCTTGAGGAAGTGGTGCTCAGCCTTGTAGAGTAGTGACCTGAAACGTTAGTTTCTACATTTGCTTTGTTACTTCATCTTTACCCGAAGCAATTCTAAGGCATTCTTAGTAGAGGTGTATTTCTACAAAGGGCATCCACTGATTTCTTACTTAAGAGGATGCCAAAGAGTGTTCTTGGGAAGTATTGCCATCGATCATGAGGTGTAAGTTTTAAGTATTTTGGCAGTTTGGGAAGTACAATTCTCATGAGGCTATTTATTTTAGTGAAGATTGGATTCAAAAGTCTAATAAGGAGAGCTTATGATGTTATTTTAGGGAATTTTAATTTGCACAAGAAGTAAGTGATCAAGGGATTTACTCAAAAAATAAAATGAGAAATTTATTAGTTTTAAATTTGTATATATTCTTCAACATAAAAAGATATATATATATATATATATATATCAAAAAATCATTTTAAGAAAAAATATATTTATTCAATCACTATGTTATGGAGTAAAAAATAAATATCTATAAGAAAAAATTAATACTCTTGTTATTTAAGTATAAATATAAAAAATATAATAAAAATTAGAAATATTAGTTTATTTAAAAATTTTTATGACTTTTTAGAATAAAAAAAATTATACAATAAATTTTTTTATTAAGTGACTTTTAATACACACACGCAAATATATATATATATATATATATACACATATATATATTCAAAATAACATAGTAAAGCTGATTAGATTTATTTTTGACAATTTTCAAAAGTCTCATATTGTTATATATATATATATATATATATATATATATATATATTCAAAATAATGTAGCAAAACTGAGTAGATTTATTTTTGACAGTTTTCAAAAGTCTCATATTGTCTCTAATCCACCCTTGGAGGTTTTTAAAAATTAAAAACGGTGAATCTCTTTTTTTTTCTTCTTCTTCTTTCCCTTTGGATTTGGCGGATGCGGGTTCGCACAATTCGGATTGAGTGATTTTTGGTGGGTAAGGCGGTTTTTGAACACTCGTACTTAGACCCATCAACGCAATTAAAAATTAAAAAGAAAAGAAGAAAGAAAGAAAGATAGGGGAAAAACTAGATGGGTCGACATATACATGAGTGTGAGAGTGTTACTGCCGGCAACGTACCAATGAGATCGTACTGTAAAGGCTTCCTTTCAACTCTTAATGTTCCAAGCAAAAGAAGAAGAAAAGAAGGGTTAACTATATAATGCATTTAAGAACATTAGTATTGGTGGAGAAAGGTCTTGTAATCATGTTGTACTTTGAGCATCGTTATATTGCAAACATTTGAGCTTCAAAGTTGGATTTCTGATGAGTTTTCTTTTTTCCTCTTATAATTAATTGGTTTCGACAAATGCAAAAATTAGAGTTAGGCTGTGAATTTGGGATCAGACAAGGAGCTAAATGAATGCAAAGTCACTGATAACTAAAAATCCTAAAAATAAAAATTAAAAAAAGAAAGAAAGAAAGAACAACTAACAAGGTTTTAAATTGTGGGGCTATAGGTGACACTGAGATTACAATTAATTGCGTCATTGCATCTAATACGAACCCCATTGCTTTCAATGCAGCGCCAAAGTATTTATCGTTACATAATATTTCGACTATAATTGCATTGTGGGCAACAATTAAAAACCTGCGCTATAAACTAAAGTAGGTTTCATTATCGCATGTACTCAGATTGAAACTAAAGGAAATAATTAGTTGTCAGAAAGAATAGAATTAAATAATGTAAAATTGCATGGAGCTTAGCCATTAGGTTCAAGTCATTATATGTACCACTTTTTTTTTTTTTTGTTTTTTGTTTTCTTGGTTTGCACACATAATAAAGCTGTGATTAAAGTACCAATGAAAGCAATTAATGGGTTTATCTCAAAGAAAGTTAGGTTTCTTTTGTTGCTTAATGAAAGGTTTCCTTTTCGCTAAGAGATGGATTGATAAACCAATCACATATAAAATAAACTAAAATTAACATCCCGACCTTTCGCCTTGATGAGTGGGAGGTTAGTTTAAAAGCAAAGTTCTCTTGTAATCAAGGATTCAGCGAGCTGACCTCATAGTTTTGGCAGAATTCTCCCACAATAATATCAAATTACGAAGAAGATTTCTTTCAAAGCAGTCGAGTCTAAGGGGCAATCCAGCATCGAATTGATAATATATATTTACTTCTTTCCAGACGTGCTATTACAAAATTAATCGGCTTTTAGCATGCTGAGATTTTTAAACAAAATCTGGTGATTCCACTTTTAAAATGCTTCCAAACTTTATTACTAAAGATAGGTTAATCTCTCTCTCCACGCCTCTATATCAACAAATACAACCCGGAAGAATGGTGGGAGGAAGATCTCGGTGCACGCCTAAAATTAACTCGACTTCTATGAGAAAATTTAAAGCAGGTCTCGGCTCGCTTTTCTCTCAAGCGTTTTAATAAGCGAAATGAGACCCTTTATGGAGAAAAACAAGAAGGAAAATTGTTGGTAAACACATCAAATACATGTAAGATAGACAAAACGAGACTCCCAAATAAAATCAAGCTTCTACTTCTCTTCTTGACTTTTGAGATACGCTTAATTTCACAAGCAATGGAATTGGAGAGCTCTATCGATCATCTCTATGTGTGCAAGTCAGTGCGCTACTAGAAAACTAAAATAGAAAGATGTAAGGCATGCCGAAGAGATTAAGATTCATTGTGTTGTGTTAGTGCTCGTGAACACGACAAGAGACCGACCAAAGATGATGGCACAGAAAAATTAGCAAACAACTAGACTCGGTTGGGTGTGTCACATCTCAACAGAATACAAAATTGAAGATGGGAGTAGGAAAGGTATCCACTTGAAAATAATTGAGCCATGATTAGCACCTAAAATTCGCCCCCTATTATTCAATTTCACCACTCCAATTTTATTTTATTTATCCTCCCCGCCCGCCTGCCCGCCCCTGAACTCATGGAGTCTCCCTCACTCACAAACGCATATATAGCATGGCTGCGTTATGTACATGAAAATGCATTTTCATGCATGGATAACGTAATTAAGCTGGACGAATGCAAAGAGGAAACCCATTTCTCAGTCCAGTTAAACACAACATAATCTGACATATGAACCACAGTTTTATATGAACCACAGTTTTGCTCGAATTACATGTTAAATCGGATAATTTGAATCTACTGAATTGCTAAATTCTTACTTCAGAGCACACAATTAAGCAGAGCGGACATAAGTAAATCAAATTGACGATAGTCATCCCACCATTGGAATTCATCTCATGTATTGATAGCTGAAATGTGAACTTACGATTTCTTCATCTATAGACCTCAGCTTTAACAATTACGCCATCTTGGTCCACATTTCATGATGTATATTTTGGGGATGATTCTCATCAACAATAGTATCGCTTTTCCGCTGGGAGTCACTTGAAGAAGGATTATGCATGGCAGGTTTCAATTGAGATCAACCCTATCATTTTCAGTGTCGTCCAAAACTAAAAGGGGAGTGGAAAGCCTCTCACTTTTTACCTTTCTCATGGTGCACAAGAGAAGCCAAGTGAAGTATTAGTAGAATCTTCTAAGTGCTCTCTTAGATTAATAGAAATTATTCTGGTTGATCTATCTTGTATGTTGTCTATTTTAGATTTGTAACAAATTAGATGTTGGTCTCTAACCCAACCCGAGAAAAGAACTGAGTCTAATCGACAAAAGTCACTCAATGTTTGCTCAATACCAACTCCAATTGATCAAACACAATCGTAAACAATAAATGAATATAAGCAAGCAAGATAAACAAATATATGCATAGCAGAAAATAAAAGAGAGCTAGGAAGAGAGAGTGCACAGCAATTATAGTGGTTTGACTCAATCCGGCAACCTACATTAACTTGTCAAGATTTCTTCTTTGAGAGTTTAATTAATTAATCACTTCTTTTTTGAGTGGGTGAAAATAACCCTTTACACTTTTCTCCTTGACCTTGAGTCACACAATCTTCCAAGAAACTTTTACAAGAACGCAACGGTTCTTCAGAAGATTAGAGCTACAGGTCTTGAAACTTATCTCCACTTCACTCTCACTCTTTCCATAATTTCAACTTTTTTCACTTAGAGCACTTACTCTTGATTTTTTTTTTCTTTTTTCTTTTCTTGTTCCTTTTTCTTTGATCTAGATTTACACAATAAATAGCTCGTTGCTTAACAAAGAGTTTCACAAATTATTTTATAAACTCCTAAAGGCTCAACTAGCTATTGTGATATGATATATTTCTATAAAAAAAAAAAAATCAATGAAAATCTAATACAAAATAAGAAAATTTGTCTTTGATGTATCAATTTATCATAGTACTTGATCTCATTGATCGATTTCAAATCTTTACCAAAATTTAGCTTTTTGTAGTCGACTGATATGAATTCTCGGTCAGAAAAAGCTTTCCTTAAAACTCTTTTGCGGGCCCGATCAAGTATAGCAACTGATATAGTTAATCGATCAAAACGCTTGACCAAAAATTTTATTTTATCTTGCTTCTTTTATTTTCTTTGAGTTATTTGATCAACTATAGCAACTAGTCTAGTCGACCTATTGCAATTATCTGCCAACATTTTAAATCTTTTAATTCTTTCATTTTTCCTTAAGATCTCTCATGATCTTATTCAAGACATTTCTAAACATAAAGATTTGACAAAACCTACAAGATCTTTAACTAAAGGTTAGCTCATTTTAAGTTTCAAATTCAAAGATCTTAACATATACAACATAGATGAAAATCAATTAGCCATATATAGCTTATATCATTTAGATTTCCAATCAATTATGAGTAAGTCACTTGATTAATCAATCACGTATAGGTCAACCTAATTACTCAATCAATCAAGAGGGACATATCAAAGCATAATGCATTACACATGATCTCAACAATTTCTCTTTTTTTTTGATGATGCCAACCATTTTTTACGATGAAGATCAAAATTAATCAAAGATACAAGAACTCCTCTTGAGTATGTGCCCCCCTTGCTAATACATTCAACACACAATAATAATCAAAGTACATGAACATTCATAAAAGTGCAAGGAGATTAAACAATCAAGTGATCAACCAATAGCATAACTCACGAGCAAATGCATAATGATCAAGACAAGTATTAGAGTATAAATGGTCATTAAACAAGTAGAGCTATCAAAAAATAACATAAGTACCAAAGCATCTAAAAGATTCAAATACAAGCACAATCATCCAAAATAAAGTCATATCAAATATCCATGTCCAAAAGAAGATCAATTTAAGTCATCAATCATTTCTTTTGTCCTTGGGCATCATCCATAGAAATCAAGTCTTCATTATTTTATCTTTTTGGTTCCCATTTTTGAAGTGCTTTCCTTAAAAAATATATGTCAACATGCACAAGTAAAAAAAAAAAAAGGTTAAGTAACCATAATACATTTTTGTACGATTGATGTTACATGGAACCAAATCCATTATCTTAAACCTATTTGGCAAGAAGAAGCTTTGAAAGCTTCTTAACGTTTACACTTTAGCCCTAAACTTAAATTGTCTTTTAAACATAGTTTGCAGCTATTCTGAAGGAGTAAACTTCCCAATTATCCAAGTTTCACTTGAATTGACATTACCTCCTGATGGAAGTCATATTGTATCAGCTCAAATCAATAAGAGAGTTGATACTTTGCAAAACCTTGTAGAACCAATGACAATGGCAAGGTTAAAGAAAATAAAGGAAGCTCTCAACAATTTGTTGTACAACATTTACTATCAGGAAGTTGCTAGGTATGAGTTAAGGATGATGGAGGCTTCACTAGGGCTTGTAAATGTGTCATCTGTAGAGGATTTTGAGAACCATGGCCTTGAGAAGGAAGTTGAATTTAAAAGTCTATGTTTGGGCATTTAAATGGGTTATTTTCATGGGTTTTTATTATTATTTAGTGGGTTGGACGAATTTCCTTAATAAACTCATCTTATTAGTCAGGGTTTTTGGGGGTTAGCATATAAAAAGGGTGGTTGGAAGGGAGGACCAGGGAGAGGGACAAGATGAGCTATTTGCTCTGGTTCTTTAAGAATTAATTCTGAACTTTCATACTTGAGTGTATTGGTTCAATAAACTTATCTTCTTCAATGTTGTTGTTATTAGAAATGACGTCTGAATCTTATAGTTCTAGTTCTTAGTTGTTTATAATCATGGGGTCAGGACTCTAAATCCCTTAACCTTTGTTAGACCAATCCTATACCAACATTGGTGTTGAGTTTCGTTTACATATAATCGGAGTTTGTATAATTTGGTATCAGAACCTTGGCTCTAACTCAAGTTAATTATATTTTTTTGTTATCATCTCTTTCGTGTATTCTTCATTGTTTATTGAATAATAAAAAAAAACAAAAATTGTGTATTTCTTGGGTTTCTTTTCTAATATTTGTTTCTTCTACAGAAATACCCATTAGTTAACCAAAAAAAAAAAAAAAGACTTCATTGCTCAATTGGTCATTTACTTAATTATTTTTGGTAATTGATTGTTGTCTGATTACACTGCTCATATCATTGAATTCCTTGTCATTCTATTTACTTTATTACTCATCTTGTTGATCGTGTCACTTCCCTAAAAAGGTAGGTCTAGGATTGATATATTCAAGTTTTGTTTTTGTTCTGAATTTAGTTTGCTTGGAACTATTAAAAGAGCTCTTAGAGTCTTGCAATTCATTACGTGAAACACGAAAGTTGAGGACTACTATAGTTAAGTGGAGAGCAAACACGCAAGGGAGTGAGTTTTGTGAGGTATATTCTTTATTTACTAACAATCTTGCATATACAATGTCTACTGTTAAAGAAGACAGTTTTTCACATGTAGAGGAGGAAGTAGTTGTTCCAGATTTCAAATTGCTTATGAAATCCTTAGGGCAAAAGTTTGATAGGATTGACCAAATGTTTAGGGAAGTTTGAGACAGGATGGATAAAATAGAAGAGGAATCAAGTGTCAATCCTAAGAGGCTAGCTAAGAGGGTCATGAAGGAGCAATTTGAACATGATTTTGGTAAACATGGTAATGATTATTATGATGACGGTGATAATGCTAATAGAAACTTTAGAGGTGTCTTTAAAGGAGGATGTGATAATAGAAATGGTAAAGGAGTAAAAGGCAATGTAAATATTTATGATAGGTATAATGGAGGTTGGGATAACAGCAATAGAGTAGAGGAAGGAGTAGACAAAAATCTTGATAGTATTAAAATGAAAATACCTTTTTTTAAAGGGAAAACTGACCCTGATGTCTATTTGGATTGGGAATGAAGGGTATAATTAATATATGAGTGTCATAACTTCTTTAAGGAGAAGAAAGTGAAGTTAGCTGTGGCAGAGTTTACTGATTATGCTATAGTATGGTGGGACTAACAAGTTACCACTTGGAGAAGAAATTTTGAGTGAATCGTAGAAACTTGGAATGAGTTGAAGACTATGATGAGAAGAAAATTTGTTCTTAGCTCTTATTAGAAGGATTTGTATAACAAGTTGCAGAGCCTTATGCAAAGTGTGGAAGAGTACCATAAAGAGATGGAAATTGCTATGGTGAGGGCAAATGTAATAAAGGATAGAGAGGCAACCATGGCTAGGTTCCTCTAAGGGATTAATAAAAGCATAGTTGGTGTGGTAGAACTGCAACATTATGTAGAGCTTGAAGACATGGTACACATTGCCATGAAAGTTGAGAGGTAACTCAAGGGAAGGAGCACTTCTAGATATAGTTAGAACTTAAGTTCATCTTTTTAGAAGTTAAATTAGGGGAAGAAGGAAGAGAAGATGACTTCTAAGCTTAAAACCAATTCACATAGACCTGAAACTAGTGGGGGCCACCTGGAAAGGGGCAAATTTGAAGAAAAACTTGAGGGCACCCACGGAAAAACTAGAGACATCAAATGCTTTAGGTGTTTGGGTAAGGGTCATATGGCTTCACAATGTCCTAACAAGAGAACGATATACCTTAAGGAGAATGGTGACTATGTGTCTGGCAGTGATGCTAGTGATGAGGACCAAATGCTGCCACTAGAAGATACTAGTGATGTTGATAAAGGGATAAAGTATCTAGAGCAGGGTGGAAGGCTTTTAGTAGTAAGAAAAGCCCTTAGTGTGCAGGTTAAGGAGGAGGATGATGTTGAGATGCAGCGGCAAAATATTTTCTATACTCAATGTTTAGTTTGAGATAGAATCTGTTGCTTGATCATCGATGGAGGTAGTTGCACTAATGTAATGAGTACAGAGTTGGTGGAAAAATTGAATTTGCCTACAACCAAAAAATCCTAGGCCATATAATTTGTAATGGTTGAATGATAGTAGAGTGGTGAAAGTGACTAAAAAAGTTGTGGTTCCATTTTCCATTGGTAGATATAATAACGAGTTGTTTTGTAATGTTGTGCCTATATAGGCCGAACATTTGTTATTGGGCCGTTCTTGGCAATTTGATAGAAAAGTTTTGTATAATGGTTACAAGAACCGTTATTCTTTCACCATGGATGAAAAACCATTTACACTTGTTCCATTGACTCCAAAACAAGTGTATGAAGACCAAGTGAGACTTTATAAAAGTGAACAAAAGAGGATACATGAAAAGAAAGAGAGAGTTGAGAGAAAAGAAAGTGAAGGAGAGAAGAAAAAGGTAAATGCATTTAGGAGTGCTAAGTACAAGAGTGGTCAAGTTCACAAGAGTGAAGATAGAAAACAAGTGAGCGTGTTTGTAAAAAGAGCAGATGTTAAGGTTGCCTTCTAAGTTAAGTAACAAATGATCTTGATCATTTACAAGGATTATTATTTCTCTAACATTAACCTTGATTCATCTTTACTTAGTGCTATTTCATCTTTGTTGTAAGATTATAATGATGTTTTCCCTAAAGAGATCTCATATGGTTTACCACCAAGGAGAGGGATTGAACATCACATTGATCTTATTCCTGGAGCTCCCATTTCTAATAAGCCAGCGTATAGAAGTAATCCTGAGGAGACAAAGGAGCTTCAGAGGCAAGTTGACAAGTTGACGAAGAAGGGACATGTAAGAGAGAGCATGAGTCTATGTGCAGTGCCAGTGTTGCTTGTGCCAAAGAAAGATGGATCTTGAAGGATATGTGTCGATTGTAGAGCTATCAATAAAATAATAGTTAAGTATTGACATTCTATACCTAGGCTTGATGATATGTTAGATGAATTACATGGTGTGTGTTACTTCTCTAAAATTGACCTTAAGAGTGGGTATCATCAAATTAAGATAAGGGAAGGAGATGAATAGAAAACTGCATTTCAGACCAAGCATGGTTTGTATGAATGGTTTATTATGCCCTTTGGTTTGACTAATGCACTTAGTACTTTTATGAGATTAATGAATCATGTTTTGAGACCTTTCTTAGGAAAGTTTGTTGTGGCTTATTTTGATAACATATTAGTATACAGTAGGAATTTAGAAGAGTATGTTAAACATTTGCATTGTGTGCTTAATGTTTTGAGGAAAGAGAAATTGTATGCCAATTTGAAGAAATGCAATTTTTTCAAGGATCATGTTATTTTCTTGGGTTATGTTGTGTCTACTCATGACATAGAGGTTGATAAAGAGAAGATTAAGACAATTCAAGAATGGCCTACACCTAATAGTGTGAGTGATGTGAAAAGTTTCCATGGGTTGGCTAGCTTTTATAAGAGGTTCATTAAGGATTTTAGTACCATAACTGCACTATTGATTGAGGTGATTAAAAAGAGTGTGGATTTCAAGTGGAGTAAGGAACAACAAGATGCCTTTGATTTGCTTAAGTCTAAATTATATAATGCACCACTTCTTGCTTTTCCTGATTTTTCTAAGATCTTTGAAATTGAATGTAATGCATTGGGTATTGGGATTGAGGGAGTTCTCATGCAAGAGAAACGACCTATTGCATTCTTTAGTGAGAAGTTAAGTGGGGTAACATTGAATTATCCAACTTATGATAAAGAAATGTATGCACTTGTTAGGACTTTAGAAACGTGGCAGCATTACCTTTGGCCCAAGGAGTTTGTAATTCATACTGATCGTGAGTCTTTAAATACTTAAAGGGGTGAGGTGAGTTGAATAAGAGACATGCAAAATGGGTTAAATTTATTGAAATTTTTCCTTATGTAATTCAATACAAATTAGGTAAGGAAAATGTTATTGTTGACACATTGTCACATAGGTACACATTGATTAGCACTTTAAGCGTTAAGTTATTGGGGTTTGAGTACATTATTGATTTGTATGCTAATGATGCTGACTTTAGTAACATATATGCTGTATGTGAGAAAGTTGCTTTTGGTAAGTTCTATAAACATAAGGGGTATTTGTTTAGAGTAAATAAGCTTTGTATTCCTCAAGGGTCTATGAGAGCATTACTTGTGAGAGAAACTCATAGGGGTGGTTTAATGGGACACTTTGGCATTCAAAATTCAAAAGACTTTTGATGTTTTAAATGAACATTTCTTTTGGCCACATATGAAAAGGGATGTTGAAAGAGCTTATACCAAGTGTATTATCTGTAGACAAGCTAAGTTTAGAGTTTTTCCCCATGATAAGTATATGCCCTTAGAAATTCCTTGTGAACCTTGGACCAACATTTCTATGGATTTTATTCTTGGGTTACCTAAGTCCAAGAAGGGTCGAGATTGTATTCTTGTTGTAGTTGACAGGTTTTCAAAGATGACGCATTTCATTGCTTGTACCAAAACGGATGATGTCATACACATTGTAGATTTATTTTTTAGAGAGATTGTTCGCCTACATGGAGTGCTGGAGAGTATTATGTCAGATTGTGATGCAAAATTTTTGAGCCATTTTTGGAAAACATTGTGGGGTAAGCTTGGAACAAAGTTGTTATTTTTTATAACTTGTCATCCACAAACCAATGGACAGATTGAGGTAGTAAATCGAACTCTAGGTACATTGTTACGTGCTATTATTGGTAAGAACTCTAGAACCTAGGAAGAATTTTGCCTTTTGTGGAGTTTGCCTATAATCATGTTGTTCATAGTGTTACAGGTTATTCTCCTTTCAAGCTTGTTTATGGTTTTAATCTATTATCTCCTTTGGATTTAGTACCATTGCCTATATAGGATAGGGTTAATTTATATGGGAAAAAGAAGTCTGAAGTGGTTAGGCAACTTCATGAGAAAGTTAGGGTTAATATTGAGAAAAAAACCAAACAATATGAAACATAAGCCAACAAAGGTCGTAGGCATATCACTTTTGAACCTGGTGATTGGGTTTGAGTATATTTACAAAACAATAGATTTCCTATGCAAAGGAAATCAAAGTTGCAACCAAGGGGAGATGGTCCTTTTCAAGTGGTGGCAAGAGTCAACGATAATGCATATAAACTTGACTTGCCAGGTGAGCATAATATGAGTGTAACATTTAATATTTCTGACCTTTCTCCTTTTCTCTTTGATAATGTAAGTGCTGATTTAAGGACAAATCATTTTGAGGAGAGTAGGAATGATGGAAGCCATATTATACCAGCTCAAATCAACAAGGGAGTTCATACTTTGCAAAACCTTGTAAGACCAATGACAAGGGTAAGGTCAAAGAAAATAAAGGAAGCTCTCAACAACTTGTTATGCGACATTTACTATCAGGAAGTTGCTAGATATGAGTTGAGGATGATGAAAGCTTCACTAGGGCTTGCAAATGTGTCATATGTGGAGGAATTTAAGAATTATGGCTTTGGGAAGGAAGTCGGATTTAGGAGCCCATATTTGGGCATTTAAATGGGTTATTTTCATGGGTTTTTATTATTATTTAGTGGGTTGGACAAATTTCCTTAATAAGCCCATCTTATTAGCTAGGGTTTTTGAGGGTTAACATATAAATAGGGTGGCTAGAGGGAAGGACCGGGGAGAGGGACGAGATGAGCTATTTTCTCTGGTTCTTTGAGAACTAATTTTGAACTTTCATACTTGAGTATGTTGGTTCAATAGACTTATCTTCTTCAACGTTGTTATTGTTAGGAGTGGCATCTGAATCTTATAATTCTGGTTCTTGGTTATTTATAAACATGGGGTCAAAATTCCAAATTTCTTAACCTTTGTTAGAATGATTCTATACTAGCATTGGTGTTGGGTTTCGTTTACATATAATCAGAATTTCTATCACCTCTAACCAAGGGAAAATTCAAATTATTTGTGATCATTTTAGGAGTGATTTTTATTTCCTTCCCATTGACTTATGAAGTAAGCATAGTACAAGTTTCATTCATCTTTATATTAGCAAAAAATAGTTTGATCATTTTAAATACAACTCACACTCAAAAGTGATAAAACTTACCAACTTTTAATGAGTAAACTCCTTCAAAAAAACAATTCACTTCAAACTCAACCAAAGAATTTAATCTAAGTGGTTTACTAGCATACATAGTTTTCCTTTTGCACTTGATAAATTCATTAGCAATTTTAAAGATTAAATTTATAGCTATACTAGCATACACAGTTTTCCTTTTGCACTTGATAAATTCATTAGCAATTTTAAAGATTAAATTTATAGCTATAGTACCTTGAAGAATTTGGGTTCCATAATGATGAAGGACCTGTTAAAGATGATGGAATTAATGGTCCAAAAGTTGCTTGTAAAGAAGGAGTTAATGTTATTATGGTTAGTGCTACTAGAGAGAGAGACAATGATGAAGACTTTAATAGTGATAGAGATGTTGTGCAAATGTTTTTGCTTTTCATTGCTCTTTGCTTTAATCTCTTTTATGGAGTTTAATTGAAGTGCTTCCTTGGTGGTTTTGTTAATGAACGACTAAGAGGAACAACTAGTGAGGTAGTTGGTAATAGTAATGAAGGAGGTAATGTTGTAGCAGTGCTATGAGTTCTTAAAGAGATCGAATTGGACTTTTGTGCTTTAAGCTTGGTTTCCTTTGCTTTAAATGATGATTTTAGCTCAATGATGAATGATTTTAAGAGAATGATGATTTTGAAGTATTGATTTTATGGATTAATAGAGATTTGAAAGATCTAGGGTTTTAGATTTGAAAAAGGAAAGAAATTTTCTGAAAAAAGGATTTCATAATTTTAGAAAAGGGAAAAGGGAAAGGGGACTTTTAAAGCATGATTAGTCATCTAAAGTAAGTATTTGGTTAGCTACTTACTTTGGTTGACCAATTATTCCTAACTAGTTGACCACACTTATTTGGACAGAAAATTTCAACTTTCATTTTTCAAGTTTATAATGTCCAATTCATCTTGCAATGCATATATCAATCATGATCATACTTTAGGTTACATATGAATAGATAAAAACATATTAAGTACATAATTGAAAGATCAATCAATCTTAGTCATTCTTAACCTTTCTCTAGTGGTTATAAATCTATCCTCACTCAAAAGTTTTGTGAAGATGTCAACCAATTGATTTTTTGTAGTCATAAAGTTTAGGGACATAACTTCCTTAAACACTTCATCTATAATAAAATGGTGCTTGATGTCAATGTGTTTGGTTTTTACATTATGTATAGGGTTTTTGATCAAATTGACTATATTTGTGTTATCACACTTGATAAGTACATTGCAATAGTATAATCTAAAGTCTTTGAAAATTTACTTCTTTCAAAAAAATTAAGCATAACAATTATTAACTGCCAAGTACTTAACTTTAGTTATAAAAAGAGCAATTAAATCTTACTTTCTATGACACCATGAGACAAAACTTTACTTACTAACTAACATGCATTAAAGGTACTTTTTTTTTTTCTTAATTCTATCTCTTACAAAGTTTGACTTTAAGTAATGCACTAAGTCAAAAATAGTTTCACTAGTATACTTAAGTCTCAATCTTATAGTTCCCTTTATGTAGCTAAACACTCTTTTAAAGACAATTATATGAGACTCTTTTAGGTTGGATTGAAATCTAACACATACAAATAGCAAACATTAAATTTGGTCTACTATTAGTAAGATAAAGAAGACTACCAATTATACCTTTATACTATTTTTTAACTATAACCTTAACATTCTCATCATTATTCAACTTTGTGGAAATTGTCACAAGAGTGCCTTGGAATCATTCACATTAAACTTTTTTAATAATTTCTTTACATACTTAACTTGGTTGATTAAGATCTTAGCTTTTGTTTGCTTTATTTGAAGCTTATGGAAGAAGTTCAAGTCTCTCATTATGATCATCTCAAGTTCTGTTTTCATACTATTGGCAAACTCCTTGTATACAAATTCATTAATAGCTCTAAATATGATATTATCAATATAAATTTGAATAATCAACAAGTCCTTATTGATTGATTGGATAAAAAGGGTAATATTAACTTTACCTTTGATAAATTCCTTGTTTAACATGAAGGAACTTAATTGCTCATACTAAGCTCTTGTTTATTGCTTCAACCCATATAAGGTTTTTGAAAACTTCTAAACATGGTTTGAAAGCCTATTACTTTCAAAATCAAATGGTTAATCTATATAGACTTCCTAAATAATATGATCTTATCATGCTTTTCCAACACATTTCCACTCTCTTGGAACATGTTGAACAATAATATAATGATTGTCCTCTTTTGAAAATATGGACTCATTCACTTTAGGTTAAACACTTATCCTCATGAGTTAAGAGTTTGACCTATGCAAATCTTTTATAATCATCTTTAATGATATATGCATATGACTCATCACTTAATGATTAAGCTTTTGATGGACCAAACAATCTATATGCAATAGCCGTAAGGGTTTAGTAATGGATATTACCTTTTTACTCTTATTAGAGTTTTTGTTTTGTTTACCTATTTAACACACGTTATGCACCTTGTTTCTTATTTTTGAGCTTTGAAAGTCCTTTTTTAAGGTTGTGTTAAATGAGCTTTGATAGTTGCTTTAGGCTTACATGACCTAAACTTATGTGCCACATCTATAACTTTTCATTAATGGAAGTAAAACACTTCACATCTTAGTCACAATGTGTAAAATAATAATATATACATTGTTTGACCACTTAACAATAAATAAAAGACCATTTGTTTTAAAATCAGTGATATAACAACCATTTTGCTTAAATGATACCCCTTTATAGCCACTATCATATAATTGATTGATACTTAAGAAATTGAACTTGAGTCATTTGATAAATAAAACATTATCAATCATTAAGGAATTTTTCTTACCTATCTTACCAATGCTAATAATCTTATATTTGGAATTGTCCAACATGTTACATTTCACCATCCATTATCTAAAGAGAAAAAAAGTTCTTGAGATTCCTATCATATGTCTAGAATGACAACTGTCTGGACACCATTCATCTTTCTTCATGCTACTTATAAAACATACCCATATAACAATCATACATATTTAGGTACCTAAACTTTCTTGGATCATTGAAAGTTAGATTTTTTGTTTCTAACATTATCATGGGAATATTTCATACCATCTAAGCTCTGTCTAAAATTGCTAGAATATTGCATATGAACATAATCACCAAAAAAAATAGCATTTAACATGAGCTCTAGAATGATATCTATCATATTAATGTGTATTATACCTATTTTGTGAATAATCATGATATCTATCATGAGAATATACATATATGTATGATACTTTACCTTTTTATGGTGTTTTATGTGCATATATGTATATTTATATGATGTATTCTTACTATAGTATGATACATAAGCATTATCATGCAATACATTGTCAGATGGTTATGCTCATGTATGTGTATGTAAGTTATTTGCTTTAAGCAGCTTTGGATTGAAATGCAAGAGATGCATAATGAAAACCACTTTTCTCACCTTAAGGCCTTTATGAATCTAGCAACATGTTTAATTTCCTTTTACTTTCAACAAACTAAGCAATAAATTCTTGAAGCTTTAAAACATCTATCATAAAAAGGATATTTTCATCTAAGAGTTTCATGATTCTTTCCTCCTCTTGACATGTTACAAGTCATTACTTTTTTCTTTTTCAGTGAATCACTTGACCTTTTTTTGGTAAAGAAGTATTCTTATGTTTCAAGGAAGCATTCTTAGCATGGAGACCATCATTTTTTATAGCCAGTCTTTGAGTTTCCCATCTAATCTAATGTATCATATAACTCATTAATCAAAGACTCATTTGATTTGAAGTATCATAATTAGAAGTTACTTCTTCCTATTTTTCCATGAATGCTAAGATGATTCCAATATCATCAGAATCATTTTCTAAATCATTTAAGTCATCCAAAATGGCTTTGTAGGCCTTCTTTGTTTGCTTATTGTCCTTTTTCCTATTGTTAAGATAGTTTAAAGTAATATGACTACATTTATTGCATTTATATCAAATGATTTCATCTTTCTCATAATTGCTTCTAAAATGTCTCTTACCACTTTTTTCTTCTTTCATTAAAGGTGTGAGACCCTTTTAGTCAACATAGAAAGCTCTTTTCTTTTTTTTTTTAATAACCTTGGTGAAGGTAATAGAGAACTAATTAACTAGTCAAAGCCTAACTTGCTTAGGTTTATGGATTTGTTATAAAAAATACCTTAGGATTCCAAGATTCAAGTAGAGATCTTAGTGGCTTCTTCACAAGCTTAAGTGTCTCAAGTTCTTTTCCAAGATTTATGAAAGTATTAATAATATTAATGAATATCATGTACATTTTTTAGATTGTCTCATTATAATTCATCTTAAATAGCTTATGTTCTTACATGAGTAGATTAATCTTGGTGTACTCTACTTGTATGGTACCTTTATGAATGACTTTGAACTTATCCCAAATATCCTTTGTAGTTTTGCATGAAAATATCTTATTATATTTACTAACACTTTAAATATGATGAAGTATGTAAATGGCTTTAGAGTTGAGGGTTTTGTATTCTCTTTTCTTCAGTGGTAAACTCACTCTTTTTTCACTAGAACTCAATTTTTAGGGTTTTTGGGTTTTCTTAAGACCACTCTAAACTATTTCCCAAAGGTTATAATCATATGATTGATGCACATGGCCATCTTGTCTTTTCAATAGTTATAATTGCTCTTATTAAAAATAAATGGTCTGAGGATATAGCTACCTTCAACATGCCATAAGGATACTAAGGTTGTCATTGATTAATTGTAAAGCGTTAAGCTTATGAAATAGAGATCAAGCTCTTGTACCACTTGTTGTTCCTTAATTCAATTCAAGAAAGGAAGTGAATTGAATCTAATTGACAAAGGTCATTTGATGCTCACTCCATCCTAACTTCAATTAGTTGAACACAGGTATAAACAATGAACAAATATAAGCAAGTAAGAAAAACAAATATATGCATTACAAAAAATGAGGAGAACTAGGAAGAAAGAGAGTGTTTAATAATTTATAGTGGTTCAACTTAATTTAAGAGTTAAGTTCACTCTTTAAGGTTTCATACTTGATAGCTCAATCAACTAATTACTACTTCTTTAGGTGGATGAAGACAATTGTTTACACTTAAGTCTCTTGACCTTGTACCATATAAGCTTATGTGAAACTTTCACAAGAAAATAACAATTCTTCATAACACCATCATTCAATGCTCTTGACACTTTTCTCCTTTTCTTGCTTTTGAGTTACATAATAAATAGCTTGTATAAGATACCTAGCAAAGAGTTTCACAAACTCACTTATAGCTTTTAAAGATTTAACTAGTCATTGTGATATAATGTCTTTCCATAAGGAAAACTAATCATAATCTAAACCAAAATAAGAAATTATGTCTTTAAAGTATTAGTTGATTGCAACATTTAGTATGGTTGATTGATTCAAAATTCCCATGCACAATAAGCTTTCTACACTTTAGTCACATCAATGGACTGATTAGGTTAGAAACAACTTTCCTCAACTTAAAACTCTTTTGCACATTTAGTTAACCATAAAGATTGGTTTGATTGACTAGTCCAAATTCTTAACCAAAAATCTTACTTTTGCTTGTTTTGTTTTTATTGTTTTTTTCAAGTTGTATAGTCAGCCATAGTAATTGGTCTAGTTGACTAATTCTAATTATCTATTAACACTTTAAATCTTCTAATTCTTTCATTTTTCCTTAAGAACTTTTATGATCTCATTCAAGATATTTCTAAAATTAAATATTTGATAATAGTTATAAGATATTTACCTAATGGTTAGCTCATTTCAAATTCCAAATTCAAAGATAGTTACATATATATTATGAATCAAAATCAACTATCCATATACATTATATTATGTAAATTTTCAATTAAACATAAGTAAATCACTCTATTAATCAATCAATTATAGGGAATACATCAAAATATAACATATCACACGTGTTCTTAACAATCTTAACATTAGATTGTAAGCATGAGAGAGAAAATGATCTTATTTAATAACTTAATGAAGGAAAATTTTCTAAGACTTAAATTTCTTAACACTTTTCTATTTTTTTTACTCTTGATTTACATAATGAATAGCTTGTTCAAGATTTCTAGCCAAGAGTTTCACAAACTCACTTATAGACTTCTAAAGGTTTAATTAGCCATTATGATATGATGTCTTTGCATAAAGAAAAACAATCACAGTATGGTTGACTAATCCAAAATCTCTACGTAGAGTTTGCTTTCTACATTTTTGTCACATTGATTGATTGTAGCAACTAGTCTTGTCAACCAATTAGGTGAAAAACAACTTTCATCAGCTTAAAACTCTTTTACGTGTCTAATTGGCCACAATGATTGGTTTAATTGACCAACCTAAACTCTTAACCAAAAATCTTACTTTCTTTTGTTTTTTTATTTATTTATTATTTTTTAGGTTGTCTAGTTTACTATATTAATTGGTCTAGTTAACTAATTCTAATTATCTATTAACACTTTGAATCTCCAAATCCTCTTATTTTTCCTTGAGAACCCTATGATCTCACTCAAGATATTTCTAAAATCAAAGATTTGATAGAAGTTATAAGATATTTAATTAATAGTTAGCTCAGTTTAAATTTCAAATTCAATGATCTTATCATATATACTATGAATCAAAATCAATTAGCCACATATATTATATTATATCAATTTTCCAATTAAATATAAGTAAATCACTTTATCAATCAATCATTGATAAGTCAATCAATTAATCAATCAATCAATTAATCAATTATTAGGGATATAACAAAATATAACATATTACATATGTTCTCAATAATCTTAACATTAGATTGTTAAGTACAAAAGAGAAAATGATCTTATTTAATAACTTAAGGAAGGAAAAATTTCTTAGACTTAAAATGTCATGGACCCAATATACACAATTACTAAAATAATAGGGAGTTAAATAAGTAATATATTTTAGGGTTCATTTATTAATATATCTTAATTCCCAATATGCTTATTCTCTTAACCTAATAATTACCCTTTAATTAATCCCATTCTAGACCAAAAAGAAAACTTGAAAAGTGTGGATTGGATGTATATGCCCTTGTACCTTCTTACCCTATTACCATGTTGTAAAGCTTATAAAAATATATAAAAGCATAAAAATAAGAGTACATCTTAGTACAACTTAGATTTCCAATATGTCAAACACAACTTAGAACTTGATAATCTAATGTGGAATCATAATTACAATTACTGATTCATCTATCAATATGATGGAAAGACCATAAATAAATTAAAATAATGACTACGTGGGTTACTAAAATTCAATTTTAAACACCTATGAAAAAGCCTAATCTCTAACAAAGTTGTTAAAACTAGATTGAATCAACTAATTTGACAAGAAAAACTAGGAAACCAAACCAAAAATATCTAAGAAATTAGTTATGGTCAAAATGTATCATTTAGATTACTTTTCAATTAGTGTTGTTTTTCTCAAATTTATTTGGTCTGATCTTAGTTCAATTTCCATGACTTAGTGCATTTATAAAGCAACATGTGGCATAATTAAAGAGCCTTAAGAAAATGTTAGAAAATGAGATGAGCAACATTCTCATCTCTAATTAACTTGTACAACTTAGGTGGAAAAGGTAACTAATCACTACTAAGCTATTACATGTCTTGTAAATACAAACCTTTTAGATATGTTAGATTTTTTAATAAAATTATCATCATAAAATATTAATCTTTTGGATTTTAAAATTGAATAATTTCATACAAATAATATGGTAAATAACATTCACAAATTAGCAAAAGGTGAAGCCATTGATCCATTTAGAGAGTTCACAAGTTCACATTAACCTATTAACTAATTTCTCTCTCTTAACCTTTGTTATGATTATGCATCTTTAGATAAAGTTCTCATGTGTGTTAGGAAGAGTGAGTATCGACGATATATATACATAACTTCATAGTTTAAATTAGATATTTCTATCAATGTTTGAATCACACTTGACATTATAATTAGTGCAATAAGGTATAGATCTTGTCTCATTAATTAAGCCATATTATGGTTGAGTCCTTAATAAGAATATTATTTTAGAATATTCTAATATCCTTTAACTTAGTTTAATTAGAAATCTATTACATTAATCATTATGTGCAAATAATAATAATAAATAATATCTTATAATTTCATCATAATGTCATAATATAATAAGTCATTAGTATGAGTTATGATGGTATACCATATTTACTTAGAATACTCCCTTCAATATATTATAATATTAACAATTTATTATACAAAGCTCATCAGGTATGTATATAAAATATAATTTTATTATGGTCCATAGTAATACTCATAAAAACTTTCTCATTAACTTTGAAAATAGTAATGTGTAAACAATTATAAGATATTAAGATAGTCATAACTTATATCAAAAACACATCATTGAGTTCAAAGTGTTATGACATCATATGTTATCAATCATCATTATAGGTTTTGAAAGCATGTTCTCTATATAATATTGGTTGTAAACCTTCATTATGATCTACTATCATGAAATCAATTAGTACTTTACAAACATTTTTTATTTCTAAGTCTTCTCTTTAACAACAAAATACTTTAATTTTCATAAGTTTGACACCCCTTAAACATTTGTTATTCTTAAAGAAGAATATTGTTATGGAAATGTATAAAATTTCAATAACTTGGCAGTAATATCAATAACCTTAAGTTTTAAAATAAAATTTCATAGTTATAATACATGATCTATACATTTAAATCATATCATAAACTTTGCTTTTGTAATGGATAACAAAATGATAGACTATTCCATGTTACTACTCCTCTAAATAGGAATATATAAATGAATGTGGGCTTTATGCTATCAAAACATCCAACAAGGTATGAATCTTTGTTCCTTACAAGTACGTCATTTTCTTTGTAATTTTCCAATGATCCATTCTAAGATTACTTTGATATTTGTTTAACATTCCAACCATAAAACTAATTTATGATCTAATGTAGGTTTACACATACATTAAGTTACCAACAATAAAGGCATATGAAATTGATTCCATTTTCTAACAATCTACATCATTTTTGGAATATTACATGAGACTAAATTTGTCACCTTTCTATATAGGAACAATCTTAAGTGAACACTAAAATACATTGAATTTCTTTATAATTCTTTCAATATAACCCTTTTAAGACTATCTTTTTGTAATAAATGTCTTTTTTTCATTTTTTTTTAGAATAAATCTTAGCAACAAGTCTAACTTTATATCATTTAATATTGCCACTTGAATTGTGTTTAGTCTTAACAACTTGTTTACAACTGATTCTTGTACAAACTTCTAGCAATTTGACAAGATCATAAACATTGTTTCTTTTCTTGGATTTCATCAATTTATTTATCAGATTTAATACTTTTCTATAATTTGTGAAAATCAAATTAGATTCTTATTAATTTCAATATCAAAATGATTCTTATAAATAAACCATATAACCATCCAAAATAACTAATGTCCCTTCTCTTCGAGATCTTATTAATGTTATTCCTATAGTTCATTTACATTAGTCAATTGTGAGTTAGTTTTTTTAGGGGGGATTTGTTCATCCAAAGTTTTTAAATTTTTAAAACAATATTTGGTTCAATAGTAGATGAAGGAACATTGTGAATAAAGCAATATTTACCCTAATTTCTTTTATATCCATTTTCTAACATTCATTACTCCTACTAACTTCATCATTGTTAATGAATATTACATTACTAGTTTTTACAAGTCTTAAACTACGGTTTGGGTAGTAAAATTTATACTCTTTAAACTCCTTTAAGAATACATTGAAAAGCATTACTAAGAACCTTATTTAATAAAGTATTTGCAATTTTAAGTGCAAACATCCATAAAATTTAAATAGGGATGAATGACTCATTTTGCTTATAATTAGTCCATTAATGTCTAATTATGTCATCACATCATTTGCCAAGGTATATTTGACATAATATATTATGCACATATGTCATGACTTTCAAGGAACTTTATAAATAGATCTAGACATTACCCTAATTTATTATATTTGTCATAATATTCACCATCTCTATAAGATTTAATGATTTATACTTTTTTGTCTAATTGCCTTTCAATCTCCTTTATATATATCTTAAGCATATTAATAATTGAGATTTTTAATGAGGTGAATAGATACAACCATATCATGAAATCATTTATAAAGGCGATAAAATATTATTCTCCATTAAAGGTTATAGTGTTAAAAGATCTACAAATAATAGTATATATAATTTTTAGAAGTTGGTTGTTTCTTGTGGCTTATTTCTTGTTGTATTTAATTTGCTTGCTCTTAATGCAATATAAACACATTCCAAGATTAGTAAAATCTATAATTAATAGAATCTCATTTTTCACTAATTTCTCCAATCTTTCTTTAAATCTATGATCTAAACATTTATATCACAAATAAGCAAATTTTTTATTCATTGTGTTATACTTAATTATAATATTATGATGCACAATAAGCAAAGATTCTTCAAAAACTTTACCATATTTTTGTTAACACACATCATTAGTGAGAATACATTAACCAATAATGTTTGTATTCTTATATAAACTAAAACAATTTGATTAGAATGAATCTTTGCATCTTTTTGGATATATAAGTAATAGCATCGGAATAAAGCTACCAATTACTATAAAAAACTTTAATTAAGCTTGATCCAAAACATAATAATATTAGAATAATCTTACATATCTTTTCAAACCATGCCTTTCATTTCAAGTAATCTTTTTAATAGTATCTAACTTTCTTATAAAAGTGACACTTATTGCTTTTTGGTTCCTTCTTTTTAGCCAAAGAAATAAAAGAAGGTTCTTTTCCTTTCATAAATTGGTTGGTTTTCATTTTTATTCCATTCCTAGTCTTCTTGCTCATGAGATTAATAGAGTGATTCATTTCTTTTTGTAGTCTAATGGAGTGATTCATTTCTTTTTGTAGTCTCATTTCCTCATAAATGAACATACTAACCAATTTATTAACCTTCCATTTTTTTCTTTATAGTGTTGCAATTAATTTGAAATGGCTTTTATTCAAGAGGTAATGATTTGAAATAAATTGTATTAAAAAAGTGTCATCTACAATTAATCCCAAAGTCTTAAGTCTTGTTGCAATATTAGTTATCTCAATAATGTACTTTTATATAGTTCGAGATTTAGTAAACCTTAAGATCATGAGTTTTGTTATAAGAGTACCAACGAGTGATTTATTTGTAAAACGAAACCATCTTTGCACAAAATACAAATATTATTTTGCACTTTCTACTTATGAAATAGTTTTCTTAATGTTCTTGGCAATAATCACTTTTATAAATATAAGGCTCAACCTATTGTTTCATTCCTACATTTAGATGTAACTTTTATTTCTTATTACTTGAATTTGTAATGGCAATAGACTTATCCATAGTTGCTTATAATCAATTATAAATCAAATTTAATAATAAAATAATAGCATATATTATAGTTCTTCTTTAGGAATCATACAACATACTATCATAAGTCAATACCATATAAAATTTTAATAGATAACTAAATATTTTTAATAAATATATTTAATATTTTTAGATAAATAAATATTTTTAGTCAAAAATATTAATTTACCTTAATTATATTATTAATCATCTAATAATGATTTACCTTTAAATCAATCTTATAATTTCAATGATTAATAATGTCAATTTATTTAATTATTTTTTATTTATAAGTTCTTAATTAAAATTATGAATAAATAATTATTTATACATGTTAAATATATTAATTTGGTCACCTGGTAACTAACAAACTATAATGATAATGTATGTATGTTGATTCAAACATTCTAATTTGGTCATGTTAGTGACAATCGAATTATAATCACAATAAATACATTATGTTAAACATATTAATCTAGTCACTCTAGTAACTAATAAATTATAACAATGATACATGTATATTAAAATAACCCATTACACATTATCAACAAAGACCATAGTGTTCAAGCTGATGGGTCTTTTGACGTAGGTTGTCTTTAGATTTCATTAATGCACTCAATTTACATGTGCTTGCTTTAGCCCTAAAGGTGTGGGATACTGCAATTTTTTGTTTTGGGCATAAGTGCCCTTGAGGGCCAACCATATGCCAAGGGTTTGATGCCCGATAAACGTGATTTTAAGGCTCTATTAAAATTTCCATATTGTGCCTTTCTTCTTTAGAAAGGAATTGATCCTTTTGTACATTGATGGCCAAACCTTCGGACATCCCTTTGTTGCTCTTAATAATTAGCCATTATGCCGCCACTTAAAGCTGCAAACATCATTCGGCCTAGCGGCAGCCCATGAAACCTTTTCCCTAAATTGTTTTTGGTTCAAAACCCACGGCTCTAATCCTTTGCTTGATATTTTTTCTGTTAAAATTAAACGCTGCTGCTCCCTTCCTAAAAGAAATTTACAATTCCTTTAAAAGAATAAGCTCATTATACAAAGGAATTGAATTCATTTTACGGCTCTTGACTTAAGCGAAGTCAAACAATCATAAATAAGGAATCAATAATTCCTTAAAAGGCCATGACCAGAAAAGGTCTTTTCTTTCTATTATTAAACAATCATAAATCAGGTATATATTTTCTTTATTATACACAAAAAATATTCAATTTTTAAAATTATATATTTAGATAACACTTGTTAGATTTTTTAAATAAATCTATTATTATAAAATGTTAATTTTTCATATTTTTAAATTAAATAATATTATACAAATAATATAATAAATAATATACTCAAATTATTAGAAGTCAAAGCCACATGTCTAGAGAGTTTACCAGTTCACTTTAACTTATTAAGACCTTTAACGTAATCATACGCATTTAGATTAAGTTTTGGTATGTATTAGGAAGAGAGAGAATCAACTGTATATATATATACATAACTTTATAATTATATATATATATATATATATATATATATCGATATCTAAATTATACTTGAAATTATAATTTTTAATTAGTATAATAATGTATAAATTCTTTTCTTGATAATCAAGTAATATTATAATTAAGTATTTAATAAACATTATTATTAAAAATTATTCTAATATTATTAATTGAGAATATATATATATATATGTGTGTGTGTGTGCAAAATATTTTGTATTTAATTTATTTCATGTATATTACTTGCAAATATTAATATATAAAATTAATTAATTTTTAATCTTATTTTACATTAAATTCTAAGTTATATATAATTAAATCAATTAAATATAAAATTATTAATATATAAAACTAATATTTTGTATTATTACACGTCACTTAATAGTATTTTATATAAAATATGTATATATATTATATTAAATATTAATTTAACTAGTTAAATTTTGATATTTTGATATTTTTTATCAAATAATCGGTTCAATTTACAACATTAATCTCTAAGTAATAGTTGAGGGAAAAATTCTAATACTAGTTTGCTAACACTAAGATATGTGGTTGAGACATGTTGGGAGTTCAAATTTTTCTTTTAAAGAAAAATCAAAAATTTCCCTTCATTAGAAACAACTAAATTCTTGGTTTATCTATTAATTTTGACTTAAAATTTCAATAATGAAATTAGTCCATTAAATGTCGATAAGATATGTGTACAAATACATATATTCTATATCATGCTTGAAAACTACCATCAATTTTTGGTTATGTGTGTCTACATGGCTGACAAATCCATGTATTTCTCCTTAATATTTTTAATTAATAAAAGAAAGCTTCCATAGAAGAATATTAATGCATGGAATTTGTCGTGTTACTTCTTGTCCAAACATAAATTTCGTAGGGTATATGATTCAGAATACAATAAAATGGCTAATGTAAGTGATAAGGATAGATCCATCACTTTTTAGGTCTCAACTCAATCCTAAGTCTATAGTCAAGCTCATTGTTATCAATCAAATGGGACCAGATCATGAGCTTGCTTTGATTAGGGAGTTTAAACTTGGGTCTATATTTTAAGCTCTGCTTGCTATTTGTCCCAAACTCAAATAAAAGCTCAAGCACCATAAAAACCACATAGCAATTTGCAAGCACGAACACCTGTCATTTTCACATTCAAAACCCACTTATTAGGGACAATATAAAAGGTCCAGTGCACTTAAAGTAACATTAGAAATTCATCCTACACAACTCCCAAATGATACTCTCTTTCTTTAACTCTCTCGAGGAATGACAAAGGGGCAAGTTGAGGGCAAGGAGTGTCATCCCAATTATCATCCTTACTTTATTACTAATCCTTATCGTCATCCTCATTCCTAACAAGAAGGTAGTTTAGAATCTTATCCCTATTGCCAACAGGCATTGGGGATACCCATCCCCATCTCATCTTCATTTTCCTAGTAAAACATAATAATTTTTAAAGTAAATTCTTAAATTCCAAAATATCAAACTAATCACCATTTCAAGTACAAAAGACTCAACTAGTATCCTAAAGTCTAACTTACTTTTTCACATTTCTCTTTAAGTGAAAGTCAGTAAGCATAAAGAAACAAAAGTTCACCATACCATTTTGAACCAATATATGATTTGGTATGACATAACTTATGGTAAAAGGGATTGCTCCTTTTTGAGCAAGTTTGGGATTTGGTCTTATAAGAGAGGTAGTGATAAAGGCTAGTATGTTAATGATAGAGCAAAAGTCAAATGAAGAGACTAAGAGTAAAATAGACTATCTTTCTTTTAGGACAAAATGTTCTCCACAAAGCATATAAAAGGGGGCATGAAAGGTTAGAATGAGTAAATGGATAGGGTTATAATTAATTTGTTAATTTATTTAACTCCCTTTATAAAAAATGATGTATAACTATTATATAAAGGACAAAATTGTAATTTAATAATTTAAAACCGATGTTAGGTCAAGGTCATAGTTGAGAATATAAATACCAACACCGTTTACATTTTTAATTATAAATTTGAGAATTAAGATAGGGATTTTTGATCCTCGATCAACTTCCTTTGACCCAACTTTATTAAGAAGGGTAGGGTGAGTCTTCGCAGGGGTAGGGACCATTGTCATCCTTAGTTCTCACCTAGAAACTAATTTAGGCTTTAAAGTGCCAACTTAGGGAGTACTTTTGACCATAGTTTGCTCATCTTGTAAACCTACTTAGCCTAAGAAACATTGAATATTTTAGCTTAGGAAACATTAAAGCTTATGGCTCATGACTTTGAGATAATAACTGAGTCTTTTGTACTTGAATTGGTAATTAGTTTGGTATTTTGGACTTTGAGAATTTACTTTAAAAATTATTATTTTTACTAGGAAAATGGGGATAAGGTGGGGATAGGTACCCCCAATGCCCATTAAGGATAGACATATGATTATAAACTACCTTCTTATTAGGAATGAGAATAAGGATAAGGATTAGTTATAAAGCCGTACTACTCTCCTTTAAAGTCGTATCACATTAAAGCTTTTAGCTTAAGGCTCATTAATTGGTTATTGTCTTCAATAGGTCTTGTTGCAAGAAAAGTCCCTTTTGTACATTTCCCCTTACCATGATTCAAATTTGGTAGTTTAAGGTAGAAATCACTCAACTCATTATTTCTCTTAAGCACTCCCTTACATGTTTCACTCAATATCACAAGCACTCCTTTGCTTTGGCCTTTAGACTCTCTATACATGTATTCTCCTCAAAAAGCAATTCGAGGACTATTTGAAAATTTTTAGCTCTTGAATGAGTAATTGGCCAAGAATTATGAATCATACGATCTTTGGTAACCCTCATACATAATGGATCACATCGAATGGATCCTTGAGTAAGGAAGGTAGTGGAGCTAAGTTGGTATTTCTAAGGCTACAATAAGTTTCTTTGGAATATGTTGTTGGCTTTGAATTCTCCACCTTAAATAATGAAGTTAAATTTAAAGCTCTCATTATGAGGATAAACATAGTATAGCCCTAGGTATTAAATTGTTCCAAATCTATAATGATTCTCAGCTTCTTGTTGGCTAAGTCAAGGGAAAATTTAAAGCATGATGAGACTTTATGATTAAGTACTTGGTCAAAATTTAGGCAATTTAAGCTACCTTTTAAGGAAAAGTTGTCAATATTACAATCAAATAGGTCTTATGATTTGACAACACTGAGATAGATGCATTATAAAGGCTTTAATAAAGCTTAAGTTTGGGCTTAAGGTATTTACTAAAATCTTAAAGAAGCCTAGTTATGAAGAATTGGTAGAGAAGACTTTATAAGTAGAATGTGAACCTTTATGGATGGACTATATTATTAAGTACCTTCAAATAGGTAGCCTTTGAGAAGATAAGATGGAGGCAAATAGGTATAATATGAGGTGATGAAGTATATCATCTAAGATGGATGACTATACAAGTGTTCCTATAGCTTACCATTGCTAAAATGCTTTACCCTAAAAGAGGCTAACTATTTGCTATAAGAAATCCATTATGGGATTTGCAGAAACTATGAAGACATTCATACTTTAGCTAATAAGGCTTGAAAATAGGGATTTTATTTACTAACCATGAATAATGACACAAAAAGATTTGTGCAAAAGTGCAATATATGCCCCAGTTTAGTGACATTCCACAACTCTTAACCACATAACGCACATTAATTTTAGCCCTTTGGCCATTCACCAATAGGGACTCAACCTCACTAGCCATTTCCTTAAGCCATAAAGGGAAGGAAGTTTGTCATAATGGTCATAAACTATTTTAGGAAATAAGTAGAGGTTGACACATTGGCTTTTATTGCTATTAAACAAGTCAAGAATTTGGAATGGAAATTCATTATCTATTACTTCAAAATCCCTAAAGTAATCATGACAAACAACTGTAATCAATTTAGCCACATTAAATTTCAAGACCTTATGAAAATTTAAAGATTAAAGTAAATTTTTTGACAATCAAACACCCTCAAACCAACAATTAAGTGGAAGTCACAAACATGAGCAAAATCTAAGGCCTAAAAAAAAGCATGTGAAGGAAGAAAAAAAAAAAGGATTATAAGCAAACAAGTTCCTAAGAGTATTATAAGTCTACCATACAACCCTAAGAACTACTACAAGGTAAACTCCTTTTACTTTATTGTTCAAAATGGAGGCTATGGTTCTAGCCAAATTAAGAGAACCCAATTATAAACATGTATACTTCGATGAAGAAAATAATAACTCTCAACTTGGGGATAACTTAGACTCTGTTGATAAGCAACACGAACAAGTATTTATCCAAACATTACTCAAGCATGAGGATGAACATAGCATAAGCCCTAGGGATTAAATACTTTTAGATCTATAATGATTTTGAACTTGTTATTGGCTAAGTGAAGGGTGAATTTAAAGCACGATGAGACTCTATAATTAAGTATTTGGTCAAAGTTTGGGCAATTTAAACTACCTTTTAAGGAAAAGTTGTCAATATTACAATCAAATGGGTCCCATGATCTAGTAACACTGAGATGGAAGCATTACAAATGCTTTAAAAAAGCCCGAGTTTGGGCCTTGGGCTTATGGTATTTACTAAAATTGTAAAGAAGTGTAGTTATGAAGAATTGGTGGAGAAGACTTTATAAGTAGAATGCAAACCTTTATGGATGAACTACATCATCAAGTACCTTCAAACAAACAACCTTTGGAAGATAAGATAGAGCAAAAGAGGCATAATATGAGGTGGTGAAGTATATCATCTAAGATGGATGACTATACAAGTATTCTTATAGCTTACCATTGCTGAAATTCCTTACTGCAAAAGAGGCTAACTATATGCTATAAGAAATCAATAAGGGAATTTACAGAAACTATGAAGGCATTCATACCCGAGCTGATAAGGCTCGAAAACAAGGATTTTATTTGCTAACCCATGAATGATGCTATGAAAAGCTTTATGCAAAAGTGCAACATATGTCACCAATTTAGCAACATTCCATAGCTTTTAGCCATACAACTTACTTTATTTATGACTCTTTAACCATTCGTTAATAGGAACTCGACTTCATTGGCCATTTCCTTGAGTCATAAAGGGAGGAAGTTTGTTATGATGGTCATAAACTATTTCAAGAAATTGGTAAAAGCCAAAACATTAACTTTCATTATTGTTAAACAATTTAAGAACTTTGAATGGAAATTCATTGTCTATCACTTCAAAATCCCTGAAGTGATTATTACAAACAATAGTAAAAAATTTAACCATAATAAATTTCGATATTTTTGCAAAAATTTAAAGTTTAGAGTAAAGTTTTTAATAGTCAAACACCCTCAAATCAATGGCTAAGTGGAAGTCACAAATATAAGCAAAATTCAAGGCCTTAAAAAAAAAAGCATGGGAAGGAAAAAAAGGATTATAAGCAAACAAGCTCCCACGAGTACTATAAGTCTCCCATATAACCTTAAGAACTACTATGAGGTAAACTCTCTTTATTTTAGCATTTAGAATAGAGCCCATGATTCCAACCAAGTTAGGAGAACCTAATTATAAACACTTATACTTCGATGAAGAAAATAATTACTCTTAACTTTCAAACAACTTGGACTCTGTTAAAGAGAAGTACAGATAAGCATTTATCTAAACATTGACATATTAAAGGAAGATGACTCGATACCACAATAAAAGAGTCAAAGAACGTCTCTTTGCAAAGGCAAACCTAATGCTCAGATAATTTTGCAAAGCTAACTTACTCTAAAAAAGAACTCAATAAAAGCAACTTAGCCTTATAGACCTAGAGTTAGCCAATATAAAAGCTAGATTACCTAAAAAGCAATCTAGTTATAAAGACTTGACTCAGCAAGTCCTCAATAGACTAAAGTCAACCCATCTAAATATCTAAATCACTTAAAAGGAAAATTACCTAAAAAAGATTAGGCCAAATAGGTCATGAACTAAAAGCATGCACCTCTAGACAACTTGTTTGCTTTGAAAGTAAACTTGTTAAAAAAAGAACTCATTATGACCAGTACACTTCGTTAAACAAACTACTCACTCTAGAAGCGAGCTCGCTAAAAAGAGAACATGTCACAAACTAGAAGCATGCATCTCTAAACAGCTTACTTGTGTAAAAAATGAGCTCATTAAAAAAAGAACTCTTTATGAACTAAAAACACGCTTTGCTAGACAGCCTACTCACTCTTTAGATAGCCTCCTCACTTTATGAGTAAGCTCGTTAAAAAGAGAATGTGTCATGAATTAAAAGCATATGCCTTTAAACAACTAGCTTATTTAAATAGAGAATGCGTCACAAATTAAAGGAATACATCGCTAAATAGCAAGCTCACCAGTTGTGAAGTGAAAGAACTAGCATTGGTAACTTATCTTGTAAGGAAAGGGAAATAAATAAGGCATAAAGAATGCAAAAGTAGGAATACAAACAAAAGAAAAGTCTATATACAAACATAAACTATTATTCATTAATAACATATACAAGACACATGGAAGTGAAGAACAAATCAAAACAAATAGTTATAATCAAAGAAACAAGCTAAGGTTACAAGATCAGTAAGAGCAATTATGTAAACTATGATGACTAGGACTAAATGAGTATGAGCCAAAATGAAGAAATGGCTAAGCTCAACTTGTCCTCTCTCAATTATGCTTGATTGCACACTCCACATAAGTTGGCTTAAGCAACTCACCACATGGATTCTAACCCTAATTGATAAGTATGTTTTATGCATTACATTTGTTCTCTTATATTAAATTTTTTTAGTGTATCTTCTTTCTAAATGTACTTATTGGAGTTAATTTTATGTTTTGGGAGAGGACCAAATGGATTAGAGCAATTTAAAAGCTTAAAGATGTAGTTTTGAGAAAATTTGATCACTGAAGGGTATCTTAAGAATTTCACATTCTAAACATTGCTAGATGAATTTATAAAATGTACTTATTTTCAAAGATTAAGGAAGAATTGGGTCATGAACTAGTGTCCTTAGTCCAACTTATAAACTAGCCAAAGTTATCCTAATTAGGAGTTTTTCTCTTAATAAGCTAAGTCAATTTTAAAAAGAAGTGTCTAGCTTTCTTTGAATTATTTTTGTTGTCTCTTAAATTTATAAATAGACATGTTATAGTACCAAGACCAAAGACATATGCAGATCTCTTTTTCCTTTCTATTTTGTGTGCACGCCTAAGATATGCAAGGTTTGAGTTTTGCTTTTAGTTAAAAGAATTAAAGTCATTAATGGAAGTATTGTGAGATTTATTGGTTTTTATTTCTAATTGATTCTTTATTTTGAATTCTCATGTTCTTCTATTATAATTATTGTTTATGATTATATTGTTTGATTGTTAGGAGACATAGTAGACAATTATACTTTATAATCTAATGCTAGTTTAAAATTCAAGTTTATAATTGCTTGATAATTCTAATGCTAAGTAGCAAATAGAAATTAATAATTATGGTCAAGTTTTTTTCTAATTTCTATGGAGAACAAGATGAGATCTAGGGAAGAGCCAATCCTTGGAGGACTTATAAGGATTTATTAAGCATTCAAAAAGGTCAATAACACATTTAAGAGCTACAGGGATAAAGAGGCACCTAATAGGTTGACCAAAGAAGTTTAGGCCAAAGAAAGTAATTTAAGCTTAAAGGGCGACAATACATATCCTAATACAGGTCGAGGTTTTATTAGTTATATATACATGTTAAATAAGGCTATGTTAAGTGATTGTAAGGGTTTTTATAACAATCCCTTGAAAATAGAAGTATATTTGTTTTCAACTTATTTAGGAAGTTTGTTATTTTCTCTAAGGTTATTAATTCATTCTATAAATAGACTTGATTTTATTGTTAAAGAGAGCAAATCACTAAGTGAAATGAAAGTAAAATTTTCTCTTTTGATTCTTTCAAAAATTAAAGAACTTATCAAAAACTAACATTTCTTATAACATTCAATCTAACTTATTACTCTCGAGTCTATTCTTTTCTAGAGTATGACATCTATACCCTTTTTTATACTTTAGATTCATGTTCCTTTAAACATTGGATTTAGGTCTTATGTAATTGAAGTATGATTTAGCTCTCTTGGATTCTTGTCTGATTCATTATGTGTGTTAGGTTCCTAAATCATAACTTTTCAAGTTCATATCAGAACTTGATCTAAAATTAAACAAATCATCTTATGAATTTCTTGTTTAAATTCAATTATCTTTCTTACCTTAATGTTATCAATATATTATATCTAGAGTATTTATCTTAGGTAATTTAATTTATAAGAGATTAATTAAACAGTTTGTCTTAATTAACAATGAACTAAGGAAAACTTGAGAATAATAGAGTTTGTCATGATTCTAAAATAAATATTCAATAAAAGAATTAATAATTATAAATGTCACTAACCAATTTATAAATCAAATGGTGTAAATATCCTTATTGTCAAAGTTTTGTTCATCTATTGATTTTATTTGCAATTAGTTTTCTATTTTTTTATTAGTTTAATTAAAACTAAATTCCTCCCTTTTTGCTCTTTTATTTGTATAAATTTAATAAGACCAAGATCATTAATTAAATGATTAATCAACACTCAATCCCTATGGATTTGACCTCTACTTACCTTAATTACGAACTTATTAATTGAGTGATTTAGAGTAATTTTGGTATATTTAGCACATATCAAATATTGGTGGCATTGTCAAGAATTAATCATTTAATTAGTCTATTTTTTTGTAATTGTAACCCTATATAACTTGTGTTGTGGGCTTATATGTCTAACAAAAAGTTTCACTAAAAGCTCTATCAAATAAAAGACTAAATTCAAACCAACCACACAATTTTTCCATCTTCATAAGGATTTACATTCACATTCAACCTTGCATTGTCATTGAGCTTATTAAGTGACATTAAGATAAAAATTATGACTATAAACATCAATAAAAACAATTGAACTCTTAAGGAGTTAGTGACTTCTAATCTAAACTAGCAAGCTTTTTGTATAAAGTATCCTAATGTTGAAGTTGCTTTTGAGTCAAAATCTAGTGTAATTCGTCTCTTGCCAAAATTTAATGGTCTTGTAGGTAAAGATCCACATAAGTATCTAAAGGAATTCCACATAGTCTATTAAAGCATAAAACTTGCCAAGATATTTAAGGAACAAATCAAGTTAAGGTTTTCCCATTCTCTTTAGCAAACCTAGCAAAGGATTAGCTTTATTACTTAACTTCAAGATCCATCAACACATGGAATGAGATGAAAAGGCTACTCTTAGAGAAGTACTTTTTGGCTTTTAGAGCAACTACCATTTAAAAGAAAATAGTGGTATTCGATAATACAATGGCAAGTCCTTATATGAGTGTTGGGAATGTTTAAGAAGCTTTACATAATAAATGATCAATTCCTAATCTAATACTTTTAAAAATGACTTCTTCTAACAAATAAAAGTATGATCAATGCAACTTCTAAAGAAGTATTCGTGAACAAAACCCTGGAAGTTGTAAGGAACTTGATAGCAAATATGGTAGCGAATTCCTAACAATTTAGGATTCAACATGATTCATTATCTAAGAATATCAATAAGGTAAGTACATCTTCCCTTGAATAACAAATCGTTAGTTTGACTTCTTTTGTACACCAAATAGTTACAGGAAACATGCAACAAGTTTAGACATATGACGTTTGCTTTATTCAAGGACATCTAACTAATATGTGCCCAACTCTCTAAGATGATCTAATGGAGCAAGCTAATGTCATAAGAGGATTCTAAGGGCAATTACAATGCAAGTATGATCCTTTCTCAAACACTTACAATCCTAGATAGAGAGATTATGCTAACTTCAATTATGTTAATCAATAAGTGGTTCATAATACCCTTAATCACTAATTCTAATAAGTGCCACTACTCTTTCAAGTTAGACAAAATTTGCCTTAAAACTCAAGTATATGTCTTGATGAAATTGTTAAGGCTCTTGCTAATAACACCAAACAATTTCAATAGAAAATAAGGACAAGCATTCAAAACTTAAAGAATCAAATTAGTCAACTTGCCACAGTCATAAGTAGATTAGAGGCATAAGGATTAGGCAAATTACCCTCTCAAATTATGGTAAATCCAAAAAAGAATAGAGTGTCATAGTCTTAAGAAGTGAATAAGTTGAAGCACCACTAAAGATAGCTCTGTGGGAAAAAAAAACAAAAAAAGAGGTTATATAACATAAAGTTATGCCCACCAAAGATAAACTCATTAAAGTCCAAATGTTGTCACCTAAGGCAAACCCTTAGTCTCTTATTTCCTCTAACGTTACCTTACCTCCTTTCCTAAGCAGATTTACAAAATCTAAAAAGGAGGAGTAGGAAAAAGAGATTTTTGAGATGTTTCAAAAGGTAGAAGTAAATATACTCTTCTTTGATGCAATGAAACATATGCCTTGATATGTAAAGTTTCTTAAGGAATTATGCACCTCAAAGAGGAAGCTTAAAGGTGATGAAAAGGTAAGTGTGGGGGAGAATGATGAGATCTACGGAGGAGCTAATGCATGAAGGGTTTCTAAGGATCCATTAAGCATCTATGAAAAGTCAATGACATGTTCACGAGTTAAAAAGATGAAAGAACTACTAAATGGGTTAATTGAGGATACTCGAGCCAACCTAGTTAAAAACGATGTGAATCTAACAAATGGCATTAATTCAAGTTTAAAAGAGGACCAAGGCTTTATTAATATGATTAAAGTACTTAACGAGTTAGGATTAAGTAATAAAATCCACTCCTAAATAAAAGTTTGCTATATAATAAGAGTTTACAATAAAATAAGAATTTTCTTATCTTTTAAGAGTATATCATGATCTCTACTTTTAGGGTTTTTAAGGTTGTTATCTTAACCTATAAATAGACTTGATTTCATTGTTAAAAGAGCAAATAATTATGTAAATTAAAAAGTAAGAATTTTCTCTTTTCATTCTTTTAAGAATTAAAGAATTTATCAATAACTAACTCTTCTTATGAGATTCAACTTAACTTATTACTCTTAAATTTGCTCTTTTTTGGAGTGTGGTGTCCATATCCTATTTTATGCTTTAGGTTCATATTCCTTTAAACATTAGATCTAGGGTTTACATGATTAAAATTTGATTCAATTGTCTTAAATTCTTACTTGATTCTCTAGGTATATTAGTTCCTTAAGTTTCGTCTTTTAGAGTTCACATCAGTTGGTATTAGAGCTTAGCTCTAAACCAATTTTGTTTATCTAAATTTGAGTTGTTCTCTTATTCTTCTTTTTGGCAACATTTTATACCCTTTTTTTCCTTTAATCCATAAACCCTAATTTTATCTTTTCTTCTTGCCATATTTTATTCTTTGAATCCATAGACCTTAGTTTATCTTTTCTTTTATTTAAATTCTTGCAAAAAAACACAAAAAAGAATGAAAAAAATAAAAAAAAACAAAGAGAAGTAAATCATGTTTGATTAGGTCAAAAGGAGACAGAAGTTATATTTCCTTCTTAATTAGACATCTTACAACATAAGGAAACCCTAAATTAAAGGACTAGATCTTACTACTTTTCAATTCCTACAAGGATTCAAATCAATTATTTTATTTATTACGATTTAATCTTATTGTTTTCCTCTAACTCATAACCTTTATTCATTATACTTTCCTAAATTTTTTAATTCTAATTTGTTGGAATTAGTTAGTTACAAAGTGACTTTGATTGAGGTTATGTAGTTCAATAAAGAATTGAGAGAAAAAATTTGAATGGTAAAAAGAAAGAGTGTAAAATTATATTAAGAAAAAACCTTAAAGAGTGCAAACATGAAGGTGTGTGATACCATGTTTGAGTGAAACACATAAAGGAGTGTTTTGTAAGGTATCCTTCCCATTTTGTTGAAAATTAACACAATGTCGTCTAAGAAGAAGTTAAAGCTAATAAGAGAGGTAGTGATGTATCATTCATAATCAAAGTTATGCAACAATAATTTAAGCACATGAATACCAAATTTGATGATATGAAGGACAGAATGGAGGAGTAAGCCAATAAAATTGCACAATTGGAAAGGAGACATAGGGGCCATAAGGTTCCTAATGCAAGAAAGTATTAAAGATGATACTATAGTCATATAAATGATGTAGAAGATGATGAATTTGATAATCTAGCTACCTTGGTCAAAATTGCTAATAACATAAATGGTTAAAGAGATTTTAGGAGGAGAGATACCCATAATCATGATTTTGGTAGTATTAAAATGAAAATTCCTCTATTTTAAGAGAAAAATGATCCAAAAACCTATCTAGAATAAGAGAAGAAGGTTAAGTTGGTCTTTAACTATCATAACTACTCTAAAAAGAAATAGGTAATATTTATTAGCATTAAGCTTACTAATTATACTATTATTTAGTGGGATGAACTTGTTTTGACTAAGATAAAGAATCATAAAAGGCTTATTAATACATGGGAGGAGATAAAGGCTATCAAGAGGGACAAGTTCATCCTTAATCATTATTATAAGGATTTGTACCAAAAGTTACAAGGGCTCACCCAAGGCATTAAGAGTATAGAGAACTACTATAAGGTGATGGAGATTTCCATAATTTGAGTTAATGTGGAGGAGGATAGAAAAACAATCATGGCTTGATTCTACCAAGGGTTAAATAAAGACACCACTAATGTAGTCGAATTCTAGCATTATATAGAGTTAGACAACATGGTACACATGGTAATGAAAATTACAGGTAACTCAAATGAAAGGGTTATATATAATTTAGACAAAATTTGGGTTTCACTTTATCTTAGAAGTAAAATTAGAGTAAAATAAAGGAAAAGGCTAATTACAAGCCTAAGGTTAAATCATACAAGAGTAATAGAGAGAGACCTAATGAGAAGAAAGGTAATTCTAATTCTTAACATAGTGAAAATAAAGATGTTAAATGTTTTATGTGTCTAGGAAAGGGACATATTGCATCTTAGTGTCCAAATAAGCATATCATGGTGTTACAGGGTAATGGTAATATTAAAACCAAAAATGAGTTTGATGATGACTTCATGCCAATAATGGATGATACAAGTGATGAGGAGGAGTACTTAGTTGACAAAGATGTCTCAGTAGCTAAACAAGCATTGAGTGTACAAACCAAGAAAAATGATGAAGTGCAGAAAGATAATATCTTTCATACACTATACCACATCAAAGATAAGAGATTTAGTATAATCATTGATAGGATTTAAGGTTTAAGATTTAGGGTTTAAGGTAGAGGTAGTTGTACAAATGTTGCTAGCACTACTTTCATTGAAAAGCTTAATTTACCAACCATGAAGCACCTTAGGCCATATAAACTTTAATAATTGAATAAACATGGCAAAATTAAGGTATATAAGTAAATGTTAGTATTATTTATTATTAGGAGATATAATGATGAAGTCTTGTGTAATGTTGTACCTATACAAGATAGGGCATATGTTTTTTAGGAAGACCATAGCAATATGATTAACATACAATGCATGATGGGTTAAAAAATAGATACTCTTTGGTAATAAATAATAAACTTATTACTCTTATACCTTTGACACCTTGGCAAGTTTATAAAAATCAATCGATGATTAAAAAAGAGAGTAAAAGAAAAAAAGAAATTAAGGCCAAGAGGAGAAAGTAGGAAAAGAAAGGAGAGAAGAAAGATAAGATCGAGAGAAAAGAATGAAAAGGGTAAGAAAGAAAAATTAAGAGTTTGTATACAAAAAAAAGTGATTTTAAGAATGTGGGTTGTCTATTCAAAATGGTTTATGTTTGTAATTTTGTACAAAGACTTATTTTAGTATTAATGAGTTTAACCCCTCTTTACTTAATGTTATTTATTTTTTGTAGGAATTTAGTGATGTTTTTCTTAAAGGACCAAGTAGTTTGCCACCTTTAAGGAGAATAGAACATTAAATTGAATTCATGTCTAGTGCAACAATTCCAAACCAATTGGCCTACAAAAGTAACCTCAGGAGACAAAAGAATTTCAAAGACAAGTCGAGGAGCTTAAAGTAAAGGGATATATGTGAGGGAGAATAAAAGCCCATGTGTAGTTTTAGTATTGCTTGTGCCCACAAAGGATAAGACTTAGAGGATGTGCATTGATTGTAGAGTATTCAACAAAATCACTATAAAGTATTGTCATCCTATACCTAAATTAAATGATATGTTAGATGAATTATATGGTTTATTTGTTCTTTTTTAAAATTGATTTGAATAATAGATATCACCAAATTAAGATTAGAGACGGAGATGACTAGAAAATAGTTTTTAAAACTAAGTATGATTTGTATGAATAGCTTGTTCTAGCATTTGGTCTCATGAATGCTTTGAGATCAATGAATCATGTTTTTCATGCATTTACTAGTAAATTTGTGATTCTATATTTCGATGATATTATGATCTATAACAAAAATTTTGATAAGCATTTTAATCATTTATGTTATATTATAAGCATTTTATGTTCTAAAAAATTATATGCTAATCTTAAGAAATGTTCCTTAGGTTGATGAGGAAAAAATGAAGCCTCCATTTAAGTCAATTAGTGATATGCATAGTTTTCATAGTTTAACTATTTTTTATATATGCTTTATTAAGGACTTTAGCATCATTGTTATACTATTAACTAAGGTTGTTAAAAAGAATGTGGGTTTTAAGTAGGATAATGATCAAGACAAGGTTTTTAATTTGATTAAGAAAAAAATGAAGTTATGTACCCTTACTTACTTTACTTGACTTTGTTAAAATTTTTAAGACTAAGTGTGATGCTTCAGGTATTGGTGAAAAGCTAAGGCAACCAATTACCTAGATTAGATGACATATTAGATGAATTACCTTGTTCTTGTGTCTTTTCTAAAATTGATTTGAAAAGTGGATATCACTAAATTAAGATGAGAGGGAAAGACAAGTGGAAAATAGCTTTTAAATTAAGCATGATTTGTATAAATGGCTTGTTATGGCATTTGGCCTCATGAATGCTTTAAGCACTTTTATGATATTAATGAATCATGTTTTGCATGTATTTATTGGTAAATTGGTGGTTATTTATTTTGATAATATTGTGATTTATAGCAAAAATTTAAATAAGTATTTTGATCATTTACATTATATTATAAGTGTTTTATGTTTTAAAAAATTATATACTAATCTCAATAAATGTTCATTTTACACTAATTAGATCATATTTCTTAACTATGTTGTGAGTAATAAGGGTATTAAGGTTGACGAGAAAAAAGTGAGACCAAGCTCTGATTGGCTTATACCTAAGTCAATTAATGATGCATATAGTTTTCATAATCTAGTTAGTTTTTATATATGTTTTGTTTAGGACTTTAGTATCATTGTTGCACTACTAAGTTTGTTAAAAAGAACGTGAGTTTTTGGTAGGATAGTGATCAAGGTAAGGTTTTTAATTTGATCAAAGAAAAATTAAGTTATACACCCTAGCATATTACGTCATATATGCAAACTTGTCTGGTTTGCCAACAAGATAAGGTGGAATAACAACACCAAACTAATTTACTTAAGTCATTACCAATTTCCAAGAAACTATGAGAAAGTTTCTCAATGGACTTCATTATGACTCTACCTAAATCTGATCGATTTGGAAGTGTCATGGTGGTAGTTAATCGATTCAACAAATATGGTACTTTCATTCCAACTCCTACTAACTACAAGGTCGGTGAAACTACTCGCTTGTTCTTTAAGAACGTGGTAAAATTTTGAGATATGACTAAAAACATAACAAGCAATAGAGACTCACACTTTACAGGTAAGTTTTGGTGTGAACTATTCAAGTTACTGGGGACCGATTTAAACTTCGTAGTAAGTTTCCATCCTCAAAACAATTGGTAGATCAAGCAAGTTAATACCTTGTTTAAGCTGTCTAAGGTATTATGTTAGTACCCACTAGCAAGATTGGGCAAAATTATTTGACGTGACCTAATTCTCATATAATCCAGAGAAGTGAGGCAACTAGCAAAAGCCCTTTTGAAATTGTCATGGGGCAACAACTGCTAACTTTAAGTGTCATTGTCTTTTCCTACATGGGAAATAACCCTTTTTGCCTACAAATTTGCGAGAAAATGGTATGAGGAGGCAGACATAACAAGGTTTGCCTTGACAAATCAACAAAACGGAAGAAAAAGTGGGCTAACACCAAGCGACGGCCAAAGGAATACGTGAAGGGAGATATAATGATGGTGAGCTACTGTCTAACCAATTTAAGTACCTGTGCAAAGTACACAAGAGTTTGGTAAGGAAGTACGAAGGGTCATTTCCTATTATCAAGCGTATGGAAAAGGTCATCTATCAAGTCTAACTCTCACCAAAACTTAAGATCCATAACGTCTTTCATACAACTCTTCTAAAGTTTTTTTATGAAAACAACAAGGATTCTAGTCGAAACGAGTTTAGGCATGCAACAACTACTGTGATCACAAAATTTAACAAGGAATTAGAGTATATCCTTACTGACAAAGTGATTCAGAAGAGAAGAGTTTCTAATTACACCAAGTATTTGGTTAAATGAAAAGGTCTACCAAATTACGAGGCTAATTAGAAATAAAAAGATCAACTTTGGTAGTTTGATGATCACATCCGATAATATAAGGTTAGAAGCACAATGAGGACATCATAAGATTGAATAAAGGGAGGGTATCATAAGGACACTACTTGATCAAGCCCATCAAACATTCTAAAATGCAAAGTTAGGCCAAAATGAGCCTTTACAGCCTAGTGGCATTACCCAATCCCATTTATTGGGCTAGATATGACAAGGTCCTATAAGCATGTAGAGTTACCTATGTCTAGAGAATTTCTTAAAAGAACCATAATAAATACTCATCTAAAAGATTTTATGTAAATATTTATAGTTCATTTAATTGTAACCATACATTGAGGAGGTAGAACACATATAAATAGTCCACTCCTCCTATCTATAGAACAAGTTTGCTCAAGTTTTACTCAAAGGTTGCTTACCTCAATAAAGCTCTCTCAGTTACTAAGCTCTCTTGTGCCCTTTGTCTTTCCAACATTTCTGATTCTTCTACTTGCCTATCATTGATCAACACTCATCCTCTCAAACACTCTAAAACTTACTTAGTTCATCTTCACTCGTAAATTGACTAAGTGTCACATGAGTTTGTACTTATCACAAAATTAGACCTCAATCGTGATAACTCGTATGACACTTACTCAGCTTGCAAGTGAAGATAAACTAAGTAAGTTTTAGAGTTTTTAAGAGAATGAGCAATGATAGGCAAGTAGTAGAATCAAAAATGTTGAAAAAATAAAGGGCATAAGAGAACTTAGCAAATGAAAGGGCTTTATTAAGGTAAGCAACCTTTAAGCAAAATTTAAACAAACTTACTAAACAAATGAGAGGAGGGATTATTTATATTTGTTTCACCTCCTCAACGTATGGTTACAATTGAATGGTCTAGATATTTACATAAAGTGTTTTAAATAAACATTTATAATGATCCTTTCAAAAAATCTTTAGATGAGTAGTTTTATTAGTTTTTGCAAGAAGTCTTAGCCATAAACAAATTTCATATACTTCTAAGACCTTCCTTACCATGTCTTGCACAGCAAATAGATTTAGCAATGTTATTAACTCATAGAGGCTCAATTTAGTCTAATTTTGCCTTTAAAGAATATTTGATAGGCCTAATCAAGCAGTACCTTTATGACACTCTTCCCCACTTGATCCTATGATGTCCTTGTCGCACTTTAACCTTATATCGTCGAATGTGATTAATAGACTGTCAAAACTAATCCTCTCATTCCCAACTAACCTTATGATCTAACAAACCCTTTTATTAAACCAAATACTCAATGTAATTAGGAACCCTCATCTTCCAAATCACTATATCAACAAAAATGTGTTATAATTCATTGTTAAATTTGATGACCATAATGGTTAGTGCAGATTTGGACTCGCTTACATGAAAGGATTTTAGAAAATTTACATGAAAAACGTTATGGATCTTAAGTATTGGTGGAAGTTAGATTTGATAAGCAACTTTTCCCACATGCTTAATAACAAAAAATGACCCTTCATACTCCCTTACCAAGTCTTTGTGTACTTTATTTAGGAACTTAAATTGGTTAAACAACAAATTTACTATCATCTTATCTCTTTATGTATAATTCTTTAGACGTTATTTGATGTCAACCCATATTTTCATCCATTTTATCGCTTTGTCAAGACAATCTTTTATTATGTCTACTGTTTTATATCATTTTTTCACAAATTTGTAAGTAAAAAGATTATTTCTCATGTATGAAGAAACAATAGCACTTGAAATTAACAATTGTTGTCTTATGTGTCTCCATTAATAATGAATTAAAGGATTTAAAATAATAATTTTTTTTATTTTAATTTAAATATTTAATTAAAAATTTCATGATCTTCAACATCAATAATTAATGTATAAATCTAATAGCTAAAATATTCTTATTATCAAAAGTTTTTATTTACAATTAATTTTTTATTTTAATTTTTATTAATTTAGTTAAAACTAAATTACTTCCTCTTTACTTTTTTATTTACGTAAACTTAATAAGACCTAATAAGACCAAGATCACTAATTAATTAATTAATCAAAACTCAATCTCTATAAATTTACCCTTTATTTATTTTAATTATAAATATTTTAATTAATTAATTTTAATGTGTTCAACACACATCACTAACTGACCATAATAAAATGGTTTTGCTCACAGCTTATACTTCAACTATAGAGTAAGGTAATCACAAGGGAGAAAAGGCTAAACTTAAAACCTCTTGAGTGTTTGAAAACACAAGGCAGGACAAGAAAGTAACTACTCTCCCTCCAACATTAGTCTCACCGACAATCCACGACGCCAGGCAATGAATGGGATGGCATGGAAAAAGGTAACCTTTCTTAGGAGGGGAATGGCAAAGGGTAGACTTTCTTCATTATTTGTCAACTACAAAGGTTACTTCTAGGCAGAATAAATTCCAAATAAAGTTCATGTGGCCTCATGATTTTTCGAAGAGATGAACATCTATAACTAGCACCAAGAGAACAATACCGGCACACAAGCAAAGCTAACAATAGCCCTTAATTTATAATGAACTCCAACCTATGGTGCTGCACCACATAGGTACCAAAGGTTGGGAAATTGTATAAACAACAATTACGAAAAATTGCAGCAACTTTTTAAGCAAATTAAAAGTAAGGTAGCATGTCGATTATGGAAACCCCACAAATGTGACTACTCAAATGCCTTATTTAATTTGCATATCCATAACCCCTTTAAGAGAGAACTTTAGCCAAATGAATCAACTTGAAGAAGATGAGTGAAAAAGGAATCAACCTAAGTTAACAAACTAGCTCTTTGAGAATAATGCATTTAAAGGATATAAAAAAATTAAAAAAAAAAACAAGGGTTAGAAGTTACTAGTTTGATGGCCTCAAAATTTATAACAATTATGACAAACCACCAAAAGTAGTCAAAAAGTGTATTTTTAAAATTTTAACCATCAAAATCCAGTGAGGCATAAGAGGTGGGGAGAAGGGGACTTCTTCCACAAAATGATTTTCCAAGTGGTGGCAAAGGGGCAGGCAAGTTAGGGAATGCCAGTTTTATCCCCAACCTGCCCCAAATGGACATCGTGGATCCTTATCCCGTAAGTTTTTGCTCAACGACTTGCTCAACAAGATCAAGCTTGCTGTAGACAAGGACATGCCTTCCCAAGCCAAGGTTGCATTCAATCATCTTCTTATTTTATAAAGGAGGCTAGGAAAGAGGTTTTCAAAGTGCAACCATTTGAGACAAATTGAAAGACTTGAGGAAGGAGTTAAGGTTTAGCTCCTTGCCTGAATAGCTTAAGTAAGAGAAGAGGAAGATAGTTAATCTAAACTAGACCGAGAAGGAGAAATTTGCCTAAGAGCAAGCTCACTCCAACTTCTCAGTTCTCATATGAAGACTTTGGTGGACCTATTAGAGGCCAAGCAAAAGACTCGCACTAACATAGAGGGCACTACTGCAAAGATTGAGATCTACTTATGAGCAAGGCTTATGGATCACTACTGCAGTCCTAAAAAATCTGAAATGGGCTAGCCTCACAAACTTCATCTTTGCAGTTCAGGCCCTTAGGCCATACTTGTTTAGAGAATAAACAACAGCATGTAAACAATACAATCCCTGTGAACTTCATGACAAAGGATTGCTATCACTGAAATTTGACACTTCTTTGATACTCTTGCTAGAAAGCACGTAAATGACCTACTGAATGCATACATGCTGAGCATTCAGCCATGATAATGAACAAAACTAGCAACAAAGAAAAGATGACTTGAGGAAAAATTAAAGAAAATGGAAATAGACTAGATCAGAATAATGTATAATAAGATTTTGTTAAAGATCAAGAAGAACCATAAATATAAATGAGTACACAAACCATTCTGATATTCAATACACCATCTTAAATCTCTGCTCACAATGATGCAATCACAAGAAAAGAGCATGCAGTTTGCTTAATTAGTGACCCCTTTAACTAATCGCCTATCAATAGAACAATAAACTCAGTCACTGGTCAGGTTAACATCTATTTTCCTAAGTTATACATAAATGTGTGGTTTAGTTTCATCCCCATGATCAGAAAGGAAAGATAAGCCCTACATGGTTGTCTTCAGAAGATAAGTTTTAAGAGGCAATATTGGCTGGGCATTGAAGGCAAGCCAGCCACAGATTGAGCAACAAAATGACTCAACAGACTCAACAATTTCTTACCCTTGAATTAAATATTAGTTCTTGTGATAAACAGAGAAAACCCATAACTAGTGTCATCTCATTACGGACTCTTTCACAAAGGACCGACCACCAGAACTGCAAGGGCAAAAATATAAGGATCAGTTAGAGGAATCTACATGTAAAATTTATTTTGACCAAAGAGTGGTTACTTGGCTTCAATGAATCATCCAACTCACGTGTATTCGAGGTGAATATTCATAAATCGAGCATTTTCTTTGCTTTGTGATAGTGTTACTAAGCCTTCAATCAGTTGATCTTGCTCAACATCAATTGGGTCATAGAAGTAGATCAATGTCTGCACAAAATATTCATCAGTAAACAGATTGGCCATAAGCAATCATAGAAAAGAACAGGCTTCATGCAAGGTATTCTTATGTACTTTGCTTATTTATATTCTCTCTTTCACAAATGGGAGCCAAGTACAGTCTAAAGTTGACTTTTCTGTCATCAACTCCATCTTCAAGCAATAATGACTACAGTCTAATGGGTCAGTATGTGCAAAAACTGGTGAAATTCATTAAAGCTTCACCAACAGTTAGTTTCAGCACAGAAGGAGCAAAACATTTGCACAAGTATGCACAAGAAGCAAAATATTCAGGCCACTGTCAGCAATCAAACAGTTTCACAGAAGAAGTGAAGGATGTAAAGAACATGTCCATGCAGAAGGTACATAAAGATACCAGGACAGCCCCAATATTCCTACTTAACAAGTATGGTATATTCAAATCTGAAAAGGGTAATTAAAGGACTCTATGGATAGTGTATTAATGCAATCCCTCATACATGCGAGTTTTGTAATACATTCCATCTTCATAAACAGGAAATCTTTTCTTGTCCTCTTGTAGCAGTCAATTGAACATACTTATAGCTGGAATTAACATTTAGACTTGTAACAACTAACTGTCATATGTTTGACTACAATACATCACGACATCATAGGAAGTGTAAATTAAATTATGATTACACAGGTGAAAATGTGTTCTTGTGCCCATGAATCCAACCACAGAAGCAAGATCACACAAACTAGCACTGAAGAATGGCAATTTTGATACCTGTTGCCAGTGTGTTGGAGGATCCTCCGGTGCAGTGGACAACACAAGCGCATCATTTGGATTTGTCCTTTTCTTCCTGTGAATTCCATCCATTGCAGGAGTGTTTGGAAACCCTGCTAGCAAGGATGGTGCACAACCATTGGAAGATGTTGCAGGCCTGCTAAATTCAACATCGAACCAAAATGCAAATCCATGCAGGGGAGCTGGAAAAGTAGCAACATTCTATCAAAGACAAGTCACAGATTTGACCTGAAACTGAACACACATTAGAAGCATCTCAAATCAGAAGGATGAGAAAAGCAGGGTATTGCATGTGTTGTGATGTCCTAAATTTTTGGAGAAGAAGATTGTTCAACACTACCAAGCATAAATTCCTTTATTTAAACCTCTAGATGCCTACCGAGAGATTGAGGCTGTTAAGAAACCATTCAATCCAAGAGTTTAAGTTGTTGGGTAGGACCTAAGAATAGATCGCATATTAAACTCTAACATGCCTCCCCACACAAAAACCCATTGGACTAAAAGTATGAACAAAAGCACAAATCCACTTTACCTATAGAAATTTGCAATTAGATGAGAGGGTAGTGTTGTTGAATAGAAGACCTCTTGGTCATAAAAACTTTGATATCACGGCAAAATATCATTCAACTCAAAAACTTAAGTTGTTGGGTGAGGTCCATGAATGGATAATATATTAAACTCTAACATAGGCCCATTATTCAAAAATAGCATTAGTATAAGACTAATAGCTTGAAACATTTAAAAAAAAAACATTGTTGCTTAACAAAGGGCAAATGGAAAAGTTAAAACCCAAGAGACCCCTTTAGACAAGAAAAATAGCAGAATTGATAGAATAGAGAGAACATACCTCTCATCATTGACTTGAACTTAAACCTTGTTGTAAGGGATTGTAGTTCATAAATTTGAATTGTATAGCAATCCACATGCTTAACCTGTAAACAGTAATCAAATTAAAATCCTTTGACATTGCTTAACCAGCCCTCGAACTTCCAACTTCATGGAAAGGGAAAACTCAATGATGATGGAAAAAGATCTTATAATAAATATGAATATCTTGAGATTCTATATTGATGTGATAATATTTGTAATCTTTAGCATTTAATAATTAGTAGGTTATATATCAAACTTATTAGGAGATTTGAGTTAATTAGGAGATATCTCATTTCTCCATACATTAGAATATTGACGAGAGTTTGTATCACAACCTGAGGTCTGACAAATCTACATAAATGCAATCTCTCTCCCTCCCCCTCTCCCTCTCTCTCTCTCTCCCTGTGCACACACATAGACAGAGGCATACATGCCACAAAGCAGTACACACATGACTAACTGTGCCTACACCATAAGTATGAGTGACATGTAATAAAACCCAAAACGGTATTTCACAGTATTAAGTTATCCTTGGGTACTTGTTCTTCTGAAAATAGAAATAACAGCACTGTACAACCATGAATATACTGACCACATACGGCCATGTCAAAACATTCTCGCCTGATATTGTCTCCACAGAGGGCTCTTCAAATGCACACTGTTTTGCTAAAGGCAACATAGCAGACACTGCAAGCAACAACAACAGCAATAGACTTCCTCATAGCATCCCAAGTCCATATCTGGACACATAAAAACATTTAATCATTGTTGAAGGCTTCCATGTAAATTAACACTCACTATCAATTCCATAAACATTGTGCCAGAAATCAATGCTTTCACTGTATCTGTCAGGATGAGTAACAGGTGCCATGTACAGCTGCATGGAAGAAAGATTACTGCTAGAATCAACATGTTGCATCATGAAATTTTAAAAGACTAAAGACCAACATTGATTTGAATGTCTTCATAGCATAAATTGGATTGCGACACCTTCATAGTACAGTTGCAGAGACAATGACTATCAATGATAGAACGAGGGAAGTGTGATAGAAAATTTACCGCTGCATTTGATGGAAGAATCAGACCTCCTGGTTTTAGCCAGCGATCCCTAGCAGTAATGACACTTCCTAGCATGCTCTACAATTCAATAAAGCAAAAATGGAAAAAGAGACAAGAAAACAGAAAATTTACTCAAAAGAGAGAAGAGTGGATACCAGGGTGGCCATGATGGAGTGGGGCAGTAAAAGCTAACTGTTAATTATCATCAAGAATCCATAACTTTATTCCACAACTATTTTTCACCTCGCCTGCTTTAATTAAAAGGTTCTTTTTCGATTCACTTTTAGAAATTTGAACAAATTCAAGGAATCTCAAATTAAAAGGCAAAATAGAACATTAATTTTGGATGAGAACTTAAATATGAGAGCCCAGTAGAAAGCTCAAAACAAAAAATAACCCACAAAAACTACATAATGAAGACAAATTTCATTACATAGAGCTCTAAATGTGATTTTTATCGTGCATTTGGGGTCCAATATCCTAAAAGATTCATGATCAGATAGATAAATTGCACATCTGCAGATGTTCCAAGGTCATCTTCTTTTGAATCTTTTATTTACTACCAATTCAATAGCCTAGAGTAACCAATTTTCCTTTGGCTAACCACATTTGGAAGTCTAATGTAACCACATTTTCCTTTAATTTTTCATTGATTCAATAAACCCAGAGTATCCAATCTTCCTTTGCCACATTTTCCTTTGACCACTCAATGGTCATTGACAGTGTACACACCTTACCTGATGTAAGGCAACCTAAGAAGTTATCTTCACAGGAAAGTGCGCAGCACTTTCTTGCTCGAAGTCCCCTTCCCATCTATTTTTGCATCTTCATTTCTTAGTACATTTAAATAAGATTTTTGAAGTGCGCGAGTGAGTGATGGATTAGTTCCACACATTTCAAGTATGGTTCACTTATGAACTACCAGGTAAATGGGAGGAAGTAAAATAAAAAGAAAAGGAAAGGCAGCAAGGAGGCCACTGTATGTAGTGAAGTTTATTTTCCAGTGGATTCATTTGAAAGACATGCTAAATTGTAGGTGGATAAATTCTCACCTCTTCAATTCCACAAGATAAATTTACTTTTATAACACCATTTTGGTACTGATCATTTTTTTGTCCATTTAAATAAGTGCTTTGTGTGTGCCGGTGAGTGATGGATTATTTCCAAAAACATCAAGAAAAGCTCACTTGTTATTTACTGGGGAATTTGAAAAAGAAATGAAAGAGAAAAGGAAAAGGAAGCAAAGAAGCTGGTGCAGCTTCTCATTCATGTAAAACAAATCTTTCTTTTATCAACAGTTTTACTGATTGATATGTTTCCAAAAATAATTGAAATTGTGCAGAGTTTACTTTCCATTTTGGTGGATTTGATTCCAGCAACATGCTAAAATGTAGAAGGATCAATTTTCGCAAGACAAATTTGCTTTTTTCAACAGTCATTTCATGCTCTGTACAGTGATTGGAGGCTTTAGTTGATAAAAGTCTTGCATCTTATATAATTTCCTCATCAAAAGGGATGTCACATTCTTCTTTTCCTTGTTATCATTGTTACACTTCCTCACTTTGGTTAAGATGAATACCCATGTAAAGTCAAGTACAAACATGCATCTAATTAAAAGGAAAAGTGCAATAATCACCTCATACAATAGCATATAGCCCATCCACTCTGAAATTATGACATCAACCCCTTCATCAATTTCAACATCCTGCACAAATAAAAGCAAAATGATTCAATGGAACAAAAAAAAATCATAGTGATTCAGCTGGCTCATGAAATTAAATATATCAGAGGAAAAAAGAAACAATTTCAATCCGTGCCCTGGTTTTGTGGCTGGAAATATGTAATACAGCTGTTGACAGCTTATCAGCACATCTGACTAAAGATATCTTTGTTGTCATAGTCCAACTTATTCATTTGGATTAGTCCGGCTTACCAAGACAAACAAAGAATCAAGGGACATCAAACATCATCCTTTATGTAGCCCATTGAATAGCGCACAGACATTCACCTTGGAAACTGTGCATTGCACTATCAATGGTATTCATGGTGCTCCAGCAAGCAGGCTATCCATACTTATGAGCCATTTCAATTGTCACAGTCTCATATTTAACATCCTTCATTAAATGAATAATATAAATTCACAATAAAGTTTTGCTAGTAAGATGCATATTTCCCTGGCTGCCTTAGATCATTCTTAACTGCTAATTGACAAGAAGTTGAGAAATCAACCCCAAAACCATAAGTGTCAATGCAAGGTTGACTGACACCAATAAATAAGAAAGCAACTGCATAATGCCACATCTGGCAGAAGCTATCATTATCCAAACAAAAATGCCAATGATGGTATTCTACCACATCCTATCAAGCATTGACCAAAATATGACATGCAATATAAAAAAAACCACACGATTTATGGTCTCTGAAATCAAGAATACATGCACAGAAGAAGAGTAAGATTTACATATGCACATACACACATACAAACATCTTTTCAGGGGAGGGGAGTAGCAGGAGAGAACAATTGCACCAAATGTAATCCAGCTGGTGTAAACATACAAGTTAACTAGAGTCACTTCTTCCATAGCCATTGAGTATATAACTGATTCAGATCATCAAAAATCACAGATGCTTCAGTTAAGTAAATGCATAAAGTGAATTAGTGAGCCTACCTCAACCCGTCCATGTAACACAATGACCTTGTCAGATAAATTATTTGCCTTCACAATCTCATTTGCCTGCTTAGAATAAAAATAAGATCAATTGAAAACAAAATCTCAGCCTAAAAACCAATAAAATTAAAACTAGAAATATTAAACATGGCTTACAAGATTTCACATGATTAATAGTCTTCTAAATATTTATGAGTAAACTATCAAGAACTGACACCACACCAACCCCCACTGGCCAACAAAACAGGGAAATGAAAAGGGAGACTAAAGAAAAGGGGTAGAGGTAACAAAAATTCCATGAATGCACAAGCATGACAATTTGTATTATTATAATCCCCTGTAACCAGAATTTGGGTTCCACATCCCTAATCTCAGACCATTCCATAACATCGACTTGAGGAAGGACAGAACTGAAAAGTTTAAGAAATTAATTAGAATCTGGAAATTTGTGCTCTAGATGTTATTCAATTGGTAAGACTAGATCTGCTTTAAGAACAACCCAATTGATACTTTTATGACAAAACAAGTCTTCCAAATATACAGCAATCTTAGAGTATCTCTCCAATAAAGATAAGAAATTGAAGGAAAATCATCAGTGAAACTGAATAATTTGTTGAGTCTTGATGAAACAAGCATTACATTGAGAATGACCACATTGCAGGCACAAAAGCTAGTGGAAACTAAAGAACACCCAATTAATTATTCAGATGGTTGTTCAAGCATTGGCAAATGTGATATTTCATGTGAGGTTAAAGCTGCATGTTCAAGGAACCAAGTTCATCATTCCATCCATTTTCATGAACTAAATTGAGAGGATCCTGCAACCATGTTCATTAAGAGTGGCAAATGGTAGAGAGAAGTATGTTGTTTGTGCTAATTCAATGGTCCAAAACTTGAGGTGAGCTTTCTCTAAGCCTAGCAGAAAGATGAAAAATTAGAAGATCATAAAAATTTGCATGTTTGGGATCTTATGGAGGCTATATACATTAGCTACGATATCTTCTTAGAATCTCTAGTTCATTCAATTAGTATTAGGTAATATGTTCAATTTAATTAGGAATTTAAATATTCCTATTTGTTAGCTAGCTTTATAACAAAAAATAAGGACCTTTTCTATGTAATTAGCTAACCAGTCAAATCAAGATTGAGATTTGTTAAAGCTCCTTAAGTTCTTTCTCTTATTTTCCTCCGTTTTTCCACCATTCTATTCTCATTTCCTTTCTGCTTCTCTTGTTCTCCCTTGATTTCCTCTTATCTCTTCCCATATTTCCCCTCTTTCTTTCCATGTCCTGCACAAAACCCTCGTGCAACAAAACATTACACCAAAAACATGTCCAGTTACTTTAGTACAGCAAAACTATGCCAAAGTCATGAATTATTGCTTCTATAGCAGCAAAGAAATGCAAGGAAACTTTGGTATGGGTTGCAACCTTTTTTCAGAAAAAAATGAAATGCCCAAACAATTGACCCAACAAGGTTGTTGGGTGCTGCAGTAAACCAAGAAGAGATGGAAACCTCTAATGAGTTCTGACTTCAATAAATGACATGATGGAAATCATAAATGAAACAAGAAATGGAAAAGGTTCTAAAAGTTTTGGATGTCTCTACCATAACTTCCAGTGGCTTGCAATGTTAAATGGAAACTGTAAACCAAGAAAACAGAGAGCAAAAGAAAGAACAAATCATCATCCCTTTTTGTGCATCAATTATGCTTGGCTGTATTCTTTTTTTTCTTTTGATTGAGTAAAGTTTAAAATGTATTCTAGAGGGTACGGAGCTAAGTGCATGAAACCATTTTTGTGATGACCTAATGACCTCACAAAAAAAAAAAAGAAAAAAAGTTTCTCAATATACAAGGCTTATGCTTTAGGAAGAACTTTGACAATTGGTTGGGATATTATATTTTGAAATCATTGATTATTTGTTTTCCTTTTATGTTTTTTTTTTATGCCTTTAGGGTTGGTAGTCTATAAGCTATGTTATTTGGTGAAAGACCAAAGACTTTGAATATTGATATTGACAGTGAAAATGAAAATTGCATTTCCCTCAAGTCTCTCTATCTCTTCTCCCTATTTTCCTCCTCTTTCTTCCCCTCTCTCTCCTCTGTCTCTCCTTATTGCTCTAGTCTGTTACTGACTCTTTGCATGATCTGATATCTCTGCCATTCTTATTAGATGTGTTTGAGGACAAGTATCAAGTTAGGCTTACTAGACGCAAGCAACATCTTTTTCTTTCTCTGATCACATTTTTCCTTCACAAACTAGGATAATTAACAAAATCCCAACTTGCCATATGTAAGTGAAGAATATGCCACTGCTTCTAATGCCCACAGACAGCAAAAACACAAGACAGAGAGAGAGAGAGAGAGGGAGAGAGATTTGTTTTGCCTATAGTACACCCATGAAATGGCATCAGCTACTATGAGAACACAAAATAGTAACATATATATATATATATATATATATATATGGACAGAACCAATCAAACTGTTAAAGTAAATGTGGCATATGCAACCCAAATATAAGCATTGTAATACCGAAGTACCTGAACTGCAATATCACTGGCATCCACAGCATATACCTGGTGAAACTAAATCATTAATACAAAGTGCATAAGGACGAAAAAGAACTAAACGTAGGCTTAAACTGCAGCAAGAATAATGATAAAACTACATACTTTGGATAAAGAATCAAAACATAAAGTAAGAGCCAAAAATTTAAATTGTGAAGAATCATAAAGTTCTTCCTTCAAATACAATATTGCTTCAAAATAATAATTAGCAGTTATAGTAACAAATAAGACAAAATAAAAATCTACTGACTAAATTAGATTTCAAGACTTTGGAACAAAAGGATACCAAAGAATATCATCAAAATGAAACATTGTTAAGTGTTTGCATTAAGCAAGGTCTAGAAAACCTTTGCCACAGCACAGGACTGCAGACTGTAAACATAAAGCAGTTTTCTGGACAAGTTTAGCACCATCAAAATTGTCGAGCTATAGAACTAGTATTTCATAGTTTGATTGATCTTTATCACTCTGCCTACCAGGCAAATTTATGCAACACTGTGTACAAACACCAGGATTCAATTCCAGGAAACTTTTTTTTTGTCAGAGCGAGAGTCATTTCAAGACATTAATTCTGAAACTAACATTTTTTCCAAGCTATTTGTGTTGAGGAAATTAACAATGGAATCAACTAAACAACAGTGAAGCTTCAAACTTTCTAGCTCCAAGATATCTTACCCGCTTTGCACCAGCTTGCGCACAAAATATAGAAAGGATTCCTGTTCCACAACCAACGTCCATAACAACCTGCAAATATAATCACAATGAGCAGCCAAACTGCATATAGGAAACTATAAGTGTATGACTAACATTTCTTAAAATCTGCAGAGTATTATTATTGCCCAAAGCAAATATGATTTTGGAACTCCATTAGGGCCCATTCACATCATAATATGACATATACACTTCACTAATTTCAGAAATATGTGACATCCTATGTTTATCAAATATTTAATACTAAACTGTAGAACAGTTCCAAATGCAGTACAAGAAACTTAACATATTGTCTCTACAAAGAAGAAAAGACCTTAACATAAGTTTTCTGTCAATACTAAAAAATTAAAAAAAAAAAATCCCAAGTGAGAAAACAATTATATTACTTTGCCTTCAATATAACTCTGATGCTGCATGATTGCTGCTCTATAAGTTTCCGTGCGCACATGATCCTGCATATATGAAACAAATATCAGGGTATTTATATCCAAGAAACCCTTCGCTGTCTTCCATCTCCAACTCCAGCATGTTTCTCCTTGGAAACAGCACGTAAGAAACATGCTTAGCCAATAAAATTGAGACACAATTGTGTAAACTAGGAGAAGAGCATGTAATAAGAATGACTTTTTCATTCAAATTTTGGAGAATGAAAACCTGGTTTTTCCATCTTTCACAATGTGATGGAGATCACCGTAGAACTGTTAAGAAAAGATATAAAATAAATAGGAAGATGCTGGAGATATTCCATTGCACGGTCAGTTCACCAGGTTCTGTAACAGGTAGACATCCAAATGAACAAAATATGCCAAGCCTTCCTATTCCCGGGACCAAACTATCTATTGCCCTTTCGAATTTCTAACCATTTGTTCAAATCATCAATTAACCATCAAGGACCCAGCAGGCAAATGAAAATGCGAAAGCAAGCAGAAATGTAGGTAAAGAATTGAAGAGACAATTTCCAGAAAGCATTTTTAGAAGCGTGAGAATAAGAATCAAACAGAGAATTCCACCACTATCTGAGTTAGATGATAAATTCCAGAAGTGAAATTCAAAGTTCACAGGAAATGCGATGAGAACATAAACTTGTGTGGAGAGAGAGAGAGAGAGAGAGAGAGGGACCTTGATCATTTCTTGGTGGATACCGACGTGGGCGTAGGAGTGGAAGTAGGCCATGTCGAAGTCCGTGGGAGGAGGAGGAGGAGCAGCAGCAGTGATTTGCTGCTGGGGGTGGTGGTGGTGGTGGTGGTAGCGGTTGAGGTTGCTATTACCATTCTGCAGCAGCAGCTGATGTTCGCCGGCAACAGAAACCCTAAACCCATCGGTGGAGTGAGAATCACGTGCCCTTCTGGCGCCGCCTCGGGCCCTTCTCTTTGCTCTTGGCTGCTGCTGCTGCTGCTGCTGGAGGCTGTGGTGACCATTACTGTACCCGGACCCCGAATACATTCTCTCCTCTGCGTTTCGCCACCCTCTCTCTCTCTCTCTCTCTCGCAACACGCGCGCACGCAGACACGCTGAGCGTCACCCACGCGGGGAAGGACAGAGAGATTTTAAAGTTTTCAACCGGAAAACGAGATGTGTCTAACCCGGTTCAAAAAAAAACAAAAAAACTATTTTTTGTGCTAATTTCATTCGCTTTTAATTTTATAAAAAAATAAAAAAAATAAAAACCTAATCTCTTATAACGCTTAAACCAAAATCTTTAAATCCAATTTTTCGCGTAAATTAAAATAGAAGATAAAACAGGGAGAATCAAGGAGTCAAAAAAACAAAATGTTTAGCTTCGCTTTATATTGCCATTTTACTTATGTTGTTATTATTTATTAGTGTTTTATTTCTTAATTTATGTTTAATTTTTTAATTAACTCTAATTAAGAGTTAGATTAAAATTGGTCTAAATCTAAATTAAAATGTAGTTTGATATAATTATATTTTGAATTATGATTAAAAAAATTAATATAATTAAAATTTATAATTTTATTGACTAAATCAATTCAATAAATTAAATTAAATTTATGATATATTAATTCATATTAATAATAACTATTGATAATAGGCATTTTTTAGAATAAAATGGATTTCTTTTTATTTAACCTTTCTCCCTCCTCTTTTTTTTTTTTCATTCAACTCTCTTGTTGACGCTATTCATTAACATGTCTCATGAAAACAATATTGATCTGCAACAAAGAAGAAAATTCATCAATTGTTATTCACTCCCACCATTATCTTTTATCGTTTCACTTGAATAAATTTTTTTCAATTTCTGTTAATCCAGTCTTGAAACAGAAAATGTAGACTAGGGAACTTCCCTTCCCCTTTTTTGTTTCCATATTTCTCTGTGTAAAATTTGACCTTATTATTAAAAGTTATCATGCTCTAATATATACAGAGACTATATAACATTTGTAAATCATCCTTAATATGTAAAAAGACTGTATAACATTTGCAAAGCACCATTAATATATATAGAGATTGCATTAAGTTATCAACTCTCTTTCCCTATATTCTTTCTTTCCTCTTTTATGAATTAAACAAAGCTACAATTATTATAAGCGTTGCATGGACTAATGATCAATTTCAATTATTTATGGATCTTTGTGTTTAAGGCGTCATAAAGGCAAAAGATTAGTGGAGAGAAAAGATGGTTATAGTTGGAAGGTCAAATAAAGGTTGCTAAAGTAGAATTTATTAAAAATCAAATAAGATACAAATAAAAATAAATCTCTTAAATATTTTAAATTTTTGTAATTTTTTTAAATAAAGTTCTATATTTTTTTAAATTTTTCAAAATAATTTTATACCTTTAGTTTCTATTCCAAATCAATTATCTTTTTTAATGGTAATTAATTAAACCATTAAATATAATATTTGACCTATCAAAATACAAAAAAAGTATACAAATAAATCCAAAAAAAAAGAAAAGAAAAGAAAACCCCTATGTGGTGTATTCCCAACCTAATTCCCTCCCCTTTCACAAACCCTCCATTTGGGAAATCAAATGCCTAGAGAGTCAAGGCGCATCCTTGTGTAAAGAAGCATCAGGTCGTTGTCCCCCGATAAACATCACTCTTAGAAGGTTAACAAAGGTTCATAGTCATCAGCATGTATTCAATAAGTCTTTAATAGAGGTTCATTAAGCTCTACAACATTTTCATCATCTTCAATTCTCACTTGTCTCTCCACTTTGCCCTGTTAGGCCTTTTTAAGATTGACTTCACTAATTCTTGCTTCATCAGGACTTTGTTGAATTCTTGTTTCAATTTTTGTCCTCTTTGCTCCATGGATTTTCATGTGCTCTCTCACAACTTGTTAAAGGTAGCCAGTAGATTCGAATCAAAGAGGCTACCAAAATTCTAATCCAGTCACTTAAAGGATGAGATGTCAATCTTTAACTAGCGCAGTTAATGTCCTTAAGGATAAAAAATGGTATGGTAGGTGACTGAAGATATGAAGAATCAATCATGAACTCGACCAACAACAAATTTATGAAATAGAGATAAACATAGGGGGTATGAATTTTGCGAAAGGAAGAAAGAGTGTGTGATTGATTAAAAAAATTGGGATAGTCTTAGTACACACATAAGCATCATGTGTCTCTCTTACCTAATACACTAATTCATAATTAATTGCATTCCATTTCTAGAAAGGTGCAAATAGAAATTTAAAAGAAAAAAAATGGTTTTGCAATTTGAATTTTGATTCCTACCTAAACTCTTCATAACGACTAGCTACCCTTCCTCATGTGTTTCTCAATATCTCATTCCTTCCAGCCCTTATCCCTGTATAACAAAATCATGGTCCTTCCTCATAAGCTTTCATATGTCCATTTTCATTCAACTTTTATTTTCCTCTTCAACGACACCTCCTTCTTAAACACCCTTGTCTTTGAGGGTGCAAAAAGAATACTTCTTATGAAGGTCATACAGGAATTCCCATAAATGAGCTATTCCAATAAACCATTGAACTAACACCTGGGTGACTACCTTGTTAGCACATTTCACAATCCATTATAGCCATCGGAATGGCTTTGGTCAAGGCATCTAAAATCTCAAGAGGGAGTTCAAAATCAAAGTCTTAAGTGGAACCAAGTTTTGCCTTATGCTGAAATACATGGAAAATAAGGTGAATCTTGGCTAAAGGAGGTAGTGCCAGTTGATACACAACCTTGCTTACTTTAGCAATAACTTGATATGACTCGAAGAAATGAGCAACCAATTTATGAGAAAATTGTTGCATTAAAGAGTGTTGATAATAAGGTTTTAGTTTGAGAAAAAAATAATCCCCCACTTGAAATTCCCATTTTGAACGATGATGGTCAACTTGCTGTTTCATATGATTTTGTGCCCCTCATGAGATATAATATGCAATAGGCAAATGATGGCCTCATAGAGGCAGTGTTATTCATTAATAAAAGCAACCTTTAAATCCCCAAGAACATACAAGAGATATATTAAGGATGGGTAACCATATAGAACTTTGAAGGAAGTGGTATGAATGTTGAAGTGGAAATGGGTGTTGTACCACCATTCGGCCAACGATAGTTAGGAACCCTAGTGACGAGGATGAGCATTGATAGTGCACCGAAGGTATGTCTCTAGGACCACTTCCAATTAACCATCACTTTAAGGGTGGTAAGTAGTAAAGAACTATAATCAAACACCTTAAAGACAGAAGAGCTACTGTCAAAATTGGCTCAAAAAGACGGAGTCTCTATCACAAACAATATGCTCCAATAACCCATGGAGCCTGAAGATGTTATCTAGGAAAGCCTTTATGATGGTACTGGTTATGAAGTGGTGTGTTAAGGCAACAAAATGGGCATACTTACTGAGTTGATCAACAATGACCAAGATGGAATCTTGGCTAGTGCTCTGTGGCAAGTCATCCACAAAATCAATGGTTAAGTAGTGTCACATTCCATTGAAAGTTGGCAATGGTTGTAGTAGTCCCAACAAGGCTACAAAATCATACTTACAAAGTTGACACACATCACATTCTCAAGCAAAATTATGGATGTCCTTGTTGAGTCCTTTCTAGAAGAGCACACAACTGACCTTTTGAATTCTATCAAATATTCCCATATAGCCCTCATTAACTCTTTCATGCCACTTGTTTGTAATGGATCGACGTAGCCCAAAATTGGTTCCCACCACCATCCACCCTTTCCACTTCTATAACTCCCAAGTGAATTCATATGGGGTTTTAGTTCATTGCCCCTGTTGCAACTTATCGATTAGGGGTGCTAAGTTTGCATCATCATTCCACAATTGCTTAATTTCATATAGCAATGGCATGGATATTGTCAAAATAGAAAATAAGAGAAGCTCACTACACTTAACTCAAGAAAGTGCATCTATTGCTCTATTTTCCCTTCTTCATTTGTAAATGATTTCGTAATCAAAAGCTAGTAACTTTGACAATCATTTAAATTTCCCCAGGATGGATAATTTTTACTCTAACAAATATTTAAGGTTGTGTTGATCCATTCGTATCTAGAATGGTGATCTTGGAGATAGTGTTTCCATTTAGTCACTGCTTGAATAATCGTCAGCATCTTCCTTTCATACATTAATAAGTATTGGTGGTAAGGGGCAAATACCTTACTGATAAGAGTAATAAGATGACCATTTTTAAAGAGAATTGCACCCATTCCAACACCAAAGGAATTTGTTTCAATAATGAACTCTTAGGTAAAGTCTAGTAAAGATAAAATAGGGGTAATGACCATGGTCATTTTGAGCAAGGAAAATGCTTTATTAGCTTTTATCAATCATATAAAGGGCACATTATTCTAAAAAAGCCAATTTAGGGGCTATGCAATTTCACCATACCCTCATACAAATCTTCGATAATACCTAGTAAGCCCTAAGAATCCTTTTAATTGGCAAAGATTAAAAGGAGTCGACCAATTGAGAACTACCTCCACCTTTTTATATTCCTTGGCTACACCAGAGGCCAAGATGTATGGCCTAAGTATTTAATTTCAGTCTGGGAGAAAAAACACTTGTTTTGTTATACATAAAGCTTATACTATTGATAAAAGACATCTTTCATAAGACTCTAAAAGGTTGATAATGCCTCGATTAGTCCTAAGGGAAACACTATAAATCCATAGTAACTATCATGCATTTTGAAGGGCCTCCAAGTTAAGGAAGTTATGGGTACTTCTTAAATCAATAAGTGTGTGAAGGACCTTAGGTCCCACTCGAACTATGACCTACATGGTTTTGCATGATTTTGCCCTAACTTTGGTAATCACATACATAGAGATGTGCACTTGCTCTTCCCCATCATCATTGTTTTGAGGAGCCTTAAGATTCCCAACTTTGGCTCCTTCTACTTATTTGGAAATTTCAATGAGGAAGAGGTTCTTATGGCGACATTTATTGCCATGCTCATATTTTTCATCACACCAAAAAAAAGACCGCAAGCATGTTTCTCATCGAACTTCGTGCTACTCCTCATTCTTGGACTCTTAGAAGGTCATGCTTATCTTCCCACATTAATAGTAGGTACCACCGTAGTGGCATGGCTACTAGTGGTTTTGGGGGGAAAAGTCCCTGTAGTTTTACAAGGAATAGGTAAAAGGGGAGGGCGTTTTATAATGCATTTTGTTTTTTATTGCAAGGTGGCCACTGTTGCCTCTTATAACTTGACAAGTACAAATGTGTCTTGTAACCTGTTAGCCATGAACATTTATACTAAATGTCAGATTTTTTGCTTAAGACTAGTAAGAAAAAATGTTGATGGCGCATTCTTTCTTTAGATCAACCCTGCTAAGTAGTATGTCAAACTGATTCTAAAACTCAGCCACTGAGTGATCTTGTTTGAGACTCAATAGCTCAGACATCAGATCATTGAAAACCTTAAGGCCAAAATGAGCTAAAATAAGATGAACAAACTTAGTATATTTCATCGTAACCATTGTTAACTTCATCTTAACTTAATTATAGTACCACTAGAGGCCTACATCATTTAGATATTAATAGTGACCTTAACCTTAGCATCTTTTGGCATTTGATCGAGATCAAAATGATCTTCGCATTAGTAGAGCCAAATTTGAAGGTCATCTCCATAAAGGCGAGGGAACTGGACCTTAAGGCCCTTCTTTGTGTAGAAAGATTGCTATGCTCCGTTGGATAGCGAGATTGTACTGCCTTTGGATACTATGAAGCCATGCCTTAAGTCTGCAACATCATCTAGTTCTATTTAAGGTTAATATTGGTGATCCACGAAAGAAGATCCTTTAAAGTGGCGTCGTACCTTTTTGCTCAATCCTGTTTCAATGATCGAACTGAATTGTCATGCTTTTTGCTATGGTTAGAGAATTTGTTGTGTTCCACCAAGAGAGATTTTCGTAAGGATAGGATCATCAGCTCTAATACCAATTTAGTGCGGTTAATTTCCTTGAGGATCTATAATTTGAATTTTGGTTTCAACTTGGACTCTTCATAACTACCAGCTCTCTTTCCTCGTGTATTTCCTGATATCTCATTCCTTCCAGCACTTGCCCTTTTATAATAAAACCACATTCCTTCCTCACAAGCTTCCACGTGTCGCTTTTTTCCAAAATTGACAACATAAACATCTTTTTCTTGGATTGTTTTCACTCCAAGATGTATAAATCTAGGCTATAACTTCATGCTTGTAGAGAATTTGTTCTACTTTTAGGCTTGTTTAGGAACATGATGATCTATTACTAATTTCGAACCTTATAATAGCCTTCATCATTCCAAGTACCAAACTTTCCTTTTACCTTACTAGGACAAAGTTTGGCGACTGAGATTTGGGGAAGAAGAAGACAACAAAGAGAACAAGAAAGCCAAAGATAAGGAAAATAAAACAAGAACTAGATAAAGTAGGCCAAAGACAAAGAAATAGATGACAAACATAGAGTTTCTAATTTTGTATCTTATTTATAATTGAAGAGGCAACAAAATATTCTAATTTTATTTTCAATCTCAAAATATTCTTTTCATTTTAAATAATAATAATAATTTAAAATTTTATTTAGGTTTTATGTGAGTTAGGCTAAGTTCCTTAACCACTTCTCAGTCTTATATGTCATTTTATCTTTATTTACACATCAACTCTCTTTCTATTTCAATTAGACACGTTAGCTAATTTAACAGATCCATTTTATCAATTTAACAGTTGTCTAGATTTATTATTAAAAAATTGTTAGGATTACCAAACTGTTACTTTTACAAATACAAGTTAAATTTGTAATTACACGAATAGTTATGGATAAATAAATATGTGTGTGTGTGTATGTGTGTGTGTGTGTGTGTGTGTGTGTGTGTGTGTGTGTGTTAAACCTATTAAAAAAGTAGAATGAAAACAAGTTGCAAGGATGGAGTCTAAAGTCCACAAACTATTTAAGCAAATGTGCTTATGATTGTTAATTGTAATAACAGCAGTACAACAAATACTAAATACTATTGGGGAGGTAAGGGAGGGCGTGCTTTTGTTTTGCTTTGTTTTGTTTTGAACTAAAGGTAGGCCTAATCGTCATCTATCCATTTATTTTACCACTCAATCAAAATCCTAATTGGACCTCTCATATCTTCAATAATATGACTGAAAATTTATCTATGCATCTTTATAAAAGATAATAGGACAAGGAGAAGGAAGGAGTTACAATCCATCACCACCAACTCCTGCAAAGGGGTAATGGATATGGTAAAAGGGTATAGAGTCGTAACCTTAAGCCTAGGGGGCGTTATAGGTGTCGTAGCAACAACAGTAGCAATAAGAGGGAGCCTTCTTGTTCAAAATCTTCATCATGAATGTAGATTTGTATTTTTTGGTATCCAAGGTAGGAGTTGTCTAGGCTTTATTATTATTATTATCATTTTGGTTAAAATTGACTAACTGATATACATATTTGTTGTTAGGATAGATGAGTTGCTTCAATGGAATGGTAAACACAATGTATGGCCACTCATTTTTTTTACTATGTTCAAGCCCAAAGACCTCTGCTATTTGGATAAGAGAGATACAGACAAGTTTTGTCCTTTTTTTTATTCCCTAAATTTTAAATAATAATACTATTCTCAAATTTTATTTAGACTTTGCATAAGTTAAACAAAGCTCAATAATTCCTTAGTCATAAATGAAACTTTGTTATCATTTTATCTTTATTTATACATTGGCTCTATTTTCATCTTAATTAGACACATTAGCTGAATTAACAAATTTATTTTATCAATTTAAAGGTTAGTTAGATTTGTTATTGAAAAATTACCAAAATTATCAAACTATTACAAATATAAATTAAATTTATACTTACATGAATAATTGAAAATAAATATGTATATTACCTCTTTAAATAACTATATGCAAGGAAAAAATGGATTGAAAAATCCTTCTTCTTCTGCAAATATTACTCTAAAATGGAATGGGGGAGAATATTAGTCAAGGAAATGTAAAGAAACAAGAAAGAATAAAAGAATCTTCCTCCCAAAAAACCAAAATAATGGTATATAATAAGTGTTGAAAACAAGTCTCAATATGAGAACCTTGACCTTAAGAGAAACCTTTAAGGATGGCTAGGTTATAGATTTTCTACCTCTACCGAATATTGTAGGGGGTTATGATCTTCTTTATATATATATATATATATAAAAGACTTGCAAAAGTCTCCAAAGCAAAGAAAAATGGTTGCATTTTATGGACAAGTGACCTATGGAAACCTAGCAAACAATAGATTACCTTTCGCTAATTTAGAACTTTTAAATTTAAGAAGTTAGTATATATAAACAAATAGTTTTAATTATTTTATTTGCTTTTATTTGTTTTATATCTCTTAGACAACCACATATTGCTTATTTCATTGCAAGTATGCTTAGTTAAATGTCTATTGTTACCTTTTGTTTTTGTTTTACATTTTTCATAATTATATTATTAAAATCATACATATTGATTTTTGTTTCTTTTTTATAAATCATAGATCTTGTCCAAAAATAAATTGTTGACGATAAAGATGAAAAATGAGAAGAAATCATTTATGTAATTGATATTATTTGTCAATAATATCAACTATTTATTTCTAAAGAAATTTGCATGGATTAATCATAAATAAGAATAGTATGGTTGCAAGAAAACATGTGAGAAAATGAAAAGGAATGTTTTAATACATTTACAATGGACAAAGATACTTTAATAATTAGCACTTGTCATTACTTGGAGATAAATTATAGACTACAAGCTTTAAAAAGATTGTCAATTCTAAAGAAAGTGGGCATAATCTTATATCCTTTAGCTTCACGAGTTTTAAATAAGCAAGTACAAGAAAGGTTCCAACACTCCAAAGTGATACTTAGTCATAATTTTCATGAAGTAATGAAAGTAATGCTGAGTTCGTTAATTGATTTAATATAACCCAAAGATCTAACATTTTCGGCCATCCTATTAGAAATTTTCAATGATACGAAATATATACAAATTACAAAGTAATATATATATTTCATAATCATATTTCACTTCAATCTTTTATATATTCATGATTGATTCTAGATGACTTGGTTTAATTAGGATTATAATAGTATAAAGAGAAAGTTAAGAGAAAAATTCTCCTTTATTCACTCTCTATATTAATTATATAGAAAATTTTAGAAAAGACAAAAATGATATGTATCAAAATTTTCTTATTTTTAGAATTAATATTTCTATTCTGTTCGTTATTTCATCTCAATAACTGCCATAATTGCCGTAATCTATTAATTGTCATGATTGCCATAAAATTTTTTTATCGATCAAAACACCATTTAATAATATTTTGTTTTCCTAAATAACTGCCATAAATAATTTCCGTAAATAATATCTCTTTATTATCATAATTTCTGTACAAAATTATTTTACCCGTCAAAGCACCATTTAACAAAATTAATTATTTGTCATTTATTCCTCTTTTTTCTATTAACTTAAAACCTCTCAGCCACTATCAATTCCAATGACAAATCCCCATGCACTAATATACTTTCTCTCTGCAGGATTCACCTTCTATTTCTTTGTGCCTTTTCATCGTAATCTCCTCTCATCTATCTTTTCATTCTTATTTTTGTTCTCCTTGAAAAAAATAATCTCTGTCATCATCTACCCTAATAGAAGCAAATAGGGAAGATTTTGTTCTCAATTTGTTGTGACTGAAAATTTCCTCGAAGAGGTTCTTAAGAAGAGCCTAATCAACCATTCTTGCCAATATAGCAATCGAAACATTTGATGATCTTGATGAAGTTGAGGTATGAAGTGGATTCATCTAGTTTTCATTCAACCATACCAAGTCAGCTTAATTTTCTTCCACTGTTTTTTTTTTTTTTGCCTTTTTTTCAATTGTAATGTATGTGGCAACTAGGTTTATTCTACATCTCAATTTCATCAAGGTTTTAAATTTGAAGTTTTCATTTATTCATTAGGAGACTAATCTTCATAGTCAACAAAAATATGTACAAATTTAGTTTGTTAATGTAATTTAGCCTTTAGCAAATTGTACATTCATCTAATGTTAAACTTTTCAAATCCCAACAAAAAAATTCTTGTAAAGATAACAATCAACAAAATATAATAAATCATTGTCCTTTAAAAAAACAGTAAACTCCATTAACTTGTATATAAATGAACTAAAATATTGAATTAATTACAAATACATCTTTTATTTTTTTTTCCATATCCTCAAAATTTTACAAATATTAAATTTGGATTATTTAATAACCTAATTAAACATAAACCACAGCACACATAAAAGCTTTCTTCAAAAACTATGATACATGCTTCTCAATACTTAGTAGTAATTATAAGTCTCTCAATTTGTATTTAACTAAATTTATATTATCCATTCTCAAAAGATGTTTAACACTCACGCAATATGCAGACTGAGTCCTAATGACACCCACACACCTATTTAGGTGAGAGAAGAGAATAAATACATTATATTGGTAAAAAAGATGATTCAACACAAAGTATCATAATTGCACGTAGTAGTTTTGATGTACAATTTATTTTTCTAAAGGTAGTTACGAAAGTACAACTCATGATGGATGACATTTTTAATATGAATGCTAAATATTTAATTTAATCTTTGAATATAATTTTAATTTCTTTTCTATTTGATAGAAAAGTACTCCTCAGGTTGTTGAAGGTTTCGGGTCATTTGGAGTTTGAATTTTTTGGATTTCAAATTATTTTATATTCAGATGGTTATTTTAAATTCAAATTATTTGAATTAAGAGTTGTTTTTTTAATTTTAATTATTTAAATTTTTACTTATTTTAAATTTTAAATTATTTTTAATTTTTGGTTGAGTTGCATTACAAGTCATTGATTTTTTCAATCCAAACGAATCAAGTTGAGATGAAATTTTGCACGAGTGAAGATAGGCTATTTAGGTCAGATTAACTTTTATCACCTCTACTTTTAATCGGTTTGTGAAGCAATACAGAGCGTTCATCTGGTGTTTGGAAACTAGTCGGAAGATACCACAAATAATGCCCGCATATCCATTCAACAAACAAAAGGACTTGATGGTAGCAACAATGACCTTGGATTAGGGGTGTACAAGGGGTCGATGATTTAGGTCAATTTAACCCTTAAATTCGAAACTGAGCTGTTAGTTGTGATTTAGAAATTTTTGAAATTACAACCAGACAAAGCATAGGAATGAAACTAGTCAAGATGGCATTAACAATTGCAAGTTGGTTTGGTCAGTTCGGGGGTTTGATTGGTCCTTTAGATTTGATACTGCATTATCTGCAACTATCCAGTTTGGGATATCTTGAATTTAAATAGCAACTAACATTGCTAAGGCCATTTTCACAAAAATTGTTGTTTCTTGGAATAAAGTTTGCAAACTATGGTCACATTGTAATGCGTAAAGTTTGACTAACATAAAATGACAACAAACTAGCAAATCAGTAAGCCTAAAGTGGGCATTTTACGAAAATGTTTCAAGCAAAATTGGCGTCAACTGATAAAAGGAATCTGAATTCTAAGCAAAACCCCCCACCCCCCCCCTCCTAAAAAAAAAAGAAAAGAGATAGGAAAAGAAAAAAAACAAAGAAAAATGAAAGAATCAAACGAGCTATTTGGAAGCACTCGAAGAATCATCGCAATGTGATCGGGGCAGCAAGCATCAACAACTCCGGGCTTATCCGGAGATAATTGTTCTGGTAAAAAAATGCCGGGCCCCTCTCTCTCTCTCCGGCGCTGCCTCGAGGACGTTTACTGTTCCTTGAACGATGAAAAGTCAAGAAATCTGAAAGTCCCTAAGACGACCAACAACCGGTCTGATTTTGAAGGTTTTGAAATTTCGAAAACCCCAACTAAATAATTAAATTAAATACAATTGACTTAAATTATAAATTATAATTACTTTGCTTGCATCGTTTTTAAGAGTTTCGATTTAATTTTAATCAAATTAATTAAATTAGATAGATTAGACAATTTTGTGTACACTCCTACCTTGTATAATCACATTCATCGAAGGCAAACAAGAGCAGATTTTAGATTTACAAAATTCAACTAAAATCTATATTTTATACCATATGGTACGTGTTCAAACACAGTGAAAGTATCGAGCGAGCAAGACAACTCAAATGGATGTTGTATGTTGTATATAATAAAAATTGCTACTAGTTTAATGAGTGCAAAAAAGAAAAATTATAATTTCTTTTTTAATGGTGGAAGTGAACATTATTGACTCGTAATACTTAATTTATCTATGTTATCTAGCTATTAATAGGTCCCGATATTATATTACATTTATTGTGTTATTGAATGATAAATATAGGCAAGAAGGATCTCTCATGTTTCGTTTTTTTTTTTTTTTTTTTTCCTGGTTGGTCAAATGCAAAAGAGTTAATTAAAATTAGTAATTAAATATTTCTCAAATTTTGCGGACATTTAATTCCGATGTAAAAAGGACGAGTTTAAAAGAAAAAAAAAATCGAGAAAGAAGCAAAAAAATGAAAAGACATGGACCTGCAAAAGGAAAGAGTCGCTTAAAACCCTTTCTTAAACCGCAAAATTGGCGCAGCCCCAGAAAACAGCACGCACGGCCATTCTCCCTTCTCTCTCTACTCAGGGCCTTCCTTGCGACGGCTGTATTTCCCCTGAATCAAAGCCAAAGAAACAGCGGCCATGGCGGGGATGGTACCTCCGGGCTCGACGGCGACGTTAGGCGAGGCTGCGGCGACGGCCAAGAAGATCGATGGAATCGAGAAGAAAGTCGATTACCTGAACCTTCCATGCCCTGTTCCCTATGAAGAGCTCCACCGTGAAGCTCTTAGTTCAGTTTCTCATTTTCGGACCCCATTTATTTTTCCTTCTTCTTTATAAATTTCTTCTTTTCCTATGCCGCGGGTTGATTATATAGTGTATTTGCTTCCTTTTGTGTTTTGAATTTCTTGAAATTTTCACGGCAGTGTCGTTGAAGCCAGAGCTTTTCGAGGGGATGCGCTTTGATTTTACCAAAGGACTCAATCAGAAATTCTCACTCAGTCACAGGTTGGTTCAGTCAGAGCTTGTTTTCATTCAACCTTCAGTTCTTCACTTCAGGGTGTTCTCTCTTATATTATGTTTGGTTATAATTTATTTTATCAACCATCTTCAGTGTCTTCATGGGACCTACAGAAATTCCCTCACAGTCTTCTGAAACTATCAAAATTCCTACTGCTCATTATGAATTTGGTGCGAATTTTATAGATCCGAAGGTTCGTATTCATTAGAATATTTGTCTTTTTAAGTGAACCTTTTAGTAATTGGCCCATTGGGACTTGTTATATGTTCATTGTTCCCAATCAAGATTCTTGAGTGTTTGATGGGTTCTTTGTAGTTGATGCTTTTTGGGAGAGTATTGACTGATGGGAGACTAAATGCAAGAGTAAAATGTGATCTGACTGATGATCTTACTTTGAAGGCTAATGCTCAGGTAGAGCATATTTTTTATTTCACTTATTTTTGGACTTCTTTATTCTTGTTCCTGTTTATCTTTTGGTATTGGATTCTGAAAGATAGAAGCTTGGGCACATATATGAGCTAATTTTGTTCTGTTCTTATACACGCAGCTTACAAGTGAGCCTCATATGTCCCACGCCATGTTCAACTTTGATTACAAGGTCCATTCATCCCACTTTATTGGTTTATGTGATTTACTTTTGCAAAATTTACTTTTTGATGCTACAAAATATAATTGTTGCAATGAGGCTACTTATTATTGAGGAATATATAGCAGCAGCAATGATCTCCTATGTTATATCAATTTGTTGTTGGCATATCTACTTCAGAAGTCCCAAAAGATCACTTAGGTTTTACCATCACTGTTTCATTGGAAGTAAATTATTATGGCTGCCTTAATTCTCTTCTATTGTGTATGTGGATGTTTATCTTTTTACAATAACGTCAAGAGTGAAATATAATTTGGGTATTGGAAAATTTCTTACCTGCTTTTGTTTATGAAACCAAGTTCACACTTGATGTCATCATTATGCTTTTGGTTCACTTGCTTAGAAGTGTGGGTAGTATGAGGGCTGAGAATGAGTATGTATTTGTGTTTTTGACTTGTTTGATGTCCCATGCTAAGGGACAACTGCATTGTATTGTAGTAATAAATCCAAGTGTTTGAGATTATTAAAATGTGTAGAGAAGTCTAGATAGACATATTTAAAAAGGCATTTGGGAGAACAATGGGAAAATAAAAAACAAGCATGAATATATTTAAAAAAAAAAAACAAAGGAAAAGGAAAAGAGAGACAGTTTTACTGCTGATAGCAGACGATTAAGATGGAGGTGAAGACTACAAATCTGTCTTAAGCAGCTGGACCAACAATCTGTATGTGAGTTAAGATGAGACCTACAAATAAACATGATTTCCTAGGCTGATTTCTTATTCTGAAGTCAACTTGAATGCCCTAAGAGGAATGGGAAAGAGTTACTTGGAATGGTGAATGAGCTACTGCTTAGCAGAAGATGCAGCTAACTTTTGCTTCCTGCATCTGGTGCATATTTCCTACCCACAACTTACTGGTTATTGGTGTTGCTTTATCATACTAAGCTATATTTTAATTGCTTTTCAATTGATTAAAGGTTTTTGGGGTTGCTCTAACTTGGTAAACTCATGTTTTTTAATTAAAAGTTCCTAATTTTCAATAACAATGAAAAATGAAAATCAATCTTCAATTTGAAGATTAAACCAAAATTATATTACTGAGGGTGCATAGATATAAATGACCGCAGGATTCTTTTTTCCCAGAAGCACAATCGTATATTGGGGGATAAGTGCTTTCCATTTTCCATCTATGTTTGAAAAACTGTAACCTATTGAGATTTTTAATTAGTTACATAATTTATCATCAGAATGTTTATTCTTTGTTTATTGGTGATGTTTTTGAATTGCCTTTTATGTCATTATCTTCCTTTATACAGGGTAAAGACTACAGGACCCAATTACAACTAGGAAATGGGGCCTTATTTGGAGCCAGTTACATCCAGGTAAATATCTTGATTGAACCCATAATATATTCTTTATGTTTAACTTTAATAATATGTGGTGTTTCAGGCACCCAAAATTGGAATTGAACTGGTACTGGACTGTTCAATTCCAATTATGTTGTTTGGTTGTAACTTGGAATTGGAATTACAATTCCTTAGATGATTCCAAGGAATCCAAATAGCATTAGGGTTATCAATTTCCTTTTATTAACATTTAACTCAATTGAATCATATTACCATTATAGCCATTGCATAGATTGTTGCCAGCAGTATCACCAGTATTTGTGGCCATCAACCTGCAACATGCAGCCTGCAAGAGTAATGGGTAATAGGGATATCACCAGAAATAGTCATGGCTGGTGGTGCTGTCACTGGTGGCAGTGATGTTGCTGCTGATGATGAAGGCCTCCGTCAATAAGATTGAAACACAACATTACCATGCTTTTCATATCCAAACACTAGAATTAGGACTCTGACCCAATTTAACTTATTTTAGAATTGTTGAGATTGTGTTTCTAACTCCAATGCCAATTGTGTGAATTGAACATAGTTTTTGAGAAAATTAGAACTATTTATAAATATTTGTAGTGAAAGGGGTTTGATGCAAAGCTTAATTGATGTTGCAATGGTAAATATCCATACAGTTTTGCTAAAGCTTCATGGTAATTGCTATCCTTGCCTGCTTTTAGACCTGGTAAAGCAATAATGTTATTAGGCCTAACCAATGTAAAGAAATTTCATTGGTCCTTATATACACATAAAAAAATTGGATGAGCACAGTAAGCAATGCTTATAAACATTGCTGTCATCCTTGTACCTAAAGTGGTTAATATCATTAAGTCCCTTTTGTTCAGTATGGATTATTTATGTTGGATCAAATTATATTCCTCCTTTTTCCTTTTTGTTGCTACTTTTCTTAAGTGTACTTTTGCTTTGTCACAGTTGATCTGTGCAATAGGTGTCCTGTCTGTTTTTCGGCTTGTTATCAAAGGTGGACCCCTGTTCAGATCATCCACCTAGATCTTTGACTTGGGTTGATCTGGTTGAACCTTGTTGAACCAGTGACCTGGCCACAGCAACCATCTTTATTTTTTTGTTTTTTCTTCTTTCAATTTATTTTTTATCTTAAAATTTTGTACCAAAACACTTTTCACTAAACATATTTAAATCTTAAGATATAAAGCATAAAAAATATATCAAATAAGTGTGTGCAATTTTATGCTTATAATTATAGGGTTAATGCTTACATTAACTTGGTGTAATAAAATTTGTTTAGATATGATAAAAATACAGAATATGTATATGCAAATATTAAATATCATTAACCTGCTGGTTTAACTAGTGAGCCAACACTCTGCCCAGATCTAACTCTGGCCAGGTTTTATGACTGTGTAGTGAATGACTCCTCTCTCTCTCTCTGTCTCTCTTTTTCTCTCTCTCTCTCATGGTAGACAGCCATGTAATAGTCACTGTTTTTGCCATATGATGCAGAGTGTGACACCAGGGTTGTCTTTGGGTGGCGAAGTATTTTGGGCTGGTCAGCATCGAAAGTCTGGTATTGGATATGCTGCTCGGTACGAGACAGATAAGATGGTAATTTGGCTTGAATTCCCTACTTTATCCCATCCTGGGCCAAATAGTTTATCATTAACTCTTGATTGTGCTGTAATTGGTCTTGTATCTAGCTCTTGTTTCAGTGAAAAGGCTAAAGTGTACACCTTGATTTTTGTCTGAAAATGCTGCAGAGAGGCACTGAGTGCTTTTCATAGCCTTGAAAGATTCAAATATCTTTTTTCAAATTCTCAAAAGAGAAAGCAATATGGCTAAGTGATTTAATTGAGGTAGCAGTATGGTGCATGATATGTTGCTAATGGGAACTAAATGCTGAATGAGAACTGTGACATTATGAGGAAATAATGGTGTGATTACTAGAAGTTAGAGGCATATATAATGTAACTTGGAATCACCTATTCTTTGATGATGTCAATGAAAGAGATCTAGTCTTGATGTAATTTTAATAGTAAGACATCATAGTTGGCAGAGGGCAGAAACCATGGTCGTGTGATAATGAACATGCATTTTTCTTTTTCTTTTACTCTTTTTTCTCTTAAAAATAAATTTAGGCCTAATTTTCTCTTTTATTGTTAGTCCTGATTATGGTGGCATGTGCTTTCACAGTTCTCTTAATAACTGCTTTGGCCTCCAGGTTGCTACAGGCCAAGCTGCTAGTACCGGAATGGTTGCTCTGAGCTATGTTCAGAAGGTTTCTGAGAAGGTAGCTGTTTCTGTAGCTACTAGCTATAAGATTACTATCTACAAATAATTCTTATGCTGGTTTGTTCCATTAAGGTTTCGCTGGCAACAGACTTTATGTACAACTACATGTCAAGAGATGTGACAGCAAGTGCAGGTTATGATTACATACTGCGACAAGTAAGTGCTATGGTTATCAAATGCATGGTTATCAAATGCCCTGAAACCTTAAAGTCCAAATTTATGAGCATGGCTATTTTATTATTTTTAGGGATACATCACTCTTAATTACAGCCTTGCCATACTGTTCATGCATATTGGTTATGAATAGATCTGTGCAGTTTTTTTATCCTATTAAATTTGTTCTTTTTAGTCTTCTCCTGAGTGTTGTGAATTTATGCACCATTTTTCGAGGAAAAAATAATGTGCCTGTGCTGGGTGATTGATTTTATGCACCACTAGTTGTGCATATATGGATTAAGGTATTATGCAGCCTTCAATTCTATGCACTCTCATGTCTGTTATACAGCAAATTGTGTAATGCTGTTGTTCAGCAGATGTAAGGCCGGAATTTAATAGGTTGCATAATGCTTATATTGCAACTTGATTCAAGTGTAATGTTCAATTGATACATCAATTTTTAACTTGATTTTGAATGCCATTCTATGCACTTGGAAGGCTGGATAAGTTCGTCATCTAATTGGATCAGATTAAAAAGGAGAATATTTTGTGAATGTTTTTTGTTTTTTTCATTAAGTAAATTGTCTATGTACATCTATTATATAGTCATTATTCTTTTATAGGATCTTTAGTTTCATAATTTGTTTTTAATGTCTATCACTGATGGGTGAGTTTTGGTGTAATAATAAGGTTACTTCATTTTGATATGAAGGTCACAGGTTCGAGTAAAACAATCTCTTTGTTAAAATAGGTGTAAAGTTGCATATATCTAACTCTTCCCTAAATCTCACAGTGTAGGAGTTTTATGTATTGGCGCACCTTTTTAATATCTATTACCCGTCTCTATCAGTTACTTTTGAATGCATGTTTTCATTTTGTAAGTACTTGTAAAATATTTGTCATCTTGAATTATCAAGGAAAAAAAAGGAAGCCAAACAAAAAAAAATATTTGTCCTCTTGCCTCTTCATGTTTTTCCTTTATTACTTCTTTTCCTGTAAGGTGGTTTTGCAACTTTAAATGACACTGTGTTTATGTCTGCCAGAAAGAAAAAGAAAACTTGTAGACTATAAAAGAATGTTTTGCAGCCAAAAAAGGGCAAGCTCCTATTCATGTTCAAAACAAAACAATTTGGATTGATTTTGGTCCCCAAGTCTTTTATTTAATTCAGCTGGCCAAATGTTTTGGGCCTTAACAACCTTTCTGTTCTGCAACGTTGTATTTGTGGACAAAGTTACATAAGAATAATCTCTGGTTAGTTTGATTTGACCTTAATTGAGAAGAAAGTTACTTGTGGGACTTTCTTTCCTCTCTTCCGAAACTGAGTATCTGCAAGAATACTTCTAGACCAAGAGCTCAGTTGGTACTGTGCAGCTCACTATTTTACTTTGCTTCCTTCTTGTGTGACATGAGTTCATGGTTTAACCATTTATCATATGTGGGATGCTTTGAAACCAAAAGCTCTATTAGCTTAAGAATCTCAAAAGCTATGGCATTTGGTTTCTGACATTCATCTTGGCTTTAGTGCCTAGTGTATGCAAATTCTTGTGATATATCTCCTGCATAAATTTAGGTCTGGGTCCTGGATAACCCAATATTCTTTCATTGATTGCCCAAAACATAAAAGCATGGGAGAGGAATTGAGTCCTCGCAATTTGCAATTTTACTCAATATAGCGTGCCTAGGAAGAATAATTCTATCTCAAACATGGTCCTTATAATCAACTGTCCATCTACTCATGCTATGTACATGTGTATTAATTTAATGTTCACTGCAATCCTTTGTATTTTTCAAGTATGATTGAATAAGAAAAACAATGATGTATGTAAAGCAAAAAGTAAAATGAATAACATGTAAATTCTGATGTAAAAGCCATGAAGGATTTAAGTGACTGTGTTGGTAGGTGTTTTGTTTGCAATTGTGGTTAGTATGTCCAACTCACTCCACACAACTATACTCCCACAAAACCATATAAGACTGCCACATTGCACATTCCATGTGTTTTAAACGGCTTATGTGCCAAAATTTAATATTGCAAGCAATTATAATCTTCTTGTTACTTGCACTTGGATCGTTGGTAGATAGACTGGTAGTTCTCTTGGTAAATAAAAATTTGAATAGCTCTAAATACTGTAATTGGCTTGATAGGAGAATCCAAAGCTATAATTACTCTGTGTGTCAGGCTCGTCTAAGAGGAAAGATTGATTCCAATGGTTGTGCATCGGCTTTCTTGGAAGAGCGCTTAAGTTTGGGCCTCATGTTCGTTCTATCTGCAGAGGTAAGGCTTTGTAAGGTGTCCAGTGATTTTTTTTTACACAGATATATTAGATTCAGCCTCATGCATCATTCAGTTGTTTTGTTGGTTTGCCCTGGCATTTTGATTTATGTCATTTGGGTATGTACAAATAGTTGGTCTAACTAAATGGTTGGGTTAGTCACGGTACGGAAATGTAGTATCCCCTTTCTCCCACCCCTTTTCCCTTTTTCCCTTGTGGCAAAGTGCTTCCGGCGAAGGTTTCTTGTTGGATGCTTCCCTGGTCTCTGCCTGCATGCATAATATGGTTCAACCATTGTGGATTTGTTTTGTGAAGATGGATTCTTAACGTGCATAGTCCTTTGCCCTTCCTTCTTCTTATTGTTCTTTTTCTTGGATGCTTGTGATTTTTCTTTTTTCTTCCAGTTAGTTTTTGATTTATATTTTGCAGTTGGATCATAGGAAGAAAGACTACAAATTTGGATTCGGGTTGACAGTAGGCTAATTGAATTGAAGCCCTTGAGGGTGTAGTATCAATTTTCTGTGAACATTCTATTCTACAATTTTTCTGAGTCAACTTTGCCTTTTGGGGCTGAAAATCAACATCATGGACTCCCTCTGTACTGTATTAAGCAACATTTCTTGTGGGGCAGCATCAGGTGCTGCAGAGAGTTTTAGCTGCAGTATTCAATGGATTTGGTAGTTTGAAATTTTTGATCTGTTTGCATTCCAATGTTGTACAATTAATATAATGAAGGGTAGGAATGCTTATCACTTTTGCGATCACCGGAAGCTTGATAATTGGTCTGGTATCTTCGGCTAGTGCTCGGCGTTATCAAGCGAGCCTTTTCTTGAACACAAGACATTAGAGCCGTTGGTCTGGTTCTGATAAAAGAGTTATTTATGAATAAGTAACCTGCGACTGTTCGTCACATAGGATTTATGAGTGGCAAATGAACCGTCAACATTTCTTAATAGTGGCACCACATGAAATAATGGACACGGGTGCAGGGTGGAGTGTTGTTAGGCGATATTGCAGGAGGGTAGGACTTTCACCTACCCTCTTGATGTAGTTTTCTTTCTGACAGTTTCTCTGCAATGCGCGAGGGGAAGATTCCGCGGTTGAAGCTGTTCAACCCCTTAAAAGTGGAGCCTTTAATTATGCTCTGCTTCGGTTTTTATTTTCGTTTTCTTTAATCAGGCAGTCTTGGCTTAGACGAGTAGTAACGTTGTTTTGTTCGTTGCGTAGCGTCCTCAAATTCAAAAGCATTAGGCACTCTCCCCTGGATAGTTGCTCGCAACGTATTTGTGGCTGCCAGGTTGGGTATTGGACTTCTTTTCTGCTCAAAATTCTCCTCTCTGGGCTCTGGCAAGTGTTGTGAACTGCGGTAACAGAAAGAGCCACCGTTTTGTTTTATGAGAAAATCCGAAAATGGGATTTCAATACGTCATGGTTTTCTTCTGTAATTACACTGAGCCGTATTTTTTTTTCCAGGAAAAAAAAAATCTTGTAGCTGGCGGATTTTGCTGTCAAGAGTCACTTAGAATTTTGGCCCAATTTAGTTTACCTGTTGTTGATTTTACTCCTTATTAATTGTTATTATTAATTATTAAAAATGATAAATAAAATAAAATAATAATATTCAATTAAATTAATATTATTTATTACAATTAATCAGTAAAATAATTAATTAAGATTTTTATTTATTTCGAAAAATTTACTATGGGAAAGTAAAAGAAGATATTTTAATAGTTATAATATTATTATGGAAAATATTTAGGTCAAGTATTACTTATTTATCTCTGTTACATCTAAAAAGTAGTCTAAAACTATTATTTTTTTTATCATTTACATTTTAAAAAAATTATCAGCAATCTAACTTTTCAAAAATTTTACTAAATACCCAACAACTTATTTTTTTCTAACTGAAAAGTAAAAAACAAAAATCTTTCTTTGCCAATGGCAGCATGGAACGAGTCATTTCCCGAGGACTCCAAAGCTTGGAACGAGCCTATTTAACCCCCCAGTAAATAGCAAGCAAAAGAAACGAGCGTAGAAATGATCATTAATAGTAGTTTATTAGATCAATAATATCTTTGAATCCACCCAAAAAAAAAAAATATTGATGGTAATTTATTAGAATTTTTTTGTGGTACGGGTTTCTTAGATTTGGACAATGGTGATAAAATAAATTATTATTCCCTCAACAAATAAAAATGTAGATTTATTATATGTATCATGTTGTATATTTATCGATGATTTCTTTTCTCTTATAAACGATCAATAATTGTTGACAGAGAAAAAAATACAGAAAAATTAGTTGCTGTGTCAGAAGGATCCACGGGGAGTACACGCAGGTGCCCCAAAAAGTAGCCAATGAAAAAATTTGGTGTTTTCCTTTTATATTTAAACTTTTAAAGGTATGAATGGAAAATCAGAAAACTATACAAACCGTGTTTGACTAGATTTTGTCTCTTTCTTCGTCTCATATTGAAGTTAAATTATTTTATCTTCCTTCATGAAGTGGCAAAACAAATTTCTTATATTTCATAAAGATGATTTTATCTGTTGAAAAAGATATTGGTAAAAAAAAAATATAGTTAATTAACATAGACAACTTACAAAACGTAACAAGGAATATATACATATATATAAGAATAAAATGTAATTATACAAAGAGATAATAACTTATGTAGAAGTTAAAGGATATTAGAAAGGCTAAGGTAGGAAGTGGAGCCAATCTCCTCTTCCCATCTCTTAGATAAAGAGGAATTGCAGTTTAAAGCTAAATTATCATCATTATACTTTATTAACAACAACTTGAGCAAACATATTTACGGAAATAAATGATGAAATTATATCAATTAGTCATAATAGTTCTTCTTAAATCCTTAGTATTAGGATATAAGAAAGTTTTATTATTTCCACAATAATCATGATCATTATATGGAGTGTTGTAACATCAAGGATGAAATCAAAAGATTCATTTAAAGAGGCATGCTCCCAAAGTATTTATGAAGGAAGAATTAGTGTTAGCTTGAAAATAGAAGTTGCTTTTTGAAAAAAGTACAACAAAATCCAAGAGAGTTTCACCTCGATCAAACTAATAAGGCCTCCCTTCCTTTGCATCCTACTCAGGGAACAATAGATGTGATTATAGGAGGCTTAATTGTTGGTATCACTAGCATTGCAACAAATTCTTACATAAAGTGTGTTTTAAATGCGTAAGAGAAGTAGGTTAGGGAATTTGACAATCCTATCACTTTCACTAATGATGACTTATAAGACATTAAATACTTATATGACAACTCATTGGTAATCAAAGCCATCTTGAATGAATTTGATGTGTAATGGGTGCTAGTAGATATGAGGAGTTATGTAGACATATTGTATTATAAGACTTTCGTTAAGATGAGACTCCAAGAGGATATGTTAAAAAATATTTATTACTTATTATATGCTTTCTCAAAAGAATTGGTTATCCCAATGAGGAAAATTGAGATGCTGGTCACCTTAAGGCTTCCTTTTTAAATGATTGATACAATTTTTGAGTTTTTGGTAGTTAAAACTTTATCTTTGTACAATGCAATTTTAGACAAACTATTCTTAGAGCTCTTGATGCCATAATATCCATCAAGCATCCTAAAATAAAGTTCCCAACCCCAACAAGCATTGGAGAGGTTTAGGGAGATAAAAAACTAGCATGGAAACTTTAATATGGATGAAAGGAAAAAAGAAGTTAAACAGTTTTGAAATTTCTATTTTAAAGTTAAAAGAAAAAGTACTTTTGGGAAAGAGTTTTCCTTATAGAATGACTAGAATAAGTTCTTGTAGACTTGGTCAATTTGGAAAAAAAGGTACAAATGGGAGAAAGACTTGACTCCTAGCTAAAAGAGACAATGATTACTTTCTTGAGGTGTAATAGAAAGGTATTTGCATGAGTCTCAACCGACATGCTAGAAATACAATCGAAAGTCATGTCCTATAAACTTAATATGAATCCAAAGTTTCCTCCTATAAAACAAAAGAAGAAAAACTTCACTTCAATTTGATAGGTTGCCATCAAGGAATAAGTGGACAAGCTACACATTGCAAAATTTACCAGAGAAGTAGTTACACGACTTAATTAGCCAATGTAATTATGGTACGAGAGGTTAGTAAGTAAAGATTGATTTCATAAACTTTAACAAGGCTTATCCTAAAGATAGTTACCTACTTTTGCTCATTGATAAGCTAATTGAAGTGACTTCTGAACATGGGCTCTTAACATTTATAGACACTTTTTTTAGTTACAACTAAATCCCAATATATAAGTTAGGCTAGGACAAGACTACCTTCATCATGGGTAAGGACTTTTATTGCTACAAAGTAATGTTGTTTTGGGCTAAAAAATATAGGGATAACTTATTAGCATTTAGTCAATAAGATGTTTAAACATTAGATTAATAAAAATGTGGAAGTTTATGTGAATGACATGTTAATCAAAAGTAGGTCCTTTACAAAACATATAGTAGACCTCCAAAAAACCTTTGACATTCTAAACTGATCCAACATGAAACTAAACCTAACTAAGTTTGCCTTTAGTGTGCAATTTGAAAAATTCCTAAGGTTTATAGTTTCTTATAAAGGGATAGAAGCTAATCTTAAGAAAATTATGACTATTCAGAACCTTTTGTGGCCAAAAGTATTAGAGAAGTTTAGGTTCTAATAGAAATGTTAGCTTACATCAACAAATTCATCTTTAAATTCAATGAAAAGTAGTTACAATTCTTCCAAATACTTATAAAAGCCCTTTAAGTTTTTATTGAGTAAGGAATATAATCAAGCATTTTCCTGATTAAAGACTTAGCTCTTATCTACTTTACTCCTTAACAAGCTAGTTTTGGGTAAGGAGTTATTTTGTATATGACTATCAGTGAATCATAGGCTTTTATCATATTAGCTAAGAAAGACAAGTTATATTTCTAGGCCCACAAGATTGTTGTCTTAATAAGTTAACCCTTATAGTTAATTTTGCAATGATTGAACTTACTGGGAAAGATGCTACAATGGTTAATGGAGTTGATAAAGTTTAATGTATCATTACAACCAAGAAAAGCAATAAAAGTCCAATCCTTAGCTTTATTCATAAATGTGCAAGCTTTAAAACATCTAAAGCAACTCCTTTGGCTTTAGTACTTTAGCTTAATTATGTTGATGGGGCCTTTAGTAAAGAAAGAGGTAAAGCAAGAATCATTATTTGGGGTTTTAAGAATGTGGTCCTCAAATATGTCCTCAAATTCCAATTTGTAGCATTCAATAATGAAGCTAAATATGTGGTTTTAATCACAGGACTTAACATTCCAAGGGTAATAATAGTTAAAAGGATAAAAATACATAGTGATTCATAATCAGTTGGACAAGTCATAGGAGATTATAAGGCAAAAGAAGGAAATATGACATGATATCTTTAGGAAGTGAAGAAGATCTAATATAAGCTAATGAGAGTAGGAGTTCAACTTGAACTGTTTAAAATTCTTAGGGTAAAGAATATAAAGGCATATAAGTTATCTCACTTTCGACTGACTTAGAATAGGAGAGATGAGTGGTCAATCATAATGAAAACATTATATTAGTTTAGTTACATGAAGATGAAAGCCAATGTTATATCTATCCATAATGGCCTTACATGGATGAGCCCAATCATCAGATACATTAAATCTAGGGAACTCCCAAAAGATTGGGTAAAGGCAAGAAGGATCAAGTACCAAATGACTCGATACACATTGTTGGATAAGAGAATGTATAGAGGGTCATTTAGCTTATTGTTTTTAAAGTGCTTAACTAAGAAAAATGGTGAGTGGGTACTTAAGGATATTCATGAAGGAATTTGTGAAAACAACATAAGAGGTCAAGTAATGGTGATCGAAGTATTCAAACAAGGATTTTATTGGCCAATAATGATGGAAGACTCAATAAAATTGACTAGAAAATGCAATAGTTGCCAAAGGTTTGCAAACTTATCTCAGTTACTAGTCACCTAACTTATCCCAATCCTGACTCCTTGGTCTTTCGATTAATAAGGCCTTGACCTCATTGGTTAACTTTTAATAGCCATAAAGGGAAGAAAGTTTGTAATTGTAGCCATAGATTACTTTACTAAATGAGTGGAGGCCAAACCTCCATACTTTATAACTTAGGGCTAACATGTGAAAGTTTTTATAAAGATATATCATATTTAGGTTTAGTATTCCTTGGGTCATCATCACTAACGATGACAAGTAATTCAATAACTCCAAATTCAAAAATTTTTGCTAAAATTTAGGAATTCTTTTAAAGTTTATAACAGTTAAATACTCTTAATCTAACAAACAAGTGGAAGTCAATAATAAATCCATCATCTAAGCACTAAGAAAGAGACTAAATAAGACAAAAGGGTAGTGGGCATATGAGTTGCAAGCCATTTTATGGGTATATTGCACTATATCTAGAATAGTAATAAATTGGACACCTTTTGCCTCGACTTTGGGAGTTGAAGTTTTGATTCCAACAAGGGTGGGAGAACCTTAAAATGAACTGGAACTTGCTTAAAGAAACTCGAGAATAGACCATAATTAGCAACACAACATATCAAACAAAAAATGGTCCAATACCACAAAAAGTGGGTCAATGAGCAACTTTTTAAGAAAGAAGACTTGATCTTCTACAAATAGGAATAGACTAAGAGTAAAGAAGGAATGAGCAAGCATGCACCAAATCGGGAGGGTTTTTATAGGATAACTGAGATCATCTAACCCAAAAGTTATAAGTTAGAGCAAGTGAATAGGATTTTAATTAAAGTTTATGACTTAGCTAGTTTAAAAATTTATTATTAATGACATTGTAATTTTTTGTTCATAATTCATAAGTAACACTTTTGGCAATAACTTTAGGCACAAAAGACTCACAAAGATGGATAAGGGTCCCCACAGTAACTTAAAAAAAAAACTTAATATGAGTGCAAAAAAAGGTATACAAGGCTAAAAGGATATTCAGACACTTATATCTTAATTCTATAATTAGACACCTAAAGTTTAAAGTTTAAGAATATAGAGCTAATTGTGTAACAAGGAGGAGAAGTAGTTGAAAATGAGAAATAATGTCTTATTAAAAAACCTAAAAATATAATGGCGCAACCATTCCTATCCACTTGGTTGCATAAATCTTTTATATAACTAAAATGCAAAGGCTTAGCTATACTAGCATAAGCTAGTCACATATATGCAACGAAAGGAAATTTTTAAGTATTATGATCACATCTTAGGTTTGTGTTAAGGATATATCTAGACATAATGCTTGGGTATTAATACAGTTGTCAAAGGGAGATCTGAAGATGTCACCAATATCCTTGGACTTATATCATGTATATCTAATATAATCCTCTAAGAATAACATATTTGATATGTGGCCTTAAAGATAAGTAGATCCACCTCGATAATGATGAAGGATGCATACATTCTTTTATAGAAATCCACTAGTGTTGCTAAGGAGTTTTGTTTGGAAATTTACCAAAAGGGTCCTCTTAAGAGTTGGGACAACCTTTATTAAGAGACCAAGAAAATGCCTTGCTTATCTTGTGGGCATCTGGAATGGTAGGTATTTAAGTCTTTATTATGTTTCTACCTCTAGATGGAGACTTCACTTTTCTTGACATCACAAGCACTTAGAATTAATGGTAACATGGAGACAAACTCTTGACACATGACCATCTTGCATGCCCAGGTATGATAGGCTGCTGGGTGATAGAATGATTGTGATATCAAGAGATGCCTTTCTTGGTCATTGAGAGAATTCATCAACTTCTATCTTATGCTTAACACTATTAGTAAAAAAGGTATAATGATTCTCAAATTGAAATAAGATGAATGGTGAGAAAGACCATCTATAGTATATATAAAGGAAATGATTAATTAGAAATTAATCCCCATTAATTTGACAATAAATAAGGGACATTAACAATGCCACATTAATGACAAAAAAGGGCTTTATTTAATTGAGGACAACTTTATTTGATTGAAATATAATGACATGGTATTTTTAACATACCTAGTTATTAGCACAGTAGCTTGATATTCTTGATTTGCTTAATTATTGTAAAAATTTAAGTTATAATTCTATAAGGAGTCTTAACCTAAAAGAACCCTTATTACTTATTTCCTTCTCTTTCAAGAGAGTATTGCTAGACGTAGCAATACCCTTAAGGGAGATCTTGAATCAAACAATCTTAACCATTTGATCTCTGATTTGCTCAAACATATTACATTTAAACTCTTAACGACGTGTACCCTTTTGTTTTGATTATTCTTCTAAGTCTTGCACTTTGAAGTTAGTGGCCTTAAGGGTTGTATAAGAAGTCACTAGTTTCTTCTGTAATTTTTCGTTGGTGGCATCCACACATTGCTTTATGGATGTTAGCTTATCAATTTCATTCTTAAGGCAAACATGAGCCTCTTTATTCGTATGTTAGCTTACTAACCTGATTCTTTAGGCACTAAAGGAGTTCACCTTTACAACAATGTAAGTCCTTCCACTTGGCTATAACTTGGCAAACACTATACTTATGCAAGTGAAACCAATTAATATTTGTTCTCTTACTTGAGAATCTTGAGGGACCTCAAATGCCTTGATAGACTCCCTTTTATCCTTAGAAGTTTCAGTCAATGACAAAATAATTAAAGACATTTGTGTGGATAATTATCCTTCCTTTTGGGTTATTTTTGCTTTGATAGGAGGGGCAAGAAAATTCATTGGCACAAGCTTGCCAATCACATCTCCTTCCTTATTAGCAGGGTTTAAGGTTTAGGTTGATTTCCTCTGCAACATGTTTTAAATTATTTTTTTAACTTATCCATATGCCTTTTTAAAAGAAAAACTTTGGTGGTTTTAATATCTTGGGAAGCAATATTGGATTTTTGGGTATATGACATATATGCGAAATAACAAACAAAAATCTAAGGATATTAAAGAATGACTATTACATAACAACTTACTAAAAGAAGAAAATTCATTGATTTCTTGACTCATGTCAAAGCTACTAATTGGAGTTAAAATTGTCAACTTCTTGATTAACTCCCTAACTTCCTGCCTAGTCTTTAACCCTAGTATTGAACAGACCATTTGGTCATAAAAATTAAAGCTATAATGTCCTTGACTGTAAATAAATCCCAAGAAACTTGATAATTTGGAAGCAAAAAAAGGCATATCCTTTAGAGATTGGACAAGGGAGAGGGCACATTTATATAAAAGAAATAGGGTGAATTGTGAAGTCTCCTCATTTGTTCCTCTTCCTTCACATTCAATAGGGGGGCCAATACTTACTTTGAATTTATAAACACCTAATAAGTAGGATAATCACTATTTCCCCCTATAAGCCTTAAGAAAAAGAATGTGTGTCTTTGCACACACCTTTTTTTTGCAACATCTAGCTCTTTGTCCGAAATAGAGAGATCAGACTCATCATCCACTCACCATTTAATAACATATATACCCTCATTTCCTTTGTAAAGCACAACAATGACTTGACATAAGTGAAGTAATATGACCCTAATTATGATAACCCCTATACGGGCACTTAATAATAGCAACGTCATCAATAAAATCCAAAAGTTATGCATTAGCTAACTTGGCATAATCCCTCTATATGAGAAATTTTTAGAGCACCTAGTGTAGAGGGAAATACACATTAGTGGCCAAATTGTTCAAAAATATATTTGTAAACCCAATAAAAGAATAAAATACCCTTTTTATAAATATAAGAACAACTAAGCATGTATCTCTAAGAAGTCATAAATGGTCCCAAAATTTAAGATCTTTTAATAAATATCTATATATGCAGGAAGCTTAATGGCATTTGACACATCACAATATGGAATAAGGATCTTGGACCTTAGGATTATTTCTCCCAAATAGAGTTTAACTATTGTTAGTAATTGCAACGTTATGGTTTAAGGCGTCTATGCAAGGATTTTGGAATTAGGGGATATTTGAGTGTGGGTAGAAACTTGTGGCTTTTGAAGTAGGGTATTTATGGTACATCATACCTATTATGATAGCAAGAATATAACTATTTGACCATTAAAGACTTTAAAACACCACCAAGAAGTATTATGAGAATAAAATATGTTTGTATAGGTTAAAAGATCTCATATATATAACTACTAAAAATCAACAAATAAGGGCACGTGGCACACCTATTTTAATAACACATTAAGGCATAATAAGCCCAAAGAAAAACTAAATATATAAATAAATAACAAAAACATAAAAATAGTAGCGTAATACCTAAGAAAGTCTAAGTCTATTAAACAAAAAAGACTAAACTAGTTGAACTTTTAGCTTGAGTCTCAGGCCATTACATAACAACTAAGATTTGCACCTTAAGCATAAGAATGGTACAAGAGTAGTGACATCACTCTTCCTTTGACTTGAACTTTTCATCTGGGAGTCACTTAAGAAAAGAATTTAGTGACAGAGATAGACATTGGTCAATATCAATGTCTAAATGCATATCCTTGAGTTTATCCCTCTGGATGTCAAAAGCCAATTTAAGGATTGTCTATAAGATTATCAAGGTTCCTTGTTAAATCTATTGAATGTTCTTAATAAAAGGAGTAAGTAGACCTTTCTTGATAACTTGAAGCTCCTCTTATAGACTCTCTATCTTCTTTTGGAGTTCTTTTACATTTTTAACCCTCTTTTAAAGGCAAACCACCTACCTTTTTATCTTGTTAGTCTAACAATTGGGCTCTTTTGCTTTAGCATTATGTCCATTAGTTAACGACCCTTGCTTAAGCAAGTCATCCTCCTTTAAAAGGGAAGTTGCCTCTATTTCTACCTCTTTTTATTTAAACACCTTCTTTTTTTTTTTTTTAAAGCCTTGGTTTCATGCATAGGTCATTTTCCTACAACTTTGGTTGCTTGAGAACTCTCTCTAATGTGAACCTTAGGGAGGGCCTTGCGACTAAAAGACTTTAAGGAATTAACTTAAGAATGACCGTTGCAACAACAACCTTGTTACTTAGCTTTTTGAGCCACTTAAGAATAATGAAATTGTTATCTCGCAAAGTTAGGCATTTTCTTCTCTAGGCTTTATGATTTCATATAAGTAGGTAGCATACAGGGTTAATGTCTTTAAAGTAAGAGGAGTCTTTGCTTAACCTTGCTTTGCACTTGGCTCGGTGTGGCAATTACTATAATCTATGAAAATGTTGTATCTTTTAAAATAAAAAAGACTTAATAAAATTTGGATGTTAAGGGTATAACCAACCTGATGGGTAGCTTTTACACCTTGATTAGATTCAAGTGATTGTTAGGATATAGTTTTCAGAGAGCAATCTTGTAATATTCAAAAAATCATTAAAAGAACTTTGAAATGAGAAAGCTTATCCTTAAGGCTAGAACTCTTATATAAAAGGAAATAAACCTTTCAAGTTCCTAACAAGCATTCTTAAATAAGTTAGGAAAGCAAATCTAAATGATATCCTTATCTATTTAGCACATGAATCCTATGAGTATCCCATGATTGGTCTTTAGGGGGTTAAATTTGTCCATCTTTATAACATACTTAGGGAGTTTGCAATGGGTAGCAGAAAAAATATTACTTTTATTGGCCCCATCATCCTTGGTGGCTATTGTTACAGAAACATCCTCCTGGGATTGCTCTAAAATTCTCACTATGGAAGTCTTGGCCTAAGGAAAAGGTCATAATAGTACTTTTGCTTTAAAAATCTCAGTTGGAAGAGAAATCTGCACTAAAACTTTGATTTTGAAAGTCTTACTTTGAGGAAAAGCCTGTACATGTAGATCATTACTAGAAGATCCTAAAAAAGTGTCCCTCAAAGAGGAAGTAGAGCTAGAAGAAGATTAAAGACTCACCTTATCTCCATATGCCATGATGAGTAATAGGATATAAGCGAGAAAGCAAAATCCTATAGTAAAAAGGTAAGCTTCGGGGAGAAAGAGAGTTCTATTATAGCTAATTTCCTCTAAAAGAAATTAAAAAAGGGTAAAAAGTGCAAGGAATTTTCTTAAATAGTCAATGGTGAGAAGACAAAAAGTTGACTTAAATAAATTTATTAGTCACAATTCAATGGGGACACTCTATTTGAAACTCAATAACAGTTGATGCTTTCTTAACCCTTAAGAAGTGTATAGACAATGAAATGCCTCCTAAGTTCTAGTTTCTCCAGAAAACCAAGATTTTCAAAAAAGGGGTAAATGATAAAGATAATTCCTATGGACTGTTAATAGGCCTCCAACTTAGACAAATCTTCTCAGCTTGGTTTAGGGGAATGCTATCTTCCTTAGATAAATATGTCACACCCTTGGACCCTACACATACACCCCATTAGGATTATCTCGCTGACCACTGTAACACCTAAATTTGGCTATAAATACTTGATAGATGTCACTTTTAAAGTATGCATTAATTATTCTCTAACTCTATTAGTCCTTACGTGATAACACTTTTTACTAATTTAAGTATCATAATGCTAACATTGAGTTACGACTTGACACTTTATAGCCTCCCTTTGTATTTTAAGTTGTAAATCTTTTCAAACTTAGACATCTAGACCCAAGCCCTCTCCAATTTGGCCTAGGACTGGAACTTGAGCTCATTATGATTTAGCTTGATCAAGTTTTAACTTGATCAATTTGAAAGAAATAATAAATGTTGTCATAATTCCAAAATTAATTTATGAAGTATTTTTGTTATGAGAAGAAAAATGTTCACTTTATTATTGAAATGAGTGTAAATAATCATACAATGTAATAATGAAAAATTTTGTTAGAGTTTGGGAAAAATGTATTTTGAAAAATTTGAAGTGTATCTTTTACAAATGGTAATGTTGATGGAGTTGAATAATTTTGTCTCTAATCTCAATAAACCCCAAGTGTTAGTAGGGTGTACAAGTTAAAGTTTATCAATGATACTCTTCTAGTATAAGAACAAACATCTAATGAAAGAGAAATTCTCATTCTAAAAACCTATTATGCAAATAATGTAATTCTTTTATGAGTCAATTTAGTAGTTATAAGAGCTATATTTAAAATGATATTGAAACAAAATGATTTAGTAGAGCACTATATAGTAAAACTAAGTAAAGCTTGTAACATTTGAATTCTGAGGCATATTTAGTAAAAATGTAAAAGTTGAGTGGTGGCATCAGTTAGTTTTGTATCACCTAATGGTCTTTGATAGGTATTTGGTTTTCTATTTTACATATATGAAAATATTTTTATCATGTTCGCCAAGAGAGTTTTATCTTTAAGGATTTTTTAAATTAAGAAAACATAAGGAAGGAATGATCAGTAAAAGATAATTTAAAAGTTGAAGATCTTTATTGTAAATTTATATGTTGTAGAAGAGAATTAATTTTGTGATTTATTAATTTTTACATATCATATAAATATATCAAAGCGATATACAAAGTAATAAAAGTGTTGGATATAAATTTATATGTTGTCGTACAACTTTATGAAATATATCATATATATTTTCTAAAGTATTGTATAATATAATAAAAATAATGTATATTTCTAAGGTGTTGTATATTTTGATCTCTTTAACCAAGATTTAAATTCTCTAAGTTTTTTATTGATATTAACTTATCAGACATATTCTTTAAAATTTGGTATAATTAGATCAATAAATTGGAATAATTATTTACAATAATAACATACAAAGTAGATATATATAAGTAGTTATATATATGGATACATATAGATATATCCATTTATATACAAATTTACAAATATTTCTATAAGTGTATGTATATCAGAAAGCTGGTATTGTGTGTTTAAAAGAAAAGTTTACTGGAGTGAATTAAAGATGGAGTTTAAATTCACTGTAAAACAGTGGACGAACAATGACATTGTTTGCCCAATTGCGAAGGAAGGTCACCCTACCATATGAAACACCCAAATTGTTGTTGGTACCTAGTAGTGGCATTTCTATTAAGTATGGACATATAGAAATCTATAAATATTAGTGGTGGTTGACACTAGTTTTGGGTGATTGACCTAAGTATGACAGCCTTCATTGTTATATGAAAATAGTTCTTCCCGGGTTGATACTAATGCTCTTAGAACTTTTGAAATGCTCGTACTGTGGTTGACACATATCGTGATGGCCGACCTAACTATGGAAAAGGGCCCGATTAAAGATGGTCGACCTAAGCATGGCAGGACATCAGACCTTATGTAAAGGATCTGATTGTGGTTGACACATTATCTTGGTGGTCAACCAATCCATCACAGGTTGTAGAAACGCTAGAATTTGGCCTTTGATAATTTTTCTAATCGTTTTCGTGCAATATATGGGAAATCTCCTTTTTGCCCCCTAAGATTCACTCTATTTCAAGAAAATTACTTTTAAGTAAAGCAATATTGAAGTAAACATAGAACATTGTTGCAAAGGCAAAGTAGTAAAAGTGCAAAACCCTAACATAAAGCTGACTCCTAGGTGCTGTATGTTTCCAATCCCCTTTAAGTTTTCATAATATATAAGTTGTTTTTAGGCTATTGGCTGTGGGCGTGGACCAACAACCACAAGTCAAAATGGGAGCAACTCAGCGAGTGATTTGCCTGTCGAGGCAATGCTACAACAGTGCAAGGCAGAGTTGAATTTGCTTAAAAACGAGGTTTGTAACTTTTTGGATCACCTATGTAATGTCCACACCGTTGATATTTATAGCCTACGTAACACAGTGAATCATGTATCATTTTGAATGCCGATTGCTCGAGACATCATTATGAGTTGGATTGAAGATCGTGTGTTACACGTTGATTGCACCGGCTCAAGCACTGAATAATATGGAAGACCCTCTTCAGGGCGAATCATAGGGGGCCTATCTATTTATGGAACTGGTCGAAGTGATCGCCATTGTCTATTATAAGGTGTGAAAATGTAATTACCATCCATGGATTGAGAAAGGACATCATGGATGTTAAGTTTGTCATTGACATTGATCTTTTGACCATCTTAATCCGTGGGCTGTTACAATGTTCCACATCATTATGATTATGGTTACTTTATTGGAAGTTGTGTTTTTTTTTTTCTCCATATTAACGGCTCGTGTTAATCTCTCTTATCGTATAACTATTCATCAAAATGTTATATGGATTAAACAAAGTGTCGTTTACAATTTGTAAGATGTTGTATAATTGTAAAAAGATTTTGTATATAACTTGTAAGACATCGTATGAGTAAAAGAAAGCATCATATGTAACTTGAATAACGTTGCACAATTGTAGAAAAGTGTCTTACCAGACACGTCAAATGTCATATAATTAGAAAATATCATATATGTTCAATACAGTGTCATATGAATATAATAAAAATAAAAAAGAACTGTATGCAATCTTGAAAATGTCGTGTAAGACAACTATTTTATCATGCTATTTAACAGTATGTTGTCATTAACATTTCCCATTAATACATAAAGAAACAGTTTAACGCATAGAAGTTGTGCCTCAATTTGGTTTCATATGTTGATTGAAAATACTCGTGTGAACCAAGTAGTATTATTCTCTGTAATATAAACAAAGGCAGCATTGGTTAATAGGAATCCCATTAAATAGTAAATTTTATGTACAGAGACAATAATTTAGTTGTATTTGTTAATCGTCCACAAAGTTTTCCTCTTGTCTATCAATTGAGATTTATTTTTAATACTTTTCCAGTTAAACAAGAGATAATTAAGGAAAGATAACTAATTTGAGAACCAACATAACGAGTAATACTACTTTTTAATTTTTATATGCTATTTTTTCACAAACATACTGCAACCTTTAACTTAAAGATCTATATCATCCAATTGGGAGTTGGGGAAAATAGAATTTTTTGGTCTTGTACGTAATTTTAAAGATTTTATATAAATTTATCAAAATATCATACATAACTCTAATTAGTTCATAATTTAATAAAAATATTGTATATAATTATTAAACTGACATATAATTTTATAAAAATATTGTATTGTATCTCTAAAATGTTGTATAAATTTATCTAAGTATTATTTTTTGATTTGTTGTATAATTTTATTAAAATAATATAAATAATTTCGAATAGAATATATAATTTTATCAAAATATTTATTATATTTTTAAGTGATCTTGTAATTTTATCAAATTATTGTATATAAGCTCCAGGTGTCTTGTAATTTTATCTAAATGTGGTATTAATCTGTAAACTATTGTATAATTTCATAAAAACTATTCATCGTTTACAAACGTCACCCAATTAGGTTTCTCGTACAACCAAGAGAACCATGCAAGGCGCACCCCCGAAAACTAAAATGACTCTGTGAGATGAAGTCTATATATATTATAAGCTACTGTCTAGCAATGTGAATGGTTGAAGTTGGCCGAGAGAAGGCATAATAACAAGATGACGAATTGTAATTGTGAAATTTGATTGGCCCTAATCCACCCATACAAGCCATGAACAACAAACTGAAGTGAGATGGTCGGGCATAATAATTAATTGCGCGGATGACTATTCAATTTATAATGTTGAAATAGAAATAGTAGAAATAGTAGGGTTAACCTATGTGATCGTTGCGATTGACCTACTCTTTGTGGGAGCATTAATCAAGCGGTAGAAGTGGCAATTGTGAGGTCAACCTAAGCAAGTCAGAAACCTATACGATAAATATAAACTGTACATTTTTCAAAGTTGGCATCACAACAGTTTCAAAGTGCTACAGAGTCATTTTATTTCAACGTCTACTATATGAATTTATTGAGAAATGATTATTATATAATGTAAAAATTGGTCATTATTTTGGTTGAACATGTAGCAAAATTGCAATAAGTCCCAAAAACACAAGTTCAAACGAACTTCCTTGTAATTAACTAAAACAAAAGGCCAGAAGCGAAAAAAAAAAAAAAAAAGAATCCCTGCCAAAGCCTATCGACCACCACTACTAGTAGCATAATTTTTCATAGATTACCATAGAATTTATGACTTCAAGTTTCTACAATAATTACACTAAGCCAAAAGCTTACGTTAATACATATAAGAATCCTAACAGCTCACAAGAAATTCAAAGTCAATTATCTTGCATAGACAACGTATCCTAACAGCTCACAAACAACAAATTATTTTTCATTTTTTGTCACCTGCAAGCTTCCCATTAACAAAAGCATGAAGGGCATCACCAAAAGATTCAATGTGAAGAATATTTTGGGTACATCTTGGAGGAGAGGATCATTAGATTTGATAGAGATGCTGCCAAAAGCGACAAATAGGTATAGAACGCACAATCTGGGGTACCCTTGTACTGAATATATCAATGTCTTGTGTTGGAGCAAGAAACCATTCGTAGACCAGCAGCCAGACTATAAATTAATGTTTAGTGATGGTAATTCTGCATCGGACTCTATGAATAATTGAAGGTAGAAAACAAATTGGAAACAGCTACGAAGCTGTAACCTCGTGCCTAAATGAGTACAATATATAGTCACTCTAGTATGTTATGGTATTTATCAGCTCCAAGAGTACAAATTTCACAAAAGCATCATCCTTTGAGATATCCACTAGGTCTTTTAACCAACTCCAGTTAGAGCCAAGAATCTCATTAGCTATTGGCATCAATGATCAAGGATTGACGTGTGAAGTTTGGAATTACAATCACAGCATTTATCTGAAAATAGAAAGTAAAATGTTCCGGTCATCCTACTAAAAAGATTTAAAGAGCATAAAATAGAACAACACGATTAAAATTTTTAGTTCTATCTACTGAATGAATATCAATGAAATAAGTTCCTTATTTCAGGGATGTGCAAGGATGCTAAAAAATAATTTTTAGCAACCATGTAAATTGTATCACGAGCCTAAGAGGAAAGCCTAGGAACTTCAGATCAACAATTTTGATAACATTATAAAAGTAGAATAGTTCCAGAATTTGTAGTGCTGTGCTTCCATTTGTGAGAATGTTGTAAGATGCTTCCCATATTCCCTGTTCCATCAATAGGAAGGCATTTAATTTTTTTTTTCTAATTATGACATAATTTAGGGAACACTGCAACTCCTTGACAGACAAACTACTGAGGAAGCCTACTGTACAAACAAAACAGTACTTTTAACTTCAATCATCCAATCTCAAAGCACTTTAGAAGACTGACTGAATATTGAAACACATTGCCTATAAAATTACAGTAAACTGTAATTAATACGTGTTTCAAAGAAGTTGTTCTCAATACAGCTCCTTCGTAGAGTTTGATAAATTCAAGAAGGTTGGCAATTGCCTTCTCAATGTCCTACCAGGCTTTTGCTACAACTTGTTCAGATCCTTGCCATGGAAACATCAAGACAATGGAATAAAAAGTCATACATGCCTTATGAGGATCCACTATATCAAGTACTTATGTGGTGTTCCTAGAATGACAATATGAAGCATATTTTCAACTAGGACAAAGATGTTGCTTTATGAGGTCTGAGCTATAGTGGTTGTTTGATGTCATTCAGCCATTTTTGTATAGTAAGACTTGAAAGATTTTTAGGAATTTTGAAAAACTGTTTTATTAATATGAAGAGATTGATACCAGAGAAAGAAATTGATACAAGAGAAGGCAAGAGAGATTAATACAAGAGAATGAAGACAAGAGATTGATAAAAAATTTTTTGAATTGGGAGATCTAAAAACTTGGCCTCCTTTGGTTCTTATATTTTCTTTTTATAGTTAATGGAAACTCTTCTATAGAGAGGACCTACCAAAAACAGTTTTGTCTTTTGCGGAATTGGCAGTTACGAGTTGTTGGGTGGAGTTGTAAACTATTGAAAGTAGTTTTGTCATTTTGCAGAGCTGATAGTTTTGGTGGAGTTGTTAGTTATTAAAAGTAAATTTATCATTTTGTAGAGTTGACAGTCACAGGTAAGAGTTATCCGTCACTAAAAGTAGTTTGGGTGCTTTTTCAATTTGGGCACATTTTCTTTTTCTTTTTCTTCTTTCTTTCTTTCTTTGTTTTTTTTTAATATATGAGAGAGGATTCCAAAATGGTTATTCTTGTTATCTTGGAGGAGATTAATGGGAGGTTTTAGATTGCAATTATTGTTGCATTATTACAAAGTACTCTTCTTCGGTTTAGGCTGCAGTTAAAAGGGCCCTGGTATGAGATTTTTGGGCCATAAATATTGTATTATGGGGGCTGGACTATAGTGGTTGTTTGATCTTATTTAGCCATTTTTGTATAGTAGGGCTTGAAAATTTTTTAGGAATTTTGAACAATTCTTACTATTTGACCTTGAATCTTCTGGTAATCATTAGAGCATCCTCTTGATTTTGATACTTAAAATACTATGTTAACACCTAAGGTAAACAAAATTTTGTTAAAAACAGAAAAAGAGAAGGTAATCTCTTTTCCTCATTTGTAGGTTCATATTGTGATTTAAATAGATTGTAGCTATCTTAGATTTTAAGAATGAGGATGTTTAGAGAAGATTTGAAATGTATCCATTATTGTTTAAACTAATTTAGGATTTTAGAGGAATCAATTTAGGTGTCAAATAGTTAAGAATGACTATTTTTGTGGTTTTGGAGATGGAAGGTATTGTACCATACCTATTGGTAATCTTAACAGGTAAATAATAAATAGTGATTTAATTTGGGTTTTAGGGAGGTTGAAAAATGTTTTGGTTTGGAAAGATATTGTCTTATTGTTGAGGATAGATAATTTTTTGTATATGACATGTAAAACATGTAGGGTGAGAATGAGATTTTTTTATGTAAAAATATTTGAATTTTGCTTATTCTTTTATTTCAAGTACTGCCATATAATATGGTTATAGTTTTGAAAGCTCTTCAAATTTAAAGTGTCATTTAGTAAGAAAGACTTCTGAAATGGTGCTGAAAGGATCCTTATCATAGAATCCTGTTTCTATGGTGGAAATGTTTTGAAAATAAGGCTTAATCAAATATGTCGAGGCCTTTTTAGAGGGTTTTTTCTGAGATGGGGTTTTGGATGAAGATCTTATTTCTTTTTAGGATTTAGAGTTTAGAGATTTACCTGTTTGTTTCTCTAAAAGACCTTGCAGTGCCATCAATAATTCAAGTGTTTTGGAAATGGTTTCTATTCATTATTGGACTTGTATTTGTTTTTGAAAAGATTGGGCTTCCTTTTCTTTTGTAACTTGGTCAATCCACGACTTGATGGGTTAGGTAGAAGTAATGGGTTTTGTAGGAGTAGTCATGGGTTTTTCTTTTTTAAGGTGTTGTAAAAGAGCTTTTCTGTTACTTTCAGCTTTCCTTAACATGTTAAGGTCTATTTTAAAAAAGTTCTCTAGTTAGGAAATTTGAAATAGAGTTTTTATCTCCCTTTATATATTTAATTTCAAAATAAAAAATAGAAAGAATAGCTTGCCATTGGGCAAAAATATGTTTTGATGTAATGTTTTAAACATTTTTTTGTAAAGCCTTTTTTGCAAATTTGCAATCAATGAGAAGAAAAATTTTTTGGTTTAATAAATCACTTTAAATTCTTGTAATGCACATGAAAATAGAAAGAATTTCTTTTTTGATGGTAGAATAATTTTTTTGACAAGCATTTCAATGTGTAGAAGTAAATTAGACAATTTCTTCCTTACCACTTCTGAGTTGTTTGAGATACCTTCATAATCCAAATTAGAGGCATTTGTTCTCAAAAATTTTAAGAGCCAAGGATCCACAAGATTAATACAAGAAATTTCTTGCACTTGAGAATTTATATGTTGGACAATAGTAGTATGTTGGGTTGTCTAGGGACAAGGATTCTTTGTGAGATGATCATGTAGTAAGTTTGCAATCTTATTAATATTTAGAATGAAATCTAAGATATAATTGACATTTCTTAGAAATCTTTGGAGTTGGGATTTGTTTGTAATTTTATCAAGAAATTTATCTTTAAAGGCCTAAAAATAATAGTGCTTTGTGTAATATAATGTCCTAAAAATCTGACTTTGGTTTGGAAGAGAGAGATTTTAGACTAAGAGATCACTAAGGCATTCTATTTTGTAATAGAGAAAAATGTTTGTAAATGTTTAAAATGTTCAATAGAATTGGAGAACATAAGGACATCATTTATACAAACAAGACAAAATTTTGAATATAATTGAAAAATTTCATTCATAATTCTTCGAAATTCTGAAGGGACAATTTTCAATCCAAATGACATTACATTTCATTCATATTGATCAAATGAAATAGAAAATATAGTTTTGTAACAGTCTTTTGGGTGAATTTAGATTGGCCAAAATTTTGATTTCATGTCGAATTTGGAAAAAATAAAGGTATAATGTAATTTTTATAGGAATAGGGTACCTAATTCATTTAAAAGTTTTGTTTAGTGGTTTGTAATTGATAACTAGTTTGTGTGTGCCACATTCTAATTCTACTTGTTTGTTATATAAAAAGTAGCACAAAAAAGGGTAATCAACATTTTAAGATGAGTTTCTTAAATTCTAAATCTTGAATTTTCATGTGGCAATAGTTTTTAATTTTGTATTCATTTGTATAGGTTTGGAATTAGTATTAATATGTTTTTCATCAAAATTTGATTTATAAAGTAGATTAGTGATATGCTATTTTACATTTCAAAAAGCATTTGGAAAGTTGAAGTAAAGTTCATTTTGGATTTATGGTTTGAAGAGGGAAATTTTCTCTATGATTGTTAAGTCTTACAATTGGTTTTGGTTTCTTTATAAGGATATGACCTTTTGTAAATGAAAGAGGTGCTATTGTTTTGCATGTATAATTATGTGGATTAAGATTGATTGGGTTTTTATGAGATTAAGATTTCATATTTTTGGGATTTCTATAAAAGAAAAGGTGAGCTTTTATGATTTTGTTTTGAAAGAAATGTGATCATAATGGATAGTGTAAAGAGTAATGGGATTTATAAATGGTGTTCCTAAAATGACAATATGATTATATTTTCAACTAGGATGAAGGAGGTTCTAATTTGAAAATTTTGATTTTGGAAAAGAGCAATGGTTTGGTTAGTGATAGTTATTTTGGAGTTATTAGTTGTAGAAAGTTTTTCATTTGTAACTTTTTAAAATTTTTATGGTACTATTCTTTATTTGATATAGTTTAGATTTGCTTTAGTATTAAATAAGGTTATTGTATCAAGTTTGAAATCATTTGAAAAAACTAAGGTAACCTTGATAACATACTTTTAAGAAGTGACTTGTTTAAGGAAAAAAAAAAAAACTAGTTAGCACTTTTTAGTTTTTCAAGTTTTTGTAGTTCTAGTGTTTGTGGTTTTGAGTCACTACTTTCAGTTCCTTCTACTTCTAAGTGTTTTGTGAGAAGAAACTTCAAGATTTCTTCATCATTTTATCATTTTTTTTTGAATTCTCAAAGTTCTATTTTAATGGTTTTGATTTTTACTTGTAATTCTTGTATGGTAAAGTTTGGCTTTTTCGAAACTTTTTTGGCAAGTTTTGTGGTGAAGTCATAAGGAGTGGATGTAGTTGATGAAAGAATTGTAGGGTTATCATGTTTTGTTTCTTGGAAGGTTTTGAAAAGTTTTTCTAAGTATTCCTTTTGTAAGATAGGGTCTATAATATGCTTAATGAGATTAATAAAAAGCTCTAGATCCTTATTAAGCATATTAATTTCTTTGGTCTTGGATTTAGTTTTAGAAGAAATGGTTTATATATTTGAAGGAATTCTTCCTCTCATTGTTCATCAGAGGAATTAGAACTAGAAGTATTTATGGAAAGGGCTTGTAGTTTTGCAATGGTTTCTTCTTTTAATTGTAGTTCTTATATCCTATAATTGATTTTGCAGTATGTGGAGATATATTCTTTCTTGCCACGTGAGTAGCAAGTAATATCTTGTGTTTGTATTTTGTAAAATTTTTTGGTTTGAATGCTTTGGTTTTTTTGGTTTACTATAGTAGAATTACTTATTTGTCATTTTTTTTTGTAGCTAATATAATTTTTCTTATAAAATTTGTTGTATTTTTTATTGTTTGGTTTTATGAGTTTTGGAATACCTAGATTAAATTATCAGTAAAAGGTTCTTACCTTAAAATGAGATTGTTTTAATTCCTGTTTGAGGTGGTCTTACTAAGTTTAGATTACTGCCAAAAAGGTTGTAACATGCGATTTTTGAACTAGAAATATGGCGTTAAGAGGTTTAGCTTAAAGTGATTGTTGGGTTTCCCTTAGCCATTTTTAAATAATAGGTTTTAAGTGTTTTCTTGGGATTTTGAAAGAGTCCCACCAATTTACCTTGAATCAACTAGTGATTACTAGAGTATCATTTTGGGTTTGATACTTAAAATACCATGTTAGTACCCAAGGCAAGAAGAAATATGTGGAAAATAGGGAAAGAAGGGGAAATCTCTATTATTCATTTATAGGTTTGTACTATGATTTAAAGAGGTTATAGCTATCTTAGATTTGAAAATGAGAATGTCAAGAAAAGATCCAAAATATATTTATTATTACTTGAACCAATTTGGAATCTTTGAAGAGTCAACCATAGTGTCAAAGTAGAATAACCAAGAATGATTACCCATGTAGATTTGGACAAAGAAGGTATTATATCATGCCTACTATTAATTCTAGTATGAAAAGGTTAGGTAATAGTTCAGTTTTGTTTTAAGAAAGGCAAGAAAATATTTTGGATTGAAAAGGTCTTATCCCTATTGTTAAGGATGGATAATTTTTTGTATATGACAAATAGAGTATGCATGATCAAAATGAGATTTTTTTATACAAAAATATTTTCATTTTGCTAATTCATTAATTTCAAGAATAGCCATATGGTATGGTTGTGTTTTAGAGAGGTGTTAGGGTTTGAAGTACCATTCAATAAGAAAGTTTTTTGAGATAACAATGAAAGGATCCTTATCATAAAATCTTGTTTTCATGGTAAAGATATTTTGGAAATGGAGCTTAGTTAGATAAGTTGAGATCTTTTTCAGAGGGTTTTACGTGAGATAAGGTTTTGGATAAACATCCATTTTTTTTTTTTTGGAGAATAAAGTTTAGAAATTCAATGGTTTGACTTTTAATTAGACTTATAGAGCCATAAGCAAGTCAAAAGTTTTGAAGAGGGATTTTATCCACTATTGAACTAGCAATTATTTTTTAGAAGATTAGGCTTCTTCTTTTTTTGTAACTTAATTAATCCATGACTTAATGGGTTGGGTTGAGGAAATGGGCTTTGTAAGTTCGGGAGTAGTGATGAGTTTTTCTTCTTGTGGAGTTTTGTAAAAGATTTTTTCCTTTACTCTTAGATTGTCGTGGCATGTCGAGGTTTATTTTGAAGAAATTCTTTGGTCAGGAAATATTGAATAAAGTTTCTATCTCCCTTTATATTTTCAATTTTAAAATAAAAAATAGCGAGAATAACTTGCCATTTAGTAAAAATATGTTTTGATGCCATGTTTTGAACATTTTTTTGTAAAATCTCTTTTACAAATTTGCAATCAATATGAAGAAGAAATTTTTGGTTTATTAAATTACTTTGAAATTTTTTCATGCATATGACAATAAATAAAATTTCTTGTTTGATGGTGTAATAATTTTTTTTGACAATCATTCTAATATGCAAAGTCAATGGGACAATTTCTTTCTTACCATTTTTGAGTTGTTTGAGGATACCTTTATAGCCTAAATTAAAAGCATCTATTTCAACAATTTTGGGAGCTGAGGGATTTGCAAGATGAATATAGATAATAACACTAAGGGTTAGGATTCTTTTTGAAATAATCATGTATTGGCTTTGTAATTTTATTGATATTTGGAATGAAATATAAGATATAATTAAGACTTTCTAGAAATTTTTGAAGTTGGAATTTGTTTGTAATTTTATTAGGAAATTTCTCTGCAAAGATTAAAGATCTTTTCATGGGAGTAATAGTGTCTTATGTGATATAATGCCCTAAAAATTTGATTCTAGTTTAAAAGAGAGAGATTTTAAATTAAGAGATCATTAAGTCATTTTATTTTATAACAAAGAAAAATATTTGTAAATATTTAATATGTTATTCAGTAAAGTTAAAAAAAAAAAAGAGGACATCGTCTATATAGACAAAACAAAATTTTAAATATAATTGAAAAATGTCATTCATAATTTTTTAAAATTTTAAAGGGTTATTTTTTAATTTAAATAGTATTACATTTCATTCGTATTGATAAAATGAAATAGTAAATATAGTTTTGTAATGGCCTTTTAGGTGAATTTAGATTTGTTACAATCTTGATTTTATGTTAAACATGGTTGAAAAATGTCATTTATAATTTTTTAAAATTTTAAAGGGTCATTTTTTAATTTAAATGGTATTACTTTTCATTTGTATTAATCAAATGGAATGGTAAATACAATTTTGTAATAACCTTTTAGGTGAATCTAGATTTGTTAGAATCTTGATTTCATGTTAAATTTGGAACTAGTTAGAACTCTTTAATTATAGAAAATATCTTATTCTCACCTTTAATTATGCAAATATGAATTCCATATTATGAAGAACAACCTCTTGTTCCAATGCGTCCACATCATAAAGTTTAAAAACTTATAAGATAGCCAATACAAAAGAAATTACTATAAAAGATTTCAACAAAGGATTGATGATTAGGTGATTTCAAAAGTCCAAAAATAACATATTTACAAACTTTCCAAATACAATTTTATCAAAACCAATTTTAAAATTAGGACTGAAAAATGAGATATTCAACTTACAAAATCTTTTGAAACCATCCAATTGCTTTATCAAAAATCCCTACAAAACCAAAACAACAAATATTACAAATACATTCACATAGGATTAGTTCAAATAGGAATTACACCTCTTACAAAAGAATATTTGAAAACTTTTATTTTAACTATTTTATAAGATACTAGGTTTACAAATTTTCAAAATTCACTACTTAGCTCAATTGAATCTGACCTTTGTAATGAACCTATTTCCTTTAATTGTTATCTAAATTTCATTATTTTTTTAGGTGACAATATTTTACAAATCATAGTTTTACAAATTAAAACTCATAATTACAATATATTAGAAGGATTTATTTAAGTTGCATTAATTTTTAAAATTCATTACAAAACCATGATTTCTTCCTTTGCATCTAAATATAAATTTCAATCTAAAAAAGGTGAGACTATTATTTTAAGATTTATCTAATGGAAGGACATTACTCTTCTAAAAGATTGGAATTTAGAAAGAGCAATAAAACCCCAACATTTAAAGCAACTTAAACCAAATATTGAGATTTCCATAATAAACCAATATTAAGACAACAAAGTTGTTATAACTTTTAACAAAAGATCTATGACCTTTCAATTTACAAAAAAAGGCTCTATGGCATCTATTATTGATATAAGACATGTATCTGTCATTCCCCCTACCATAAATCTCTCTTACAAAAACCAAGTACCATTACAACCACCTAAATTTTCTTCCTCTGACTTACCTAACACCTCCTTATAAACTACAAACTATGATACAAACATACTCCATCTTATAAATATTAACCCTATAAATCAAACCTCTTTAGCAATTACAAAAAATATTTTAAATGAATTTTATATTTCCAAAAAAGAATTTCAAGTTAATAAAAAATATTTGCATGATGATTTTTATTCCTCTCATAATTCTAAAAAAAGAGCATGGTTTTTCAAAAATTTTCTACAAGATCGTCAACATATGCAAAATTACTTTCATAATTCATTTTTGAACAAAAAGCAAATGTCACAAAGTACACATAGTCAAATATTGTAAAATTAATTATACGATACAAGAATTACAACTAGAAGAAGAAACCATCGCAAATTTAGAAGCCTTTCTTCAAGACACTTCTCTTAACTATAAGACATATATTACATCTATTTAGAGGCTTAATAAACTTGTTATATGCTACCATATATGTTATCCATGCATAATAGGCATCAATATAATCATCTAAATTTCACCTTAGATGATTAATACATGACACAATATGTTTACAAGGAGTCCCTGTCAAATTCTAGGTTCTACATGTGTATAATTTAAAATCAACATTTACAATATAGCTGCTATTATTGCGGGATACTTCAAACTTCATACTCTCATTTGACCTTATAAAAAGGCATCTTGAATTTAAGTTTAATTTGCTCAAACTTTTTCCTAGTCTGGGGATGGATTGCATCAACATTGTGTTCCATCAAATTCTTCTTTTTCCCAATTCTTTCTATTAAAGCAACTCATATGTCTTCTAATATGTTGATGATACTCTTTGTCTTTACCACAACAATGTATCCATTGAACTATTCAAAGATATTATTATCCATAATGTCATGTTTGGGCCAAGTATTGATGTATGCTTTCATAAACTTTGTGACATCCTTATCAGTGAAATCATCAAATGCCCCTAAGCTTAATTCCTTCATCTCCTTAATGGCTACTTTGAATTGAGCTTTGTTGGTGTATCTAATAGCTCTCCATAAGCATCTTTTTAATGAATGGCCCTTAAAGTTCTTGTGCCAATTTGTATATACATGTTTGGCACAATTTCTACACTTTACATGTGCAACAATGCTTATACTTTACATACAGCAACAATTCCTTTACAGTATGAAGAATTCCCTATACTAACAAACCATTTGGTCAAGGGCTATGTGATAATAGGATTATAGATAAATTATAATTATCACCAAGAAATAAAGTATTAACCCACTATCATATTATCATATTAGTATACTTTTGCTTGTCACTTATGATTGTCTATCTAAAACTAGTGGAAAGGCTGAGATCTTCCATAAATAGCTTCAGGCACCATTGCTAATTAGCTATGTTTTGCTTTATCATAACTACCTAAGTGATGAGATACATTTGGTACCATTGGGTCAAGGGTTATGTGATAAGAGGATTGTAGATAAACTATAATTATTACCAAGAAATAAAGTATTAACCCATTATCATCTTATCACATTAGTATACCTTTCACTAGTCACTTATAATTGTCCATCCAAGACTAGTGGAGAGGCTAAGATCTTCCACAAATAGCTTTAGGAACTATTGCTAATTAGGTATGTCTTGCTTTGTCACAACTATCCAAGCGATGTGATAAATTGGGTTGTTTTCATCCTTACCTATTGTGCTTAATAAGGCACCTCATTGAAAGGTTTTTAAAAGCAACTATCAAGACTTATTTTTGGCTTGCATCCAGCTTTATAACATTCATTTAATGCTCCACAACTAATGTAAAACCTAAGGAATATAGGTTTAAGATTAGATTCTAATTTATCAATCTTTAGCTTGAAAAGACCGTTTGGATTTCCTAATTTCAGCTTTACCTCATAGGATCTAAATCTATTATGGTGCTCTTCCATATATCTTATCAACATTTCCATTACTTTCTTCTTGACCTTATAGCAATGCATTTATGTGATAGTAAGTGCATAAGTCTCATTAATGTCAATCATCATATCTTTCACTGGCCACTTAAGATTCCTATTGAATTTGCTTAGGTATTCTTTGGCCAACCACTCAACTGTTGCTTATCACACAACAAAAATTGTGGGTGTCATACATAAATTTGCCTATAAAAGTTAGTTCCTTTTTATCTTAACTAGCACAAACTTTCCGTGGACAATTAGTAGTATATTTAGCTTCTATTATCTTTTCTCTAGATTTGCACCATTTTATTGGATAGCTATTGATGATCTTATATCTTTGGATACACCTTTTAAACTACTTAACTTCCTCAAATGTCATCTTTGTAGTGAACTCTAATGATTTGTGATCACAAGAGGGATCATATTCTCTGTACTTATTTTTCTTATGCATTTGCTTTGTTTAGATTTCCCTATGATCTTCTTTGTTACTCATTAATGTGTCAACATCTTCATAAAAATCTTCGTACTTACTCTGCCATCTACCCTTAATATTGGTTCATCCAAGATCAGCTATAGGCATGTTGACAGGCTTTATGGCCTTTTTAACATTACCTTTCATATAGGTATTATATTTGGTAATTCTCATATTCTTAAGCTCTTTCTTTTTCCTCATTGCATTTATATATTCTGTATGACATATTAACAAGTCATCATCATCTAACTTATCATTAGTATCACTCTTATCAAGTGGAATGTAATAAGGATCCTTATCATTGTCACAAATATCACCCTTATAATATTGCTTACACAAAGTCTGTTTACTTTGCTAGTCAGTCATATTATCAACACCCTTAGTAGTATCAGTCATATTATTAACACCCTTAGTAGTAGTACATCCAGCCCTTTGATGTCCCAAATCCTTAAACACTATCTTTTGTCTAACTATTGTATCCTTCTTATTATCTTTTGGTCTTGTTTCCCCATCATCTCTATAGAATCCAATATCATTAGGCACTACATTTTAAGTTGCCTTATACCTTCTTATTCCCGTTTAGTCAACATAATTAGTGGCATTAATGATAACATTGTTTTATGTGTCAATTCCATTTGCATGTGCTTTAGATTGATTAGGCTTTATATCATCTCCACCTTTATTAAGCTCAATTGTATTAGTGCTCTTAACTATTATAGGATCATGTATCCCATGCATAACATACACTTGTACATGGTGTTCTCTTAATGCAACCAACTTATCCAATATTTCTAATAAAAGTTTATTAGATGTTTTACTAAGAGGCTTACTTTTGTCCAAGGTTTGGTGGCAAAATTTGTACAAATAACCTTTTACATTTATGTAACTAAGTCTTTTCACAAAAACTTTTACAGTCACCATTGACAAATTGTTAGTTTTAATAGTTTTGAGAAAGTGAAGCTCTCCTTTCATATATTAAATCTCAAGCTCTATTTCCAAATTTAAACATGATAAAGAGCAAAATTTATCAACATCCAATATAATAATAAAAATTACAAGTATTTAGGTTTTTGAAAAGTCAGGTAATACTTATAGCAAATTTAATTACTATAAATAAAATTTTTAAAAACTCTTATCTCATTTAAGTTATAATATTATGGTACAACTAATGAGCCATAATATACAAAATTTCAAAAATAAGAAATCAACATTTATATAAATATTGATATTTATGAATCCTTAATCATTCAATTATTCTTTTTTCAATTTAAGTAATTCACTTAATCAAACTATTACAACCATCTTGTCATATTTATGAATTATTATAATATTTCTAAAATTTATAAAACCCATGAATTTACAAAAACAAAATTAAACTAAGAGTAGACAAATTGAGGACTTGTCCAATGCACCAACAAACTTAAAGAATAAACATAAAGACTCTTACCTTTTTGAGTTCAAAATAAATGATTGTTGTTTCTAAGACCTTTCCTGCTCCTTTAATTTCTAGTTATTATGGGTCAGTTTTTGTCCTCAAATTAGGTAAGAGAAGAATTTTGTGTCTTGATTTCCTTACATGAAAAATGGTTACTTTAGTGTTTTTGGGACCACTTGGTCTCTCACATGCAGGCTACCCTTGATCTTAGTTTTTCTCTCAATTACTTTTACTAGATACTTCTCTCTTTTCTCCACATTTGACATTTATTAAAATAGTTAAAGTTTCTCTAATTTTGGCACGATTAAGCTTTCTCTAATTTGAATAGATGGTGAAATTCTAGATTCCCAACAAGATCAAGGTGGTTACAAAATAATTGGAAAAATAATGATAAATGATCCTTCTAATGTTCATGGGTTTTACCTTATTGAAATGAAAATTGGAGATTCATTCAACTTGTATGGTAAGGGATGAATGTTTTAAACATTTTCCAAAGAAATATTGTTTAGTGGCAACACTTGATAAATTATAAAGATGTCAAGGAATTAAATTATGGAGATTTTCAAATTAAATAGGTATAACTTCATAATGACAAAAAGGAAGTGTAAGGAAGGAAAAAATATGTAAGTTGTATTTATTGTTTTCGTAACCCTAAATAAGGTTCATAATTGACATGTTACCCAAAGTAGATAACTTTTGAAGGGTAATGCAAACCTACAAAAGAAAATGACAAACTATTTTCCAAAACAAAATATAAACAATATCATTCCAACTCATGTACAATAGTTTAATATATAAACTAAATCTAATTTCTCTAAATATAAATATAATATTTAATTATCATTAGGCCTTACCTTCAACTCATAATATATAAACCAATAACAAGTGTAATGAAAGCTGTAAATGAATAGATTACAAATAAAAAAAATTAGTAGAGTGTTAGTGATAAAATTATCAGAGTAAATTTTAATGTAATATCCTAAATTTATATTAATAATCTATGAATGTTAAAGAATGATCACCTTAATCATAAGCTATCTAAACAAAATTAAAAATTATGAGATAAGTACAATAACTCAGTGAACAGTTATAATATACACAATATGGGAAAAGACCTAATTAGATAATGATAACATAGTAAAATATCACATTCTCTTGTATAAAAATGTGTACAGTCAAAGGTAAATATAACAGTTAAAAACAAGGTCATGTACCACCCATTTATGTACATGTTTATAATATGTAAAACTTTAGACATAAAGGGAGAGAGAAGACAATGACAAATACTTTTATCCACTTATATTCATATATAATATATATACATATGCCGCATCGTGGCTAGTTAATCATTGTAGCTCATAATCTTTCCTATCACAACCCAAGTGCAAAATGAGCACTTAACAAATAATCATAATGTACACATCGATATTGCCCAATTTGGTAGTTGAGAATCCAATAGCCACATTTTGATTCAAATATGTTCATGAGGATTAACATATAATAAAATACAATATATGTAAACAAATAAGTTTTCATTAATTTATTTCTAAAATGTTCATTTTAATTATAAAAGGATTTTTCATTAGATATCAACAACTATCCATATATTAAAAGAAAAAAAAAAAGCCACTAAGACTTTTAAACACATAACCCCAAACCAAATATAAGTTGATAAAAAGTACTTGCATACCTAGCTTCAACAGAGTTAAAAGTAAAACTAATCAACTAAAAAATACTTTAGGGTTTCCAGTAATAACAAAAGTCTTATAAATCAACAAATCAAACATGTTGAAAAGAAACCTACATACATATATATATGTCGATTATAAATAAGCCACTCTCCTTAACCTAATTTTTTTGTTCTTTTAAACATACTAACCAAATATATTATTTAGTTTATTAATTGAATTTCAAAAAATAGTTTTTTTGTTTATTACATAGTAAGAACATAATAATTTAACTGTATATATAAAAGATATAACTAGCACATTATACATATAATAATCACTCATAAAACAAAAGCGTAATTCTTGTCACAACCATGGTTGTGAAGATGACAGTGTGACCTTTATCGAACTTATAAAGAGTATAAGCAAAAAAATAAACATCAATACAAAGATAAAAAAAAAGTAATAATAATAAAAGGAAATGGAATTAATGAAATTGTCCCTTGAACTCCCTAAATTGATACATTATGGCCAATTCCCCCTTTTAATGTAAAATCTCACTACTTGTAATATAAGCTCTATCTAAAATGCTAAAAACTAACCAACAAGTTTTAAGAATTTATTAAAAATACTTTTATATTGCATTTAACCTTAAACATATTTATTGAAGTAGGCAAACATGTCTGCTTTTTTTTTAGTATTAATTTCATGTAAAAATTCCAAACCAATATTTAATTCCCATAATACATGATGGCTAATGGCAAATGTGGGTAATTAGTCTAAATTCAACCTTTAATTTCCCCCTATCCTTGTCCAAAAATCCTTAAATTTTGCAAATAAAACATAGTCTTCACAGTATATCTCCTTCTAAATTTTGACATTAAAAGTTAAAGCAAATTGGGAGTTACATCAACCTTAATTCAAACTTGAACAAATTATCTAAAACATGCAAATTTTCACTTTTCACCCTAATTCCTACCATTTACCACTTCTTTAACAATATATTTTTATTACCCAATCATCATACTAACTTAACCAATCAATTTGAACACCCATCAAAACAAACTAAAAAAAAAACATAAAAATATTAACTCAAATTAAAAATATTTTTTCTTCCTTTATAAGATTTAGTCTTCTTAAATAACTTTTTAAATATGTTCTTACAACTTTTAGTGACTTTAGTTTGTCAACTGATACTTGATTTAGGTATGGGTGTTACTAAAAAATTGAATTAGGTTTTAAACTTTAAGCTTAAAAGAGAGAAGCAAAGAGGAAAAAAAGGAAGGGAGAACAAGTGCTTGATGTATTGGAATAGGGAAAGCAATGGTGTTTAGCATAGAGAAGGTGGAGGATGCAAGGAGTGGTGGTTAAGTGGGTTTATGCAACTTAAAAAGATGTACCAAAAGAAGAAAAATAAAATGAAAAAAAAAAAGAGCAAACATAGACAATATCAAGTTAAGAGGGGAAGGGGAAAGAAAAGAAAAAAAGGAAAAAGAAAAAGAAAAATAGAAACAAAAAAAAAGGAAGGGTTGATCCAATATTGACAGGTCCACCATAAAAACTTGTTTGAACCAATTAGAAAATTCTATATTTACTACTAGTAAAAATCCTACATATAGTTACTTTAATTAACTATTGGACTAGACTGAAAGCTTTCATAATATTCTATATAAGCCTAAACCTTAATTTAGATTTTTAAATAAACTAAAAATTTAGATTTTGGTGATATTACAATCTACATCCTTTACAAAATTTGTCCTTTAATTTGTAGTATAAGCTTACTTACCATTATGAAGTAGTTGTTTGTACCTTGTTTTCATATCTACCTCAACTTTTTATGTTGCCTCCCTTTATTAATGATTATTCCATCACACATTAAACAATAGTGTCTCCTTTGAGTGAAGCTTTTTAACATTAGGCTTTATAATTAGTATGAGATAATCCTCTTATGATAGATCTTTCTGAATTTCAATTGGTTACAATGTTAAAATGTGTAACTTGTCATGCATATATTTTTTAAATATCAATACATGAAACACTAGATGCATTCTACAAAGATCTAGTGGATGAGACAATTTATAAGCCAATATGCCTATCTGCTATAAAATCTTATAAGGACTAATATATCTTGGTCTAAACTTTCCTTTCTTAAAAAAACAAACCACTCCTCTTATAAGAGAAACCTTTAGAAATACCATAGATGAAACTATAAATTCTAACTCTCATCTTCTTTAAATTGCATGAGATTTTTACCAACTTTAAGTAGTTAACATTTAATCCCTAATAATCCAAGCCATCATTAAGGTTTGCTTCAACACCTTAGGTACTAAGACTAGGTCTGATTATTTCCTTTCTTTGAATTCTTTTTAATACAAAGGTGATTAACACTTAAGACCATGCAAAATCTCGTAGGGTGCCATTTGAATAATACATTAGTAGTTACTACTATAGGAAAACTCAAAGAGAGGAAGATATTAGTACCAACTTCCCCATAAGTCCATTATACCAACCCTAAGCATGTCTTCCAAAATCTAAATGGTGCATTTAGATTGCCTATTTGTTTGAGGATGAAATATTGTAGTAAAGTCCAACTTAGTATCCATGGCTTTGTCAAATTCCTTCTAAAACCTAAAGGTGAATTGAGATTTTCAATTTGATACTATTGACACTAACACCTTATTGAAATACACAATATGATTAATGTACATTTGAGCCAAATGCTCAGACCCATATATCATATGAATTGGCATGAAATGTGCACTCTTTGTTAATCTATCCATAATCACCTAAACAAAGTTCATTGCAATGCTCTCCCACATACATTTAAGAATAAGATGCAGCTAAAGTGCCACTACAAGTTTTTTATGCTCACCCTTAACATATGGACACTTAAGGCACTTAAAACGTAATTAGTTATGCCTTTCTTGATGTTCTCTCACCAATAAAGTCATGCAAATCCTAATAAATTATATCCATACCAAGGTGTACCATGTAATTTGAATTATATACCTCTCTCTTAATTTCTTCCTTTAGGTTATTTATATTTGAAATGCACAATCAACTTTAAACCCTTAGTATCCTATAGGATTTAAGTAAGAATCCCTAGTCTTGCTATCCCTCAAATCACTCATCACTTTCTTTAGTTTAGGGTCATGAGCTTGGGCAATAATAATTTTGTTTATAAGCTTAGGTATTACTTCAAAGTGAGCCAAAATGCTTATGATCCTTGTACAATGATCTTTAAATGATATCCATTAATTCATACAACTCTTTTATTATTGATAGCTTTTCTAAATCAATGTGTGTTAAAATTCTCATAAATTTTATGCTAAAAGCAGTTGTCATCATATTGGCATTACATAGAGGTAAGATCATAATCTCTTAACAATTCTAACTATTAGCCTTATGAAAAATTTAGCTCTTTCTCCCAAAGGATATATTTAAGATGCTTATACTTTATAAAGATCTCATATGCCTCATTGTACAGATAATGTCATAATAAATTTAATGTGAACATTACTATTGCCATTTCCAAGTTATGAGCAAGATAATTTTGCTTATGCTTCTTAAGCTCTTTGGACACTTGAGCAATGACTTGACCATTTTTAATCAACTCACGACCTAAATCAATATTAAAACATCATAGTACACGGTAAAGCAACTAGAGCATGACAAAAGTGACAACACTAAAGTAAAAGTTAAACACTCATTGAATTATTGAAACCTTTACTCATACTCTTCTATCCACTCAAATTTTATGTTCTTCTAAATCAATCATGTCAATAGTGCCACTATTTTGGAGAGATTTGGAGCTAACTGTCTCCAACACCTAACTAATTCCAAGAAATTATGAACCTCAAGAACTATAGTTAATCTTAGGCATTGTTTTATAGCTTTTATTTTCTTCAAATCTACTTCTATCCCATTTTTGGAAACCATATGTGTTAAGAAAGTTATACTTTTTAACTAAAATTCACATTTATTGAATTTTGCATACACTTACTAATCTTTCAGTGTTTGAAGTATTACCCCCAAATGTTGCCCATGCTTTTTTTTTTTTTACTTTAGAGTAAACTAGAATATCATCAATGAAGACAATAACAAATAGATCAAGGAATGGCTAGCATTCCTTATTCATTAAGTCCATAAAAGTTGCTATAAGCATTAGAAAGGCCAAAAGATATCATTAAAATTTCGTAGTACCTATATCTAGTGCAAAACACTATTTTGGTAATGTCTTCTTTTCTAATTTTTATCTAATGATAGCATAAGCAAAAATCAATCCTACAAAAAAAATTTGGCCCTTAAAGCTAGTCAAAAAGATAATTAATCCATGGCAAAGGATATTTATTTTTAACTATAACCTTATTTAGTTACCAGTAATTAATGCATAATCTTATTAAGCCATCCTTCTTCTTCATAAACAACATTGAAACACCCCCAATGCAAAAAACTAGGTCAAATGTACCCCTTATTTATAAAATTTTGTAATTGAGTTTTAAGCTCTCTCAACTTTACTAGTGTCATCTGATATAGTGGCATCGATATTAGCTGAGTACTAGGAATGACATCTATGTTGAACTTAATTTCCATCTTAGATGGCAACTCTTGTAATTCTTCTTGAAACACTTCTAGTAACTCATTATTATTGACATATTCTCTAAACTATGAGTGCTCTCCTAAAGATCCCAAATTAAAGCCAAAAACATTAAACACTTTTTTCTTTACAATTTTATAGCAAGGAATTAAGATAGAAGGTATATAAGTGTGTTTCTTATGAAATTGAAATACAGGTTCCCTCAAAATTTTAAAATACATTACTTTCCTATGACAATATATGAAGGCATGATATGTAGCTAATCAATCCATACCTAAAATTACATCAAAGTTTATTATATCTAGCGAGATTAGATTCACCCCCTAACTCTTTGTCTTTTATAAGTATCATGCAATTTTAATACTCAAAACTTATCTAACTCTACCCTAGTAAGAGCAAGAACCACAATAGAGATGTTTAGAGTGTTAAACTAATTTCTTGTTTAGGGGTAAAGAATCATAAAATAAAAGAATATGTAGAAACTATATCAAAAAGAACTTTAGGAAATACTAATTATAAAGAAATAATACCTATCACCATAACATTAGATGCCCCTAAGTCCCATTGAGTCAAAGCAAATGTTCTCACCTATCTTTTGTCATTGTCCCTTGCTTAAACTAATAGCTCTCCTAGTACCTGTTGCTTGTCTCTTAGGTTAAACACTAATGCCTTAGCTCCCATATTAACCTGCTTGAACTAATAACTCTCCTAATACTTATTGCTTATCTCTCAAATGAAACACTAATGCCTTAGCCCCATATCCACCATACTAGTAAGTAGATTAACCTATATAAAGAGGAGAAGGTACTGATGACTAAGAAGATCCTAGTTATCCCTAAATTATCCTTAATGGGCATTTTTTAGCCATATGTCCCATTTGCCTAAGGCTTAAGCTAGTGTTAATGTCTAAATGCTAACTACCACAAAAATAACAAATGTTAAGTTCACCATTAGATTTACTTGAATTTTAAGTGTAGTTAGAAGAACCTGATTAACATTTAGAACCATTGCTATGCTATTGTATCCCTCTAGAATATGGTTTAATTTGAATTTGACCCTAAAAGCTACTATTAACTCCTTTACCTAGACAATTGTCTTTAAGTATGAGAATCTTTTTAATTATTGTGATGTTGAATACTTTCTTGTTCCTCTTATTCACTTTCCTTAATGATGCTAGTATGGTTCACAACTATAGACAATGGTTGATACTTCATAGTAGACAAAATGCAAAACATGTTACAATGTAATCCTTTGATGCACTTTTTACTCATATCTTCTTATTTAAAACCAAATAAGGAACATACTGGGACAACTTCAAAAATTCAATTATATATTCATTTAATATCTTAACCCTCGCTTCAAGCTCTCAAACTCTAAGGCCTTATTATGTTTGATGGTCTAAGGAAAGAAACTGTCAAGGAAAGCTACTCAAAACTCATTCTAAAAAGCTTTAGTTCCTTTGTTGGCTCGAATCTTCTTTTAGTCATTATATTAATTCAATGTAAAATCCTTCAACTTATAAGTTGTTAATTTTATTATTTAGTAAGTATCCACACCCATCAGTTAAAGTTACCTTTCCATCTCCTTTAACTAAATGTCTAGATCCTTAATGTCATGGTTGCTAAAACCTAAAGGTATTGCCTTTTGAAGCATAATTAAAGCATGATTAAATCCAATACTTTACCCATATGCATGTGAAACAGGTGTTAGGGGAGGCATTCCTTATTATCATGGTAGCTCCTTAACCAAGTTCCAAATAAATTCATTAGTGCTTAGGATGCCTTTAGATAATGTCCTCCATGGAAACTTCCCTAAAGGTACTAATGCCCAAGTTAACTAACGACATAAGATTAATCCCAACTAGTTTATTTTAAAAACTTTATTGGATTTATTTTAGGTTAGTTCATAATAGGTCTAACCTAAAGGGCAAGGTCATGTTGAGTTAACCCTTCATCTTGGATAATTGATATCTATATCATATAAGCCTTATTTCAAGGTGGTATATTTCCTCATAAAATAGAAAGTTTTTCAATATAAAGTTGTCTATTAAATACTAAGAAAATAAAAGGTGCATAAATTAAAATAGAAATCCTAAAACTTAGGCTATGCAATATGAGATGGAATCTTATACTTCGTTAGTCAAACAATTATAGTGAAGTAGGTTTACTCTTTTTACAAAAACAACATATGATAACACACTTCACCACATCTTGATAAGAAGTAGAATGTGCATTCCCAAACATTGAGTATAATGGATAAATTCAAAGAAATAAACCTAATGTCAAAGGATTATGGTCATAATTATAGGGATTGTGGTTAAAGTCAACTTTCTTTTTAGGTTATACTTGTAGATTACTTCCTATTTTATTATTCTTAGAATTATACTGATTGATAATTATAAGTTTTACATATACTGTACGATAATCGATAATAAGATAAGGGAGACAAATTTATCTTAGAATTTATTGTTATAGATAATTAAGCCTAGTGATTCTGCAGACTATAATATTTCATTGGATGTTGATACAACACTAATTAAAAACACTAGCATAATGGTAGGGACTATTTCTTCAACAAAAGAGTCCTTTGATGTTCCTTCTACCTCAACCCTTCATTAATGCTTTTACCTACTCTCAATCCTTTCATCCAAACTCCTCATTTTCAAATAACTTAACATAAACTCAATGAGTCAAATGCACTTGAAATTGGTGCTTCACTAGCCATTGCTTCTATGGCTCATAAAGGTAACTTACAAGCATTTTTCCTAACCTAAAAAGTTATAGGTACCTATTAGTTATTGACATTGAGACCTCCAACCACATGAGAATTCATCTATAGAACTCTATGAAGAGTATGATGATAACTTTAATTTAATAATTATATATGGTACACTTTCTAAGGTTACTGGTAAAAGGGACATAAACATTTTTGGCCTTAAACTACACTTTATCCTCTATGTTCCTATCCTTAAATGCAATCTTTTATCTGTTAATAAACTCACTAAAGATTTAAATTATACAGTAACATTTTTTTTTTCTTCTTGTTATGTATTTCAATATTTGACTTTAAGGAAGATGATTAGCAATACTGAGGAACAAAATGGTCTTAGCTACTTGTCTAGTGTTGATTTTATCTCCATATCATAAGCACTTAATTTTATTTCTTTGTCTACTATTTCTAATTTTGAAATTATACTTTGGTAGAAAGGTCTTGGTCATTTAAGTTTTGCTTATCTTAAATGTTTATACCCCAAATTATTGATTAATAAAGACATCTCCTTTTTGTAATATGAACACTGCATCCTTGCCAAACAACCCTGTCAACATTATCCATATCACTTATATCAAGCTTTAAAGTTTTTCCACTTTGTACCTAGCGATATTTAAGGTCCTACTCATACTTCAAACTTGATAGGAAACCATTGGTTTATAACCTTTATTGATGACAACATACAAACTTGTTAGGTTTACTTAATGAAAGAAAAATTCAAAGCTAGATCCTTAATATTTGCAATTTCATAAACTAGTAACTAATGTTTTTTTCAATCCTTAATTCACATCCTTCAAACTGATAATGGAATGAAGCATTTTACATATGAGTTCAATAATTACCTTGTTGAAAATGGATTTTTCATCAAAGTTTATATGCTTATACTCCCTAACAAAATGAAATTGCTGAATGCAAGAATCATCTTCTTCTTAAAGTTGCTCACTCTTTTATGTTTGCCAACATTATTACCAACTATTTTTAGAGTGTTTCCATATTAACTGCCACCTACCTTATCAATTGGCTTCCTTTAAAAACCTTAAAGTTTCAAACACCTCTTGATTGTCTTCTTGTCCTTTTTCCATAGGTTAGTATCTAAAATTCACTTTCACCTTGTGTTTTTGGCTATACTATTTTTTTTTCCAGAACACAAATCTCCTTTATGGTAAGCTTGATCCTAAAGCTATAAGATGTGTCTTCCTTGGTTACTCTTTGACTCAAAAAGTTTACAAATACACAAAGAAAGTCAATGTCTCTTATAATGTCAACTTTTTAAAAAAAAAATAAATATTTTATTCCCACAATTCTCTTTTGGGGGAGCAATCTATTGAAAAGAATCATTGGGATACCACTATCTCCCTACCTCTCCTCTTTCCATCTCTTTCCTCACAACTTATTAAATTTCCTCAACATCAAGGTCAATTTGTACCTACTTAAGCAATAAATTAAAGAGGATATTTGAAACTAACTCAAGAACAAAACCAAATTCTAGTTTATTCAAGGAGACCATTAGTTTTAAAGCAAAGCTAACCATCAAAATTAGAGTCATGTCTAATAGAAGACACACGGGACAACACTAAATGTGATACCAAAATTAATGATCTTGATGTCCCTAGTGCCATCTAAAAAAGGGTAAGATTGTGTACTCAACATTCCATCTTAAATGACTTATCTTATTCCAAGTTATCTTTAAAATATAAGGCATTTACCTCTATGGTGGATAAAGTAGAGATTTCCAAAGATATCTAAAATGTCATGCAAGATTCTAGACAAAGAGGAGTAATCCTAGAAGAGATAAAAGCTTTAATAGAAAATAAGACTTAGGTGTAAATGGATTTTCATTATAAAAATGGAAATATAGAGTGCTGCAAAGGAAAGTTAGTTACATAAGGATACATTTAAACATATAGCATAGATTATGAATAGACTTTCACTTTTGTGGTAAAATTAAACACTATTAGAGTACTTTTATCTATTACTACCAATCTTGATTGGAAATTACACCAAATGGATGTAAAAAATGCATGCTTAAATGGGAACCTAGAAGAGGAAGTGTATACGAAGATGCCACTTAGATTTGAGAACTAAGAGATTATAGGCAAGGTATGCAAGCTAAATAAGTCTCTATATAGTTTCAAACAATCACTTAGAGCCTAGTTTACTCGATCAAGCATAACCATGATCACACTCTCTTTGTGAAACTATGTATAAATGAAAGGAAGTTAATTTTAACAGTATATGTCGATGATATGATACTGTCGATGATGACATTCAAGAGATTAATAGGTTGAAGGGCTGTTACAATCAAAATTCAAAGTTAAAGATGTGGGGAAATTTTAGTACTTTCTTAGGATGGAAATAGTTACGAGTAAGATGGGCATTTTTATCTCTCAAACAAAGCATACTTTTAATCTTTTAAAAGAAATTGGAAAACTGGGATGCAACCAAGTCCAAAGAAGTAGATATACTTATAAAAACCTTATTAAAATTGGAATTTAGTGTTATTGTAAACAAATTGGGAATAATTGATATCTATTTACTAGCTTAAAGAGGAGTGTTGGAAAGTCAATCATAATCACGATTTAGAGTGATTGATTATATCCTAATGTTTAAGGGCTATGGTTTTTTTGGGTCATATTTGTAGATTATTTCCTATTTTATCATTTTTAGGATTATGGGGACAACAGCGTGTCACAAATAGATTTACTTATGAGAAAAAATCTTTAATGGGGACATCACAGTTTTTAGTGACATCATAAGACCTTTGACAAGTATTTGATTAAATCATAAGTGAATTAGCCATCGTTGTCATATAGACTACAAATGAGGGACAACCAAGCAAGTAGGTCCTATTAGTTCCTTAATTTCAAGCACAGTCTCAAGCACCCACATTAAGTGACAACATTCTCTCATAGGGGGATTTGGAGGAGCGAACAAAATAAAGATTTAAGAAAGTCTTTACTTGTTCATTTATTCTAAAACAATTTGCAAAAAGAGGTAGTTATTGTACTCTAATTTTGTCCAATTAAATACAAAGTTTATTCTAGATACTTTCTCTCTCAATGCAATGTTAAAATCATAATTTGATTGGTGACATGGACCAAAGAAAGGAAAATCAACAATAAAAAAAAAAGGAAAGGGGGGAAAGGAAAAGGAAGATCATTTGCCTTAGGGTCCTATTTTAGTCATTTGTTTGGTTAAAAAAAAAAAAAAACAAGGATCATATTACATTGCAAGGTAGGCCATGGGCCTAAATTAAATATAGTCCACATTTTACAACCAAAAACTATAAAGGGTTAGCCCACCATAACAATCCACAATCATAACATACTCTTTTTTTTTATTTTTTTGCCTTTTTAGGCTCTTCCAAGGACCGATTCACTATGTTAGCCCTTTACCATGCCAACATTCCATCAACCTTATAGGCCTCTAAGCCCTCCTTTAACAAACCCTTCCTTAAGTCCATCATTTTGAAGGCCCATTTTCTAACTAGGAAAATGCCAAAAATATAGTTAGAACATTATCAAATACCCATAAAACACTAATGATATTATTTATAACAAATTGAATTATCTCTAACTAACTAGGAGTAATTATTACTAGATTTATTCTTATCACATTCTAACCAATAGGAGAACTTTGACTTAATCACAAGGTTATATTTCATTTCAAGACATTAGGACTATCAACAATAATGTTTACTATATATATATATATATATAGAGAGAGAGAGAGAGAGAGAGAGAGAGAAAGAGAATCATAATTTTCTCAATTGAAATTAGAGTTTGATTAAACAATTAATTAGATTTGATTCTAATGGCATCCCTATATTAATATAAGATGCATTTGACATTGACTTTGTTTTTGAAAAATAATAAACCTAAATTATTCTTCATAGTTATGGAATTTTATATGATGAAAGTTAAGTCAACTTGAATAATTTGATTTATTTCATTTAAAGTTAGATTTGATTTAATTCTCATTAATTGAAAAAATTAATAATTTATAATTCAAATTTAAAATGATCCAAAATCCAAACTTAAAATAATACAAAACCTAAACTCAAAATAATCTAAAACCTACTTCAATCAAAACATTATTAACTCAAATTTTGAATACCCCAATATGAATAATTCAAAATTATTATAATCTAAACTCAAAATTCAAAAAACTTAATATCTAATATTTTTTAAATATGATAAACTTGAGATTCTATAAATTTAAAATCTAAAATAACTCAATTTAAATTATACTCAACTCAACTATTTTCAATCTCTAAATGAAATATGATAACAGCTCGGATAACTTTTTCTATCAAAAATGGTCTATCCAAATATCTTATAGTCACGAGGAAAAAGTAAACTGAATTTGCGTGAAAAACAAAGTTAACGTCCATAATGTGTTTAAAAAAAGCAGTATGTTGACGTAATGGTTACAATTTAATTAATAAATAGATTGATTTGATAAATGAAAAGTCGGGAGCAGATGTAATAACATATGTACTTCCTTTTACAAATGATAATACAAGACAATTATATTAAAACTGTTTGACTCAGGCAAATATATACTCCTCTTAACTTTCTGTTGGATCCAGTTTAATTTTGATGGAATTTCGGGCACACTCTTTTGTTGGTTTTCCAAAACCATTGGGTTGATTTGTAATGAGACTCGAGAATATAATCAAGCTCTGATTACCACCAACAATAATTTTCGTACAAATATATAAGAGACACCCTCACTCCTAACTCTTCTCCCCACAACAGACCTACACAAAATCATGTTAACACCTACGCTCACACTCTCACGGCACTCTTTCTTTATTGTCTCTTAAAATATGTAAAACTCACACTTATATGATATAAAATTTCACTCTTTTTATCTAATATGAAATATAAGAGTTAAATTGTACTTAATTCGTCTAGTCTGATAACACTTAACTCTCTTGTTTGCTTTTCGTTTCGGCACACAAAATAAGATTCTACGCCTGGCAAAAGATGTCACAGGATTCTTTAGGCCAAATAAAAACCTTTCCCCCGGCACTTGAACCTTTCACCTAGTTTTAGACGGAACCGCAAACTCTCAAAAAACTTCCAGAATAATCCAAACTTGCGTGAGACCTTAGCCGTTGATGATGATGATTTAATTAATTTTACTTTTATCTTAATTTGATTGTAAATTTAAAAATTGTTAAACCGCTGTTAACCATTTAATTTGAACATAGTGCCGAATCGAGTCAGATTAAAATTGATCCGCCTGCATTCCGAGTAAAAAGGAAGCCCTCTTTGGTAATGGCAGTCAAAGCTTTGACAGTTGTGTGGGAGGGGGGGGCATGTTGCACGACGAATGAGCTAGTCTGGGAACATGATTGAATTACTTGTATATCCTTCATCGATTCTATGGTCTTCTTAACGTGAATTCCCGCACGGGTTCTTGTATAAATACAATATGATCCTCGATGTTCAAACAGAAAAAAAAAAAAAAAGGAGGAGGAAATGTAATTACTGGAATGTCTAATGACTAAATATGTAAAGGACTGTTTATAAATTTGTGTCCCCAATGATTCTCACGCGTAAAATTCACATGCTTTCTGTCGCAAAGAGTAATAATATAGGAACCCCGGTGCTCAATCGGGAAAAACTAAAAAATGAAAAAATCTACGGAGATACGCTTGGCATTCAATTTCCGGATTCCATGTTCAAACATTAAGTTCACCTTCTGAGCTGCAAATTTGTACATCGAATACGGTTCACTTTCTTAATTCTTTCTAATGTAAAATTTTGAAAAAGGGTACATCGTAACACTTAAAAAAACCAACATAAAAATAATAAAAAATATAGATCGATTATATTTAAAAAATTATTTTATTTCTTCAATTATGTAAATCTTACTACCTAATGACGTTCTAAAACTTGATCCTTCCATCCTTTATTATGTAATTCGTATTCTATTAATAATCAAAAAAGAAAAAAAAAAAACAACTCTAAAACGGAAAAGCTGTTTTGGTAGGCACATATTTGTTGCATTAGCAAGTCTAACGCATAACTTGAGTCTTTTAAAGAGCCCAACTTAGACATTTATAAATTTAACTTTTTTTTAAAAAATTATGATTTCATCCCTAAAATGGGTGGCCAGTGTGTCTGGCTGTACCTAATCAATCCAACGGAAATATAAGTGGATACAAATTTGATAAATTTAGGAAGATATAAAAATATTTTATATTGTATTTTATATCGATGTAAAATTAGTGTAATATAATATAAACCCTTTTATCTGGATCTATTAAATTTATTTTTACATAAATTTATATATATATATATATATACACACACACATAGACAACCTGCTGCTTGACTCTTGTTGGTGAAAGTGAAGTAATAACACAACAGACAGGCTTAGAAACTGAAGGAAAAGGCAGCGCCCACCAATCAAAGATCCAAACTTTGGTCGTAGCAGAACCCGAGACAAAACAAAAAACACACACACACAGAGACAGAGAAAGAAGAAGAAGAAAAGGTGATCGATTGCAAGCCCATGTGCAGACACAAAACATTTGCTCTATCTATCTATATATATATATATTATAGAATGAGACGTAATGGTAAACTACTCACGGTTATCTCATTCTCATATACTTGATGACAATTAATTTTGCTTTTTGTCTGTTTGGATAGAAAGAGAAAGAGAGAGAGAGAGAGAGAGAGAGAGATCCAGTTAGTTGTGTTCCTCTTAAATGAGTCTTGCTTCCTTCTGTTTGTTTTTTTGTTCTTTATCTATATACATTTATGTGTGTGTGGAGGTTATTATCTTGTCAGATATTGATGGGTAATGTAGATTGCAGTATCTTGTCAGATATTAATGGGTAATGCAGATTGCAGTGTATCGCAACTTGGGGTCGAGCCTTTTTCGATCCTTAGCTGCTTTTATATGTGCAGACCCGGAGTAGTATTTGTTGTTGTTGTTGGGGATGGGGACCGGACCAATTGACTCGTCCTCCCTGCTCATGACATGACACTACCTACCATCGTTGATTTTTGTCAGGATAACCCATCAATATCATTCATCACCTCCAATGGCTGCCTCTTGTAAATTCCTCCCCTTTTCGACCATGTCAGAAGCCCTTTTTTCTTTTTGTGCTTTTTTCTTTTATTGGTACTATTGGTTTTGCACGGTCAAGGTCGAGTTGTTTTCACTGCCCTGTTTTGTGTAATTGCGTCAAACAACTGTACTAATACCTTTAAAGGTAAATTTCCATTTCTACTTTTCTTTTATCTTCTGGAGTGTTGGTTAAAGGGTCAAAATCTTTGTGTTGGGTACTACGAGTTGTAGTGGTTGGTAATCTTTCGGTTTATGGCGTTTTGCAAAGTAACTGGGTTTTGACAGTGAAAAGGGATGGGTCTAAAATTACGAACATTTTTAATATCTTAGATAAGATGTGCAAAAAACTCGGGTCACTGTTGTCCATTTCCAGTGAAATGTTTGCCAATCACCAGGTATCTCCTAGTGGGTATCTACCATCTATTGTTTGCGTCCAATGTATTAGTTGTTTGTTTCGCTGCTGGGTGTGGTTACCTCTAGGATTGAAAATCTTGAGTGGAAGGATTCGAAATTTTTCATATTGCTTTTCTTATTTTTTTCTTTTATTCTTCTGATTTCAATTTCTTTTCATTGTACTTAAGGAGTTTGGATATATGGCAACTGGGCGGTGTGTACAGGATTTATGGTAATTCCTCTTTTTCTATCCGGTTGGATTGGCAGCAAGAAAAAAAAATAAAAACGGAGGGATGGCCTGTGGAGTCTTTATGTTTCCATATTTTGTTGGGATTTGAAGGAGTTGGAATTAAATCTTCCCTAATCTTTCTCAAGAACTTTAATCTTCTAGCGTCGGTTTATGCTGTAAAGTAGAGTATAACAGCCATTGAGGGTTGTAGCACGATAAGCCTTTGTGGACCTTTGCTGTCAAAACTGTTGTTATCAAAGAGACTAATGGTTAACTGGGTACTTGTTGGAGTTAGAAATGGCATTGTAAATACTGTTTTTCTTCCTTTAGGATTTTCTTCTTTTAATGGTTTGTTCATTGTCTCTTTCATGTCTCACTGTCCAAAACCCTGATTGGCATTTTTACCGTTAAATTCACCGCCGCATTGAATTCCGGATGTATTTTCTATAGACTTTAAGCAGCCATTTATTGCATCTTGGATATAATGGCTTTCAGATATTTCTCATGGTCTAACTGAACTTTTGTTGCCTTTTCGTACCGTAATAGGTCAGCAATTCACAAGAGTCCAGTTTTTTTATTAGTGGAGGAAATCGTCATTGAATTCTACACATACTCCACCTGGGTTTTGTGATTTTTATTGGAGGCTATCTCTGCTTCATCTTCCTTGCCCTTTCTGGGCTCTGTTTGTTCGCGCATCTCGCTTATCTCTGTAGCCTGACACATCTTGCTTTGCTATCATTCCCGTCTGCCATCAACTGAGTTGCTATTGTTATCAAATTTGGAAATAATTCAGATCCAACTTTCAATAACTATTGCACTTTTGGAGATTGGCCCTGCTGATGGCATAGAGTCTAGAGAATTTTGATAGGTCTTCTTTCTCCTCCTTCTGGCGAGTGATAGTCTGGATAACAGGTTCAAGCAAGGCTAGATGACTGTAGATGAAGTGGACTGTAGTTCTGTGTGGACTAGAGAGCAGGACAAGGCATTTGAAATTGCCCTTGCAACTCATCCTGAGGATGCTTCAGATCGATGGGAGAAAATTGCGTCTGATGTGCCTGGGAAAACTCTAGAAGAGATTAAATATCACTACGATCTCCTGGTTGAGGATGTTAACCAGATTGAATCTGGCTGTGTGCCTCTGCCTAGCTATAGCTCTTCTTCAGACGGTTCAACGAGCCATGCTGGTGATGAAGGAACTGGTAAGAAAGGTGGTCACTTGGGGCATCATAACAGTGAGTCTAACCATGGAAGTAAGTCTTCAAGGTCAGATCAGGAGCGCCGGAAGGGTATTGCCTGGACAGAGGATGAGCATAGGTAATTATTATCATTCTTGGTTTATTGTCTTTTTTCTTTTCTGTGCTATTTAGATTCACTGGTTGCCTCTGCTGAGAATCATAAATTTTTAGGTATGCTAATGATTTCTTACAGTTATATTTCTCTAGTGTTTTCTCTTTCCTCCTGTTGTTTATTGCACTTTTCTGGGTGAAGTTGCATTTATTGTGCGAAACTGTTTCTAGATCTTCTTTGCAATCTCCAGTTTGCTTGTATGGTTTTTAACTTTACTAAAACAGACTTTTGTCAAATTAATCTATCTCATTACATACTTTTCATTGTTTTCTGATTTACTCAGTTTTTCTTGTTTGCTTTCTTCAAATTATTGCTATTTTGACCCCGCAATCAAAGCTGCTGAGGGCTGGGTAACAAATGGTCCTACATACGGCTTTTAGAGAATTTTATTTTCAAATGATTGGGAATGATTGGAAGGGCAACTCTAATATCATCAGACAATTATCTTAATGCATGTGCCATTTACTAGTCAGGTGCTTGTTTGGAAATGAAAGAGTTTAATTTCTTATCTGTTTAACATGTCTTATATGGATCTTTTATCTCTTTTCATGCTAAAACGTTTAATAGATTCCAAAATCATGTTAAGTTGCTAAAATGGAGAGAATGGAGAAACTCCAGTTGGCCATATGTGGGTATCTATTGTTGAACCAGGCATGAGATGCTTGTGGCTGGCTGTCAGATGCTGATCACTTTCAACATGTTTTGCATTCAGTTTGATGTTTTAATTAATTATATTGCTTTAGGAAAACCTCTCTACAATAATTCTTTCAATGTTGTCATCTTCATGATAAATCAAGTTTGATCAAGAGTATTTCAACAAAAGCAAGGGAGGAATTCAAGCAGAACTAATAAACTGTTAAAGCGTTAATGGTTGACATAAATGTGAAAAATGATTATCTGCCAGACATTGGCTATTAATGTGATAATATCCTATTTTGGTGGAAGAATAATCTGGGGAAAAAATTGTGGGAGTGATTAGAGATTCTAGAATTTTCTGCTGACTTATTTATACTAACTTTTTACTAATCTTTTGTGTACTACTGACATCATGTATTTTTCAAATGCCATGTTTCATACCAAAACCAGAGACATGGATTTCGGTAGGAGGAGTCCATGTTGAAAACAAAAACTGGTTGATGCAGTTAGAAAAGAAATTTTAGTATCCCCACAAATTTTGGTTGGTGAAATCCATGCAGATTTTGCATGTGTAAGGCATTTAAAATTTAAAAGGCTGTAACAGTCCTCATTTGCACTATGAATTTGGTATTTTTTAAATGAATCGAGGGAGTGACATTTGCATTAATATGGACATATCCAACATAGACCAGGTGATGCTCTGGTCAAGAGGAGTGATCAATCCCAAGTAGATGGTGAGAGGAGAAGGAGAAGAACTAGGTTGACTTGGGAATTTTAGTTTTGAAGGATTTATAACAATTAGATTTCACACCTAACTTAGTGCATAATATAATGATTGACAAGAAAAGTTTCATGCAATCTATCTCAATTAAATTTGGAACTAAAGCTTTTTTGATATTGTTGTTCTTAATTTCTGTTCTATTGCAGTAGATGTGGAAACGAATTTAGAGAAGTGACAGATCTGTTGGGAAGATAAATCTCAAAAATCAAGTAGGGGCTCTGGGCTCCTGTATCTGTTCTTAAGATTTAAGGCTGAAGGGTGGCAAGAACTGAAATTAGTTTTAGAAAGCTCTTATGCAGATTTATTTTATCAATCAAAGATCTTATGGAAAATTGGTAACTGAGTTATCCCAACTGTATTTGCACATGTGATGGGTATTCTAAATTTCCACATCAGCATTGCTTCTAGGAAATTGCTCCTTTGCAGTCCAGCTTACATATCCTTAATGTTCTCGGTGAGGATATTTTTTGCTTGCAGAGTTATCATTTTCATTCTTGTGTTTAGATGTAAAGCAAATCATTGGATGCTGAGTCCTTTTTCCCAGTTGCTTAAAACAGGTTACTGTATTCTTTAAGTCTTGATGTAGTACAACTGTATGTACAAGGTCTCCTTTGGCCTTTCTACAGTTGATAAAATCTTATGCAGTAGCCTCTGCATCAAATTCAGTAGTTTGTGGATCTCTTTGACAGTGGCTTTGTTGTCTCATATGTATATTCTACATTAACTTCTTACTTCATCTGGAAAAAGCCTGTGTACGAATTTTCAAACTTTTGTTTCTTTATAGATTGTGCTGATTTTATCAAAATAGTTAGCTCGATTGCAAGAACTGAATATCTTTTGGTTAGAAGGGTCAAGATAAGAATTTCATATGTTATTTTGTTACTGTTTGAAAATAAAATTCTTATTTGCAGTTTGGTAAGGTTGCCTCTGTAATCATGGAGTTAAAAGAGCTTGATTTGTTTTATGAGGAGCTATTCTTGTCTTGTTTATCCCTCCACCCTCTCCTCTCTGTGAAGCTTTAAAACTTATAATAGCTTGCTTTTCTAATTATTTCTATTATCTATTGTTATGGCTGGAAAGCATTTCTTTGGACTACCTGTTTTTCTCTAGTTCTTTTGTCTTCAAGAAACTAGGTTCGGTCATCTATTTCTCAAAGTATAATAGCTTGCTTTTCTAATTATTCCTATTATCTATTGTTATGGCTGGAAAGCATTTCTTTGGACTACTTGGTTTTCTCTAGTTCTTTTGTCTTTGTGAAACTAGATTCAGTCATCTATTTCTCCAAGTTGTATGCTTTATCGAGTAAAAATATCTACCAGGGATGTAGCATGGCAGTTAATCCATCTTTAATATTGATTATTTTGGATAAATCATCATTAAAAGTTGTAGATAGCAACTGAAATGAGAAGGGCCTTATGAGCAATTTAATTTAAACCGTAGATTACAAAATAGTATCGTCTTTAGATTCTGAAGTGGTGTCCATTTTGGTTTAAATTTACTTTCTTTCTGATGCAAAATTAAGTACATGCATAACTCTACAGTATCAGTAAATAACGTTATCAAAGCAAAACGGCCATTGCCATCTGACTGTCTCTTTTCCATTGTGGGAATTTGACAGCCATATCTTATGCCACATCACAATTCTGCAGAGCCTTTTCTGTGCCACTTTTCCATAGCCGGGACTAGCTGACTTTTATTCTGCTTCCGAGATCCATTTCTTACCCTTAATGCTCCCCTTCTTTCCATTTTCAAAATTGGAAATTTATGTCAAATTCTAGTAATAGATCATAATAATGTAAAGTGACACTCTTAGACCTAACTAACATTGCATAGACAAGTAGCTTTCTGATTTTGGAATAATATAAACCCATCAGACTCCCTGCCTCCCTCTCTCTCTTTCTCTCTCTCTCTCTCGTGTTTTATGTTTGTTTCTTATCTCTTATGAGTTTGAGGCATCATATGTTATCAATGCAATATTTCTGCAGTTGTTCATAAAATGTTTGATGCTCTTTTGTGTACAAATTACTGTAGAACATAAAATTTTCTTTTGTGAGCAGTTGCAGGTTGTTCCCTAAGATTTATGCATATTGAACATTACTGTGCCATGGAGACATTAAATGTCCTCTGTATTATTTTTAAAGATGATTCTATTGTTATTAACACAACTTATGAATGAACTTTACAAATCATGCAGCCAATAACAGGTCACATTGTATTTAAAGGCATTCACAGAATCACAGGGCACACTGTACATGGAGAAAATGTGTAGATACCACACATGCTTGTAAGATTTGTTTGCATGTAAAGAATTTTCCTTTTCAGATTATGTATACACGCAGACTTGTTATATTTGAATGTGTTTGGCAACTCTTGGGTAAGTGATCATACAGTGGAATTGTTTGATCCAACTGGTTTTTTGAGTATTCATGTGGGTGATGCATCTGCACCAATGTGTTTCCATTCTTTTTGTTTCTTGTCTTTTGATTTTTTGCCCTCGTTGAATCTATTATTGCATTGTACATTTTTGGTAGTATTAATCTCTGCATTCCATGGCAAACAGATTATTTCTTCTTGGTTTGGAAAAGTACGGAAAAGGTGATTGGCGAAGTATATCCAGAAACTTTGTGGTGACGAGGACACCCACACAAGTGGCTAGCCATGCACAGAAGTATTTTATTCGTATGAACTCAATGAACAAAGATAGGAGGCGCTCCAGCATTCATGATATTACCAGTGTCCACAATGGGGACATCTCTTCATCACAAGGACCAATAACAGGTCAAACAAATGGTTCTACTGCAGGAGGATCTACCAGCAAAGCATCGAAACAAGTCCCTCAACATCTAGTCGGCCCCCCAGGAGTCGGGGTCTATGGTCCCCCAACCATGGGCCAACCAATCGGAGGTCCACTTGTCTCAGCAGTTGGCACTCCTGTGAATCTTCCTGCACCTGCTCACATGGCTTATGGTGTCCAACCCCCAATGCCTGGAGCCGTAGTTCCTAGTGCACCAATGAATATTGGACCCATGGCATATCCTATGCCACCCACAACTGCTCAAAGGTAAATGCAAAATTTATGGAAGGCTATTTGCTTGTGTTTATTTTGGGGTCTCCAAAAGCCTGAATGAGGTTGTGCGTATCAGCAAGCAAAGCTTGTCTGATGTCGTTTGATTATCTTTTATGTTAGTCTCAAATATGCCATAGCCATAGGGAAGGAAATTTTAGATTTACGTGCAGATGTGTAGACATCAGCTATGAGGAATGTGACAGCATCTTATGGTTAGCACAGCAAATTTAGTATTTTATTGTTCTTACCATTAAAACTTTTCTGATTCTTTTTTTTTTTTTTAATTTTCATTTTATTTTATTTTATTTGTAAGAAGGCAGGTATTTGACCTTTTTTTGGTCAAATTTGTAAAGAGAACCCATTTATGTTTAGACCATTTGAGTAAAGCGTATGTGGGCATAACCTGGAGTGATCATTAACTTCTTTGAGTTAGCTTTTAAACTGTTATCCCAAATTGTTGCTGTCGAGTGGCCACCTTTGTGATGTGAAGAATATTATGGAACAATTTTTGAGCAGGCAGATGCTGAAATCATAATATGCGACGTTGGCATTATGTTTTTTTTTTTTTTTTTTTTTGCATGTCGCCATTTCTTGAAAAAGAAAAGCTTGAATTTTTTGTCTTCTTTGCCAATTATAAAAATTTTTAGTCGATAGTGATTAATTTCTGGTCTCTACTAATAATAGAGGTAATATGTAGGACATGAAAACTTTTGGTTGAATTATATGTGAATTTTGATTGGACTTAGTTTCATCACTAAAGCTGAATGCCGATTTATCTTTTGTTGTTTTTTTTTTTTTTTTTGCTTTTTTTTTTTTTCTCTCTTGGTTCAATTTCAGTTTAAATAAGTTCAACCCAATAAGCCTTGCTTCTGATTTCATACACGCAATAGTTTCTTAGTCTGTGATGCGCGGTTTTTAAATGTGAGTGCTTTTCCTAAAGGATTGAAAATTTTCACTCAAAAGAAAATTAGAAAGATTACAGAAGCAGATAATTTTAATGGAAAAATGATGCAGTCCAGTTAAATGACAAAATATAAAATTGTGAATTTCTTGCCCAAATTCAACTTTTCATTTAACTTTTTATTAGTTAGCTCTAAGTTGAGTGAGAAAAACAAACGGAGCACAATTATTCTACTCCAAAAAGAAAAAGAAAAAAAAAATTGAAGACGTTGTTGCAATAACAACGGAAGGTCTTGTTTCCTTAAAAGGAAAAATAAAAAGGGAGCAACCGTTTGTCAAAATTGATCAAATGCAACTGAAGTTATTCGCACTTAGCAAACTCTTAAATCTATCTCCTTTGGTTATCGAAGATGGTGTGAAGAGAAGGTAAAAGCATGTTCGAAAAACACTTTTTTTTTTTTTAAATCATTACCTTGTAAAAATAAAGTTGAGTAGTCAAAGTTAAATGTTCAATATGTGTTCACACTTCAATCTTCCAAAAAAAATTATTCTAAATTTTTGGAAGTTATTTATTTCAATTAAATATTAAAAAATCTCATAATTTTGTGTTGCATATTTTGTTTTATACTTTTATTTTATATTTAGGTCATGAGTTCAAGAAAGATTTCAAAATAAAGAACAAAGTCTTTTACATGTTATTTATGAAAATAGTTTCTTTTCGTTATGTGGTTTACTGGACAAGTGGTCCCGAATTCTCTTTGTCTGTCTTTGATGCCTTGTGTTATTGATTCTTTCTACTTGACCATGATTCCTTTCAATAATTTCACTCGGTGGGACTTTGAGTCTTCCTGTCTTCATGCTTTTCGTTTAATGATAAAGTCGTCTGATAAAGTTAGAGTCATACTATTGTTACTACAAAACCTGCATCTCCCAATACATTAATCCTATCAAAATCACCCTCTTCTTGCTCATCTTCTTATACAAATCTCTATATACTTTGTTAAACTTGAAGCCATACCCATTTGCATGTTAGAAAAAGAACAATATGGTCCTCAATATGCTCCAGATTTTAAACAAATTCTTTCAAATGTCTTTTCTTATAATTCTCATATTTATTGTAAAAATAAACAAAAAGACTAGACATTTTTATAAGTATATACTCATGGATCCAAAATTAATATGAATTATTCATATCATAAACAAAAAGGACCTTGATTGAATTTTTTATTCAAAAGTCAAGATTTTAAGAATTTTAATTCTTTGATATTAAAGAAGAATTATATATTCAAAAATCAATAAACTTGTTTTCTTTTTGTTATAGAAAACTTCCTCGACAATATTTCCCTCTTGTTTATAATTTTCATAATTTTATAATAGTTTGGACCAACTTTCTATTATTATGAAATTGGAACCATCCTTGATTTATTCATTTCCATTATAATTTTAATCAATTATTCCTCAATTGGTTTCATGATTGGTGGAAATATTTTAGTATTCATGAAGAAATTTTCCTATAATCTAACAAATTTAGTTATTCCCATTTTCAAACATAGTTTTAGATGATGATCCTTTAAGTTATAGATTTTTTTAATTATTCAAAATTCCATAGATTATAAGTTGAAATTATAGGGTTATTGGACCTACTGAGCCATTTACCCCAAAAGATTAGAAAGACAAATTAGTATCAAATAGTGGAATAGAGTACTAGATAAATAAGCATATTTGAAAGTTGTAACCAATTATTTAAACCAAAATTCTGTCAGAATCAAAATTGATACCAACAAAGAAAAAATTGTCATATTTTTAATTGAAAAAAGCAAAATCTAGGCAAATATGGCTTCCTACTCTTTTCCTCAAAAGTATAAAGAAAAATTAAAAATAACTTTATCCCAAATAACTAATAAAAACTCTTAGCCAGATGATAATTACTATGACAATGAAGATCTTGAATATGACTCTGACTTGATTAGACAACTTTATCATTAAACTAAAAGCATGGAGATAACTACTAAAATTATTAAAAGGAATCAAGCATAAGTAGAAAGAATTAATAATAGAAGGCATTAAAGACATCAAGAACAAATAGAGGGAATCTAGGATTACCTATCAACATTAATTAAATGCAAGTGATGACATTATTTGGATTTAACAAACTCTTAAATCCATCTCCTCTAATTATATAAAAAGGTGTCAAGAGAAGATATGGGCAAGCTGAAAAAACACATTCTCTTAAATCATTACCCTATAAAGATAGTTAAGTATGTTAGAACTTTTCTAGAATTTCTCTTTCTGAAATTCTTATTTTTATAATGCAGGATCTTTTCTTTATGCGAATATTAGTAATAAATTATAACAAATTTTACATACCTCTATCCATGATGCCGGGTTCCTTCTATGAAGATGAGAATCCTCCTCTGATTTTGCCTTTTGATGAATTTCTCCTACTCTTCCCCTTTCCCTTTCTCTTTTCTCGGTTTTTCTCTGATGGTTGAGAAGCGGAAAAGAAAACTAAACTCGCTGTAATGGAAAAATCACGTCCCTTTCTATTCTGTAACGGTTATCTTTAATGGTCTTTCATGAGGAGAGTGATTCCCTCTTCTCTTAATGGTCTTTAATGGGGAGAGTGATTCTCTCTTCTTTTATAACCGTTATCTTTAATAGGGAGAGTGATTCCCTCTTTTCCTGTAACCGTTATCTTTAATGGGGAGAGTGGAGGGATTTTAAACCCAATGATCCAAATTACCGTTATGTCTAACTGACCATCATATTAGACCTTTTATATTTGGTCATACTTTAAATAACAAGGGCCACTCATGTCAATTAATTTAACAATCTCCCACTTGGCCCATGTTATGAGTTGATGAATCAATAACGAATAAGTGTGCACCATACTTAAAGATCATCAAACCATAATACTTGATTGAATTAAGATGATTGGATCATGGCGGTCACACATCTTTTAGCGATATGATTCCTTCCATGCATCACGTAATCATCATAATTCATAATAACTTTACCGAGGAATATTGAGACTTTAAATTGTCATTTCCAAATACGCTATTAGTTATCTCACAAACTATAACTGTATACACCTTAATGTAGATAACAAAAGCGCAAACAAAACCATGACCATAATTGAATTCATAAGTGTCACAATGATATGAGCAGTACAAAACATTTACTTTCAAGAGAATGAGGACCTGTCTATAATGCCCATCCGTTCAACATGTCCAGTAAATGTTTTCGGTGGCAAACCTTTAGTTAACGGGTCCGCAATCATCAATTCAGTACCAACATGCTCAATAGACACTTTTTGGTTTTGTACTTCTTCCTTAACAGATAAGTATTTCAAATCCATATGTTTCGCACCTTTAGAATACCTATCATTCTTAGAGAAGAAAACAGCTGCAGAATTATCACAATAAATTCTTAACGGCTTTTCTATATTGTCGACCAAACCAAGTCTTAAGATAAAATTCCGCAACCATAATGCATGAATAGTAGCCTCAAAGCATGCTACAAATTCAGCCTCCATAGTGGAAGTAGTAATGACAGACTGCTTCCCACTTTTCCATGAAACTGCTCCTCCGGCCAGCAGAAACATGTAACCAAATGTAGATTTCCTCGAATCTACACATCCAGCATAATCTGAATTTGAGTAGCCTACTACTTCAAGATGACTTGATCTTTTATAAGTAAGCATGTAATCCTTAGTGCCTTGTAAGTACCTAAGTACTTTCTTTCCGGCTTTCCAATGATCCATTCCAGGATTATTTTGATATCGGCCTAACATTCCGACAACGAAACTAATGTTTGGCCAAGTGCATGTTTGAACGTACATTAAACTTCCAACCAGCGATGCATAGGGAATGAATTCCATTGATTTTCGTTCCAAATCATTCTTTGGACATTGCAATTCACTGAACTTGTCCCCTTTCTGAATTGGAACTATTCCTATATAGCAATTTTCCATTCTAAATCTCTCTAATACTTTATTGATATAGCCTTTCTGAGACAATCCTAACAATCCTTGTGATTTATTGCGAAATATTTCTATTCCTATCACATAGGATGCCTCATTCATATCTTTCATTTCAAAAGTTTCAGAGAGAAATTTCCTAACATTATGCAACAAACCCATGTCATTAGCAGCCAAAAGAATGTCATCGACATATAGGACTAATATAATGAACTTGCTCCCACTAACTTTCATATAGATACACCGATCAACGGTGTTCTCTACAAAACCATATGATGTAATGGTATTATTGAACTTAATATACCATTGTCGGGAGGCTTGTTTCAGTCCATATATCGATTTCTTTAATTTACACATCAAATTTTCTTTCCCTGTGGTTATGAAACCTTCAGGTTGATCCATATACACTTCCTCTTCTAAGTCACCATTCAAAAAGGCGGTCTTTACATCCATTTGGTGGAGCTCTATGTCATAATGAGCCACCAAAGCCATAATGATTCTTAAGGAGTCTTTCTTAGAGACTGGAGAGAAAGTCTCCTTATAGTCAATACCATCCTTTTGAGTGTAACCTTTGGCAACAAGTCTGGCTTTATACCTTTCGATGTTGCCTTTTGAGTCTCGCTTGGTCTTAAAGACCCATTTACAGCCAACTCGTTTTGACCTTTCAGGCAACTCCACTAGTTCCCAGACTTGATTTACATCCATCGATTTTATCTCTTCTTTCATGGCATTGAACCACTTTTCAGAATCATTACATTCCATGGCTTGTGTAAATGAGACTGGGTCTTTATCAATGCTCAATTCAGATTCATGTTCAAGTGAGTAAACCACATAATCATTCGATATGGCTGATCTTTTCTGTCTTGTAGACCTCCGTAATGCCATTTCTTGTGGTATCACTTGCTCATTTGTGACTTGCATATTGTCACTTGGTTCATCACTTATGTGTTCACCTTGTGTGTTTCGAATATTAATTTGTTGTCTTTGCATGTCGCGTAACTGTGATGCAACAAAAGGAACAACAACTTGAGTAGAAACACTTGGTGTGGGGATAACAACTTGAGTAGAAGTACTCACTGTGGATCTTTCATTTTGTAATTCTTTAATATCCACCTTTCGTGATTCCCCACTCCCACTGAACTGACCATTTTCAATAAACCGAGCATTGCCAGACTCAACTATTCTAGTACTATGGTTAGGACAATAAAACCTATACCCTTTAGACTTTTCAGGATAGCCAATGAAGTAACCACTAATGGTTCTTGCATCAAGCTTTCTTTCATGTGGATTATATATCCTTACTTTTGCTGAACAACCCCAAACATGAAGGTGTCTTAAACTGGGTTTCCTACCTGTCCATAACTCATAAGGAGTCTTAGGCACAGCCTTACTAGGAACCCTGTTCAGCAGATATGCAGCAGTTTTTAATGCATGCATCCACAAGGATAAAGGTATAGTACTGTAACTTAACATACTCCTAACCATATCCATAAGTGTGTGATTCCGCCTTTCCGCTACACCATTCTGTTGTGGTGTACCAGGCATTGTATACTGTGCACATATGCCTCGACTTTCAAGAAGTTTTGCAAATGGACCAGGACATTGTCCACTTTCATTGAATTTTCCATAATATTCACCACCTCTATCTGACTTAATCACTTTCACTTTTCTATCTAACTGCCTTTTCACCTCATTTATAAACACCTCCAGGGCGTTTACTGACTGAGACTTTTCATGCAGTAGATATAAATAGCAATATCGTGAGTAGTCATCTATAAACGTGATGAAATATTTCTCACCACCCCATGATGAAATATCAAAGGGGCCACAAATATCAGTGTGTATTAATTCTAAAGGCTCATTACTTCTCATGGCTGGGTTCTTTGATGTGTGTCTTGTCTGTTTCCCTTTTATACAGTCAACACATATGTCCCAATCAGTAAAATCCAATTGAGGTAGGATATCACCTTTCACCAACCTCAATATCCTTTCTTTGGATATATGACCTAATCTTTGATGCCATTAGAAAGTAGAACTGTCATCATGTGCATTACGTTTGTTACATATATTATGCTCAACAAGAAATAGAGAATCAGCATACATAGCATCAAGATTAAAACGGTACAAATTATCAACCAAAGTACCAGATCCATAATAGTACGAATGTCTATACAATAAAAATGTACCGTTTCCAATCTTAAGGTTAAATCCTGCTTCATCCAACTTTGCAACAGAAACTAAATTTCTAGCACATTTAGGAACATAGAGACACTTTTCCAGATCTAGGTGACACATAGTATCCAAAATTAATCTGTACGTCCCAATTCCTTCTATTCGTGCCTTCATTCTGTTTCCCATATAAAGGAATTTCTCAATTCCTGTTATGGGCTGGATTGAAAGGAATCCCTGCATAATATGTGATACATAAATAGTAGCTTCAGAGTCTAACCACCAAGTATTATTAGGTACTTCAATTACATTTGATTCAAAACATACTGATATACAGTACGTACCTTTCTTTTCGAACAGCTTTTTCGAACCAAGCCTTTCTTTTTGGACAATCTTTCTTGAAGTGACCCATCCTTTTACAGAAGAAGCATTTATGATCCTTGTGAATCTGTCCTCTAGTGACTTTCATAGAGGCTTTGTCCTTCTTCTTATCCTTTCTATATGGTCTAGACTTGTTACTGCTAGCATCCTTATGAACAGTAAGATGAATAGAGTGATCCTTCATCTTCTTTAATCTCCCTTCCTCCTGAATTAACATGGCCTTAATTTCTTGAAGGTTCCATTTCTCTTTGATAGTGTTATGATTCACTTGGAACTAACCAAATTCAGGAGGCAGTGAGTTGATGATGAATTATACCAAAAAGGATTCACTCACATCCATACCCATTGTTTTCAACTTTGCTGCTAGATTAGCCATACTAGTCACATGATCATGAATAGGCTGTGACCAATCAAATTTCTTGGTCGTCAGCTCACTCATTAGGCTTCCTACAATGGATTTATCAGCTATATCTGATTGAGAGTATTCCTTAATTCTCATCATAAATTCCCTTGCATTTTCTGTCTTAGGCATTGATGGTTTGACATTTTCAGCTATCGTCATTCGCATCAAATTCAAACTCAGCCCATTAGACCGTTCCCAAGCCTCATGTAGAGACTTGTGAGATTCTGTACTGGTCTCAGTAATGGCTGCAGGCTTTTCATCCGAGATGACTGCTAAGTCCAAACCCAAAACGCCTAAGTGAAACTGAATATGCTCAGACCATTCCGCATAATTCAGTCCATTGAATTTGATCATCGCATTGCCTAAGGCGAACATATTATTGGAAGCTGTAAACATAATCCAAATTTACACATTAATACTTTGAGTAAACTTAAATGGATTCAGATCAACTTTGATTATGTATTTAAGTTCACCTTTGGGTGATCCTCAAACACATAACTTTAATCAATAATGATACTAATTTAAATATACTTTAATAGATCAATTAATCATACTAGAGTTAACATGAATGTCATCTTTGGATATACAATCACATTTACCCAGTATATCAATCAATCCCCTTTAGTGTCATTAATTATAAGCAATGATCCATCTTTGGATGATCTCCTAACTTCATAATTAATAACCATAATTGTTCATTTCAAAACATTTTATTAGCATAAAAAAAATGAACAATTTGAAATTCACGATCAATTATTCAAATCCTTTCAAGCTAGGCCACTTTGGTGACTAACAAGCTTTCAATACTTGACTCATGTTGATGTGAATTCAATAAACTTTAAAACAAAATTTTTAATTACGAAGATTTAAATTATCTTTTATGTGGGAGTTTTTCAATAATCGGTCCCCTTTTCATGGTGGCAGCCATTCGGAAAAAAAAAAATTTCTTCTCCACCACCGATCGGGGACCCGCAGCACCACCATACTGCAGGTGGCACACCCGCGTGCTGCTTTAGACCAGGGGACCTATGATGGCAGCGTCACTGTACCGCGCCCTCCGACCGAGCGACCCGCAGTGGCAGCACCACCATAATGCTACTTCCGATCGAGCGACCCGCAGTGGCAGCACCACCATACTGCTGCCTCCGGCCGAGCCACCCGCATCGCGATGGCAGCACCATCCTTCACCGGCAAGCCTGCGTCGCACAATCCAGTGACCGGGTTCCGCCGTACCTACCAGATCCGATTCGGATCCCCGCCCGAAAGCATAGCTCCCACCGGATCCGAAGTTGTGAAAGGCGACACCGGATCCAGACCGATCCGTGTCTTCGGCCGTTCACAGAACCTTAGTCTCGCCGGATGCCGTTCCGCCATACCCAGATCCGTTCGGGTCCGGCGGCGTACAATCCTCGTGCCAGCTTTCCCTTTTCCTTTCAACGCCGACCATTTCGGCGATGCTGACCTTCCATGGCCGGCGTTTCCCCTTTCAACGCCGGCCGACATCGTTATCCGTTAAACACAACAAATAACAAAATAGAGAAAACCAATTGCACAGTCGTTTTCCTTTTGGCGAAAAAACATAAAAAGAAAACAGTTCGGTGTAAACAAATAAAAGTAAAACAAATTGCAGTATTCACTAACCTGACTCTGATACCAATTGTTAGAACTTTTCTAGAATTTCTCTTTCTGAAATTCTTATTTTTATAATGCAGGATCTTTTCTTTATGCGAATATTAGTAATAAATTATAACGAATTTTACATGCCTCTATCCATGATACCGGGTTCCTTCTATGAAGATGAGAATCCTCCTCTGATTTTGCCTTTTGATGAATTTCTCCTACTCTTCCCCTTTCCTTTTCTCTTTTCTCGGTTTTTCTCTGATGGTTGAGAAGCGGAAAAGAAAACTAAACTCGCTGTAATGGAAAAATCACGTCCCTTTCTATTCTGTAACGGTTGTCTTTAATGGTTTTTAATGAGGAGAGTGATTCCCTCTTCTCTTAATGGTCTTTAATGGGGAGAGTGGAGGGATTTTAAACCCAATGATCCAAATTACCGTTATGTCTAACCGACCATCATATTAGACTTTTTATATTTGGTCATACTTTAAATAACAAGAGCTACTCATGTCAATTAATTTAACAAAGTATTCAAAGTTGGGTATTTAATATGTGTTCAAACTTCAACTTTCAAGAAAAGTTTATTTCAAATTTTTGTAAGTTATTTATTTTAATTAAATATTAAAAAGATCTTATAGTTTTGTGTTACTTACTTTGTTTTATACTTTCATTTCATATTTAGGTCATGAGTTTAGTTTAAGAATGATAAACAAATTCTTTTACATGTTATTTATGAAAATAGTTTTTTAAGATATCATATGTCAAATCTAGCTATAATGGTATTAAAGCCTAAAAATTGGGATATAGAAAATAGGATAATTGAATTTCAAAGAATCACATTTAATCTTAGAACTTGTGAAGAAGATGAAAAAATAATTAGAAAACATTATTAGGGAGTAATGCCTTATAAGACTAAAGTTAGATGAATAGTTAGTTATACAGAGTCTCTTAAATGGAAACTAAATTGGTGGGAAGATAGAATGTATACAATAAATAAAGCATACATAATAATGTGTAGAACAAAGATTAAAATAGTATTATTAAAATTAGATTAGGTAAAATTAAAACTTAATAATGTTCTTATATGATTAAGAATGTTTAAGATTATCTTACTAAGGATTAGTTAATCTAGTTAAGCTTTTAGATTCATGATATAAACCTTTATGTAGCATTGGTCTGCCTAGAAAAAAAGTGAAAGGGTGGTTTCAATACCAATAAAAGAGTTTTAGATTTGAAAACTAGAAATAATGTCTAAATTAACTTGATCTTTAAGTAAGATAACTTCAACTTCTCTTAATCATAATGAAGAATTGGTTACAATAGATTATAATAGACAAACTTTACAAATAGCAAAAATAGAACAAGAATTACAAAATTAGAGCATACCTAAAGAATCAAAGAAAAATGTATACAAGATAGAAAAACTTGGTAAGTTTTTTAGCAATTATATTATAAATCCAATAAAAAAGGTTGATCATGTTAATTCAAATGTTCAAAAGGTTAGTCTTATACCAAAAGAAATAAAGATTTACAAATCAATTTATCAATTTTTACACATAGGATTAATTCAAGTTGCAATGAAACCTTTGCATATAATAGGTATAAACACCCTTATATTAATGTGCTTAAGAGATGGAAGAATTTTAAATGTTATTAACTCTTTACTTATTATTTTTGAATCAAATTTAGCTAATGGTCCAATGTATTTTAATTGTTATCCAAATTATTCTATTTCTTAGTTTAGTGAAAATATTAACAAAACTTTAATCTTAAATTTAGCCATACTAGAAAACAGGTTACCAAGATTAAGAAACATAGTTTTAATATATAGAGTTTATTGTAAAGTATTACTTTTAACACTTAAACCAGATGCTATAAAGAAAACACCCAAATGTTAAATTTTATTAATATAAATTAATTCTAAGAGATCTTTTATAGAGACACCAAAGTTACTAGAATGGTCAAAATTTACTTTTTAGAAAAATGAGTTTAACTAAAGATACATTTACCTAAACCAATTATTCCTAAGATATAACTATTTCAAATTATTCAAGATAATAAAGAAAATGTAGAAATAGCTTTTTGTTTTTCTCAAAGAAGATAATAAGTTAATAAATTAGAAATAAGAAATTCTACTAGTGATAAACATTTGACTTCAAAATAAGTTTTCTAAGAGCATATTTTAACAAAATTATACCTCAAACTAATTATATAAAAAAAAATCTCTTTTTGATTTACTACCATATAATGATATGTAATTTTCAAATTAATTAAACATAATTAGAAATGATAATTTTACATTAAACAAATAATTACTTAAGATAACATAATTGAGTAGCCCCTTAGAAAAGAATTTTATTCTCATAAAAATGAGATCAAAAGAATGGTATTTTTCAAAACTACTTTGAACTAAAAAGAAATTTAATCTAAGAAACATATTATGAAACTTTAAATCAATTAAAAATGTATATGAAATTCTTTGAATGGTTTGAAATTTATGTATATCAATTTAAAAAGGATATAAATGTTATTAAAAGTCCTTAACAAGTTTAAAAAACATTTAAAAATGAAACTATTACTTTTATTCACCTACCTATGGAAAAGATTAAATTTCCTTTTTTTCTTTTTAATAAATAAGTTACCGCAACACTTTTAAAGTCAATAAGGTAAAACCAAACACTACTGTAATTACTCAAAAGAACATTAAGAATCTTTAAAACCAAAATAATTATACAAATAGAATATTAAATATGATATCTAATCAAATACAAATTTTAGAAAACAATCAACCCAAAAAAAAAGGCCAATAACTAAACCTAAATTAATATCAAATCCTTTACTAGTTCTTATTGAAATACCTTCATAAGATAGATTAGAAATGAAATCCAAATGGGATGAATTACTAGAAAATATAACAAAAATATTATAACTTTTAAAGATATGAGATCTTAAAAAAGAACTATATGTCTTAACTTAATAAAATAAAGATGAGCTAGAAATAATACAAAATCAATTTAAAGAAAAATTAGAAAGTAATAAGATTAAAGGAGGAAAAAAAATCTTACAATAAACCAAAAATAAAACAATTTTATCTCAAACCTTCTTTTCCTAATATAGTGAATGAAGAGAAAACATGTATGACTTAATAAATTTTGATGGCAAAAGCATATATGAACGAAATTTTGATAGCTTATCTAAACATCATATTACCTTAGTAATTCAATAAATGTTAATGGCAACAACAACCTATTTAGCTCATAATAACTTAGACCAAACTATAGCCAAAAACCTTATAACTAGATTTTTAGGAATATTACATAAATGGTGGTATTATTATTTGACCAAAAAAAAACAAAAAAGAAATATTTAACACAACAAAAACTAAAACAAAAAATATACTTGTAGAATAAACATCTTAATTAGAGATTAAATTAGAAACTATAAATTATATTACAAATACACTAATCTTTACTATAACCAAACATTTTATAAAAATCCCAATTGATTTCAAACTAGATGTTTTGAAATACTTCTTAATCTAAATGGCCCTACCTTATAGGATTTTAAATGGTATAAAGATATATTTTTAAGAAAAGTATCTACAAGACATGATAGTAACTATTCATTGTGAAAAGAAAAATTTATAGTAAGATTACCAAATTTATTTATAGAAAAGGTTAAAGATAAAATTAAAAGTATGAATAATGGAAATATACCTTATGATGATTAACCTATGAAGATTTAATTAATCATAAATAATGAAAGACTAAAACTTTGCACAAACCTTAAGCTATAAGCAAAAATGAAAAAGGACAAGCAATTAAGAAGAAAAGAATTAGGATCATTTTGTTCTCAATATGGATATAAAATGGTAATTCCCCTCAAAAGCAAAAAAAAAAAAAAAAAGAAAATGGGATATTATAAAAGTCAATGTAAATAAAAAAAATACATGTCATAGAAGTAGAAGATAAAATCAAAAATAAAATACTTAATTTATTTGAAAAATTATTTGAAATAAATGAGGATTTAACTGATAAAAGTGAAGATGAAGAAATTCTAGAAATCCATAATTCCTTAGATTTTAATTCTAACAATTTTGATAGTAAAGACGTAATAGAAATTTTCATAAAACATGGATGTATCAATGTAATTATTAAAGATAAAGAATTATTAATAGAAATAATAAATAAAATAAAAGATAAAAAATGTTAAATAGGAATATTTATTAAAATTAAAAGATTTATTAATGGAAAATAAAATAGTAGAGGATAAAGAATCTTATTTTATGAAAAATATAAATACTAGATTCACTCAAGATAGAGGAAAAATAACTATAAAAGATTCACAACAAAAAGTTAAAAATCAAAAAGTTGAAATTAAAATATTAAAAATAAAAATAAAGATTAAATTATTATAGCAAAAATTTAATATACAAGAAAAGGAGGAAGAACTTAAAGCTAGTAAAAAAGATTATAATATATTACAAACAAAATTTTTAAATGTTATAAATAAAATAGAATTCCAAAAATGGTATATGAAAGTAAAATTAATAATAAATAACAAATATTATATGTCTTTAAGAGCTTTGATTGAATTAGGAGCTAATAATGATTATATCAAAGAAAGAATTATTTTTAGTAAATATTGTGATAAAACTAAAAAAACTTTAAGACACATTAATGATGGAAAGTTAAAAATATATTATAGATTGTCTATTGCACACATTTGTAAAAAGGGTATATGCTTTAAAAATACTTTTATTTTAGTTAAAAACTTAAACCAATCTTTAATATTAGGAATACCATTTTTAATCCAAATATATCCTTTTAAAGTAAATTCTTAAGGCATTATAACAAAAATTGCCAATAAAAAAATGGTTTGAATTAATAACAAAATTGAAGAAAGCAAAAAAAAAAACATTAAAATATTAAGTCTATAATTAAACAATTAATGTTAATTCAAAAGAAAACATATTTACATTATTTAAATCAAAAAATTAATTACAAAAGAATATGCTCTGACATTTTGACTACACATTCTAGAATAGAAAAAGACATATAGTTAGATTACTATATATAAAAAACTTTGGTGACAAAAATATACCAACAAAAGCAAGACAAATTCAAATGAATACAAAATTATTAGAATATTGTAAAAAAGAAATAATGATCTACTTTACAAAAGAATGATTAAACCTAGTAAGTCACCTTAGTTATGCTCTCCTTTTTATGCTAGCATAAGTTGAAATTGAAAGAGTAACAATTAAAGTTTTAGAATGGATAAGATATTTAATATCAAAAAATAAAAGGATTTAATTAAAAGATTAACAAGAAAAACTATATTTTCAAAATTTGAAATGAAGTTAGGATTTTAATAGATCCAAATACATAAAAATGACAACTATCTTTTCCATTTTATTTGAATATTATAAATAAAATGTAATTCCTTTTAAATTAAACAATGCCTTTTTAAGTCTTATAATGTTATGAACAAAATATTTAATTTTTGTACTAAATTTACTATAATATATATAAATGACATGTTAGTATTTTCAAGATTCACAACAAAAAATTAAAAATCAAAAAGTTGAAATTAAAGTATTAAAAGAAAAAATAGAGATTAAATTATTATAGCAAAAATTTAAAATAAAAGAAAAAGCAAAAGAACCAGAAGTTAGTAAAAAAGATTATAATATATCACAAACAAATTTTTTAAATGTTATAAATAAAATAGAATTCCAAAAATAGTATAGGAAAGTAAAATTAATAATAAATAATAAATATCATATGTCTTTAAGAGCTTTGATTGAATTAGGAGCTAGTAATGATTATATCCAAGAAAGAATTATTTTTAATAAATATTATGATGAAACTAAAGATGCGCTAATGATGAAAAGTTAAATATATATTATAAATTGTCTATTGCACACATTTGTAAAAGGGTATATGCTTTAAAAATACTTTTATTTTTGTTAAAGACTTATGCTAGTCTTTAATTTTAGGAATACTATTTTAAACCCAAAAATATCCTTTTAAAGTAAATTCTTAAGGTATTATAACAAAAATTGCTAATAAGAAAATATGTTTTGAATTTATAACAAAATTGAAGAAATAAAAAATAAATACATTAAAAGATAAGTTTATATTTAAACAATTAATGTTAATTCAAAAGAAAACATATTTAAATTATTTAAATCAAAAAATTAATAACAAAAGAATATGCTCTAACATTTTAACTGTATTTTAGAATAGAAAAAGTCATGTAGTTAGATTACTGTATATAAAAAACTTTGATGAAAGAAATCTACCAACAAAAGCAATACATATTCAAAAAAGAATGATAAGACCTAGTAAATCACCTTGGTTATGCTCTTCTTTTTATGTTTGCAATTAAGTTGTAATTGAAAGAGTAGCAATTAAAGTTTTAGAATAAATAAGATATCTAATATCAAAAAAAAAAAAGAGAAGGATTTAATTAAAAGATTAACAAAAACAATTGTATTTTCAAAATTTGAAATGAAGTCAAGATTTTAACAAATCTAAATACATAAAAATGATAATTGTCTTTTCTATTTTATTTAAATATTATAAATAAAATGCAATTCCTTTTGGATTAAAAAAAATGCCCTTTTAAAGTCTTAAAATATTATGAAAGAAATATTTAATCTTTGTACTAAATTTACTATAATATATATAAATGATGTGTTAGCATTTTCAAGATTTATTAAAAAGCATTTTGTTCATTTAAAAAACTATTTTAATATTGTAAAGAATAATGGGCTTGTAATTTTAGCCAAAAAGATGAAGTTAAGACAAATAAAAATTAGATTTTTAAGTTATAACATATATTAAGGAACAATTACTCCAAAAGATAGCTCAATAGAATTTGCTAACAAATTCCTTGATGTAATAAAAGTTAAAAACTAATTGTAAAGATTTTTCAAGATGTTTAAATTATATATCAAAGTTTATTATAAATCTAAGGCTTAGGAAAAATCATTCTGAATAAAATCAAAAAATAACTGAGATTGTTATTAAAATAAAAACTTTAGTTAAAACGCTGCCTTTTTTAGATATATATGATTCAAATGCATATTTAATTATAAAAATTAATACTTTAGACAAAGGTTATTGAATAATATTAAAGTAAAAAATTATAAATTATGGTTAGATACTACTTTGGAATTGAAAAATTCCTTTATATATACTTTATTAAACTTGAAACCATACCAATTTGCCTATTTAAAAGAGAATAATATGATCCTTAATATGCTCTAGATTTTACTTGATTGTTCTTTATTTAACAAGCAAATGGGTATGATTTCAAGTTTAACAAAGTATATCAATGGATTTTTATTTGTATGAAAAGATGATGAATAAAAGGGTGCTTTTAGTAATATTAACATATTAAAAGATAAGGGTTTCGTAATAATAGTAGTAGAAGAAGTTTGGGGTCTTAATTGCAAATCTTCTTGATAATTTTTGGATAAATTGTTCGAACATTCAATGTAGTAACTAATAGTGTTTTAACTAATAACTATTTTGGAGTAATTTCATAAGAACTTATTTGAAAGGAATCTTTAGTAACTCATTATTCACTCATTTTTTTAACTCTTTTTTGAGAGAAATTCATAAGATAGAAAATTAGGTAAACAATTAGATTTTTTTTAAATGTTTAATTTCAAAATCAAAATTTAAAAATAAAACTTACTATCTAGCAAATATTTGTTTAAAATTCAATCTTTAACATTTTTTTCCAAAATAAATTTTGCAAGTTGGCAATTAATGCATAATAAAAAATTTTTATTAAAAACATTATCTTAAAAAGTCATTATGCATAAAACTATGCTCAAAATATCATTTTTGACTATTGAATAATGTAATTGGAGACCTTACAAGATTTTAGAGTGGTATCTAACCATAATTTCTTTGTTTTCAATTTTTTTGCTTTAGTATTCCTTTATAACTTTTTTTTAAGCATCAATTTCTATAATTTAATATGTATTTGAATCAAGTAGACCTAAACAAGGTAACATTTTAACTAAAATTATTATTTTAATAACAAGCTTAGTCATTTCTTGATTCCATTTCAAAGGATTTTTCCTAAGTCTTTTATATAATGATAAACATATTGTTTTCAAAATTAGAATAAATTTTGATATATAATTTAAACATCTTAAAAATCTTTATAACTAGTTTTTATTTTTTATTACATTAGAAAATTTGTTTGCAAATTCTATTGATCTTTCTCTTAAAGTAATTGTTCCTTGATATATACCATATCCTAAAAATTTAATTTTTGTTTGCCTTAATTTCATACTTTTTTGTTGAAACTACAAGTCCATTATTTTTTATAATATTAAAGAATTTTTTTAAATAAACAAAATACCTTTTAATAAATTTTAAAATTACTAACATATCATTTATATATATTATGGTAAATTTAGTATAATAATTAAATATTTTATTCATAATATTTTAAAACTTAGAAGGGATATTGTTTAATCTAAAAGACATTAAATTTTATTTATAATGTCCGAAGGAAATAGTTAAGGTAGTTGTATATTCATCATCTTTATGTATCTATATCTATCAAAATCTTGACTTTATATCAAATTTTAAAAATATAATTGGCCCTATTAATCTTTTTATTAAATCCTTTTTGTTCAATATTAGATATTTTATTCATTCTAAAACTTTATTTAAAATTTTATAATTTATTACTAACCTAGGTGCTCTTTCAATTTTAGCGTAATTGTTAACATAAAAGGCAAAGCATGACTAAGGCAATTTACTAAGTCTACTAATTGCTTTTTGAAATAGATTATTTATTTCTTTTTTACAATATTTTAATATTTTTTTATTCATTTAAATAAGTCTTACTTTTGTTTGTATATTTCTTTCATCAAAGTTTTTTTTTTTCATATATAGTAATTTAACTAAATGTCTTTTTCTATTCCAAAATGTAGTAAAAATGTTAGAGCATACCTTTTTTTCAAATTATTTATAAAATTCTTGTAAAATTTTTTGATTTTTGTTTGTTTGAATTTCTTCTATTTTTTTGTAATTAATATATTGATTTAAAGAATGTAAATGTCTTTTCCTTGGAATTAACATTAATTGTTTAAATATAGACTTATCTTTTAATGTATTTACTTTTGTTTTCTTTGGTTTTGTTATGAATTCAAAATATATTTCTTTATCAGTAATTTTTGTTATAATATCTTGAGAATTTACTTTAAAATGATATATTTGCATTAAAAACGATTATTGTACTCCTATTTTATCTACCATAATTGGAGAGGATTTAATACTCGCACACTCACATGACTAGACGTGGGCAAGATTAAGTTGTGGGCAAAGTATGATTGCATTTGGACTACAATTTGTTTATTTGAATGTGAGAAAAAAAAGTGGCAAAAAAAAAAGAAAAGAAAAGAAAAGGAAAAAAGTAAAAAAAATAATAATTAAATTGTTGTAAATTAATTTACAATGTCTAATACATAGTATACAAGTGTAGTAATATTAATCTGCTATCCTTCAAGGTTCAATAACCCAATTTATGTGTGAATCTTGCAAGTCAAAAATTTACAAAATATTAAGTATGTGTAGAAATAATCTTAACCATTTAACAAAAGGAGAATCAATCTCAGCCATTTAGTAAAAAGTACGTCAATTTTGACCATTCAATAAAAAGTAAAATCAATAATCAAGATCAAACACAAGTGCAATAAGGAGAATTAATCCCAACTATTTAACAAAAAGTAAGATCAAGAGTTAGGATCAGGCAAACTTCTTTATAAAAAGAAGACTCCTTTTGCATTAAAAAGGGGCATGAAAGGGGGGCAATATTAATCACAAAAGCATAATAAGAAAGCATGAGAGAAAAATAGAAAAGTCATCAAGCAATCCCATAATAGATAGCAAAAGTGTATGTCAATGCCAATTAAAAGACAAAAAAGTCAAAGGCATTTAAGAGCTAAAATACCAATGATAGAGAATAATAGTGAAAGCATTTAAGGTAACCAAGGAAGAGGCTAACAATAATAATAAAAGAGATAATAACATAAGACACCTAAAAAAAATGTCCAAGTAACAATTCTGGAAAAAAAGTAGCTCCCTCAAGTTAATAATAGTGGGAATAAAGTTATTCATAACAAGACTATGAGACCTTTTTAATCCTTTCTTCCATTTTAATTAAATATTACATAGGTCATTCATGAAAGTTATGGTTTTTGTATAAGATAGTTAATTAAAGTTAAAAAAGAATTGGTTTCTTCGTGAAGTTTATGTTTTTCTTACATGAAAGTTAATTAAAGTTAAAAATGAGTTGATTTGGCTTAGATATAAGCTTCCAAGAACCAATATGGTGAATGTTCATTAGCAAGCTAATAGTTTATCATAGTAAAGGAAGCTAAACTATAATTTAAGGACGTAATCACATATAAATGATCAAAATTGAGCTCAAAACCATTATTAAACCAAGGAATAAAATTAAAACCAAACTTAACTTTAATAGCCAAACATTCAATCATATGCACTATTCCACCCACTAAAAGAGCATCGGTGACCATTAAACAATTGGCCATAATTAATCTAGCAAAGAAAAGAGATATAATTTGAGCACATCAAAAGCCCAATCACACATTTAGTACCCAAAAATTAGACCAAAAGTACCTATCTTGAACTTTGGTAGACCTTATCTATCCAAAAAAGAACCAATTGAAACCTCTTTGTATGGAAAAAGATATAAGGTTAGCATATTGTGATTTTGTTTTTCTTTTAAGGTGACCAAAGAGGTGAAGAAAGTACCTTAAGTTAGATATTCTGCCCCCAAATGACTTGTTAGAGGCTTATTAATGCTGCCACCAATAGTAGTTGGAAAACACCACAAGCACCATCACAAGAGTCCTCTAATGTTAATCTACACATTTTTTAATGCAACGTGTTAAAAGGAAGTAGGAAAACACACAAACCAAGCCAGAGGCCTAAGGCTAGCTACCATGTAATCTAGGCGTGCAATGTTACTAGTCGCTAGCTTTGCTTGAAGCTAGCACCACTCAACATGTTAAGCTCTGATTTGTCTAACAGTGTCCTTCATATGTCAATCAAAGCATAAGGAAACATTGATTGCTAGTTGGACTCCCATCACCCTCGCTTGCTCTTCCTTTAACACATCCCATCTCCAGTTACCACTAACACATGAGACTGACATTGGTCAACCCAATAAATGATGATCTACCCATTGGTGCCTTTTATAGGCTAATTATAAGCCAATGGTACCTTACCATTAGTTGCAATCATCTTCTCTATCTACCACCACTAATTCAAAAACCAAAAAAAATCACTATTTTCAAGGTTGAAACTTGACTTTCCCACCAAAAATCATACTCGAAACTTGTGGTTACTATCTTTTTAAGCACAAAACATGAAAAATGATTAGAGAAGTGGTGCATATATAGAGAGCTTTTTTTTTTTTTTGGGCCAAAATGAGAGTTTAGGACACAAAAATTAGAGGAAGGGGTTTTAAGCCCAGTAATAAAAAAAGAAATGAAAAATGAAAAGAAACAAAAAAGCAAGAAAAAGAATAAAGAGAAAAGATAAAGGGAAGCAAAGTTTTTGGTGATGGTATCATTTTAGGATGCTCTAAGTGCACTCACAGACACAACATAACATCAACACTCTTTTCAAAAGTCCCAATAAAAAATCCTTTCCATATCTTACCCAAATTCTTAAGATCCTAATGTGTATGCTTATGTGACAAATCATATAAGAGAGAAAAGGGAACAAATAAGAAATTGGCAAAAAAAGCATAAAGACAAAAATGAGTGAAGAGCACTACCATTGCATGCAATAGACATTTCAGTTGGTTATGATCTCCACCAAACGTAACCATACTCTTAGACCCCAAAAAATCCTAATAAAGTAGATTTTGTCACTGATAGTATTCTAATCGCACTTAAACTAGTTAGTAGTAACTTTAAAATTAACATACATATATGACAACACACCTCTAGTTACCCTTGATACCACAAAAAGGTGTTGAACACTGCACCCTCCTTTATGTCTACCAAACTCCCTACACTAAGAACTCATCATAACAATGGTGTTCCTAAAATTAAAGATTGGCTTAAGTCATTAACTAAAATAAATGTATTTTTAAAACATATACCCTTCTTACAAATATGTGCAACAAACAATTTATAAATTTATTATTTTAACTTTTCATCATTAATGCCTTTTAAAGTTTGTTTAGTTTTCTCATAATAGTTACTAGGAATAATCTCTTTTTAGGTACAATCATTATTAGCTTTTGAGTCAATCAAAACTATTAAAAATATATAATATTCATTGTTTATCATTAATTCTACTTTTGTATACCATTTTTAAAATTCTATTTTATTTGTAATATTTAAAAAATATGTTTGTGATAAATTATAATCATTTATACTTGCTTTGAGTTTTTCTTCTTCTTCTTTTTTTTTTTGCTTTAACAATTTGATCTCTATTTTTGTTTTTAATACTTCAATTTCAACTTTTTTATTTTTTATTTCTTATTATAAGTCTTTTATAGTTATTTTCCTCTATCTTAAGTTAATTTAGCATATATATTTTCCATAAAATAGAGTTTTTTATCCTATGTTATTTTATTTTCCATTAGTAAATCCTTTAATTTTAATAAATATTCTCTTTTAGCATATCTATCTTCTATTTTATCTATTATTTTTATTAATATTTCTTTATTTTTAGTAATTACATTGATACATCCATATTTTATACAAATCTCTATTCAATCTTTACTATTAATAACCTCTTTATTACAAAAAGGATATTTAATCTCTTCCATAGGTGGATAAATAAAAGTAATAGTTTTATTTCTAGATTTTTTCAAACTATTTAAAGAATTTTATATGTATTTTTAACTGATTTAAAATTTTATAATATTTTTATTGGATTAATTTCATAATGAAACTTGTTTTAAGTAATTCTTTGTTTAATGTAAAATTATCATTTCTAATTATGTTTAATTGATTTGAAAACTACATATTACTATGTATAAGTGAAATAGAGAGATTTTTCTTTTTTATAATAAGTTTGAGGTATAGTTTTGTTAAAAATCTACTCTTACAAAACTCATTTTTAAACTAGAAGGTATATCACTAGTAGAATTTCTTACTTCTAATATATTAACATGTTGTCTTTTTTAAGCATGAAATACTATTTCTACATTTCCTTTATTATCTTGAACAATTTGAGTTGATTATGTCATAAGAGTAATTGGTTTAGGTAAATGTGTATTTGGTAAAACTCATTTTTTTGGAAAAGTAACTTTTAACTAATCTAGTAACTTTGGTGTTTCTACAAAAGATCTTTTAAAGTTACTTTCTATCAACAAATTTTGACCTTGAGGTGTTTTCTTTATAGCATTTAGTTTAAGTATTGAAGATAATACTTTATAATAAACTCTCTATATTAAAGCTATGTTTAGGGTTTAGGGTTTAGGGGTTCAATGCACATAAGGAATTAAATAACAACTAGGAAAGATAAATCAGAGTTTAATAACATAAACCCTAGACCCAACATTCAAAGGAACATAAACCTAAGGTATTTAAGAAGGATATGGACGTCACACTCCAGAAAGAAAGGAATTGGGAGTGATAAGTCAATTTGAATGCCATAAGAAAAAGTACCTCTTGATAAGTTCTTTAATTCTAAAAAGAACTAAAGGAGAAAAATCCCTTACTTTCTATTTCACTCAAAATTGTTAGATTTCCTAGAGTTTACAAAGGGTGTCTATTTATAAGTTAATATAATAATCCTAATAAGGTACAAATTCCTACTTAAGAAAAATCCTTATTTAAGAGGCATTCCTATCTAAGGAAAAATTCTTACATAAATAATAAACTCCTAATTATGAGTGAATACTATTACTTAGTCTTGACCCATTAGGTACTCCAATCATATTAATAAGGCATAGACTCTTTTTCAAGTTTGACTTCGCACCATTTGAAACTTTGTTGGCTTAAACGTCCTCAACTAGCCTATTTAGTGCCTCTTTCATCCTTTTGCCTCTACCTCATGTTATTGGAACTTCTGGAATGTGCAATAAACCTTTTGTATTCTTTAAGGCCTTTCACCCATCATCTTTAAGGTTCTCATCATTCCCCCTTTCCTTGAAAAGATTCATCCTCGAATCATCACTTTGTTTATTCTAAATGATGTAAGGAAAGGTCTTAATGAATTTAATCCATTTGACATGTCTTTTATTCAACTTTTCTTGTTCCTTCAAGTGCTTCAAGAATTCATGGTCAATATGGATTCATGGTAATGTTGGCATGTCTCCAAAGCAGTGATTTTTTTGATTGCTCGACAGTCAACACACATCTATCAAGTTCCATCTTTCTTGGGTACAAATAGGATAGGAATAACATAAAGACCCATGTTTTCCCTCACATATCCTTTTAAAATAAGTTCCTTAACCTGTCTTTGAAGCTCCTTTGTCTCCTTAGGATTACTCTTAATTGTTAGCCAATTAGGGATGGATGCACTAAGGATGAAATATATTTGATGCTTAATTCCTCTCTTAGTTGGTAATCCACTTAGGACATTATCAGGGAATACATCTTTAAATTCCTACAATAAAACAACAACACTAAGTAAAGATGGTTCAAACTTGTTAATATTAAAATAAGTCTCTTTGTACAAAAGTATGATCATAGGTTGTTTAATATAAAATGCTTTTTTGATATCACATTCTTTTGTTTTCTTCTCTCTCTCTTATGTCCTCACATTTTCTCCTCTCTTTTCTCTTTTTTCAATCTCTTTTTTCTATTCACTTTCACTTTTAATTCTTGACTGATCCTCATGAGTTTGTTGAGGTGATAATGGTATAAGAATGACAAGTTTTTCATTCATTACAAAGGAATAACGATTCTTAAAGCCATCATGCATAACTTGACTGTCAAAATACCCTGATCTTCTTAATAGAATATGGCCCACATGCATAGGTACAACATCACATAAAACTTCATCATGGTACCTTCCGATAGAAAATGACATGAACACTTGCTTATTTACCTTAACTTCACCACTCTTATTCAACCATTGAAACTTATATGACCTAAGATGCTTCATAATAGGTAAATCCAGCTTCTCAACCATGGTTGTGCTAGCAACATTAGTGCAACTCCTATGATCAATAATCATACTATATACCTTATCTTTGATAAGACACCTCGTCTGAAAGATGTTATCTCCTTACACCTCATTTTCTTCCTTTACTTGCATATTTAATGCTCGTATTGTGACAAGAGCTACTCCATTAATCGGATACTCCTTTCCATCACTTTCACCTCTAATGATGACACAAAATCATGATCTGATTCACTTGCAATTTCAACATCACCATTATCGCTCAAGATCATTGCATACTTATTTGGAAATTGAGATGCAAGGTGACCCCTTCCCAAACACTTAAAACATTTAACATCTCTATTTCTACTTGGTTAGGGGTTAGAATTACCTGCTTCCTTGCTAGAACCCACATTCTTGTGCTTGGAAAGCTCGACTTTGGACTTGTAATTGGCCTTCTTGTCCCTTTTACTCCAATTTGGCTTTCAAGATAAGGTAAAACCCGAGTTTTACCCAAACCGTGTGTGGAACCCTTTCGTTTAAGTTGCCTTTTAACTCCATTGCCATGTGCACCATGTCTTCTAATTCCACATAATGTTGCAATTCAATCACGTTGACTATGTCTCTATTTAGCCTTTGTAGAAATCGAGTTATGGTTGCCTTTTTATCTTTTTTTACATTTGCCTTAATCATGGCAATCTCTATCTCCTTGTGGCAGTCCTTTACGCTTTTGGTGCCCTGAGTAAGCCCTTGTAACCTTTGGTACAACTCCCTATAATAGTGATTAAGGACAAACCTCCTCCTCATGATAGTCTTCATCTTTTCCCATGTATCAATAGGCTGCTCATGATTCCTTCTTTTAGTCAAAAGAAGTTTATCCCACCAAATAATAACATAATTAGTAAATTCAACAATAACAAGCTTTACCTTTTTCTCCTTAGAATAGTTATGGCAGTCAAAAACCAATTCAACCTTCTTCTCCCATTCAAGGTACGCATTAGGATCATTCTTACCTTGGAATGGAGGAATTGTCATTTTAATATTGCCCAAATCATAGTCATAGGTGTCTTGCCTCCAAAATTCTCTCTAATCCCTTCTATTGTTAGGAGTTCTAACCATAGTAGTCCAATCATCAAATTCATCATCTTTATGGTTATAAGCACGTCTCAATTGCCTTCTTTCTTTAGGAGGCTCATACTCCCATGTATCCTTTGCAACTCTGTTATTATATTAACTTGCTCCTTCATCCTCTCCCTCATATTATCAAATCTAGTATTCATGCGCTCAAATTGTTGTTGCATAGTTTTGATCATAAAGGAAACATCACGAGCTCCTTCATGAGTTGCACCTTTGTCTTTGGACATCATAATATTACTTTTACACAAAATAATTAGGATACCTCATAGAACACTCCTTCACGTGTTTCACTCAAAAGAAGGTATCACATTCCCTCATGTTTACATTATTTATGACTTTTTTTTTATATGAACTTTCACTCTTGCCTTTTATCACTTAGATTTCCCCTTTCAGCTCTTTAAAAAACTAAGCAAACTAAATCAAGAGGATTGATTTTGAGCAGAATAAGATAAATGACGTAAAATTGAACAAGTTGGAGAACAAGGAGTGTAAAAAAAATGAAAAAAAGGATAACAACACAAACGAATTTAATGAACTAAACTCACAAAAATCAGAATAGGGGGTTAAACCTGAAGTTCCCAACTTCACCCTAGGATCTACTAGTTTGTGATACTGAGAGGGGGGTGAATTAGTATCACCACAATTTGCAATTCGTAGGAAAGTGAACAACTTCAATCTCTTCTTAAAAGCGAACTCTTTCTCAGATTCGACTAAGGTAGATCTATTGCTACCTACTAATCACAATAGTCCCCAAAGTCACCTTTCAGACACCTTGCCTAATAGACAATTCAGATGTTCTTGTTTAGGTCTTCGTTAGGTTATGGGTTGGCTGATACTTTAGCTGCATTCATAACTCAATTCAAAGTACAGAACGTAAAGCAAATTAAGGACACACGAGATTTACGTGGTTCCGTCAATGTGACGTACATCCATAGTGGTAGGGACTCTCCCTTACCGAGACTATCCACTATACTTGAGAATTCCAGTTACAATGGATGTCTTAATCTTCTGCTCCTTTCACTATTGCAATTACTAAGCAAGTACAATACAAAGAGTGTCACTTACTGTGTCTACCCTTCGTCTAGCTTGTCTTGCCTCTGTTGAATTGAAAGGCTGCTCCACTGCCGCTTAGAAGTTCACCGCAACGCTCTCTAACCTCTCTTGAAGAAATCTAGAAATACGTTGAGTTCTTTCCGATGCTTCGCCAAATTCCTTCTCTAGGTTGTCTCACACAGCTCCTGCTTTCACCGTCTCACGGTTTCACAGCTTGCACTCAAGCTTCTGGTCTACCGTTTCACGTCTCATGGCCTGCCCCACGCTTCTGATCAGTCACGCCGCTGCACGTTCTGGTCTCACGCTCCTGGTCTGCTGTTTCACGTCTCTTGGCCTGCCTCACACTACTGGTTTTTCTGGTTCACGTCTCTCGGCCTGCCTCACGCTTCTAGTCTGCTGTCTTCTCTTCCAGGTAGTCTCACGGATACCAGGTCTGCTGTCTTCTCTTCCGGGTGGTCTGTTTCTTATTTCTCCTCTTGCTGGTTGTGCGTTTCTGGTTTGCTTGCAGGATGTGTTTCTGGTTTGCTTGCAGGAGGCGTTTCTGGTTTGCTTGCAGGAGGTGTTTCTGGTTTGCTTGCAGGAGGCGTTTCTGATTTGCTTGCAGGACGTGTTTCTGGTTTGCTTGCAGGAGGCGTTTCTGGTTTGCTTGCAGGAGGCGTTTCTGGTTTGCTTGTAGGAGGTTGCACGTTCTGGTTTGCTCTCCCGGTGGTGACGTTTCTGGTTTGCTCTCCCGGTGGTGTCGTTTCTGATCTCTTGCCGTTCTGCTCTCTTCCTTTTTGGCCGGTTGTTGTAGGGTTGCTGTTTTTTCAATTGTGTTGGCCCTCTGCCCTAGTTTTGTCTTCCAAGGCCTTTATATACTCTCTTCCATAAAACCCTAATAGGGCTTACATGGCGGATTTACGTTCTTGCCCTTATGCGGAAAATTTACTTTCTTGCCCTTCCATGTGACTTTATTGCCCTTCCATATGACTTTACTCTCTTGCACACTTAACCCTAGTTGACAACAATTACAACCCATACAAGGCTGTGGGAACAACAAAACCTGTAAGACAAAATTGGATGACACAATAAGAAAATAGATGATAAAATTGGAGTTGAGAAAGGAAACTATAGTATTGTTGTAGCCAATATGACTAAGCTATTAACTTTTATTAATAACTTGAATTTGATGTCTTCTTTCTTTTGTTCCTTTTCTTTTCTTTTTCTCTTTTTTTTCATTGCTTTTTTCTTTTCTTTTCTTTTGCTCAACACAAAACAACAGTAAAATACTTAGATACAAAAATTGGAATTGAAATTAGCACATTTTTTATAGTTATGATCTTAAAGAAACAAGCAAAAAAAAAAGGATTACAAACAAATAGATTAGTACATTTAAATGGTAATGCACTTAATAAACAAACTAAATAGAAATAAATAAATCACAAGGTAGAAATTTGAAGAATGAGTTGATTCAACCTAATTTAAAGTCGAGCTTTGATACCAACTGATGCGGAAAACCCCTGCAAGATGTGACTTAAGGACCTAATACACACAAGGAATCAAAAAACAACTAGGAAAATTAAATCAAAGTTTAATAATATAAACCTTAGACCCAACATTCAAAGGAACATGACCTTAGGGTATTTAAGAAGGATATGGATGTCACACTCTATAAAAGAAAGGAATTGGGAGTGATAAGTCAATTTGAATGTCACAAGAAGAAGTACCTCTTGATAAGTCCTTTAGTTCTAAAAAAAAAACCAGAGAAAAACTTTTACTTTCTATTTCACTCAAAATTGTTAGATTTCCTAGAGTTTACGAAGGGTGCTTATTTATAAGTTAAGATAGCAATCCTAAATAAGCAAAAATTCCTACTTAAGAAAAATCCTTATTTAGGAGGAATTCCTATCTAGCGACAAATTCTTACATAGACAATAAACTCCTAATTAGGAGTAAATGCTATTACTTAGTCCTGACCCATTAGGTGCTCCAATCATATTAATAAGGCTTGAACTCTTTTTCAAACTTGAATTCACACCATTTGAAGTTTGATTGCCCTGAACATCCTCAATCAACCCATTTAGTACCTTTTTCATCCTTTTAGCTCTACCTTGTGTTATTGGGACTTCTAAAATGTGCAATGGACCTTTAAGGCCTTTCACCCATCATCTCTAAGGTTCTCATCATTGTTTATATTTTGATCAAATAAAGAAAAAAAATAATTTAGGTAACAACTCAAATAAATTAGACCATGAGCTAAGATTAATTCAAAAATAGCTTGTAAAGACTTGATAAAATTTAACATTCTTTCATCTCTTAGGCATATTAATATAAGAATGTTTATTCTCATTCTATATAAAGGTTTCATAGCAACTTGAACTAAGTCTATATGTGAAAATTGACAAGTTGATTTGTAAATCTTTATTTCTTTTAACATAAGACTAACCTCTTGAACATTTAGATTAACATAATTAGTATTTTCTATTGTATTTATAATATAATCACTAATGAAAGTATCAAGTTTTTCTATCTTGTAATATTTTTTTTTATTCTTTAGGTATATTTAAATTTTTTAATTCTTGTTTCATTTTCACTATTTGTAAAGTTTGTTTATTATAATTTACTATTTAGGTCTTCATTATTATTAAAAGAAGTTAAAGTTATCATACTTAAAATTGAGTTAATATAGACATTATTTCTAATTTTAAGTTCTAGAACTCTTTTATTGGTAACAAAACGACCTTTTAAGACCCCATTTTCACTATTCTTTTAGGCTAACCAATGTTACCTCAAAGATTTTTATTATGAATCTAAAAACTTGACTAAATAAACTAATTTTTGGTAAGATAATCTTAAATATTTTTTTATTATATAAAGACACTATTTAGTTTTACTTTTACCTAATCTAATTTTAATAATACCATTTTAATCTTTTGTCTACACATTACTATATATACTTTATTCATTGTGTACATTCTATCTTCCCACTAATTTAGTGCCCATTTAAGAGATTCAATATAATTAACTATTTTTCTAACTCTAGTCTTATAATGCATTACTCCTTAATAATGTTTTCTAATTATTTTTCATCTTCGTCACTAATTCTAACATTAAATATGATTCTTCAAAATTCAATTATACCAATCTCTATATCCCAAATTTCAATCTCTTATACCCTCTAATTGAAGAGTATAAATTTACTTATGCAAACAAGAAAGTTATTGCAATGCCTATTAAAATTTTTGAAATAAATCCAAATTCTACAGTTATCACTTAAAAAGATATTTAAAATATACAAAATCAAAATAATTATACTAACAAAATGTTGAATACAATAGCTAATCAAATACTAACTCTTGAAAATAATCAACCCAAAAAAAAAAGAAACATTTATTGATAAACAAAGGCTAATATCTAAAACCTTGCCTATTCTTATGGAAATTCCTTTTGAAAACAAATTAAAATTAAAATCAAAATTAGATGATTTATTAAAAACTATAACAAAAAAATTAAGGTTATTACAAATATCTTATCCAAAGAAAAAGAAATACATGTATTAATACAATAAAGTGAGATGACTTAGATACATTACGAAGTCAGTTTGAAGAAAAGGTAAGTATAAACAAAACATATAATAGTAACAAAGAGATAGCAAATAGACCAAAAATAAAACACTTTTTATCCAAAACCATCATTTCCTAATATGGTAAATAAAGAAAAAACTTTTAAGACTTCAGTAAATTTTGATGGAACTAGTATTTATGAATGAAATTTTGATGGATTAAATGAACACTATGATGGATTAGTTATTCAGCAAATGCTTATGATAGTAATTGCTTATCAAGCTTAAGGAAATTCAAATAAAGCTATATCAAAAAATTTAATAGCAAGATTATTTGGAATGTTATATAGACGATGAAATTATTAACTTACTTAAAAACAAAGAGATGGTGCTTTAAAGGCAACAAAAATTGAAACACAAAATATAACTATAGAAGGAACCTCTCAAGTTCATGTAAAGACTAAAACTATAATAGATACTATTAATACTTTAGTCTTTATGTTATCAAAACATTTTATAAAAGACCTCAATTACTCCTTAGTTTAACTTATCAATTTATAGGAATTTAGATGGTATAAAGACATGTTTACAATGAAAGCTTTTACATGTAGTGATAGTAATTATTCATTTAAAAAAAAGATTTATTCCTTGATTACCTAAATTATTTACAAAAAAGGTTAAAGTAAAAATTAGAACTATATATAATAGAAATATAACATATAATACTCGAACATATGGAGATTTAATTACTTATATTACTAATGAGGGATTGTAATTATGTATCAATTTGAAGTTAAAAGCTAAAATGAAAAAGAATATGCATTTAGAAAGAAAAGAATTAAGATAATTCTATTCTCAATATATATATATAAAATAATAATGGCTCCCTTTAAGACTAAGAAAAAGGCAAAAAATTTCAGGAATAGAAATTATCAAAATAAAAGTTATTCAAATAACAAATCTTACCCTAAGATTAATAAAACTAAAGAAGAAAAATAATAATCAAAAAAAAAATAATGTGTTATAAATGTGGGTAGATAAACTATTACAAAAGTTAATGTAAATTTAAAAATAAAGTATAAGCTTTAAAAATAAAAGATATAATTAAAAATAAAATACTTAATATATTTAAAGAATTAATAGAAATAAATGAAGATTTAACTGAAACTAGTGAGGAAGAAGTCATGGAATTAAATGATCCTTCAAGATCTTATTCTAGTGATTCAAATAGTAAAGATGGGGCAAAGATTTGTACAAAACATGGATGTTTAAATGTAATAACTAAAAAAAAAAGAGTTACTAATAGAAATAATAGACAAAATAAAAGATATAGATGTAAAAGAGAATATTTATTAAAACTTAAAGATTTATTAACAAAAAATAAAATATTAGAAAATAAAGAACTATATTTTATAAAGAAAATATATTCAAGATTTACCAATGAAAATAATAATATTACTATAAAAATTTACAATAGGAAATTAGAAATTAAAAGGTTGAAATAGAAGTACTAAAAATTGAAATTAAATTAATAAAGAATAATGGACTAGTAGTTATTACAAAAAAATTGAAAAGATCATATTTTTAAAATATAATATTTATTAAAGAACAATTGCACCAATAAATAGATTTATAGAATTTGCTTGTAAATTCTCTAATGAAATAAAAGATAAAAATTAAGTACAAAGATTTTTAAGTTGTTTAAATTATATAATACAATTTATATTTAATCGAAGAATTATACATCTACCATTGTATAAGAGACTTAAGAAAAATGCCCTAGAATGGAATAAATAAATTATTGAAATTATTATAAAAATAAAATCAAAAGTTAAAACATTACCATGTTTAGGAATCCTTGATTCTAATGCATTTTAAATTATAAAAACTAATACTTCAGATAAAAGTTGTGAAGAAATATTAAAATAAAGAGTAGAGGATAAAAAATTTGTGATGAGATACTAATATGGAATTTGGTAAGGTCCCCAATTACATCATTTAACTACGAAAAAGAAATTTTAACTGTAATTTTATATATTATGGCTTATCAAGATCATGTATTTAATAAAATGCTTTTATTACAAATTGATTGCCAACCTGCAAAGTTTATTTTAGAAACAAATGTTAAGAATTTGGTTTCTAAACAATCTTTTTCTCGATGGCAAGTACTACTTTTCAATTTTGACATTGAACATTTAAAGGGGAAATCAAAACTGCCTAGATTTTCTTTCTCAAGAATTACTCACAAGAAAAGGTTATTAAGATGAGTAGTAAGGAGCGTGTTACTAAAGAATCTTTTAGGATATCAAATTCCAATTCAAGTGTTACTCGGAGATATTCAACCTCGACAAAATTGCTAACTCTTACACCTATGGATGTTACTAAGAATGTTAATCCAAAAAATCACCAACAAGCACTTCACCTAAGACCATAAACTGCACCTAAGCCACCAGACTATTATCTCCAATTGTGCAAAACCTTCCAAAATCCCCTTCTTCACAAGCGTCTACTTCTCAAGTTACTAAAAAGACTCCTGTTTACTATGTTAAACCTGAAACCTTTCCAGTATGCTTACTAGAAAAACAATAGTCTGATCCAAGCCAACCTCCATATTTTAAACAAATCCTTCCTAATGTCTTTCCTTGTGGTTCTCATATTTATAATGAAGATAAACATAGGACTAGGCACTTTTATGAATTTATACTCATAGACATTGAATCAGTTGAAATTATTTATACTAGAGAACAAAAGAGTCATGATCGGATTGCCTACTCAAAAGTGAAAATACTAAGAATTTTATCCCTCAAAGAATGGAGGAGAATCATTTATGCCAAAAACAATGAAGCAGTTTCTTTCAATTATAAAAGGTTTTCTTGAGATTTCTTCCCTTCTCTTAACTATCATGACTACATTGCAGCCTCGACAAATTTCTTATTATTAAAAAATTGGAATCACTCATGGTTTTTCCATTTTCATCATAACTTTAATCAAGAATTCCTAAACTAGTTTTATAATGGTGGCAATATTTTAAGCTTAATGAAGAAATCTTTCCAGAACCTATCAAGATTGCCTATAATCATTTTCATAAACCTGTGATAAATGATACCCCCTTGAGTTGCCAATTTTAAATTTTATTCAAACTCCCTCGGATCATAAGCTAGAATTACACAGTTATAGAGCCTTACGAGCAAATATATCCTAGAAGGTTAGAAAAACATATCAGTATTAAATGGTGGAACGTAATTCCAAAGTCTCAAGCTGATCTTTAAGTTGTGACAAATTCTCTTAATCAAAATACGAGAATGAAGAAATATCAATTTGCAATTAATAAAGAAAAAATAGCTATATTTCTGACTGAGGAAAGCAAGATTTAATCTAATTTGGCGTCTCGTTCATCTCTTAAAGAATACAAAAGAAAAAAAGTTAAAAGTAGTCTTATCACAAATTTCCGATGAAAAATATCTACTATAAGACAACTACTTTGATAATGAGGACCCAGAATATGACTCTGAGATGATTAGACAACTCTAGGGTTAAAGCAACAGAATCTACGCAGCTTTTAGAAGGAAGTTGTCTGCCGCGAGTGTTGGCCAGTATTACTCAAATGCAAACAATAACGTCTGAACTCAATTATTCATATCTCATGTAATCAATGATGTTAGTCGAATTCGTAGCTTATTCAAATCCATTCTCTTGCATTATAAATAGAAGAATTCAATAAGAGAAAAGGGCATTGAGGAAAACAAAGAGAGCTAACGAATGAAAGAAAACCTTGAAGATGATAGCTGAGAAGGTCGATGCATCGAAGCTTAGGATTCTGTAAGTTTGTTATTCTAAGCAGTTATTCAATGAGATCAGCTCAAGAAGAATTTTGTGATAATAAGAAAGAACTTTCAGAATTGATTAGAGAAAATTGTTTTGTTTCATTTATTAGTCTTCCTGATTATGCATGGAGACCTCGTGAGTCATTACTTGTGAATTTGTCAAGCAACTGGATCCCAGAGAGTCACGCTAATAATCTTAATGGCAGGCCCTTTTGTCATCAAGATGGAGAAAAACAAAGATGTAAGCATGTACTAAAACCCTTTTTGTTAGGATTTTGTGGCATAAATAAACTGTCAGTAGAAAAAATAATATAAAGTATAAGAGTATAAAATATAAAATTTAAATCATTGGGCATATGGAATCAAAACAATTTTTGAATTAGAATTACCTGTCAAGGCCAAAAATGTTATCCTCCTGAATGTATTTTAGTAACTCAACAAGCTCATACTTAAACTAGCTTACTTACCCCACTTTGCGTAAGATTATTTAAAACACTTATATTATTTTTAAATTTGTACAAACTAAAATAGTTAAAGTATAATCAAAATTGCTGAAATACTTGGAAATATTTTATAATATTAAAATCTAAGATCTATAATATAAATGAAAGAAATACATGCATATATACACGATAGAGATTGGTCAATGCTAATTAGTTTGGAATAGATAAAAATGTTCAACTTATACACAAGAAAAAAAAAAGAAAATAAATTATAAAATAAAAAACTGCATAGTGTATCTTTTGAATATAAGGGCTAAATTTTATGGACTTGACACGTGCTGAATACGAAAATTTCCCCTCATAATTACCAGTGCAAATACAATTGGAAATCATAGTCTGTAGGAATCAACAAATGAAGCAACTGAAAGCAAGAAGAAAAACAACTAAAGGCAAAAGGATAAATAAAACAATTGAAAGTGAAAAAGAACAAATAAAGCAAAAATAAACATACACTCAACAGTAACTTGACAAATCTCAAATCATTTTGCCTTACTGTCTATAATATATGTTAAGACTTCATAACAAATCCTACAAACATAACTAAAATTAACTTTACCACTCCAAATTTAATGAGAAAAAAATAAGAATACAAATAAATTTTGTCCAAAAGTAGAAAGAAAATAGTGCACTAAAAAATTCTCAAGATTTTTTTTTTCTCATTTCCAGTAGTCATAGAAAGCCTTCTAAATAATGTTAATCAAAAGTACAAACTAAATGCTTAAAAAATTATGAATTGTGAAAATTTATATATAAACATGTGAAAGATGAAAAGGCTCCTAATAAATATACATAACTATCATTTTTTCAAATAATTATGATGTCCTTGCAAGCACTAAAAAATTTAATGAAAATATATGACCTTTTTGTTCTATAAGTAATTAGGCATGCCAATTTGGATAGAAGTCCTCTTTTCCCTCTTTTCTGTTTCCAAAAACTTTTCATGCTTATCAAACAAATTAAATATATAGAATCTGCACTACATATCTTTATTTAGGAAACACCATCATCATTGTTATTAGTAATTTTAATAAGGAAAGAAAATTTGGCTATTTTATCTTTTCCCTTCCAAAATATCTTTATTTAAGAAACACATTATCAATGTCATTCATTTTTCAATAAGGAAAGAGAATTTAGGTATGTTGACAAAAAGGAAAAAGTAAAAAGAAGAAAAAAGGAAAAAGGTAAAATGCAAAAAAATAAAGAAAGTAAAATTGTAATTCTTTTATTACAAAACAATAATTGTCCAAATTACAATTTGGTGTACAAAAAATAATACTGTTCATCCTAGGTTAAGAGGAGAGGGCTTCAATTATCATCGGGCCCTCTAAATAGTTTGATAAGTATCCATAAAAGAGCCTTAATCATTGGGTTCTAACTCAAGCTCAAAGGATGCTCTTAAGAGTCCCCTCGAAGTCTAACTCTGCACACTGCACCATTGGACCTTCTAGAAAGCTCTCCGTTTTTTCGGCCTGTGGACAATTAAGATAACATTAGTTCATTAATTGCAAAGGGAAATAAAGTCTGCAACATATGATAGGGACTATAAACACATAAGGCTCATGGTCCAATACAAAAAGAGAGGCCCACGACCCATCACAACAAAAGGAGCCTATAGCAACAATAAGAGGAGAAGCCCACGACCCACGACCTATCCCAAGTCAAGAGAATTCATTTTCTTCATAAAGCCTTTGGAAGGCCCGCCAAGCCTAAACTCATATCCAAAAACAAGATATGGTTAGTAGTATAGACAAACAAAGGAATAATGAAGATGATTTGGACAATCATAAACCAACAATAACAAGAGGTCAAGAGAGGATATAAACGGAGAGTCCCTCCTTCCTTTTGGAGATAATGACAATAATAATAGTAATAAGAATAATGAAAGAAGAATAAAATACTCAACACACATATGCACAAGAGAGACCCCACATCCACAAGTTTAAAGAAAAAGTCTTAGAGATAAAAAAAAAAAAAAAACACCTTTTAAGGGCCTCTTTTAAGAAAGACACTTAAAAATAATTGCAAAGAACAAAGCCTTTTTTTTCTCCAAAAATCAATAATTACATTAATGCCAATAAATCAAGTAAATTGGACACCTATAAATGATGGAGGAAAGTCATCATGGGTAAGTAAATAATCAAAGCAAGGGATTTAGATACCTAAAAATAATTAAGGAAAACTCATTGTAAGTTAATAAATAATCAAAGTAAAAGACTTGGACATTATATATGATTGAAACCTATCATAAGCAAGTAAACAATCAAAGTAAGGGCTCTTTATTTTTTTCATCATATTTATGTTCTTTACTATTATTTTTGCTTTGTATATTTTATTAATATTTTTCAAAAAATAGATTGAGAAAAATTTTCATATTTGAGTATCCAACCTTAAGTAGGGGAGCTTTTGAGTATGCTTACTTAGCTTTTCAACCTTAAAATTTGTGCAAACGTAGTTTTAGTATAATATTCTTTGCTATTGACATCTTTTTCATTTTTAAATCATATCTTTTTTTTTTATATAACTAATATTGTTATATCTCTATTTTGTTCATGCTGATTAAGAAGAAACTCATTCTTGCTTATTCTTATATTTGGGTGCATATAAGGTTAATTTGCAGGTTAAGTATAATTACAATTGGATCATAGTTTATTTATTTGGGCATGAAAAGAAAAAAAGTAGCAAAAAATAAAGAAAAGAAAAACAAAAAAAAATGAAGAAATGAAAAAGGAAAAAAAAGCTAAAACAAAAAAGATATAATAAGAATTGAATTACTGCAAATTAATTTACAAAGTCCAGTTCACATTTAAAAGTCTAATATACAAAGCATGCATCACCTAAGAAGAAAAGATCCAACAACCCCCTTAGTCCTTAGACTAAAAGCCCAAAGCCAAAATAATTTGTTTTTGAATGTAAGTCGCATAATCAAACTACAAGGAGAACTTTATCCTTTTTAAAGACCCATGACTAAGAATTCAAGTACAACAATATCAGTCTATTGACCTTCTCTTTAAGGTCTGAAGACACAATTCAAGTGCAAATCCTACAAGTCAAAATCCACAAAATATTAAAAATGTGCAGAATCAATCTCAGTTATTCAACAAAAAAAGAATCAATCTTAACTATTTAACAAAAAGGAGAATCAGTTTTAACCATTCAACAAAAAGTAATAAAGATCAACAGTAGAGATCAAGTAAGCTTTTTTATAAAAAGATAGCCTTTTTGCATTAAAAGAGGAGAAGCAAGGTCATTAATCAAAAGATCATTAGTAGAAACAAAAGAAAGTAAAGGAGTGCATTAATTTCAAGAGAGTAATAAAAGTGTTAGAAACATTTAGAGGGCACCAATGAGAGAGAATAACCAAGAAAGCATTTAAGATTACCAAAAGAAAGAACTACAACAACTCCAACACACAACATCACCAATAAACATGAATGAGAGAGATGACATGAGAAAACAACTTGTTTTTCTTTTTACTCTAATGGATTTTTGTTGTGTTTTATGTCATCTCTCTCAAAATTTCTAGATGCTTACCCAAAAATAGAAGCTACTCTTTTATGTCATTAATGGTGGAATTATGAGTTATTTTTGATATTTTCTTTCATTTTTGTTAGCATTGCATTTAATACTCTCAATTAAAGCAATTAAGAAACTAATATGGCTCAAATTTAAGTTGCCAAAAAGTAATATAATGAACACTCTCTTAGGAAGCTAGTAGCTTTTTGTACTAAAAGAAGACTAAATAATAAACCATGCAATTTGGCCTTAAGCCAAACAATTGACAAAAGGCCAAAAAAAAAAAGGTAAAAAGCACTCAAAAATACCCATAAACACAACAACAACAAAGGAGTAAGCACTAGAAAAGTTAAGATAACATAACAAATACCAATATATTAAACTATACAACACCAAAAATTGACCAAAAGAGAAACTTATCTTTAGCATCGTAGCCATTACCCACCCAAAAAAATTAACTAAGGTTAGCACATTGTAATTGTTTTTTTTTTCCTTACATAAAACACATTAATAAGTGGAAAAAAAAAGGAAAATAACAGCAAAAAGCACAATAATGACCTAAGAGGTGGAGAAAGTACCCCAAAACAAGTATTTTGCCTTCTGAAGGTTTATCGATGTTGCTACCAACATTGCTAGAAGACACCATGACCACCATCACCAAAGTCCTTTAGTGTCGATCTACATATTTCTAAAGGTCACGCATTGAAAAGAAGTTAGGAAACGCATAAATCAACGAGAAAGCCCATGGTCGACTATTATGCCATTAGAGCACACATTGCCACTAGTCACCATCTTTGCATAAGATTGACACTGGTTAATTTGTTAGGTACTGATCTATCCATTGATACCCTACATGCACTAATCAAGGTACTAGAAAGGTGTTAACTATTAGTTGCACTCCCACACCACCATTGTTATCTCTCCCTTTTATATGCATTGCCTCTAGTTATTATCGCCATACGAGACTGACATTGATCAACTCCTTGGGCATCAATGTATCTATCCATGTCCTTCATATGCCAATCTAAGGCTAACGATGTCTTTCTACTAGTGGCAACCATCTTTTTTCTTCACCATAGCTAGTTCAAAAATTGACAAAAATCACTATTTTTAGGGCCAAAGATTGACTTCTCTTACTAGAAATCATACCTAAAATTTGTGATTAAGGTGTTTCTAAGCTCAAAATGTGAGAAAATGGCCAAAGGGAAGATGGTTACTGTTATAGCTAAGGAATAGTTGAAACCACTATATCCTAACTAATATAATGCCAATGCCAAGTGAAAGTACTATGATGGACAAATTGGACATTCAATTGACAATTGTTCGACTCTCAAATATATAGTCCAAGAGTTGAGAAATATAAGATAGATTGACTTTTCAAAAGTTAAGAGGAAGTCTGATGTCAATACTAATCCATTTCTTAATCGTAAGGTGTTAAATCAAATTAAGTACTTAGATGATGATTGCTGAGGACTGAATTCTAATTCCCTTGAAATTGGTGTGGTAAAGAGCACTAGGCCATAAATGTCCACACCCTCTTAATATCAAAGAAACTCAATGCCACCAAAAATATTTCACTTAATCATTCAAACCCTATTTCTCCTCTAACACTTTATGACCTTTATTAGAATGATAAGGAAATCCATTGGGACTATAGTTGTTAGGTAAACTCCCATGATCAAGCCTCCACACTAGAATCAACACTTGTAGCAACATTCGAAAATACAAGAGTTAAGAGCATCACTAAAAGTGAGAGATGTTACACTCTAAAATGCATAAAAAAAACTCATGCAAAGGAAAAAGAAAGTTGTGATCTCAAATGATGTTGAAGAAATATCTCTTCAAAATACTAAAGGGCAAAGTCATCTAATAGGTAAAACCTTGATCTTAAGGAAATTGTTACTAATAAAGATAATGAAATGTTCATTAAATATATTAAGTAGAGTAAATAAAGTTTGGGTAGTGTACGATTTACTTGTCTCCAAACCTATGCCTTATGTTGAGGTAGCTAAAGAAGTATTGAAATGTGCTTTTAGTCTTTCAAGACTACAAATGAAACTCCTTAGTTAGAGGAGTCATTCCTCAAAATGCCACACTAGTCATTCAAACCACTATTAAAAGTAGTCAAAAGTGATGATGAAAAAAGGTTATTGTCTAAGCAAAGGAATAAAAAAACATCTTCAGGATATCACTATCCTAATATAACCTAGTGGGCAACAACATCATTCTATAATCAAATTCCAACTAAACTGAGAAGACATCACCCAAGGATACCTAGAAAGCATAAATGAGCTTGTGCTTTCTTAGGCTTACAATTTCAAGGGTGCAGGATTCATCAATCAAGCTAATAATGGATGCAATAGGTCAGTTAAAGTCACCATTAAACTTGACACAATCCACATGATCTCTAAAGAAGAGGAAGAAAAACTGTCTTAAGTTCCATAGATCCAACCATGTAGCTTTGACACCTTTGTGAGCAACTGGCATGCTTAGGTATTCCTCAGTCACCTAAGTTTCTTGCCAAGTAATGCAGCTTAAAGTCCCCCTACTTATTAACATCTATAACATTTAGAGTAATTATGTAATAAAATAAATAGCCTTTTTTCATATGTTAGCTAGTAACATAGGTTCATATCACTTGCTCTTATAATCCTAGTCTTGTTATTTTAACTGTCCTCTTAACATTTATTTTTATATACAAATCATTCTAACAATGCCCATTTATTTTTTTTAGTCCTTTATCTATTGCTTAAGATGCCTAAAAATAAGACTAATAGTGTAACTAATGCTTGTTTTTAGACAATATATGAAAGTACCCTTAATGTGTCAACTCTGAATGATCTTGAAGATGAACAGATCTCATTACCTAATCAAATAGAAAGAGAGGTCATCTATAGTTGAGAAAAAAATAGTCAAACAAGTTAATTTGGGCATTACATAAAATCTATGGGATTTCAAAATTAGCACAAGACTTCCCCCAAAAAGTAGGTAAAAGCATAATTCTATTGCTTAAAGAATACATGTCATGTTTGAACACTAATATAGCAATGCACAAACTCCACTTGAGACCAAAATGCAAACTCATACAATAAAAGTTCAAGAGAATAAAACTTAAGGTTTTATTAAAAATCAAAAAAGTTAGAAAGCAATTAGACATATACCTTCTTTAAATAGTAAATTATATGAAATGGGTAGCCAACATCATATTAATGTCAAAAAAGGACACCAAAATATATATGTGCGTGAACTATAGGAACATAAATAGAACAAGTCTTAAAGATAGCTTCTCCCTACCACATATTGACATCTTAGTAGATAACATTATTGGTCATTCAATTTTTTTTTTTCATTCATGGACAAGTTCTTGGGCTATAATCAAATCAAGATAGTGTCCAAAGACAGTAAGAAAATAACATTTGTTATAATGGATACCTAAGCCTCAAAAGAGAACTTTCATCAATAATTGATAATTGAATATTCTTAATTGAATAAAGGACTCATACAAAACTCTATTTGTAATATTTTCTAACCTTAAAAGATAATGGCTAATAAAAAACAATAAACATCAACATTGGAATCTCTAAACTTAAGTTGAAAGTTACTCTATCAATAATATCTTAAACTCCTAATTAAGCTAGAAAACTCTAAAAAAAAATTAAATATAAGGACAAAATTAGAATAATTAATATTAAAATATGAATTGTAAAATAATAAAAAATAAACTTTATAACATATCTTCAGTCATATCTTGAATAAATTTATCTTAATACGTTGATTTTTTAATTAATTGTATGCTTTTTAACAATATCTTTTTTGTTTTTTTATATTATTTTGAATTAACATTTCTCAACAAATATTATAAATTTGTACATTACGTAAATTTAAGTCTAATGTGTATATATATATTATTTCATTGATAAAAGTGTTTTAGCAAGTTACGCATCCCTAGTTAGTATCATAACCAATCTCGATTGTTTTCATTGCATTAAAACATAAGGTACACTCTATATTTTTATTGATTTATATTTTTCCATTGAAGCATAAAACACATTTTTGCATTGTAGTGTAAAGCATATTCTGTATTGTGGTGTCAAGCACATTATCACTTCCGAGTGTGTTATGCTTAAAGCTCATTAGTCATTTGTGGTCTATTAAATGTGTATGAGTCACTAGGACATTGTGTGACCATTAAGAGCTAGTGGATTGCAAGAAGATTATTGTGCCCAAGCCTCAATTCTTAAGTCTATGTAAAACCTCAATTCCTAAGTGTATGTAAACTCCAATTCACAAATATGAACCCAATACTCTATTGAACTACTTCTGTTGTAACACTTTTACCTCATATTTCTTTGAATCTCAAAGAATAGCCAACACCGAGGAGATTACTCTATAAGATTTTAATAGAAGTATTGATAATTGTGAAATTCCAAAAGTCTAAAAGGATCAGATTTAAAAAATTTCCAAATTTAATGTTTATAAAAACGATTTTACTATTAAAACTGAAGAAAGAGATATACAGCTTTTGAAACTATTCATCATCTTTCTTAAAACTCTTTGCAAAATCACAAAAAAGGCATTACAAATACATTCATATTGGGCTAGTACAAGTAAGTATAAAATCCCTTACAAAAGAAGGTTTAAACACCTTTATTCTAGTACTCGTTAAGGATACTAGATTTACAAATTTCCAAGATTCTCTTCTTTCTTCAATAAAGTCTAAGCTCTATTTTGGACTTATTTTTTTTTAACTGTTATCCAAATCTTATTGTCTTTATCTAATAAAAACATCTCACAAAGTATGATTTTACAAATTAAAACCCATAATTACAATATGTTGAAGGGCTCCATTCTGGTTACATTGATTTACAAAATCTATTATAAAACAATGATTTCTGCATTTAGATCAAAACACAAATTCCAATCCTAAAAAGGTGAAACTCTTCCTTTACAAACCAACTTCTCTTGTTCAAACACTATTATCCCCAAATCCATCCAATGGAAAAACATTATCCTTCTTGATGACTAGATCCTTGAAGGAGCAGTAAAACCTCAACCCCTAAAACAACTTAAACTAAATACAAAAATTTTGAAAATAGACCAATTTCAATACAAAAAAATTATCCTAACCTTTAATAGGCGATTTACAAGTTTTAGATCTACTGATAAAGATTCCATTTTCTTTACAATTAACCTAGGACATACTTCCAACCTCTCATTTACTATAAACCTATTTGCAAAACCTCTAAGATTTTCAATCTTAGACATTCCAAGTACTTCTTTCCAAATCGCAGATTACCATACAAACATACCTCATCCAATCTATGCAAATCCCTAAGAACAATTACCTCTTATCTCTTCAATACCTTCTGCCATCACAGAAAACATACAAAATGAATTGCATATTTTACAAAAATCTTTAGAAAATGTTTTTGAACTTGACAAAACTCTTTTGCATAATGATTTTTATGCATCACAATATTGAAAAAACAAACTTGTTTTTCCAAAACTTTCTCCAAAAAAGGCATGAAATCTAAAATGAATTTTATGTTTTCATTTCTACTTTGAAAATTTATATCATGTTTTTTTATTAGTTTGAGTTGTATGCATCTCAAAATAACATACAATATCCATTCAAAAAATTTCATTTTGAAAACCTTTCCTCTTCTAAAACCCTGTGATTTCTCATAATAAGTCTATACAGTGGATTACTCTAGATAACCAAATCATAGAGTCTAAACAACCTCCTCTTAAACAAACCAAAATCACCCATCAATAAAACATTATTGATCTTGCACCTTACAAAATCCCCCAAGAAACTGATTCCTTAGAAAAACTTTCCAAAATGATTGTCGAGTAAAATAATTTCTTAAATACTCATCTTCATACCATTGGTACTTAGTTGAATTGTATAGAAAACTAGACTCGGTAATCTATTAGCCAGAAAACCATTACAAAACTTAAACCTACAAAAGTCAAACAACTTGTCTTCAAACCTTTTGAACCCTCTCAGATAGAAAATCCACAAAAACCCATTGATCCTTTGTTCAAAAGATCAAAACAAAACTTGTTACTTTAAAACCACCTTCATCCTCTTCTTCCAAAAAGCAAGTGAACACTTTGGGAAACAAATCCTAAATAGAGTCCTCTAAAAATCATTCTTTACGTCTACAGGTATCAAAGCCCTAGGTTAACTACATATCATGGACAAAACCCATTTTTGGACCTTGAGATCAAACCAAACACATTAAACCAGTACAAATTTAATACCTCTTCCATTTACGAATGGAATATTAATGACAAGTTATAATACCATATCTTTAGTCTTTTACAATAGATGACTATGGCAGAAACTGTTCATAAAACCCACAACAATACTCTAGAAAAAACCATCACTAAACTTCTTATAACAAGATTTTCAAGACAACTCAAAAGATAGTGGGATTACCATCTCACTAATGATCAGCAAGATTAAATCCTTAGAACCATCAAAATCATAAAAGATGGTGTATCGATCATAAATAACTTAGGTAAGCCTATTGAAGATGTCATAGCATATCTCATTCTTACCATTTCTCTCCATTTCATAGGTGACCCATCTCACCTTAAAGACAAAATGCTAAGTTACTTACAAACCTCAGATGTAAGAAACTCAGTGAATTCCAAAATTATAAAAATACTTTCCTTACTAAGGTTATGCATATAGAAGATTCTAACCAACCTTTTTGAAAAGAAACTTTTCTTGTAGGACTTCTAACTCTCTTAAGAGAAAAGGTCTACTAAACCATCAAAATTGTTCATGGAAACCCTATCCCATACAATCGACTCACTTATGGTGAATTGATTAGTTTCACTCAATAAGGAGGATTTAACATCTATTAAGATCTTAGACTCCCAAAACACTTTAAATGAGAAATGAAACAATCCCATTTTGAAGTTGGAACCTTTTGTCAGCAATTTAACTTAGGAATTCCAAAAATTTTTGAGCCGAGTATGAAGAAGTATACCAAACCCTATACCAAGTCTTACCAAACTTACAAAAAATCTTAGAAATACACAAACAAGTAGACTTATTACTCTAAAACTCAAAAAATAAAGGCATCTAAATCTAAAATAGAATCAAAACCTTCTTCTTCTTCTAAGCCTTTCTACAAAGACCTTACTTCTTTCAAGTGTCAAAAGAAGGACACATAATTAGATACTACAAACTCAATAAAAAAATCTAAGAACTTCACCTAGAACCCAAAATCATCTCAAAATTAGAAGCCATACTCCAAAACATTTCCAATCCTGATTCTAACCCTTCATATGATTGCTCAAATGAAGAACCTTTTCAAAGTAATGTACTCTAAACTTTTACTTCTTCAAAATCCAAACCAAGTTCCAAAAAAGTAAACACCCTTACAAAAGACCAATAAACCCTTGTGGAACTTATCAAAGATATTACCAACCCCAATCTCTAAAAAAAATATCTAGAAAACCTCTTAAAAACCTTCCAAAAACAAAAAATAAAACCTGCCACTATCATTCCATCAACCTCTAGACCTCCCTATGACCTTACTACAATTTTGGGAAAGAAAAACTCCAAAAAATCAACCCCTACCATACAAGAACTCTAAATAGAAATCAAAATTGTCAAAACAAAACTTAGAGAATTCAAACAAAACCAATAAAAAGATAACCAAACCCTTTAATTTATTCTTTCAAAACATTTAGAAGACACTTTAGAAAGTGATCCTAAACTAGACCAAGAAACTCAGAATCTTCAAAACCTTGAGAAAATTCCAAATGATTTTCTTTTTACTCTAGAACAAGTTACTTTTAGAAAATATTTTATTAAAATCACTTTACTATTTTCTCATGACTGTAAACTGGATACAATAAGACATAGGTGTAGATTTAAACTGCATAAAACAAGGAATTGTTCCAACTCGATTTTAAGAAAAAACCAATGAAAAACTTTTAGTAGCAAATAATTCCAAAATGACCATTACAAACAAAACCATTGCTTTTATCTAAAACCAACATTTTCAAATTAGAATTTCTTTTGTTCTTGTTGAAAATATGCATCATATAGTGATCCTTGGAACACCATTCATAAATCTCATTACCTCTTAAATTATCAATTATGATGGTATAGTTTTCAAAACAAAATCCCAAAAATTGCATTTTCCTTTTATTTAAGCTCTAAAGACTAGGAATTTGAATCTTATTAAAGACCATTCTATTTATGAAAACAAAATTTATAGTCTTATTCAAGCAAAAGAACATGATCTTCTTTATTTACAAAAAGATCTTTCTCTTCAGAGAATTCAAAACTAGTTACAAAATCCTCTGTTTTACAAAAAAAATCTCTGATTCAAAGAAACCCTTCAAAATGAACTTTGTTTTGACCTTCCAAATGCTTTCTGTAATAGAAAATAACACATAGTTGATTTACCCTATGACTAAACTTTAGTGAAAAACAAATCCCTACAAAAGTTAGACTTATTCAAACGAATATGGAACTAGAAGGTTATTGCAGAAAAGAAATTCAAGATTTAGAATCCAAGAAACTCATTTCTAAATCTAGATCACCTTGGTCATGTGTTGCATTCTATGTCAACAAATCAATTAAACTTGAAAAAGGTACTCTAAGGTTAGTTATCAATTACAAATCTCTCAATAAAGCCTTTAAGTAGATTATGTACTCTATTCCCAATAAAAAATATTTGTTACAAAAACTTCATTCTGCCTACATTTTTTCAAAATTCGATATGAAATCTGGATTTTAGCAAATTCAAATTAATCTAAAAGATAGGTACAAAACTACTTTCATCGTTTCATTTAGACCATATGAATGAAATGTGATATCATTTGGTTTGAAAAATGCCTTGTCAGAATTCTAAAGAATTATGAATGATATTTTTCAACCATATTCAAAATTTTGTCTTATTTATATCGATGACATTTTGGTTTTTTCAAACTCCATTGAATAGTATTTCAAACATTTACAAACATTTTTTTATGTTGTTAAACAAAATGGACTTGTGATATCTCAGTCCAAAATATCTCTATTTTAAACTAGAGTAAGATTCCTCTAACATTACATTTCTCAAGGAACCATTACTCCTATTGAAAAAGCCCTTTCTTTCGCAAATAAATTGAGAAAACCCAATTACAAAGATTTTTAAGAAGTCTCAATTATGTTTTGGATTTCATTCCAAACATAAATCTCATTGCAAAACCTCTTTATGACCATCTTAAGAAAACTCTTATTCCTTGGACTCCTCAGCATACTGCTATTGTCCAATATATCAAAATCATGGTCAAAGAAATCCCTTACATTTATTGTCCTGACCCTTCACTTCCAAAAATAGTTGAAACTGATGTCTTTGAACTTTGATATAGAGGTATTCTCAAACAAGTTTGAAAGGGAAAGGAACATATTATACAATTTGCATTAGCACATTGGAATGATTGTTAACACAATTATTCCATCATCAAAAAAGAAATTTTCTCTATTTTTATGTACATTACAAAATTTCAAGGTGATTTACTTAATCAACAATTTCTTTTATAGATTGATTGCAAATCTGCAGAAGAAGTTTTACAAAAAGATGTTCAAAACATTGCATCAAAACAAATTTTTGCACATTGGTAAGCCATTTTTTTTGCATTTGATTTTCAAATTGAGTACATTAGAGGAGATAGAAACTCTATTCATGATTTTCTAATCCAAAAATTTCTCTAAAACAAACCCAAAGATGCTTAGGAATCAAAGAATAAAGGTCAAGCTCTTATTCAAAACTAAAAGAAAGTTGTTTTACAAAAAAAGGAAACAACTTTACAAAAAGAGAATATCTTTACAAAAGCTAAAGCATCTTTGCAAAAGTAAAGGTTGCTTTACAAACAGATTCTCTTTTTATAAAAAGAAAGTTGTTTTTCCAAAAAAAGATGTTAACTTTTACAAAAGAGATTCCCTTTTACAGAAAGGAGGTTTCAATTATTTGCCTCAACCCTTAGCTTCTTACTTATATAAGGAAGTTCAAAAGGCATTTGCAAGACATCTTTTTGAGAGTCTTTGATTCCTAAATCCTGTCTCCACCTCTTATATCCCTATCCTTTCTATATGTAATCCTCCTCCTCTTGTACTCAAATATTTATATTAATAAAATATTTCATTAATAAAAGTGTTAAATTTAGTTGGTGACAAAGGATAGGTCGACCTAGATAATGCAATGGAAGGATAACATTAAGAGATGACATCCTCAAAACTCCAAAACATCTTTTCAGTGGCTAAAAAAGGACATATTCAAACCACCAGAGACTTTTACAAGATAAAGTTAATAGTTTTAAGACAGAGCTCATGACTACTAGCTACCACAAACTAACAAAACAAGTTTTGGTGGAAAAGGTAGAGACGAACACTCTTTCTATTAGCTTTACAAAAAGAAAATATCTTTACAAAAGCTATAGTATCTTTGTAAAAGTAAAGATTGCTTTATGAAAAAGGATTCTCTCTTTATAAAAAGAAAGTTATTTTTCCAAAAGAAAATGTCAGCTGTACAAAAGGAGATTCCCCTTTACAAAAGGAAAACACTTGAAACCTCTTTTTTGCAAAGAGGAATATCCTTTTGTAAAAGTTAGCATTTTATTTTGGAAAACAACTTTCTTTTTGTAAAGAGAGAGTCTATTTTCATAAAGCAATCTTTACTTTTACAAAGATGCTATAGTTTTTGTAAAGATATTCTCTTTTTGTAAAATTGTTTTCTCTTTCATAAAGCTAACAAATAGAGTGTTGTCTTTACCTTTTCCATCAAAAAGTTGTTTTGTCCTTTTACGATAACTAGCAGTCAGGAGCTCTATCTTGAAACTGTCAACTTTATTTTTTTAAAAGTCTTTGGTGGTCTAAATATGTCCTTTTCTAACAACCGAAAAGATGTTTTAAAGTTTTGAGGATATCATCTATTGATGTCATCCTTCCATTGCATTATCCAAATCGACCCATCCTTCGCCACCAACTAAGTTTAACATTTTTATCAATAAAGTATTTTATTGAAATAAATCTTTGAGCATTAGAGGAGGAGGATTACATATATAAATGATAAGGATACAAAATGTAGAGAGAGGATTTAGGAATCAAAGAGTCTCAAAATGATGTCTTACAAATGCCTTCTAAGCTTCCTTATATAAGTGAGGAGCCAGGGGCTAAGGAAAATACTTGAAACCTCTTTTTTGTAAAGGGGAATCTCTTTTTATAAAAGCTAACATCTTTTTTCGTAAAGTAACCTTTACTTTTGCGAAGATGCTTAAGCTTTTGTAAAGATATTCTCTTTTTATAAAATTTTCTCTTTTTGTAAAGCTGACAAACAGATTGTTTGTCTCTTCCTTTTCCACCATTGTTTGAATAAATTGGGAATTTTTGTAATGTTTACTTTAGTATCAAAATAGAATAACCATGAAGGGCTACCTTTTTGGTTTTAGATGAGAAATGTATTGTACCAGGCTCGTTGGTAATCCTAGTATAAAAAGGTTTGAGAATAACTCATTCTAATTTTGAAGGAAACAGAGAAAATTTTGTGTTTTGAAAGTTCTATTCCCCATTCATAAGGAGGAATAATTTGTAAAATGTGAGAAGATAAGTAAGCAGGGTCATTGCGAGTTTTATCTAGATGAAAGTGTTTAAATCCGGCTAATTCTATTACTTCAAGTATGGTTATGTAATATGTTTATGGTTTAAAAAGGTCTTAGGATTTGAAATACCATCCTAAAGGGAAAATCTCTCGAATGGTGATAAAGGGGTTTTTATCATAAAATCCTTATTTTATGACAAGTATATTTTAAAAATAATTTTTATTAAAATATTTTGAAGAAAATTTTAAAACCTTTTTTGTAAAAGTTAAGAGATAAAAGGTGTTACTATACTTGTATCCTCTCTATAAAGGTCTTTAAGAGAAGATAATCTTTAGAGGACTTTTTGAGATTTATGGATGTTTTCCATCCATTTTTAGATTTATAATTCTTTTTTTAGAGTTTTTGAGGATTGGGTTTTTGGAGTTTTTAAGGTTTCAATTGGCTTTGAAGATTGACTTTGTGTATTAACCAATTGTTCTATCCAGGTTCTTATTGGAAAAGCATAGGCATCATAAAGTTTTTAGGATGAAGTAAGGTTTTAAGAAGGAGTTGAGACTGAGCTCTCCTTTGGGTTATGAATATGAGTTTTACATTTATTCTTTGATTTCTTAGGTATCTTTAGGTGTGTTTTGGAGAAATTCTTAGGTTAGAAAATCAAGAGTACAGTTTCTATCTCCTTTTATGTACTCAATTTGAAAATCAAATGTAGAAAGAATGGCTTGCCAACGTGAAAAAATCTATTTTGATGCAATGTTTTGATCATCTTTTTATAGAACTTCCTTTGTAGATTTGCAATCAATCCATAAAAGAAATTGTTGATTAAGGAAATCACTTTGAAATTTTGTAATACACATAACAATGGACAAAATTGTTTTAACAATCATTCCTTTATGTTGATGCATATAATATGATTTGTTCCTTTTCCTCTTTGACTTATTTGAAAATACCTTCATATCTAAGTTCAGAGGCATTAGTTTCAACTATTTTTAGAAATAAAGAGTCAGAAAAATGAATGTAAAGGATTTCTCTGACCATGATTTTGATTTACTGGACAATAGCAATATGTTGAGGAGTCTAAGGAATAGGGGTTCTCTTAAGATGGTCATAAAGAGGTTTTGAAATGAGATTTATGTTTGGAATGAAATCTAGAACATAATTTAGACTTCCTAAAAAATCTCTGTAGTTAGATTTTCTCAATGATTTGGTCAGAGAATTTGTTTGCGAAAGAAAGGGTTCTTTCATAAGAGTATTGATTCCTTAAGAAATGTAATGTCCAAGGAATCTTACTCTAGTTTGAAATAAAGATATTTTGGATTGAGATATCACAAGTCCATTTTGGAATAGTGAAAGCAATTTTGTACCTATCTTTTGGATCAATCTAAATTTGCCAAAATCTAGATTTCATATCAAATTTTGAAAAAACATAGGTAAAATGAAGTTTTTGTAACAAATCCTTTTTATTAGGAATAGGGTACCTAATCCATTTAAGGACTTTGTAAACCTAGGAGTATCTCTTTCAAGTTTAGCTGATTTGTTGACATTAAAAACAACATATGACTAAGGTGATCTAGATTTAGAGATGAGTTTCTTGGATTCTAAATCTCAAATTTCTTTTCTATAGTAACTTTTTAGTTTTGCATTCATTTAGATAGGTCTAGCTTTTGTAGGGATTTTTTTTTTTCACTTAGGGTTGGTTCAAAAGGTAAATCAACTATATGTTATTTCTTATTCTAAAAAACATTTGGAAGGTCATAATAATGGTTATTTTGAAGTGTTTCTTTGAAATCAGAGATTTTTTTATAAAATAGTAGGATTTTGTAACTGGTTTTGAATTCTCTAAAGAGAAAGATCTTTTTGTAAATAGAAAAGATCTTACTCTTTTACTTGAACAAGAGTATCAATTTTGTTTTCATAAATAGAATGGGCTTTAATAAGATTCAAATTCCTAGTCTTTGGAGCTTTAAGAAAAAAAAAATAAAGTTTTTGGGATTTTTTTTTAAACTATACCATCATAATTGACAATATAAGGGGTAATAAGATTTATGAATAATGTTCCAAGGATCACCATATGATGCATATTTTCAACAAAAACAAAAGAAGTTCTAATTTAAAAATATTAGTTTTGGATAAAAGCAATGGTTTTGTTTGTAATGGTTATTTTGGAATTATTTCCTGTTGTAAGTTTTTCATTAGGTTTTTCTTAAAATCAAGTTGGAACAATTCCTTATTTTATGCAATTTAAATTTGCACCTATGTCAAGTAAGGCTATTATACCCAATTTGAAATCATCAAAAAATACCAAAGTGATTTTACTAAAATATTTTATAGAGGTAACTTGTTCCAAAGAAAAAAGAAAAGCATTTGGAATTTTCTCAAGGTTTTGAAGATTTTGAGTTTCTTGATCCGATTCAGGATCATTTTTTGGAGTGCCTTTTAAATGTTTTGAAAAAAGAAATTAAAGGGTTTGGTTATCTTTTTATTGGTTCTTTTTTAGTTATTTAAACCTTGTGTTGACAATTTTGATTTCTCTTTGGAGTTTTTGTATAGTAGGAGTTGATTTTTTTGAGTTTTTCTTCCCCAAAATTGTAGTAAGGTCGTAGGGAGGTCTAGAGGTTGATGGAATGATAGTGGCAAGTTTTATTTCTTGTTTTTGAAAGGTTTTCTAAATATTCTTTTTGAAGGTTAGGGTCGGTAATATATTTGATAAGTTCTACAAGGGTCTATCGATTTATTGTAATGGTGTTTACGTCTTTGGAACCTATTTCGAATTCTGAAGAAGTAAAAGTTTGAAGTACATTAGTTTAAAGAGTTTTTTCATCTAAGTAATTATATGAAGGGTCAAATTAGAATTGGAAATGTTTTGGAGTATGAGTTTTAATTTTGAGACAATTTCAAGTTATAGGTAAAGTTCTAGGATTTTTTTTTTTTGTTAAGTTTGTGGTATATGGCTATATGTCCTTTCTTTTAACACTTGAAGCAAGTAAGGTCTTTGTAAAAAAGCTTAGAAGTAGAAAATTTTTATTTTGGTTTAGATTTAGAAGATTTTGTTTTTCTAGATCTAGAGTAATAGATTTGTTTGTTTGTGTGTTTTTGAGATTTTTGGAAGTATGGTAAGACTTGGTATAGGATTTGTTATACTTCTTCTTACCAAGCTCAACAAGTTTTGGAATTCTTAAGTTGAATTGCTAGCAAAAGGTTCCAACTTCAAAATGGGATTATTTCATTTCCTATTTGAGGTGTTTTTGAATTCTAAGATCTCGATAGATCTTAAATCCTTGTTATTGGGTGAAATTGATCAATTTACCATTAGTGAGTCGATCCTAAGGGATCAGGTTTTTATGAATAGTTTTGATGGTTTGACAGATTTTTTCTTTTAAGAGAGTTAGAAGTCCTGTAAGAAAATTTTCTTTTTAAAAAGGTTGGTTAGAATCTTCTCTAAGCATAACCCTAGTAAGGAAAGTATTTTTGTAATTTTGGAATTTACTAAATTTCTTACATTTGAGATTTGTAAGTAACTCAACGTTTTTGTCTCTAAGGTGAGATGGGTCACCTATGAAATAGAGAGAAATGGTAAGAATGAGACAAGCTAAAGTATCTTCGATAGGCTCACCTGAGTTATCTAAGATGGGTATACTGTCTTTTGTGGTTTTGATGGCTCTAAGGATTTGATCTTGTTAATCATTAATGAGATGGTAATCCCACTATTGTTTAAGTTGTCCTAAAAATCCTACTATAATGAGCTTAACAACAGTTTTGTTTGGGTTATTATTATGGGTTTTGTAGACATTTGTTGTTATAGTCATCTGTTATAGAAGACTAAGAATATGGTATTTTGACATACCATCAATATTCCATTTGTAAATGGAAGAGACATTAAATTTGTACTAGTTCAATTTATTTGGTTTGTTCTCAAGGTCAAGATCTGGAGTTGTGAGTCTAAAAATGGGTTTTGGCTATGATATATGGTTAACCTAAGGTTTCAATACCTGTAAAGGTAGAGAATGATTTTCAGAGTACTTTAGTTTTGAGGACTCTATTTGGATTTCTTTCCTAAAGTGTTCACTCACTTTTTAGAAGAAGAGGATGACGGTGGTTCTAAAGTAATAAGTTTTGTTTTGATCTCTTGAATAAAGGGATCAACAAGTTTTTGTGGATTTTTTGTTTTGGAGGGTTCAAAAGGTTTTAAGACAAGTTGTTTAACTTTTGTAGGTTTAGGTTTTGTATTGATTTTTTAGTTGGTAGACTGTTGAATCTAGTTGTCTACATAGTTTAATTGAGTACCGATGGTATAAAGATGAGTATTTGAGAAATTGTTTTATTGGACAATCATTTTAGAAAGTTTTTATGAGAAATCAATTTTTTTCAAGATGTTGTAAGGTGCAAGATCAACTATTTTTGTTAATGGGTGATTTTGGTTTGTCTAAAAGGAGGGTGATTAGACTTTATGACTTGGTCATATGGAGTTGACCATTATATGAACTTACTACGAGAAGTCACAGGGTTGATAAAGGTTTTAGAAGAAGAAAGGTTTTCAAAATGAAATTTTTTGACTAGGTATTCTGTGTTATTTTAAGATGCATATAACTCAAACTAATCAAAAAACATGATATGAGTTTTTGAAGTAGAAATGAAATCATAAAATTCTTTTTGGATTTCATGCCTTTTTTGGAGAAAGTTTTGGAAAAACCAGTTTCTTTTTTTAGTATCTTGTGATGCATAAAAATCATTATGTAAAAGAGTTTTGTCAAGTTCAAAAACATTTTCTGAAGATTTTTGTAAAATATGCAATTCATTTCGTATATTTTCTATGATGGTAAAAGGTGTTGGAAAGATCAAAGGTAATTGTTCTTGGGGATTTGTATAGATCGGATGAGGTATATTTGTGTGGTAATTTACGGTTTAGAAAAAAGTACTTGAAATGTCTGAAGTTGAAAATCTTGAAGGTTTTGTAGGTAGGTTTATAGTAGATGGGAGGTTGAAAATATGTCCTAAGTCAATTGTAAAGGAAATATAATCTTTATCAATCGATCTAAAACTTGTAAATCTTCTGTTAAAGGTTAAAACAACATTTCCGTCTTGGAATTGGTCTATTTTGGAAATTTTTGTATTTGGTTCAAGTTGTTTTGGGGGTTAAGGTTTTACTACTCCTTTAAGGATCCAATCATCAAAAAGAATAATGTCTTTCCAATGGATGGATTTGTGAATGATAGTATTTGAATAAGGCAGGTTGGTTTGTAAGAAAAGAGTTTCTCTTTTTCAGGATTGGAATTTGTGTTTTGATGTAAATGCAGAAATCATTATTTCATAATGAATTTTATAAATCAATCTAGTTGAAATGAAGCCTTACAACATATTGTAATTATGGGTTTTGATTTGAAAAAACATCCTTTGTAAGATATTTTTATCAAACAAAGACACAGTAAGATTTAAATAATAATTAAAAGCAACAAGTCCAAAATAGAGACTAGACTTTATCGAAAAAAGAAGAGAATCTTAATAATTTGTAAATCTAGTATTCTTAAGGAATGTTAGAATATAAGTATTTAAACTTTCTTTTATAAGGGGTTTTATGCTTACTTGTACTAGGTCAATATGAATGTATTTATAATGCCTGTTTTTGTGATTTTGCAAAGAGTTTTGATAAAGAAGATGAACAATTTTAAAAGGTTTTAAAAGTTGTATATCTCTATCCTCGGTTTTAATAATAAAATCGTTTTTGAAAACATTAAATTTGTAAATTTTGTAAATTTAATCCTTTTAGACTTTTGGAAATTTTCAATCATTAATACCTCTATTAAAGTCTTTTAGAGTAATCTTCTCAATGTTAACTATTCTTTGAGATTTAGAGTAATCTGAGGTAAAAGTGTTAGAACAAAAAGTAGTTTGACAAAGCATTGGGTTCATATTTATGAACTAGAGTTTTACACACACTAAAGAATTAGGGTTTTACACAAACTCAAGAATTGAGATTTGAGTACAATAATCTTCTTACAATCCACTAGTTCCTAATGGTCATATGACATCCTAGTGACTCATACATGTCTAACAGACCATAAACAACCAATAAATTTTAGGCATAATACACTTGAAACGGATAATGTGCTTGATACCACAATGCAGAAGTATACTTTATACCGCAATACAAAAATGTGTTTTACAGTTTAATGCAAAAATATGAATTAATAAACATGTAGAGTATACCTTATATTCCAATGCAATGAAAACAATCGAGATTGACTTTAATACCAATTAGGGATGCGTAACTTGCCAAAACACTTTTACCAATGAAATATTTTATTGATATAAATTTTTAAGTATAGGAGGAGGATTATAGATAGAAGAGATAAGGATATAAGAGCTAGAGAGAGCATTTAGGAATCAGAGAGTCTCAAAACAATATCTTGCAAATGCCTTATGAGCTTTTTTATACAGGCAAGGAGCCAAATGCTAAGACAAACACTTGAAACCTCTTTTTTGTAAAGTGAAATTTCTTTTTGTAAAATAACTTTTACTTTTGTAAAGATGGTTTAATTTTTGTAAAATATTCTCTTTTTATAAAATTATTTTTTTTTATAAAATTGACAAATATAGTATCTGTCTCTTCTTTTTCCACCAAAAATTATTTTGTCATTTTACAATATATATATATATATATATATATATTCTTAAAAAAAATTCTTACAAATTCTCCTATTAAAAGGAAAAAAAAAAAGAAAAAATGCTCTTAAATTCTCTTTTTGGTTTTCTTAAAACAAGAGGAAAAAATATACTTATAATTAAAGTGCCCATTAATTTTTTTCCTCTTTTGTTTCTTAAAAAAGGAAAGAGAAAAAGGAGAAAAAAATATTCATGAATTTCTTTTTATAAAAAGAAGAAAATAATACTCACATTTTTTGTGTTTTCTTAAAATGAAAAAAATTTCTTTTAAATTCACTTATTTTTTTTATAAAAAAGAGATAAAAATACTTTTAATTTTTTCTTATAAAGAAAAAATATAAATAATTTATTTTTTATTTATTAAAAAGAAAAAAGAGAAAAAAAAACTCAATTTTTTTTCTTTTTCTTGAAATAAAACTATAATTTCAATATGTTTTTTCTTGTTGAATTTTGTAGAAGTCTCTTCTTTAAATATACGGTAAAATGTCCAAAGCCATTTAATTGAGTTCATATTAGTATTTTCTTTTTCTTTTCTTTTTAAATTTGTTTATCTCGTCCCTTAAAGAACTCATATTCCATTGCATCTTCTTCCTCTGTGACTAGGATTTTCTCTCTTTCTCTTGCATAATAGGGGTTTGTGGCTTTCTCTCTTTTTCTAACATAATGGAGAGCAACGTTAAGTATATATAGTTCTTTACATTTATTTCTTGTCCAGTTCTTTATATTTATATTTATATTTGTTTTAATTACTCTTTCATCAAGTATGTATAGAGACACAATTCTCGTGTATCAAGTGTTCTATTGAAATTGAGTTATATAAACTTTGATTTTCTTTCATCTAGAAGTACACTCCTACTCATGTCTCGGTGATATAATCACCTATTTCTTTTTCTTTGAAAAAATAAAAGAAAAAAACGAAAACGGAGAGAGAGCTTTGTTAGATATAAGCATGAATAAATGTCTTGTAACCACTCGTCGATTATCTCAAATATTTCTATAATTTCACTGTTATACTATCAACATTGTACAGCTCGATATTTGTTGCGAATTATTGCAGCGTAAAATAATTTAAAAAATGAAAAAAAAAGGGGGGAAAAGTAAGAAAGGAGCGCACAAACTGGCTTTTGATCAAATAATGGTCTAAAAAAAATTACCCATAAAACGAAGGGAATAGGGTCAGCAAGTATTTGAATATATAGTTACATGATGGTTACATTATTTGCAATAGCACAACACAAGTTAATAAAATACCCATATTGACACTTCCCAATAAATCAGGCAGACCCAACATGAGAAATAATATTGGACAAATTGAGAGAAAGATTTCTTATAATCCTAACTCAAAAATTGATGTAACTTTCTTTTTAATTATTTCTTAAAAATTTACATTATATAATTTCCTCATTATAGTTTTCCCTTATTTTTACTATATTTGTGATCCAGTTGCTAAGTATAAATCATTGTTATAAGCATTTGTGGAGTTAATGAGTAACAAAAGAAAAATCATTCTAACTCATTTATAGAGAAAATCATTCAAGTCGGTCTTCCTTATCACTAATCTCTTAAAGATAAGTGGAAGTTGAGAGATGCCTTCTCCTATGGTGTTATGGCAAAATTATTCTGCAATTATTTTAAAAAAAAAATAAAGAAAAGATTACTTTCACATTCTCCTTTTTTTTGAAAAAAAAAATATATTTCCAAATTTTTCTTTTTTCCCTAAAAACAAAGAAAAAATTTCTCCCAAATTTATCTTTTTCTCTTAAAAAGTTAAAAAAGCAAAAAAAGAAAAACTCTTACATTATCCTTTTTGTTTTCTTAAAAATGAAAAATATACTCACACTTTAAGTGTTGTTTTATTTTTCTCTCTTTTTTTTTCTTTAAAACAAGAAAAAAAATACTTATAATTTAATATTTATTTTTTAAAAAATATTCATAATTTAATTCTTTTTTATTTCTTATGTGAAAATCTCTTCTTTAAATATATTGTAAAGTGTTGAACTCTTTTTTAGACTAGTATTTTTTCTTTTATTTTTAAAAATTTTTTAAATAATGTTTCCATAATATAATCACCTTTTTAATTTTCTTTTTCTTTTTTAAAATAGAGTTTTGTTAGATATTGACATGAACAAATTTCATATAACTAATTGTAGATTATGTTAAAAATTTCTTTAATTTTATTATTATTATATTATTCATATTATAGGATATCTATATTTATCAAGAATTATTATAATTTAAATAATTAAAAAAATTAAAAATTAAAAAAGTAGATCAACTAGTTTGTTACATTTATTTAAATATATAATTATATGATTATTACATTATTTGCAATAACACAATAATTAAAGTATATTTCAAAATATAGCATAACATATATATTCAACTATATTCAAGCCAAACTATAATAAAGGGTGTAAGCAAGTTGATTTAAGTCCATTTGATATTTATATTTAAGTCAAATTGTTAGTAATGGTTTGAAAATTTTCAAAACTATAATTAAACTAATATAAATATAAAAAATTAATTTAACAATTTAAACTATACGTATTTAGAATAAAATTATTATTCATATCTTTTATTATGTCGATTTGTTTAACAAATAAAATTGTTAGTATCTAAGAGAAACAATTTTAGAATAATTAAACTAAATATTGACTTTTTGAGTATAAACAATGAAAAAATAAATTTTGAATAACTAGGATAAAAGATAAGAAACTAACAATAAGTAACACTATCTCTATATTGAGCGTGTTTAATTGCGAGTGGGTAGTGAATTATGGGAAGAGTTGGATATTTTGTGTAATTTATGCTTATATAAAATTATATATTTAAAATTTTGTATTATAGAATAGTTTGATTTAATTTTAACAATTTTTAAACTCTCAAAATTGTGACTTATTCGTTAATTATAATTTACCTAAAGAATATACTAGGTAACAGCATTTATTTCAATACAAAAGAATAATAAAATAAAATTTGTATTTATTTATATCCATAAAAAAGATGTAATTAACTTATATATATATATATTTTTTACACGTCTTATAACTTTTAAGAAGTATTATTAATTATTGTGTTTTTTTACTTAAATTACAAATAATATGCAAACAATTCTCAGTAAGTTTTGGGTATTACTAGTTGATTTTTGGGGGATTTTACGAGTTAAGCGGATTGGTCGGTTTGACCAATATCTCTATTCTCAACAAAAATGGTAGAATAGGCGATGCGTGGGTCAACACCTGTATACTAATAAGACTATTTCCACATGTCCGGTCTTTATGCACCGATACAAGTAACGATGATTTACAATGGTCTAATTGAAGCTGCGCTGTTAAGTTTGGAAAAAGAAAAGACAAAACATTGGGCAAAACCTCGGTTCAGTGGGTCTCTCTCTGTCTCCCTATCTGTGGGTGGGTCGTGGGTGGGTGCGGCGCGAAAGAGGCCTCGGCCTTATCTCTGGCATTTCCCTGGAGCTCTTTCTCGCCTCCTTTTAATGGGGTCTTCTTCTTGATCTTCCGCCACCCCACTCCCCCCAACTCACCCTAATAATCTCCATCATGCCTGCAAGGGTAGCAATTGCGCAATTGGGTCCCTGTCTCTTCGCTCCACCACCCTCCTCCTCCGCTCCGTCTTTGACTCTAACCACTAACACCGCCGCCGCCGCCGTCACTTCCGCCGCTGCTCCACCTTGGTTCGGCATGAAGACAAGTTCAATCAAATTCGCTGCTAGGAACAGCCTCAGGCCCTGCAGTCCTCCCTTCGTGGCACGAGCATCCTCCGCTTCCGCTGCTGCTGAATCAATCGAAAAGGAGACCCCGGAGGCCGAGCCGCCGCCCACATTCCTGCGCGACGACTCGGAGAGCAGCGGTGACGTGAGGTTCCGCTTCGAGAAGATGATAAGGGACGTCCAGGACCGCGTCTGCGAGGCCATCGAGGCTGTGGATAAGGGGTCCAAGTTCAAGGAAGACGTCTGGTCGAGGCCTGGGGGTGGAGGCGGCATTAGCAGAGTCTTGCAGGACGGGGCTGTTTGGGAGAAGGCTGGCGTCAATGTCTCCGTCGTCTACGGTGTAATGCCGCCCGAAGCATATCGCGCTGCTAAGGCCGCTTCCTTCGAACAGAAGCCCGGGCCCATACCATTCTTCGCTGCTGGGATCAGCTCTGTAAAATTACTCTCTCTCTCTCTCTGCTAAAATTAAATCTCTCTTTCCTTTCAAATTGTTAACAAAGATACTGAATTCCCTTTTCTTTTGCGTGTCTTTCAGGTGCTCCATCCAAAGAATCCTTTTGCGCCGACATTGCATTTCAATTATCGGTATTTTGAGACCGATGCTCCAAAAGGTCATTTCACCCCTGTGTTTAATTCATCTAAGCTTGGAGAAATGTTTGGATTTTCATTTAGCTATTGTCATTATTGACATCCACAGATGCTCCTGGAGCACCTAGGCAATGGTGGTTCGGTGGTGGCACTGATTTGACTCCTGCTTATATCTTTGAGGAGGATGTGAAGCACTTCCATTCGGTATGTGCTGAAATTATCTTCCTATTATTATTATTATTATTATTATGCTTTAATTTCCGTTTTAGAATTTGTACTGAACCTTAGGCTACACAAGGCCCATAAGAGCAAGGGAAGATGGATGCATTGGCTTCTCATCTCATAAGCAAGTTTATACAAAAGCTTCCTATCTGTTTAGTAACTTGTTCATTCTTGATATATTCTTTATGATGATCCTTCAGAAGGGCAGGAAAGACAATCTGGATCCATTGAAACACAATTTTTAATTTATTACTTCCATAGAAATAATAGTCCTCCCTATGCTAGCCCCTCTCCCACGGTCTCATTTGTTGTTCGATACAGTTTCCATGAATGCAATTTTATATTGCAGGTGTAGAATAATTTGATTGCTCTGTAATGATGCACATTATCTGTTTTGTAGATTCAAAAAAGAGCCTGTGATAAGTTTGATCCTACTTTTTATCCCCGATTCAAAAAATGGTGTGATGACTACTTTTTCATTAAGGTATACTTTTCACTTCACTAAAGAAATATTTTGTTTTTTTGTTAGACATTTTGATTTTGATATTTTATGTTACTCATCCTATATAAATATTCTGTATTCTGCTTATTTGTTCTGGCAGCGTGTTTGCCGTAGCTTCTCTGATTTTGTGCTTATTCCTGAAATTCCCACTAAAAAGAAAAGGGAAGAAAAAAAACACATAACTTATATCTGATGATGCTTATGTTTTTATCACTTTGTTCATGTCATTTATTCATTTTGGGCATTAATCAATGAAGTACTTCAAAAAGGTGGTCCATTTGGCTAAAAGCATAATAATGACTTGGATTATCATTAGCCTGTTTTAGTTTAGTCTTGTTACATCACTAATTTTGACATAATGCATGGCTGAAGTGGAGTTGGATGACCCATTATGCTTAATTCACATGTTAAACTTGTTTGGCATGAATATATGCTTATTGGCATTGCATAGATTTGAATGTGGTGGCACGGTAATTGGGTTGTGATTCAGCTCCAGTGATTGTTTGTAGGCTAACTTGAAGTGGGAACATGTGTGAGTACTAAAACATGGTGAGAAATGGAAACTCATGGATTTAAGTTGACATAAATCATTTGCAACCAGATCTTTTGATGACTCTAACTGGGATTTGAAGAATTAAAATTAATGGAAATTTTGTTTGCAGTATAGTTAGGTCATCATTTTGGCAAAAAGGGATTTACCTACTTTAGTATGTTCAAAGGTGATGTCATTCTCATGATGTTGTAAATTGTGCTATCCAGGGTAGCATTATTATCATTTGATTTTATGTTGAGTTTTAATGTTGTGTGCAGCACCGAGGCGAGAGAAGAGGGCTTGGAGGGATATTTTTTGATGATCTGAATGACTATGACCAGGAGATGCTTCTTTCTTTTGCCACTGGTATTTGGTTTAGAATATAAAAATTGTGTATCTCTTCGATGATTTATTACCCAGAAAATTACTAGTTTTCAACACTCTCTAGTTTTTTAATATGCAAAGCTTTTTGTCGAATTGCAGAATGTGCAAATTCTGTGGTACCTGCATACATTCCCATCATAGAGAGACGAAAGGATACACCATTCACAGATCAACACAAAGCATGGCAACAGTTACGAAGGGGGCGCTATGTAGAATTCAACTTGGTACAAAACCATTGCTGAGTAAATATATAATTCCTAACATACAATCATTGTAAGCTGGTGTTTAATTTTGCTGCACTTAATTTGTTGTTCCAATGGTAGGTCTATGATCGTGGAACAACATTTGGCCTGAAAACAGGGGGCCGAATTGAAAGTATTCTTGTTTCTTTGCCATTAACCGCACGGTGGGAATATGATCATGTGAGTGTGCAAGAACAATCTGCATAATACTGTATATGTGTGATCAATGCCTAGAAGATTATGAACTAACAGCGAGAGGTATCTCCTTGTTTCAAATGCAGAAACCAGAAGAGGGAACTGAAGAGCGGAAGCTATTAGATGCTTGCATAAATCCAAAAGAATGGCTGTAATGTTTTAAATTGACTACTATCTTTTTACCTCTTTTCCTTTTTGTCTTAAACCTCTTTTTTCTCCTCTCTTCTCTTTTTGGTCCTTGTATGCCGTGTCTGCTTCCTGTTTAACAAGCCTTTTTCTAGTCGGAGTTAGGAATCTCTTGTGGCCAATCTACTGAATATTATTAAAGGCTGAGGTTCCTGTTGTAAACGTAACTTTGTACTCTAATCCCTATGGTTTGTAATTTGTCATTAGAGTTTTAACATTTATCGAGTGGACCAGCGTATTCTGTTTTGGTTCTCTGCATGCCATTAGAGATGCTCATTTAATGGCATATATATTTTATTCGAGCTTGTCTATGTCATTGGTGGCAACCATATTTGAAATGTAAACATGTAATCATCGCTAATTGTTGATCTCTGGATATATTAAAATTTGTAACTGCCAACGATGCTGGGTAAGACGCTCGAAAAACAAAAGAATCACACATAAATGTTACGGGGCCTGTGGATTGCGTCCAAGTCTCTCCAGCTCTGGGATGTATCTAAACCCGCTCAAAACCTAAAGGTTGAGTTGTACGATTTCTGCTCATTTCCTGTGAAGACCAGGGGAAAGGGAGGTATGTACTACCGCGGCCTTCTCCCCGGAAGTGAGGTACGGTTAACAATGATGCGGGATTGAAACAACACTTCACGACAATGTACGAAAAGGGCTGCAACTCTGTGTAAGCTAAAAGAGGGGGAGTAGGTGTTGAGAAAGCCCTGGAAGTCATCCGAGGATCCTTTGCATCGATGGGATAAATTCTCAACATACGACCTCTCCTAGTTGATCATATTGACTGGACATGAATTTGGCATCTGCTAGCTACAATCCTTCTTCAGGGGAAGAAATTGCTTTCTGCAGTGGTCTTAGGCCATCATCGAGACAGTCAAATCAATGAACTAAGGTATCAACGCCACTTCAGGGTTGCTGAAGGGATACTGTCTAATGTTCCTTATCATGTTCTTTCTTCCTTGATACACACACACACACACACGTCTTTTCCCTGCTGCAAGTTCATTGTTGGTATGTGCAAAAGAATCTCGACATCTTCAATATTCTAGTAATGGTCTGCAGTGTTCTTATTGGTAAGTATTAAGTTACTTGAATTTGTGCTTAATTGTTTTCCATTGCAGAAAAGCTTGTTTTTGCATTAGTTTATCCTAGATTAGTTCATCCTATATTTGGTGGCTTCTGGAATCTTTAACTTATTTGCTTTCAAGGACATTGCATCATCATACCATATCTTTTCTACCAAATGTGTTAGGACAGTAATAGAAAGGAATGGGAATGGTGGGAATAGATTGTGTGTGAGAGAGGCAGTTGAGGAAAGACAACAAATTCAATTAATTTCATATTATTCTAAGGTTTATACATATATATAGATCTCTGAGTGGGTCTCTATTATATATTAACTTAATCTTTTATCTTGTATTATTAAACTATTCTCCACCGATGATGTGCATTAGGTGGTTGGAATGATGAACATAGGATTTGGATCTTAATATTTTCCCTAACTCCAAATTTGTACTTGTCCTAAAAAAATCAACAATTACTAGCATGAGAGCTTGATTGGTCCTAGTCTATAAACTACACATTAATGGCCAAGTAGTCTTCTTAGGCTACTTCCTCTGGCATCAAGTTTGTCCATTAAATTAACACCTGCACAATAGCCCAATTGTGCTGTTCGATCATGTAGTGTTGCAAGATGGTCATTGGTTTAGTTTTAAATTGTTCATTGTCAATGATAATGGATAATTGTGGCGAGGTGATGTTACGACTACCAATTGCCTTTTTCATGAGTGATGTGTGAGACATAAGATGTATCGAATTACCTGGCAATAACTCTAATTTGTAGGCAATTAATCCAATTCTTTCCAAAATCTTGTAAGGCCCATAGAACTTGGAGGTCAACTTCAAGTTTGATTGCAAGGGGACACTTGTCTATTGATACGATTGAAGTTTAAGGTAGATAAGCTCACCGATTGACAATTGGTGCTCAGTCTGTCATCGATTAGCAAAGAGTTTCATTCATTATTGTGCTTGTTGTAGTTGTTCCTTCAGTAAGGTGGAGAGAGTCTATCGTTCTTGGACAAATTTGGCCAAAGAGTCCACTTTTATTTATTCTGCTAATGCTAGGGCAATCTGAGGAGCAAGTTATCCATACAAAGCCTTAAATGAAGTCATATTAATTATAGTGTAGTGGGAAGTGTTGTACTACCACTTGACAAGAGGAAGCCAATAAAACCACTAACGGGATTGTAGAAAGTACATACATTGTAGGTAACTCTTAATACAACAGTTGACTCATTTAGTTTGATCGTCTATTTGGGGATAGTAAGTAGAATTGAGATGGAGAAGAGCCAATTGCAATCAGTGATGATGGTAGCCAATAAGCCTTGTAATTTGAAAATCTATACAAAGTAGACTTAAGCAACCTTTGGTGTAGATAGGCGATGACTTAACCTAACGAAGTAGGCAGATTTGGAGAAGTGGTCCACCACCATCCAAATGATGTTCCTTTCTTCCAATGACTAGAGCCCTTCAATGAAGTCCATAGAGATGTGGCACTAAGCTTGCTCTAACAACAACAGTGGCTGAAAGAGCCCTAGCTAAGGAATGCCTTCTGTTTTACATCTCCAGCACACCCTCATAAGTTCTAACCCAATCTTGAACATCTTACTTCATTATTGGCTAATTGAAATAAGCCTTAAGCCTGTTGTAAGTAGCCTAAATGCTCAAATGCCTGCCAACAATGGAATCATGCAATGCCTAAATTAACTAGGAATGAAGTTCTCCTTTACTTCTGATAAAAATCCTCCTTTTCCTCTTTAGCAGTTTGTTGTTGTACCTCAAGTTAGATTCAGTAAGGGAGGAATAAATGATAGATTGAATTAGTTTAGGCATCAATTGATCTCCATCATAGCTATTCTTTATCTCTTTCTTCCATTGTGGAATTCCTATAATGATTACTTGACACTTTACTTTTTGTTGGTGTGACAAAACATGGGCGACTGTGTTCTTGTTCCCTTTCGGTAGATGATGTCATAGTCCAGCCTTAAGAGTTTGGTGATACCCTTTTGTTGAACATAGGTATGCAACCTTTGCTTTAATAGGTATTTGATGTTGGTGTGGTCCATTTTAATATGGAAACAACATCCCTTCAAGTAGTGTCTCATTTGGTCATTGCTCGAATGATGGCTAGGAACTCTTTTTCATAAGTGGAGAGGCCTTGGTTCCGTGGCGTGAATGGCCTACTGAGATATGCCAAGGGGTATCCGTCTTATGACAATACCACTCTTATTCCTGTGTTGCAAGGCATTAACGTTAGTCACTATTGCTAAAGTTCAACAAGGCAAACACAGGGTCTAAACACATTGCTTCCTTTAACTAAGCAAAGGCATCCTGGGCCTCTTAACTTTAGCTAAAACTCCTTTTATTCAACAGCTCTATTAGTGGCTTACTAATCAATTTGTAGTGTCAAATGAATTTTCAATAGTAACTGGTAAATCCTAGAAATCCCCACAAACTCCTAATCATAGTTAGCACTAGCCAATTCTTCATCGCCTTAATTTTGGCTCCATCTATGGATACTCATTTTTGCGAGATGATATGATTAAGATACTCAATGCAATTTTGGTCAAAGAAACACTTGGATAGTTTGGTGTATAGGCTATGTTATTAGAAAAGGGAGAGAAAGTGCTTGAGATGCTTGATGTGGTCCTCTAAGCTCGGACTATAAACCAAGATGTCATCGAAGAACACCAATACGAATTTTCTCAATTCCGTCGAGAATACGTGATTCATCAATAATTGGAAAATTGCTAGAGTGTTGGTCAAATTAAAAGGCATGACCTTGAATTTGAAGTGCCTATGATGGGTGCGAAAGGTCATCTTCCTAATGTCCTTTTCCTAAACTTGTAATTGATGGTAACTTGTTTGTAGGTCTAATTTGAAAAAGAATCATGACCCTTGCAACTAATCCAATAAGTCGTCGATGATCAAAATTAGATACTTGTCCTTAAAGATGACCTCATTCAGATGTCTATAATTGATGCAGAAATACAACGTGCCATCTTTCTTCTTTACCAAAAGGACAAGAGGCAAATGGGCTTGTACTATCCTTGATGATCTCTACCCTTAACATCTCTTGCACTTGCCATTCAATTTATAATTTCAAGTAATGAGAGTATTGGTATAGCCATATGTTAACCAGTAAAGCATTAGTTTGAGGTTAATTTAATGATCTAGCTCTCTTATTGGTGGCATTGATTTTGGTTCACTAAATACATCTGTAAATTTGTCGATTAGTAATCACAGTGATAGTGGAATTCCGATAGGCTAAGTCTCTGGTGCCCATGAAAATAAATGGACTTGGGCTTCTTGACCTAGTTTCTAAATTATCCCTTTCATTCTTTTCTCAGTTATTTCGGTGAGACCTATCTTGGTTCCATGAACCATTATAGGTTAGCCCTTTTTAATGATTTTCATATTTATAGACCTAAAGTCTAATACCATTAGGCTGTGTAGCTTCATCCAATTGACCCCTAACACAACGTTGCATGAGCTAAGAGAAAGTAGCTAGACATCCATGGCAAAGAAGTGTCCATACATCCTCCAAACAAATATTGGACATTTCTTTGTTGATGCTACCCTCTCCCCATTGGCTACTATGATACCATTGATAGAGTAAAGATGTGATGACCCTACAATTCCCTAGGTCATCCTCATATCCAGAAAGTTATGGGTCCTATTAATGTTAGCTAATATCACTGGTGGCATCTAGTTCACAACTCAGATCAACTTAAGGGTACTACTCACAGAGTGTCCAGTGATGGCATTTATTGAAATCTCACTAAACATCTCTTTAACTGGATCTTCCAATTATGACTAGGTAGTAGCCAAGGCATTGCCCTCATCCTTGCCTTAAAGTACGTGAAGCAGTTTCTAGAAGCATTGATGGTCATATGTATACTTGTCTTCACAACAATGGCAAATCCCAGCTGTCTTTAATTCCTCCATAACTTGTGGTCTAATAACGTGGTATACTTGGATGAGTCATATATTTCTTTAACCGCTGGCATGGCCACAATTGTTTGTGGCTTGACTACTCTATTTGGATTGCTTTATTTTCCCCTTATTCTAGTAGTATTCATAGCTACCTTTTGTAGGACTGCAAACTCAAAGGCCTCCTCAAGAGTGGTTGGCTAAAGCATCTTTACCACTAGCTAAATCTCCTTATCAAGCCTCTTGAGGAAGCTTGAAATGAAGAATGGTTCGATGAACAAGAGATTTCCAACTAATAATAAGTAGTGGAGCTCTTCAAAATGCTCTTAGTATGCTTTCACCCCTATGGTCTGTTATAGCTTATATAACTCCTAAAGGACATTTGGTTGAGATAGATCCTTAAAACAGTAACACAAGTCCTACTCAAATAAGAACCACATCCCATTAAGCTTGGCTATTAACCACCCTTATAGTTAGATGTCAGCCCTACCATCTATATGCAATGCCATGGTCTCTAGTATCTCATTCTCAGCCATGCAGTAGTATTAGAAATAATGATTGCACTTCCTTAACCATGCACGTGGATTCTCACCATCAAAATTTGGCAACTTTAGTTTTGATGGTTTTAGTGGCGGTCTTAAATTCCTGATGCACGATAATCCCCTAATGAAGCTTCGCTTACCTAAGTCTAAGGGCTGAATTATAGGAGACAAAAGCATACCCTCCCTCACTAAATTAATTGGCATTCTTGCCACCCCTTCATTGTCTTTGTATTGGATAGGTGCTCGCACAATGATAGTTTCCATAATTTACTGCATCACCATTTTATTTTCTACCTGAACACTTTTAACGAGCTACCTCTTTAGTGCTTGTACTTGGTTAGGTAAAAACTCTAATGACTAAAACTTCTCAGCTAATGATTGTATCAATTGCTCATGTTGTTGGAGTTGCTTATCCACTGCCTTGACTTTCATTTTCTTTGCCATGTTTGGATTACATTTCCTTTCCAAAGTTAGAGTATATGTCGAAGGTTAGTACTTTGATACCAAATTGTTAGGACCATAACAAAAAGGAATAGGAACCATAGAAACAAATTACATGAGAGAGAGAGATAGAAAGAGAGAAGGCAATTAAGAGAATGAATTCAATTAATTCCCTATTATTCTAGGGTTTATGTATATATATATATACAGACCTTTGAGTGGGCCTTCATTACATATTAACCCAATCCATTATCTTATACTATTGGACTATCCCTCTCCACTAATGATGGGCGTTATATGGTTGGAATAATGGATGTAGGGTTTGAATCCTAACAAAGTGTACCAAAAGGTCGAGCACTTTATTATGCGAATGGAAATAAGTAATTTCAATGCTTAGTGAGAATAAATGTGATGGTGTGCATTTTTGTTGGAACGAAACATCTCTTCCCTATTTAGTATGGACTAGGTTAATTGTTTTGAGAAATTCTTATGCCGACGCCTACTATTTATAATAACATTAATAAATTCTAGTCATCCTTTGCTCATGTTGTTGGTTATATTAATTCTTTGTTGGTTTCCTAATTGCTCATCTTTATGTTAAAAGAAAGGGATAAATGGTTTAAGCATATTCTAGAAGCAAATGGGGACTAACTAATGGAACAAAAAAAAAAAAAGAAGAAAACAAAACCCTTATATAATTTACTATTGTACTAGAAACACACTTCAATAAGTTTATTTTCCTTAAAAAATACAATAAAAAATCTAATTAGTGGGAGTAATTTAGCTACCAGCATTCATTATGACAATTAAAAAGTGTTGAAATTGCATGATTTCCTACTAATAAAGTGTCGTATAATTTAAGTATGATCTATGAACCATCATTGCTTTAAAATTGTACTTTTCTTAAACAGGCCATTTTAATCATCACCTTTTTCTAGCTTATGCTATTGGCAAAGCAAATTGTTTTTTTTTTTTTTTTAAGAACTATTGGCAAAGAAATATTAAAAACATTAACAAATGCTAACACTTAAAGAATGAAATATAAATATGAAGCAAGATATCAAGAGCCAAAAATTTAATATAAACAAATCTTACGACGAGTGTCTGGCATATTTGTCAATGACTTCTACTTGACTACAAAATAAAGACATATGATGAGAGACTTAAATGTTAGATTAAATATGTATGCCAAAAAGATTTATTCAAAATTTAAATTTTGTGTACAAAAATCTTTTTGCATAAAATATCAAAGATAACTTATAAAAGTAACTAAGAGAAATTACACAATTTGACTCTTCGAAGCATTAATATCAAAATTATTTTGCATAATTTCTTTTAATGTTTTGATATTACTTAAGAGTTTTACTTGAAAAAAAAAAAAAAGGGCCTTACGGTGTTAGCCTAAAATGTTGGATTTATACAAACTTCAAAGCCATTTAAACTTATTGAATTAAATGAGTATAATTTATCTAATGTATTGAAATTATAATTTTATATGAACCAATTGTTAACATATCAAAAACCTAATGTATTATATACAAATGAGCAATTGTTTAAAACATAAGATAAATATCATACTGAATATGATTTAAAAAGTAAGAAATTTTTTGAATCAAATATATGATTTGTAAATATAAAGACTAATTATATTTTATTAAAAATTGACTCTTCTTAAGTAGAATTGAAGAGACTAATACAATAAAATTTATGGTATCTCTCCTATCTCTCTTCTCCCTAAATAGTTTAAAGAAGGATATGATATTAAACACATAATCAATAGACTATTCTATAAGTGATAGATTGTTAAAATATGAGATTAGTAGTAGGGTTACTAAAAAACACAAACTGTATTTTAGTCCATCAATTATAATGGTCTAACTTATATGGTTACATTTCACTCATTTCAAACCCAAATCATTTGAGCGATAAATTAATGGAAATAAGAAGTTTAGCTTCTAAGCATATAAAATTTCATTTTAATTCAATGTTGTATGGACACTAAGTTTGACCCAAAAAAAAAAAAAGTGTACTATACAATGTAGTTGGAATAAATTTACATTTAAGTTACTAAGTTTTTAATTATTCTACCAATAATTTCACAATTATTCAATTAAGGTTAGTATCATTAAAAATAAAGTAGTCTATCAATAATTTCAAAATCATTCAATTAAGGTCAGTATCATTAAAAATAAAGTATTCTATCAATAATTTCAAAATCATTCAATTAAGGTTAGTACCAGTAAAAATAAAGTGCAAGTAAGTTAGAACAATTAGTTTTTTCAAAAATGACATTAAGTACTCATATGAAGTTGACCTATCATCATATATGGCAAATCTTATTAAAATGTCTCAACAAAATGTGGCATGTAGGTTGATATTCTCTCTCCTATTAAATCTTGCCTAACGACTCTTTTGCTTTCTCTCTCCTCCCACATTTGATGTCTTTGTCCCTTTATCACCATGGTTATTATTTAGGTTTAGAAGATACTCTATCACTCAAACTCTTTCTCTCTATCACACTCATTTAGGTCAAAGAAAGAATAAACCAAATCTAGCATGAGAATTGAAAAAGTATAAAGAAAGGAGTTTAAAGCATGACGTGCTTCTAAAACCCACCTTTAAGTTTGAAGACTTCTTGGACAAATACTAACCTAGGATGCCAAATTAGGGCATATGCCTTATGTTTGTGGATCAAAGTGGTGCCATTATGAATTTTTTGTACTAAAATTATCTTGCAAGCCATTAATTTTGATGTTTTCTTTTGTGATAAAGGCAAGAAGCTTGTGATTTCTTTGAATAGATTGATCCTGGCATAATAGATCATTCTTAGACTTTTTAGAAGGGTTACCATTATTGAGAATGCTACAAAAAATGATTGAAAGTGAGTGTGATGCTTCCTAGGCTTTTTGATTCTTACATAGGTGTTTTTATCTTTGCTTTAAATTGTGATGAGAGAAAGAGAGGGAGAAAATAAAGTTGGTCAAGGAGCAATTGTAGGTAATGGAAAAGAGCATCTTTGTGTGGTTCATTATGGGATGTAAATGTTGCTAGTATGCCTACATTAGCAATGTTTTATTTGGCTTAGTGTGAGAATGGCATAAATATATTATCCATATTATTAAACGTATGCTTTATCGTTACGTGGTTACTCTTTTGTCTTGCTTGTTTTGCTTAATGTAAAAGGTTTGCTTCCTCTTTATGAAAGATGTGTTATGCAATGTAAAAGAGTTATCTGAGAGATCTTTTAATATAAAAGTAACAATTTTCATTCATTCATTCAAAATAAAAAATAACGTCATTACAAAAGCATTTTATGTTGCCCAAGTAAACCATGCATACCAAACATTTAGTGTATCCTAAGAGTATCAAAAAGGTATCTCAAAAGTCAATTATGTAGAGTGGACTCTTAAGTGTAGACTTCTTGCATAGCCTTTACCACAAAAGTGGATCTACCATCATCTTTAGGAAGACTAGACATTCTTATTACAATTCTTAAGGACTAATGATTTTAGACCCTTAACTCTATGTAAGTAGTTAGAACCTTACACTTTTGCTCCCTTTTGTTTGTAAAGAAAAATACCAAAAGTTCACAATTTCATGGTTAACAATTAAACAATTAAAAGTGGATGGTTCATTGGGTTTTGAGGTTTGGGAGGATGAGGAGTTAGGGTATTTTTGCAGCTTCTTTTGTTATGCCCCACTTTATGGCAGTTTTTTCATGTCATGATAGATCTTTTCTTAACTTGCTTATATAAGGATAGGTCTCTCAATCAATTTCTTTGGCTCGTTAAACATACTCCTCAAAGGTGGTGGATCAATAAGGTCCTTAGTTTAATTACTGCCATCACTTTAAATTCTTTAAGCATTATAGTGCATATAGACCTAGCACCCATAATCCTACCATGAAATGCCTCACACAAATTGTTGCCCACAATATTGCATTTGATAGCTATGTTGAAGTAAACACTACACCACTTTTCAATAGGCTACCTTACAAAGTCATTATGCGCATAAGGTAATACCAATTTATTTATGGTGAGTTTTACTCCAAATCTAAGATTTTTTTAGCCTTGGCTTAATCCCACAATAGTTTTAATAATTCATACCCCATATGCTTTCTTCTCTATTTGGGAAAATAATACCTTCCATATAATTTGTTTTTTTATCTTTAAGCAAACACTCCCTTATAACCTTCAAATTCCTTACATATGATCATTAACAATTTGTAAACAAGAATTGTTAAAGGCCTTATAATGAAGGATAAGTTCGTAATTGAGACATTATGCATTAATTAAGTTTATAATTAAGTCAATTACTTTGAATGAGTTTGAAAATAGGTAAGTAAGTTTAAGATTAAGTTATAATTGGATCAAACTTGATTAGGAAATTGACCACATAATGTCGGATGACAACATAGTTACAAATATATTCATAGTATTAACATCATAAAATAAAACTTATAAGGTATTTGTAAAAAATGACAGCCTATTCATCATCATTAAACATGTTGATGTCAACTTTAATCAAATGGAGGAACTAACTCATAGTTGCAGTAGTCTCCTTCTTCATCACAACCCATTCAAAGTGAAACATCTAATTATTTATGTCTTGACCAATTGCAAATAAGATCCTTTAGTAGGTTTTTAAGAAATACACATCTATCCCAACTATCTTTTTACAACCTTTTAAAAAAAAAAATTTACAACAATCAAATTTCATGTACTTGCAGTCAAAACTTGGCAATTCCCTCCCTATTAATTGCATGTAAACCTTAAGTTTTATTATACTTGCAGGGTTAGACCTTAAAAGCTCATATTTATAGTCTTATAAAGTTAGATACTTTTCATTAACTATTACTAGTACACCTTTCTAATACCAATTTCATGACTCTCTTTTATTTAGATTTACTGATATTTAAACAATAATATTCTTTGTAAATTATTTGCATATCATTGTACCACATAGTCTTAATTCCACTATAATTCTTAAAGACAATCTTTGCATGCCATACTATAATTGCCCTTTTGTTGGTAAGCACATTGACATAATTATAATCTTCCTTAACAAGTTAGTCACTTTAAATACAACCCTACAAGATATTACAGCTATAATTTTTCAAGGGTAGTTTTGGTTTTATGCAATATGTCCTCACAAGATTCCAATTATTCCTCGAAGATGATATCTCTACTTTTTTAGCAACTAAGTATTTCATAATTATTTCTTTCAACTAATTAGCATCCAAAAATCTCATCCCCAGTACAAATTGTACATCCTTGGAGTATTAATCATACACAAGTGCTTTGCATTTTTTTTTCTTCCATACAACTTTATTTCTTTCACTTTCTCCATTTAATCCCATTAACTTATAACTCTTTTTCTCATTAAAGTCAAAATAGTCAATTTGGTATCCATTATCCTTATCAATCTCTCTTACACCACCTATATTAGCTCTAACTCCATTAATTGTAATTGTTCCTAGTTGAACATTTTTGCTCCCACTAATTCCATTTTTCTTATATGTTTTTTTTCTCTATTATTTTTAATGTCATAATTGTAAAAATTATGTACATGATGCCTTGCATTAAGGAGCTCCCTATCATCATTTGACATAGCTTTAACAACAACTTTGCTAATGTTCAAAATTTTCTAAATCAGCTTCCTCCTCTTCCTTATCACTACCAACTATTAGCTTCTTAACCCTGTTCCTTTGTACTTCTATTATAGGAATATTAATAAATGATTCAAATACTTCAATAGTATTTGCAACCTTGAAGCTCTTTTAGTCTTAGTCCCACCAATATTAAGGCCTTGTAGGTCCTCTGGCTTTTTCAACAAACTTTCTTCTTTAGCAACATCACTTTCTTTAATTCCCTTAGTGTCAACATTTGGCCTTAGAACTTTAAATCTGCCTCCTTCCATAATACATATCTCTACATCATTAAGATCTTCTGCTCCATCCAGAATGCTCCTCACTTTTATTACCTTAATATTGATGCTGACATGATGTTTCACATAGCACTTAATTTGTCTTTCCTTACTTTTAAACATATGCTTAACCATATACCTTTATAACAAAACAAATAATGCAAACACAAACTTAAACACCATTTTTTTTATACACATAAAGTAATAAGTTTTAAATATAAAACATAAAGGGTTTTAATAGGAGTTTAAAATAATGAATTTAAATAGATTAATATAGATATAGTTTATTTTAATAATGGGTTCAAAATAATTTTAAAAGAATGGGTTTTATTGTTGTTTAAATATACACACCTCAATATCTATAACAAAAAATTTTTGTACTCATCAAAATGATGAAATGACATCAACTAGGGGTTTATTCATTGCTCAGTCAAATATGGTTCCAAGACCTTAAATCCCATTATTTTGATTTTAACCATTAACAAAGGAAAAAATTTTTTGAAGCTTTTTTCAATTTTGATTTTTGGGTATTGAGAGAGACAAAGTATGGGTAGAGGAGTGAGAAAACAGAGATTTTTGAGTGGGAGCTAGTAAGAGACATAAGATCAACCTATGTGGCACATTTTCACTAAGTTGAATTAACAATGCTTTATGGTTTTGAGACCTTAAATCCCATTATTTTGATTTTAACCATTTAAACAAAGGAAAAAAATTTATGAAGCTTTTTTCAATTTTGATTTCTAGGTATTAAGAGAGACAAGGTATGGGCAAAGGAGAGAAAAAACAGAGATTTTTGAGTGGGAGCTAATAAAAGAGAAAAGATCAACCTATGTGGCACATTTTCACTAAGTTGAATTAACAATGCTTTTGAAAAAATTGACAATTTTTACTCATTCACACTTTGTTTTTAATAGTGCTAATGTTAATTGAAAGATTTTGAAGTTATTGACATAGATCTAAACAATCAAACACTTAGTAACCCAAATATAAACTTATTCCTAATGCAATTTGTTCATTTGTAAAACTTAACTTCAAAGTGCTTTTACTATTTTTTGTCTATCCATCCAAATTGATTGAAATCAAAGTCACTTTAATGTTTTCATGTCTAGTTTCAAATTGTTCTAACCTTACTCAAAGATTCATTTAAAAATCCAAAATCTTAATTTTTAAGTACATAAAATTCATGTTAGCTCAAAATTAACTAGTGAATTACTAACTTCCAAATTTCAAACATTTGGCGATTGAGTTAATGTTCAAAATTGTTCTAAACTCACTTAAAGATTCATTTGAAAATCCAAAATCTTAATTTTTAAGTACACAAAAGTCATGTTTGTTAACTCAAAATTAACTAGTGAATTACTGTTTTCCAATTTCTAAACATTTGGCGATTGAGTTAATGTCCATAATTGTCATGCCCTTAAATGATTTGATAAACATAGGGTCTCCATAATATATTACTAGATAGTAACTTTTTAAGGCATATTTATTAAATATTATGTCATTTATATTTAATATATATTTTTTAAGCATATGATGTAGTTTGGCTTGGTCATTTTATGATTCTTAGTGCTCATTCACTCTCATTTTAAGGTTGAATTAATTGATGTAAGCTTGAAAAATAATTATTTTTGTTAATTGCAGCTGTATGACTTTTTAATGTGCCAAAAAAACAAATATTAGTTCAAAAAGGAGTGAAACAAATATTAATTCATGAGCTTTTTAGTTTTATATTAGAAAAATTCTCATGAGTTATTATGGAAAAATATTTAAAAACAAGAAGCAAAATCAACAAATTTAAATATTTTTTCTATTATTTAATTTTCATGATAGTTAATTTATCTTTACACTTTTTTTAATAGTCTTCACTTTTTGATATCACTATAATGGTATGTAGTGTGATGTAAACCTTTATACATAAAAGTCATGTTATATAAAATTAGTTGAATAGATAAAAAATAGTTCATGTATATAAAATGAAATACAATATTATTAATTAAATTAAATATCCAATAAAATGAAACATTTTGCAACTCTTACTCTTTCTTTCTTTCTTTTTTTTTTTATTTTGAAATAGATTATAATACTAGAAGAGAAAAATAAGTTTTCCAGCATTACTTAAATAAATTATTAAAATCTTTGTAGTTATAATTTTGTTTTTTAATCATTCTAGTTGTATTGTGCTAGTAAAACAAAATAATAGAATCCTCTAAACAATATAATGCATGAGTAATTGGTTAAGGCATATAGTAAACATTTAAAAAGGCAACTAGAACATAGAGTAAGTTATTCAACTAATCTCTTACATCTAATTAAAATAGTATTTTCCAAAGTAAATCTTTTAAGATGACTTAAGTGTATATTGACAAATAATTAGAAAATAAATGAAAATCTATATTTCATATTAGTAGATATATTAACACATAACATTTGAACTTTTTTTACTTCTATTAATTTCCTTCACATTTACCACTTACATGAATGAGATAATTCTTATGATTTATATTAACTAACGAATTATTTTTGAATAATAATTGACAAGAATAAAAAATTATAGTTAATATTTGATGTTATTGTGTCGATGATTTAATCTTTAAAATTATTACCTCAGTAATTTCAATCAAGGATGCCTACAACTACTAAGCACATAATCATCCAAAAATTGACTAAGCTAAGTAATATACAATTTTGGATCATTTTTAAAATGATCAACATGAAGCATAAACACAAAGTCACAAACCTTAACCTCATGCCTAGTCCTTTGCTGCTCCTTTATGAATGAATCCATAAATTCAACAAGAATGACTCTATTTGTAGAGTTGTGTATATATAGTAGTAGATATTTAGATTGTCTAAATGATAATAGGTCCAGTACATCAAAAAATCTCTAAAAATGTAGTAAGAAAGTATTAGGTACAATTTAATTAGTCTCTAAGGCAATAATACAAAGAGTGATGACATATTATTTTGCATTTAGTAATATAGGGTTGGAGTCATTCTTAACTATAGAGAGCAAATTACATATTTACTATTGGCAAGTTCAAGATAACCTTTAAAGACTTTTTGAGAATAACTAGCAAATTGCTTCGACTATGGCAATTTTAGGTTCCATAACTATTTTTTTGCCAATAATTAACATGTATGATCCATCTAAGCTTAAGTGTAATTTGGTAGCAACATTATGCTTTTCAAAAAGGCAACATTTAAACTTGAAGTTTATGCCTAAAATAATGGAATTAAAAACATAAAAACTAGAAGGCTCAAAAAAGGAGAGAGGTAGAGGATGAGAATAAAAAACAATTATTGTTGTTTGAGCTACTAAAGTTGACATTTAAGGAAACAAAATGAAATGAAATCTAGATGATAGATTTCATAACCAAGAAGGATTGTTAAACATAAGAACGTGTAAAACATATGTAATGTAAAACAACATGAATGTTGGTTCAAGGATAACTAAGCAACATTAATTAACAAGAAGCAAGCAATTTTAAATGAAAGCAAAATATGTATTTGGTGAGTTAGAAAACTAAAACCCAAAAGCAATTGTTCAAAAGAACCCATAAAAATTGATGCTTTGTGTTTTTTAAGTTATTAATACTTACAAGTTGGCAAACCATAATTGGACCTATATCTTAAAAGATTTAAACAAATTAATATAAGCCCTAAATTTCCCAAGCCTTAAAATAACTACAACAAGATGCAATAATTAGATAAATCTCATGTAGACAAAGATAATATTCCTTTATGTTATGGAGTGTTTGATATAGTTGTGTCACAATATATGCAGGCTTATAGATGTATTGTTTAGTAAAGTGATCAAATAAAAAGCCAAAATAGGTAAAGGAGTAGGAAAGCCCAAGTTAATGTGAAACAATGAGTGATATATACTAGTGATGGTGTTTTCCAATGAGGGGCCTATGACCTACAAGATAAGGAGAAGAGTAAATAGTGTTAGGTTATGACTTAGTGTCTCTTTAAAAGAATGAAGAAAATGAAGATTAATGAATTAGGTCTACCTTATTAGGATGTGATTGTGGAATATTTATTGTGTCATTGGCAGACTCTTCTTTGTTGGCAAGAAAGGGTATGATTAAGGAAGCATGTTAAAGGCCTCTTGGCGTGTAGTGTTGGCATGATCCTTCATTATTCTTACTATTTTAACAAGTAATAGACTAAAATTTTGTAGATAGTGTGGCATAGAAGGCAACTACACCAAGGGTATAAGTGTTTCTTTAAGTTACAAGTGTCACCTTTTACTATGTAATGTCTTTTTTGGTTACAACTAAAGAAATGGTGAATGTGTTTTTTGAACAGGTACTGAGTAAAGGCTACCTAGTTTCTTTCTTCAAGAGTAGTAATTAGGTTAAAGCTTTAAGCTTATAGCACACTCATCAGAAGCCCAAGTGATAATGTCATTATCATTTGCCCCACTTTTAAAGTTATGACTTATTAAGGAAGTTAGGACTTGCTTATCTATTATTAGTCATGATTTTAAAAAGATTTGAATCAATCCATTCTATCAATTGTTCATTATCAGTTGTATTCTTTAAAGTTTCTAATTGTTAGACTTAGATGATATCTTTTCATATATTTAAAGGTGTCTACTTAAGGTGTGAGAATTATGCCTTTTCCCTTAATTGTTAAAGCCTTTCCTTTTTATCAATCCTTGATTGACTTTTTCTTATCTTTTCTTTTGATTCAACTTAGGCCTCTTCCTTAACTTATTTCCCTTTTCCTTAGTTATTTTCCTAGTTTTCTTTATAGCTTAAATATCAAGAGATGCTTTTTTCGGGAAAAGTAATCTTTGAGGGATGTCATAACTATTCACTAAAAGGAAGTTGCGTAAGATAAGGATGAGTAAATAGATGATTATGTGATTAAGGATGATTCTTCGAGAGATATTGTTCCTCCTAACTGGCTTACTAATTAAGGAGAAAAGTGGTTTAAGGACTCTCATCAAGTTTTTCCATCCTTCTTTTAAGTTTGCTTTGATCAAATGGATATAAAGGTTATTTAAGTTTGTTATCCCTTTAACACTTAAAGAGTATGTCATATGCCACTGCGTACAACTCTCTTTATATGAAGTAACTAACTAAAGGGTTAACTCTCCCAATTCCAAAGATCTTTCATAAGTTTTTCCACTTTTATTAGGTTGCATTTAAACAACTTTATCCCAATAGTCTAAGCAATTTTATCAAACTAAAGGAAACAACTCAAAAGATTGGTGTTGGTTTTATTCTAAATTTCCTCATCCATCTTTATAATTTCAAAATGTAATTGGTCCTAATAGTGTTAGCCTTTATTCCACTTCTTATCGAGTTATTGAGGGGGTTAAACTAAAAGGAAGTGCAAAATGTATCTTATTGTTCCAAGTTCATTTATTTCAAAAATGAAGGCCCCTTCCTCAATCCTCTAGTTTGGAATCATCTTGTCTTAAATAGGGATTATCCTTTTATAAAAGGTAAAGATCCTTTCATTATAAAACTTATTTAAAAGTAAGACATATGGTTAAGTGTTATAGAAATTACCTTTGAGTTGGCTCCTTCAAGGCCTTTTGTCCTTACAATTTATTTAGGTAATTCAATTATGCATGCTTTTGCTTTCCTTAGAGTGGCTAAGGATACAATTGCTTTTGGCTTATGAATTAATGTTCCAAAATTTTCTTTTAAAGGTGTTCTTAAGTCGAAAAAAAGATTTGTTACCAAAGTTAAGGAGAAGACTTTGAGTGTGCCTTCTCTTAGGGATTGATTTATCCTTGGTATGTTACATTATGGTATGGGTGAAGTAGCTACTAAAATGAAGGAGGATAGGGAGGTACTTTGTGACAAAGTTATTCTCTAACGTGATTAAGTTACCAAGGCAAAGAAAGAGGTAATAAGGCTCTAAGACAAGATGAAAGAGCTAAAGAACAAGTTGCAAGCTATACATAAAAGCTTTTTTGCCATCCCATATAAGAGGATTTTCATATTAAAAAGGCTACAACCACTTTGCTTTCTATAGTGTTAAAGGGGACTTTTAATTCTTAGATGAAGGAGATCACTGTGAACTATCTTGGTTTTTCCTTGATCAATACCATGATTAACTACTTGTTTCTGTATTAAAATTGTTAATAAAAAGTTTGTAAGTTAGGGACATTAGTTTGGGTTTTTTAGACAACACGTATCCTCTTAAGACTCCCTAAAAATTTTCTTTATTTTGAGTATTTTTCCTTTTATTTTAATGTTTAGTGGCTAATATTAATTGTTTTGTAACTTTGAATTCTAATATAAATGTATGGCATATGCTAAATTTTTATCTTTTTTTTTTGTTACTTGAATCAATTAAAGGAACTAATTTGTTATGTTATAACTTGTAATTATGTCTCAATTTCCTTCAATCATACTATTATTATTTTTCCTTATATATTCTTCTCTCACCTTTTTTTCTTATTGAAGCATCATACTGGTAGTAATTAGGCTTCAATAATCTAATCATTACATTATTAAGGAATTATGACTGTTACACCTTTTTCATCTATTACATTTGTCAAAGGTAGTGGCCACTTATGCACTAATCATTAGTTAGGTTAGTTTGTATATTGGGACTAATATCCTTTCTTCACCATTTCACTTTTGTTTACTAATATTATCACAAAGTATTTCATCTCTTAAGAGTTTTATCATATTTAGGTGTTGATCATTATTTTAAACTATTGTTTTAACATATTTAAGGTATGGTTCTTTTGCATCTTGAGAACCTTTGTCTAATTGCTCTTCATCACAATTAAGTTCTTTTAGAGTATTGGTTACTTATTATGAAAGGGATAAGCCTTTTGTCAACAAGCCACATAATGTTCTTGATTTTACTAGATGCCATTATGCTTCTGTAATTCCTTATTATTAATCGAATAGGTTCTCCGTAAGGAAGGCATATTGTCTTCTATTAGGTACTAGGATGATAACTTATTGTTTAAGTAATAGGGCTTATTGTTTTACCTTTAGTTATACTAGTTTTTATACATAGTACTTGAAGGTCAGGCTCACATTTCCTTTACACTGGACTTTATAAGAGCTTTTTTTTTAACTTTGTAGGGATAACTCCTAATTAGATGGTTTCTAATTCCTAAAGTCTCTTAATATATTTGCTAACTTTAAATTTTTATTGTTAGATCACTATTATTAGGGTCATGCCAGTTAATTTTATAAGATAATTATGGTTATAAGATAGAAATAAGGGTTTTTATGTAATAAAGAGAGAGGGTAACATTGATTTAAGTGTTTTAGAATGCTAGAGCCTTCCTCTTTAGGAATAAAAGGGAACATTTTTCTTTATATGGCCTTTAAAAAGGCATGACATCTATTGTTAAAGTCAAGTGTTTGTTATACCTAATGAGGAGTATCACAATCAAGTTTTTTCAAAGTATTGGCTACATATCATGAGAGGGATAAGCCTTTTGTCCACGAGCCACATAATGTCCTTGATTTTACTAGATGTCATTATGCTTCTGCAGTTCCTTATTATTAATCAAATAGGTTCTCTGTAATGAAGGCATATTATCTTCCATCAAGTACTAGGCTGATAACTTATTGTCTAAGTAATAGGACTTGTTTCACTTTTACCTATACTAGTTTTTATACAGAGTACTTAAAGGTTAAGCTCATATTTCCTTGGCACTAGACTCTGTAAAAGCTTTTGTTGACTTTATAGGGATAACTCCTAATTAGATAGTTCATAATTCCTAGAGTCTCTTAACATGTTTGCTAACCTTAAATCTTTATTGTTGGATCACTATTATTAGGGTCATGCCAGTTAATTTCATGAGATAATTATGGTTACAAGAGAGAGATTAAGGTTTTTATGTAATAGAGATATAAGGTAACATCAATTTAAGTGCTTTAGAAAGCTAGAACCTTCCTTTTTTTAGGAATAAAGGGGAACATTTTTCTTCATATGACCTTTAAAAGGGTATGACATCTATTATTAAAGTTAGGTGTTTGTTAAACTTAATAAGAAGTATGTTCCCATGCTAAAAGATATAAAGGATGAGTTTACAAAAGGCTTCCTAGCTTGATACCTTATCTTTAGATGTTCCTTAATGGTACTAGAGAGATGTTTTGCTCCTTTTTTGTCTTTAAATGGTTAAATAAAATGTGACCCTGTAAATGATAAGGCCACTACTTGTGATTTCATTTTTTTTATTAGGCCATGTGGGTATATTGAGGTAAGAAGTTACAAGTACTTAATAATATGGCTAGCCAACTTGTGATCATTTATAATAGGAGATCAAGCATAGATCAACCAAGACACCTATGACAATTTTCTTTAGGGTACATTCCCCATTTGTATTACTTTAATACAATATCTCAAAGTATTTATTTTTGTTTTATATAGGCATGTCCATTAGCCAAGAGTCAAACTTTTAACCTACTGTTACTTTCAAGTTTAAGCAAATGTCTGCTTAAAACTTTTGATCTAAATGGATATAAACAAGAAGAAATCTAATAACCAGAAGCACTTTAGTAATGATGGTGACCAAATTAATTATAAAAAATGCATTTGATATCAATGAGTCACTATGGACTCTTATTACCTATGTCCATAAGCCATTATCAAGTTAACTGGTGGTTAGGGGATTCTCCTAATAAAGTTAGTGTTGTTCTAGATACTATTAGAGAGCTTTAAGTAATTATAGCAAATCCTACTATTAATTAAGATGAGAAGTCTAACAATCCTTTATTAAGTACTCAAGACCATGCCTCAAAATCTTTTGGCCTAGGGTTAGGCTTAAAAGAAATGAATTCTTTGGATGACAACTCTTTTGGGGATTTCAATACTCTTGCCTCCGAGTTGCCCATTTCTAGCAAGGGTGATGGTATTATCCCTATTTTTGGCTTTAAAGGTGGCATAATTGCTTTGGCTTATTAACACTTTGAGGGTATGGGCCTTACAGCCTCCAAAAAGTAAAATAAACATCCTAAAAGCTACCTTTATTACCTTTGGTTAGATGACCCATCACTTATAATTGGTTTGATTAGATTTAATTAATATTCTTGTTGGATACAAAGATTTGGTGAGATAGTGAGAGAGGAAGATTCATATAACTAGAAAATCAACGTGTTTTGAAAGTTAAAAGCTACACAGATATAGCTTGACAATGTCAATGCCCATAAAAAATCTACTTCCTATGTCATAACTACATTTTTTCTACTCCTTATTTGGATCCACAAATAAGTATATGACTAGATGAATTGCCAAATGCACACGAGAGTCTTACCTTTGTTGTTTATTATTTGTATTGTTTTTTTAAAATATCTCGTTTTGCACAAAAAAAAAAACACAAAAATCTACGCAAAGGGAATCCACGAAAAACTAAACTCAATGCTTTATATCAATTCAATAACATGTTTGATTAACAAAACTAATACCAAACCTTATTTATAGAGTTGATTAGAAGAAGAAATGAAAATAATAATAAAAAGAAAATCTTTACTGAAAAGCAAAACATCACAAAATAATCTAAATAAAAAAATAAAAATTTTGTAAATAAGAAAATTCTAATAAGTGTATAAATAAAAATATTACAAATAAAAAAATACTAATTGAGTGTGAAAGAGATCTTTTAAAATAACTTTTTTAGAAATATCTTTCATTGTTAACTATTACATTATTTTAGGTTGATTACTAATAAAATCGTGAATTTTAATTTTTTTTCACAAATTTATCATGAATTTGTTTTTGCAATTATACAATGGATTTTATCTCAATATTAAATATTTCTCATCATCAAAACAAACTAATGGATATTGTTAGTTTGTTTATGTAGTGGTTCGACCTAACATGAAATGTTACATTAGTTATCACATTTTGTATTATAAAATTGAATTGTATTTCAAAAAGTAAAAGAAAAATAAAATTTTGATCGGCAAAGTGAAGGTAGCTTCAAAATTCCCAATTTCCCTTATCCAAAAACCCATCTTCCCTAATCTCAAACCCAATTCATCACACTTTACCCAATATCATCAACTAACCTCCTTAAGTTGCTAGACTTGTGTCATTTTGCACCAATGTCATTGACTTGACTACCTATTATTATGTCTAGGTTATGGCCCAATTGTCAACATTCATTCACTTGTAATTGTCAACATTCATTCACTTATGGGTGTTACGTTGGACACATAAATGCACGTATTTGCGACAAGTGGGTAATCTTATACTATTGGTTGCAAAGTTTGCACTCTAGACAAAACGCATCATGTGGCACTCATCATTTTTGTGAAACTCGTGTCTTATTGATCTAGAACGAATATTTGAGTCCACTATAAAAATTCTTAGAAATAAAAAATAATTTTTTAACCCTTACCTTTATCCCTTAATTCACAGAAAAAATAAGAAATAAAACCAAAAAAAATTCCATGTTGAAGATGCATCAAAATATTATGTCCCTATCACAACACCCTTATAAATTTTTTAGAATTAATAATTAAAAAAATGATATACCATCATTGATGAATAAAAATTTAAAATTTTTTAATTAAATATATCAAAATTCAACTTAACCTTATAATTCACCTTAAATGTATTTTACTCAACTCAATATAAAAATAACTTGTTTTGAAAATTTAGACTCAGCCATGCAATTCATTTTGTTCTTAAAGAATAAAAATAAAATTAAATATTTTAACATTTAAATTATAATTTTATTTATAAAAATTTAATTTATATTATTTTAACTAAGAATTTTTTGAATATTTAATAATAAAAAATAAGGTTATTTTTTATTATTTATTTATATTTTAACTTATTATTTTATTTTTATATACACATTACATATGCACACACCTTTATTTTCATAAATTATACTAACATATATGGTACATTTAATTTTTTTATCTTTTTTATTTATATTATATATTTAATTATTTTATATTAATATTATGTCATTTCTATATAATCATATATTTTTATTTTTGATATTTATAACATTTTAAAAATGTATTCATATATATACATATATGTATATAACATTTATATACATATATTTATTTCTCTATACAAATACTCTATATAACTATAATATGATTTTATATTTTCAATACAAATTAATTTCTTAAAAATTAACAAGTTGATCAAAAGATCGAAATTCAACTCACTTATGATACGACCCAAAAAAAAGAAAAACACTTAATTTATAATAACTCAAAGTTAAAATTACTTTTGGGCATGTACACCACATGCAAAGGACACGAACCCTTATTTGTCCAAATATTCTGGCGGATGTCGGGTGGTCGGGTCTTAATGAACGGAGACGCAGTTGAGACGAGGTCGTTTTGACAATGGATTCCCCGTGAAGAGGAGAAAAGGGGAAAGAAGAAAAGAGTCCGGGGAGGGAGAAAGGAAGGAACTGACAATGATAAGTGGCGGTGGTTGGCAGCGGTTACGAGACTGTAATTGCCGCCAGCAGCACCGTTACAATGACTACGAAACTCAACGTTTAGGGTTTCTATGGTTGTCAGCATCCATGTTGACGAAGCCACCGTCGTTATCCCTAATCGCCGACAATTACTGCCGCCGTCATCGTAGCCAACTGCAACAGCGAATGGCTTCCTCTCGTTCTTCTTCGTCCAAGTCCCCTGGCCAACTTCCCATTCTTGCCGATTCCTCCAGGTTCTCCAAGTTGTTCTTTTCTTGCTATGAAATGAATTTGGAATTTCTGTTTCTTTCCCTGTTGTGGGGTAAGAGGGGGTTGGGGGATGGGGGGCGGGAAGCTTACAAAAATTACAGAAAAGTTGGGTCTTTCATATTACTGTTTCCTGTTTTGAATTCATGCAAAAGGTAAATTCTCTGTTTTTTTCTTTTTTATATATAACAAATATCTTTCTTAAATGTCTGCAAAAATTGATGCGATGATGTAGGAGGCCTTGTTAGTCGTTTAGTATGTGGGCCAAAGCAAAAGGTACAGAGGCAACCAATGTTCAACGGAATTTAGAAACTTAGCAGCACAGGTTTCTGTTGTGCACTCTCTATTCCATTGATCCTCTGAAATTTAGTAAAATTTGTACAAATTGGGTGTGCTACCAGTGCTTCAAGTTTTATCGAGCTTCTGCTCTATGCGTGCTCCTGGTTGGATCATAGTTTTTGATGTGTGTGTGTGGGTGTGTGTGCACGTCTACTCAATTGCTAAAAAGGACGCCTAACAATAAAATGAAAAGAAGAATTTTATATCTTTCACTTGTGCATATATGGTTTAACTGCCTGCTGTATGAATCAGATGCTCTTACGGACTCACTTTTTCCTGCAACCAAATGCTCTTTTTGGTTGCAGTTCTGCATTTTTTTACTTTAATATGTATATTTTTTTTAAGTACCTCTTCAGAGGTTGTGTGTGCATGTCTGCACTCTCGTTCATCTGTTTTTGCATTTGTGCATTGATGTTTCAAATATAGCTATGTGTACACTGCCCTTCGGTGTATGCATGTTATTTGTGTATGCCTAAGTATATTTAGAAATATTGGTGTAATTTTTTTTACATACTTATATATTTGTATGCATGCATGTATGCATGTTTATATAGAAATCATTCTGTGTCTAGTACATACAGCATTTGGTCAAAAAGCTGATGAACAATTCTTTATTCAAAGCCAACCAGAAGAGAGGGGAGAGATGTCTGCTGGAGGACCATCCTCAGTAGCAGGTTTCTTTTCTTGTGTTTTGCCAATTTCCATTCTATGTTCTGTGGTTCATCTTTTCCACTTTCCTTTTTGTTTCTCCTGTCCTTTTATGTGGGTATTTGTTCCTTTATTTTTTAGGTTGGCATGTTCTTTTATTTGTTTCCAGCTTCAATTCAAGAACTCTTCTTTTTATATCGACTGAAATGTGATGTTAATAAAATACAGTATTTTGAATACTGCATTGGCTTATTCATTGATTGTTAATGTTTGCAATGAAGTTTTAGTATCTTACATTTTGTTGATTTGTTCTATACGCTACACCAAAGATGCCATTTGGTGGCATCTTTGATATCAAGTTTCTAAGTGGGAATGCAATCAGTTCGTTGACTTGGTTAGTATAAACTTCAGACTAAACCAAGTGGACTAAAAGTTTCAGTATATCAAAAAGGAAGGGAATCCATGATATAATTTTTTGGAAAACAAAAGATAGTTGTATCATAACTACAAAATTGGGGCAGTTCTTCTGTCTTGTTTGGAAGCTATGACTGCTGCTGCCTGTTCTTGTTATTACTCTGTAGCCAAATGGCTTAAGTGGATAACAACGGAGTCCCTGTAAGCAGATTGTGATTGCGGAGAATTTTCCTTTGGCATTCAATTTCCTGTAGGACATATTAGTTCTCTATGTTTCTCCTTTCTGTTTCTTTCTCTATCACTCTAGATTTCCTCTGTTTTTTTTTTTTTTCTTTTCTGCTTTCTTCCCTTCTCTTCCCCCCCCCTCTTTTTTGTTTTTTTCTTTCTGTTTTGCTATCTGCCCCTCCTTCTCTGTAGGCTATAGCTTCCTAGAATACACAAACTAGATATGAAAATAAAAAACAATTACATAACTCCTAATTAAGTAAATTCCTATGGACTGCTAATCTGAAATAAAAATACATTAGTAACAATATTCTAGACTTATTCTAATAAATGCATTAAATCTTAATAGAATCAATTTAGTCCCCATCAATGGAGCACCGTGTCATCCTCTGTATAAACAATTCTTGGGATTGGTTTTGATCTTAGGACTTTTGCTTTTCTTGCCGCTATCACTAGCCAATAGCCCTTAGCTAGTTGATAAACTTACTCCATTTCTATCCAGAAATGGTAAGACTGAAAGTTCGGAAGAGAATTTTAAGTAAATGTGGGAAATGGGAATTATAGAACGAAGAAAAAAGAAGATTTTTTTTAAATATACTTAGCAAGATTTTGGATGCAAATATTACCTTGACAAACTATAAACTACAAGTCAGGGATCTAAGGAACATTAACAGAATGACAAATGCAGACTATTATACTAGACGAAATGCTAGAGTTTGGTAGGTAAAAAAACAAAGGAATCTTTCACTGGAAGTGTAGGATTCCTGTCTTAATGTATCTAGCTTATAAATTGTATGAGGGATGTTTTGTACATACAATAATATTGATATGATAATTTTAGTTTGTACAATAATATAGATGATATCAGCATTTAAGCATAAAATATATGTGGACAATTAGTCTGTGTTCACTTTTAGGTTTCATCTCCGGATTGAAAGTAGATCTTTAGAATCTTGAATCACAAAAAATCTGAACTGAATTGAATCTAGTGCATTGATTTTTGGGTCTAAATTTTGGTTTTTTTATTTTTTCTTTTAGGAAAAATGCTGCCATGTTCTTTTGATGCCTGCCTCTGTTAATACCAATCGATTTTTTCTTCACTATTTACCTTTTGCTTTGTGTTGCTGCTGGATGTATTTTCCTTTTAGGGTCATCTTCAATACATGGGGATATTGATTTCTTTTGTCAGTATTATTGCAGGAGGAGTAGTGGCACTTGGGAAGTTTGATGCCCTTCATATTGGCCATCGACAACTTGCTATTCAAGCGTCAAAGGTCGGAATTCCATATCTTCTATCATTTGTGGGAATGGCAGAAGTATTTGGATGGGAGCCTAGGTATGGCATTGCCATTGTTTCTGACTTTTTTTTTTTTTTTTCATTTTTTTTTTTGGTGTTTACTCTTGGTATTTGGAAAGTTCTTTTATAGCTTCAGTTATGGTGTACATATTATTGAGCAGATTAGGAGATAGTGTTGCTGCCTTATTTGTTAATCACATGGAGGGCTTCATTTGATGCAAAGTTTTTCTGTTTTATTCCTTGTCTTAATTTAGCAAATAAGCCTCAACTCTTTATTTTAGATAATGACGGCCTTTCTCATTCTTCTTTAGAGAGGTGGAGTCCAGATCTAGGTTTGTCCACACTATTTATTGTTTTCTTTTCGTTCTTTTTTATCTTTTTTCAGCTGAGGATTTATTGCCCTCAAAGCATATGATACTGATAGCCTACTGAAATTAGGCTTCAGCCTAATGTTTTTTTGGTTACATGGAGTTACAAGGTCAAGCTTTTTTTAAATTATCTGGCAGGCATATATCAAAATTGGATTGACTGAACACATTTATCAGTAAGTTTGGTTGTCATTATTCTAATGCAACTCCCTAAAGATTTGCCAGAAATTGTTAAATCCAGCCATAGATGAACTTTGGGGTCAACTGGTGGAGAAGGTGGATTATTCATTGGCATCTTAGGAGAAGTAATATTTTTGTGCCGTTTGCGATGGACGATCATTCTTACTAAACACATTATTGCATCCCAGTCATAGTCATGACTGCTTTTTGTAATTGGACACAGTTGTTGAGAATTATTTAGAATTAGACAGTTGCTGACGGCTAGGATAGCCATGTTTATTGCCTTTGTGTTATGGTTTCAAGGACTCAACACTTGTTAATGGAGGTCAGTTCATACGGCTTATTTTAGGAGTTTGTGAGGTTGCCTTGTTTGTGGAATAAATTGTCGATTCCCCAGCTCCAAATGTTTTTGAGCTCACTGTTTGTCTCACCTTTGTAGTTGCTGATTCTGATTTCTTGAACCAGATATGCTGTTTATGATGTAGACAAAGGCTGATAATTTGTTTGATATTTGAATTCACCAAGCAGGGCCCCAATAGTTGCCAAATGTGATCGGAATAGGGTTCTTTCCTCCTGGGCACCATGCTGTGGAAATATTGCTCCAGCAGAGTTCCAAATTGAATTTTCGAGTGTTCGACACCTGACTCCTCGACAATTTGTTGAGAAGCTATCTGTGGAACTGGGGGTTTGTGGAGTTGTGGCAGGTAAACTGTAGCACCAATTTCTGACCTCAACATTAATGACTGTTAATAGTTTTACTAAATAGAAGTCATGGTTAATGCTCCCAGGACAAAATTACCGATTTGGATATAAAGCTGCGGGTGATGCATCAGATCTCGCGAGGCTGTGCGTGGACTATGGTATGGGGGCCTACATAGTGAACTCTGTGATGGACAAGAATCAAGTCCCCATAAATATGGAATCAAGTAATTTAAAAGAGAGAGGGCAAGTGTCATCTACTCGTGTTCGCCATGCTTTAGCTGCTGGTGATATGAAGTATGTGTCCGACCTTCTGGGTCGTAAACATCGTCTTATGCTGATGCTGAAAGACCAGAAGGTAGTTGCTAATAATAGCACTCGATGGAGGTTCTCAACTCCAAAGTCTTGCTTATTGAATCTGCCACCAAAAGATGGTGTCTATGAAAACTGTTCTATTCTAGTTGGAAATGAGCACCCAGTAGCATGCACAGTATCTATTGATGAAACCCACATCCATTTAGATGGGCATGACCTAGATCTATGTAACTACCTTAGCTCCCAAGACTTTTCGCTCCTGGGTATCGAATTTGGCAATTGAACTGAACCTTTGATCACTCCTGCTTTCATTGCCCCTATTCTAGATTATATTTCTCATTGAAGTTTGAAGAGGTTCAATCCCTGTCTCATGGTTGTGAGAAATGATAACATTTGCTTCTTAACGGGGTAAGTTTATAATTGGGACAATAACTTTTGATTGGTCCATAAATGAGTTAGTACGTAATTCGGTTAATTTTTTGCATTCCGTCAGAAGAACCCGTTAAGTGATGATTCATCATCTTACATAGCAACTAAATTGGCTATGGTAACCCGACGCAATTACCCGACGTGGTAGCTCAACCATGGGTCGCTCACTTTCAATTTCCGCCCAAAATATTTCTAAAAAATTTTGAAAATTTTAAAAATAAATCAAAAAAATTATAAAATTCTAAAAATTCAAAATTCAAAAACAATCTTAAAATTTTTAAGAATAATCCAAAAAATGTTTAAAATATTAAGAAAAATTCAAAAAAAAAACAAAAGAAACTGAAAAACATATAGAAGTTTTTTAAAATTCAAAAGAACTGAAAAATTTTTAAATAGTTCCAAAACTTATAAATAAATCTAAAAATTCAAAGAAACAAAATATCATAAAAAAAATCTAAAAATTTTGATAGAATTTGAAGTTCAAAAAATATTCAAAAATAAATAAATATATATATATATATATATATATAATTTAGAAATATTTAAAAGGTCAACAAATAAATCAAAATTAATAAAAATTTGTAAATTCTAAAAATTATTTAAAAAATGAAAAAATTTGAAAATTCCTCATTTTTTTCTTGACTTTCTTTCATTTTTTCTTTTTATCTTTATTCCACTTTTTATGAAGTTAATAAGAGAGATTAGAAAAAAACTAAAGAGACTAAAAGAAAAAAGGATGCATTCTTCTTTTTTGAAAGAATTATGATTTTTGCTTTCAATTATTAGAAATAAAATTAAAGAAAGCAAAATAGGATATCCACTTTTTTAATTCTAAACCTTTTAGAATTTTTACAATTGAGTTTTATACCTTTTAATTTAGTTCTATATTTTATAGAACTTTTTCAATTAAATCTTTTTATGGACCAAATGTGGTCAAAATATTAAAAAATGTAATTTGACCAAACAAAAATTAATTAAAAAAAATACATCAAACTATTGTATGTAGCTCTTTACTCTAACAAATGTGCATGTGCTCCACAAAATGAAAAGAAAAAACACACTAGATCCATATTCTTCATCATCTCCTTTATAAATTAAAAAAAAAGTTAAAAGAAAATCTAGAAATATTTAAAAAGTCAAAAAATAAACCAAAATTTAAAAAAAAAATTGTAAATCCTAAAAAATATACAAAGTTAAAAAAAAATTGAAATTTTCTCTCTTTCTTTTCTTCACTTTATTTTGTTTTTTCTTTTTCTCTTTATCCCTCTCTTTGTGAAGTTAATAAAAAAGACTAAAAAAAGACTAAAGGGACTAATAGAAAAAGGGATGACTTTTTCTTCTTTGAAAGAATTAAAATTGTTATGATCAATTATTAGAAATAAAATTAAAGTAGAAGAAATAAGATATCCACTTTTTTAATTCTAAAATTTTTAGGATTTTTACAATTGAATCTTCAATCTTTTCAATTTAGTCTTATATTTTATGAAATTTTTTCAATCAAATCTTTCTATGGACATAATGTGGTCAAGATAAGATATTAAAAACCATAGTTTGACCAAAAAAAATATCAAACTACTATATCTCATTCTTCACTCTAAAAAATGTGCATGCACTTCGTACAAGGAAAAAAACCCTAGATCCATATTCTTCATCACCCCCTTTCTAAAATTTAAAAAAAAAAAAGGTAAAAAGAAAAACTCAAGGATCAAAAACCCTTACAATCAAAATCTCAGTTTCCATCAAAGAGATTAATGTCTTAAATTTCCTCTAATCTATTAAATTTGTATCTTTTAGTCTAAAAACACATAAACCTCTCTTTTATTATATCAATGCTTCGCTAGAATTTGAAAATCTTAATTTCCACCAAAGAGTCACTTTGGATCAAAGGTGTTAGTGAAAAGCCTCTCAATTTTAAGCATTATTTATGTGTTATTTATATGTAGGGAGGGTGCTTTCTAAATTTACAAGTTATATATATAAGTTTGCAAAAAATCTAAGGTTTTGAAAAAGTCAAGGTTTCAAAACACAGAGTTTCAAAAATTCCAATGTATATGAATAAGATAGGGCTTTGATTATACCTTATAATGTTTTCTTGACTAGTTTATTAAATTAAAGGACTTGGAAAGTGCTTTAATTTATCTTTTGTATGAATGAACTAACATTTATACAATAAATGTTATTTTTACTAACTATTGAGACCATATTCTATATTTTTTTAATTAAATAATAACTTTGACAAAAGCATTCTAAATATATTGAGTTTGTAGATTTTCCCCAAAAGATGAAGACGGGTTTGGTTTTATTATATTTCCTATTAAATGAGGTGTTGGAACCACAAGATATTCAAATATTCACTTTATAATTTTTTTATTAAACCACTTTAATGTGATTTTGATAAAGAGGTTTAAATTTTGTTTAGTTTAATAATAGTTTTTAGTAATTGAGAATAAGGGATTACATGTATACATGTTGACCTTTTTTAAAAAATAACAAATAGTGGAACTTATCTGGTTTTTAGTGACATCTAAATGCTTATACCTTTTAGGCATATTGTGTTATTGTTTGCTCATGTAAAGTTTATGAATACAAAATAAAAAAGTTTTTTTTTATAAAGTTTAGAACTTAACATATCTTGCTCTTTTTGTAGGATAGATGACTATAATGGAGATATGATTATGCACTATAGTGAGGTTTTGATCCATGACTCATAAAAACCTTACGAAGGAGACAATATGGATAATATGCATGTTAAGGTAAACATATTTAATTATTGAAATATTGAAAACATGGTGATTAAGTTGTTGAAGTATCAAAGTTTTAGACAAACTTTTATAAGATATTAGGAAAAATTTTGGATAAAGAACTTAGAAAAGTGAGTAAAACAAATAAAATAATAATTGATATGAGTGACATCATTCTGAAACATAAGAAGATATAAGTCTATGTCACTTATAATGAAGATGTCTTGAACTTGAAAAGAATTAAGGACAATAAAGGCAATGTAAACTCTAAAGTTATAAAATAGGTAAAGGAAGATGGTGAGAAGTAAGAAGATTAATAGGAAGAAGGGGATGTTAGAGTCAAGGATATAAATGGATCAAATGTTGTTAAGGTGGTACCATCACGTCAAAACATTAACATCAATTATACTTTTAATGAGCTATTAAGTAGCATGAATTTTGATAATATTATAAATATGGTTGTTAAAACCAAAATAATTGCAAAAAAGGATAAGGAATCCAAAAAGGATGATTTTGATAATAATGAATACCAAAGGAGTACATTAATAGTTGATATATTGATAGATAATTATGAGGATTAAAAGTTAGAAGAAGGAAGACCTTAAAAGAATTAACAAAGGCCATGTTACTACAAATAAGACTAAAAAGACAAAAATAAGAGTTGAATATTAAGGTAATGAAGTTGGCAGTGGAACTTAACCGAATCTAGCAAAACATAGGAAATTTAATGAAAGAAATTGTCTTAACATAAGTGACTATGAGAATTTTAAAATTAATAGAAGTGATAAGAATTTTATAATTAGAAAAAAAAGAAGATTTTCAATTTTAAATAATTGCCAAGAAACACCAAAATTTAAGCTCTTTATGCTCTTTGAAAGCATTAGTGCATTAAAAAATGCACTAATGAAATATGTTATAAAGTATGGGATTGAGTTTAAATACACCAAAAATAGCAAAGTATTTGTTAAGGAAATATGCTAAAAGCCTTTTTGCCCTTGAAAAATATTTGTTAGATTTGTTGTAAAACTCAATTACGTCCAAGTAAAGACTTTGGTCAATAACCATGAATGTAATCATGTCTTCAAGAATAAGAGAATCTTAATTAAATGGTTGGCTACCAATATATTTAATGAATTTAGGCAAATTTCAAAATTATCTTTAGATGAATTAAAAGATATGAGGAGGAGACATGCGTATTTAGAAGTTAGTCTCATAAAATGCCATAAAGAAAAAGAAATGGTTGTTACGAATATGAGAGGAGATGCTACAAAAAAAAAAAAGCACAATTATAGGACTACAAGGTCAAGATAGAGAGGAGTAACCCAAGAATAACAATTTTACTCAAAAGTGTGAAATTTGCTTTAGGAAGAGAGTTACTAGAGTTTGATAGAAGATATTTCACATTTGATTATTGAAAGAAGGGGTTCTTGGTTGGCTATAGGAAGGTGATTGGTTTAGATGGATGTTTTTCGAAGGATGTTGTTAAAAGGAAAATACTTGCAGCAATAGGAATGGATGTCAACAATTAGATATTTTCAATTACCTTGGGGGGTTGGTTACAATTGAATTCATAAATATTTAAACTTGGTTCCTAAAACTTTTAAAGCATGACCTAGAGATCACAAATATCAATAATTGGATCATCATGTCAAACTAACAAAAGGTAAGATTTGGAAATAATTAGTTTTATGTATTATATATTTAAATATTTGAGAAAATTGTGAATGTATATTTTATGTTTCATTTGTTTCATTTTAGAGGTTTTTCAATGCAATTGATAGTGAGTTGCCACAAGTTGAACACACATATTATAGTAAACATCTCTTTGCAAATTAGAAAAAGAAGTATAAAGGTTTAAAATTGCAAAAAAATGTTCTAATAGTGTGGTGATTTGCAAGAAGAATTATATATGGAGCAATTACTTGGGTTATTGTTCAAGGAGAATCTAGTAAAGTTTTTTAACTTTATAAATTTTTATATAAGTTGAAATAAAGTCTTTATGCTTGATTTGATAGATTTAGTAATGTAATTCAAGAGTTTGGTATAAAGAAATGCAAGTATTATAATTCTATTTTCTACTAGTAATCTAAAATTAGTTTTTTTTACTGATTATTTATATTAATGGTATTGTAATAATAAGAAGTAATAATGTAGATATCTCAACCTTTAAGTCTTTTCTTTAAATATATTTTCAAAAAAAAAAAACTTAGATTTACTAAAATACTTTTTAGGTATTGAAATTATAATGAGTAAGGAGAATATCTTTTTATCCCAAAGAAAGTATATCATTGATCTTTGCAAAACACTAAAAAGTTGGGGCCAAACCTTGTAATACTTCTATGGTTACCATGATGCAACTTATAATAAATAATGAAAATTTATTTGTAAACTCTAAGAAGCACTAAAGATTGGTTAGAAAATTAAATTATGTTACATTAACTCATCTTGACATTGCATATTTTATTAATATTATAAGTTAATTTATATTTTCTCCATAACTTACTCATTGAACACTTTTAAAGTATATTTTATTTTATTTTAAGAGATCTTTGATATATAATATATTATATAATAATTATAGTCATACTTATGTTAAGTGTTCCTTAGGTGCAAATTTCAGAGTTGATAAAAAATTGATTATAGGTTATTGTATTTTTGTTGAAAAAAATTTGATATCTTAAAAAAATAAAAAGTCAAATATGGTGTCTTAATCTAATATAATATAGAGGAAGAGTATGGAGTCATGGCACAATTCATATGTGATATGATATAGATATATCACATATAGATATATCAATTGCTAAGCAATATTAAAATTAAAAAACTTAACACTTATGAAATTATAATATAACAACCAGTTCTATAATTTTTACGAAAGGATTAAATATATCAAAATTAATAAATACTTTATTATGAAAAAGATTCAATAAAATTGCATATTTACTAAATATGTTTTAATTAAAGAATAATTAAATAATATAATGACAAAAATTTTAAGTAGTCTTATGACAGATTAAATTTGTAACAAATTGAATATAATTAACATTTATACTCTAAATTAAGAAAAATATGGTAAATATAATAAATTAATATATTATTATACATATAAGGTAGGATGATTATATGACTAATTATAAGATTTAATTCTAAAAGAAATTGATTTTCCTGTATAAATATATATATATATTTTCACAGTTTTTACTCTGAACGAATATACGATAGAAGATATTTTCTTCATCAAAGTTTACAATAAGCAAACAAAGAGATGGATGAAACTGCATTTCTCAATCTCTCAGTCCCCAAGAGTCTGTACGGTACTGGACAGTTAAGCAGCAGGGGCCACCATTGGGTAAAACCGGATGGAGGGACTATCAAGATAAACCGTGATGCTGCTTTTGTGAAGAAACGAAATCATGCTAGAGGGGCGGTTCTGTGCCGCAAGAGCCAAGGACAGGTAGTGGAGGGGACTACTTTTTGCGAGACAATCTCCTCTGTTCCGGCGGAGGAAGACTGGCATCACGCTTAGCAACAAGAATGGCTCAAAAAGTGGGGTGAAGGAATGTCATCTTGGAAATGGACTGTGAAGCCCTGTTCAAGGCATGCACGGATGATAACTATGGCTCTGCCCATGGGAGATCCATCCTATTGCTATGGACATAAGATCGTGGCTAAAGCAGATGCAAGAGGGTAAGCTTCAGCTTATTAGCAGACAAGCAAATCGGCCAGCAGATGGACTCGCGAAGGCAGCGAGGAAGAGGAATTGTCCGTGTGAGTGGATCACCAACCCCCCTTGTATTTTGAAGGACTTCTTAGTTTCCGATATCTTTAATGCTCTGACATCATTTCTAGCCATGCAAATGTTGGTTTCCAGTTGTTCAAAAAATAAAAGAAGTGTCAGGAAAGGAGCAACAGGTTATGGGACAGATTTGGAAAAGGACAAATATATTTGAGTTGAGACTACCCAATAACAATAATAATTATTTAGTTAGCTGATTTCATAATTCAATAATGTCCTGTCATGTCCATTTTATTTTTATTTCTCCACTATGAAAGTAGTACATAGATTTATTCATCAAAATACGAACCCCCTACTGTTGTGCTGTGCCCCTGTCGCCCTCCGTCTCGTCTCTCATCGAGATTGCAGCTTGGAAAAAATCATCCAGCCCTTTCACAGACGACCCTTTAAACCCATCCACATCTTTCATTGCATTCTTTATCATGGCCTGGACCCCCAATGCTTTTCCTTTCATTTCCTTCCCTTTTCCTCCCAAATCCATTACCAACTCAATTTTAGACCTTATGTCTTCATGTCTAACTTCACAAATCTTCCCCCTTGCCACTTCTACACAAACCCCCAACTCTTCTTCCAAAAACTTGACATTGAAAAACTGCTCCCCTGCCATAGCCCACCCAATGATTGGTACTCCATTATTCAGTGATTCGAGAACAGAATTCCATCCACAGTGACTCAAAAATGCACCCGTAGAGATATGCGACAGAATTTCTACCTGGGGTGCCCATTTGTTCACCAGTAAACCCCTTCCTGAATGCTTAATTCTCTGCTCAAATCCTTGTGGCAGCCATTCACTGGCTTTGAATTCTGAGTTTATGTCAAAGCCTACTGGTGGCCTGACGACCCAGATGAAGTTCGTGCTGCTGGCCTCCAATGCCATAGCCAATTGCATCATCTGTGATGGGGAAATCGTGTTGTTGGATCCAAAACATACGTATAGAACTGAATTCGCAGGCTTGGTATCTAGCCACTCCTTGCAATGATCTGAAGAAGAGCCTCCTCTGCCTTTGCCAACACGAGCTCGGTTTTCTGTGGATAGAAGAACCGGCCCTATTGTCCAAGCCGGGCGGCCTAGCTTTCTCCTAAAATAAGACAAACCAATTTGATCGAATTCCTCCACCGTGTTAAACAGAACTCCATTGGAATCCACCCAAGCCGGTAGATTTTCTTGCTGAAACACAGACCAAGGATCCGTTCCTTCCGCCTCTAACATACTTAATGGCAACTGGGTCGGATGGATCTTCGAAGCTTCCTTAAAGTCAGGCAACTCAAAGGGCTGGTCGTCACCTGATTTTGCATTCCTGTGGGGAAGCGACAACCAGGCAGAGTAGTAACAAGCGAGGCCAAACGCACCAGCGCCGCTAAAGATGGCGTGGAACACCCCAAGCTCTTTAGCAACAGAGGCTGTCCATCCAAAGAAGATGTCAGCAATAATACAAAGAGGGCGCTTACCTTGCCGCCGATGCGCGATATCTTGGACGATCCTTGTGAAGTGGGGCTTGAGAGAAGTGGAGGCATGGAGGAGGCGAATGATGAGAGGGTAAGGGAGGACGTCCGTGTTTTCGGAATCTGGGGGGAGCCCATGTTCCGCGCTGTCAAAGGGGATTTCAACAAGGCGAATGGAGGAGGTTGGTGGGAGCGATGACTCGAGCTTTTTGATGTTGAGAGGGGTGTTGACGAAGGCTATGGTGCACTTCTTTGTCTGCTCTATGCGATGGGCTAATGCCAGAAAGGGGATGATATGACCTTGTGCCATGAATGGGAACATCACAATGATGTTTTCTTCCCTTCTCGCCATTGCCGATTCAACTTGCCGGCCTAGAGAGGGTAGAGCCCCACGGAGAAGGTGAGAGAGAGAGAGAGAGAGAGAGAGAGAGAGAGCACACGGTTTCTTCAACCTCTTTATGCTTTTGTTTCGTTGGATTATTGTGGAAAGGAAAGATGGGTGCTTTTGTAGTTGTAATTGTCAGGAGTTGGTCAAAACTGTCTGTCTGACCTTGATACTAGTCTGTCTTAGTCCTCCATCACTGCACCGCCAAGTCATCGCTTGCTTTGCTTTACTTTTTGTTTGACTGACCATTTTGAGTGGCGGTTCATTGCTCGTTTCACCTTTTTTTTCCCTGATTGACCATTTGTGTGGTTTATTCCCACCTTCGTGAGAGCGTCATTCAAACTCAAAACTCACGCTTCTCACTTTTAAAAACGCGAAAATGTAACGACGACTTTTTTCTTTTTTTTTTTATTAAAAAAAAAAAAAGCTTCCTCCGATGACCTCACTCAAATTTTTTTTTAATTTAAATAAATTTTTATATATTTAATTTTAATATTCATAAATTTAAAAATTAACGACAATAAATAAAATTTATATTTAAATTAGTTATATATATCAAATTACCGTCAAATCACTTTTCAACTTTTCCACTAACTTCCTTCTCCTTCTCGTTCAAGATTCTCGTGTGGACGGCCAGTCATTAATAATTTCTAGGTAAGCGTTCTCCTATCCTTGTTTTTAAAGGAGTGGGCCAAAAGCAGAGATAAAAAGTCCTAACGTTCTGCGACGTTTTCGAATCCATCACCCCTCGCTTCCATGGTTCAAAAGATGGCCGCTTATAAATTTTTTTTTTTTAATTTTTTTATTATGATATATGGACCTATATATGGGAATATAGATACTGTATAAGAAGAAGTAAATTTTTTAAAACTTAGAGGACGAAACGCATGATTATAATTGGGAGCAAGTTTTCCGGATTCAAATCACGATGGTAAAACGGCCCCGACTGCGACAAGAGTCGATGGCTGAAATCGATTGCCGGAAACGCCGGCGATGTCTACTCAGAAAGACCTTCGGCAATCTTGGAGAACAATCTGTCGCCGCGAACAAGTTTTACGGCAAAACAGATGTTGGACTTGCTTGCCATGACCTCGACAATATTTGGTAAACCGTCTCCGTAACTGAAATTTCTGGCAAAAAGCGTGGATATGAAGGTGGTTGGCAACGAAAAGGTAATCGAGATGGGCATGATAGACCTTGGCAAAAGTTCCGCGCCCAAGCATGCGACCAATCTCATATCTCCTGTAGAGTATTGTCGGGTGTCCGTCTCTACTTTTCTTTTCCATTTTAGAGCAAAGATGCGAACTTTCCCCGAAAGGGGGTGCGAATATGCACGGAGGACTGATTTGGAGGTGAATTGCTATAGCAAATCTGAGAAACCAGAACTTGAGAACACTGTTTCTTGGTTTTTAGACGTCCATGTTGTAGGTTTTTCCTTTTTTTTTTTTTTTTTGTTTTTTGGGTACAAGAGTGCATATTTATCTAATTAGCAATTTTTAATTTTTATTATCTGTATTACAATATTTTTTATTACACTTTAAAATATATTATATATTTTATAATTTTTAGAAATATAACATGTAAAATATAATTGTTAATTTACAAATATAAAATAAATAAGTAAACTAATAAATAATAATTATATTAAAAATAGAAATTAATAGATCATAAATTATTGCCCTGTAAATTTTTTTTTATCTATTTTTAATAAATTGATGTACAAAAAGAACAAAAAAAATAAAACAACTACTTATCAATTTATAATGAATTTACATATGAAAATAATAAAAAAGAGATAACACCGTAAAAAGAGATAAATGTTAGATTGATCTCACTGTCTTATAATATTTGAATAGTGAAAAAAGAGTGATTTTCATTCTAATTTCACTTAGATCACGTAATGACTTAAGAATTGATAATTCAATTTCGAGATCTTGAACTATGAACAAATTTTTGTTAAAATATTATATATTTTTCAATAAATTTTGAATAGAAATTATGCATTTAATTTTTTAATATTAGTACCGAAGCATGTATAGGTTGTTTCATAGCCCTATTTCGTTCCAATTTTGAGTATTTGTCGGTGTTTTCATTAAATTTGTGAAAATCTCGTTTTTTGACTTGTTAATGGTAACTCCATGTACAATAGGTTTCAAGGCCTAAAATTTTGCATGGATATAATTCATATATAATGGAATAATTTTGAAAAATATAGAGGTATGATTCTCTCTAAGTTAAGAGAAGTTGAAGATTAAAGTTTTTGGGAAGAAACTTTAAAACCCAATTATTCTTGGGAATTTGAGTTTGTCAAAATTAGAAATATAATCTTTCTCCCTCACATTCTCATAAACATATAGTTACTCTATACCTTTTATAAATCAAATTTTTATTAGAATATTTTTATTTAATAGTATTAAAATATTTTTGAAAATATTTTTTTATTAATTATTAAAAATTTAATTATAATATGATCTGATTAGTAAAAATACAATTTTTTGTATTATTATATTATTAGATGTTATAATTTTGAATAGTCAATTATTTATCTTTTTAACACACACAAAAATTTTATCAAAAAATTTGTAATTATGGTAAAGATTAAATGAGAGAAATTAGTTATTATATTAAGTCAAACTCTTCAAATATATCTATAATTTTAATTTTCACAAATTTAATTATATTATTTATAACATTATTTGTATAAATATATTTAAATTCAAGAAATGAAAGTTTAACATTTAATGATAAAAAAATTTAAAAAAAAATTAACAAATAGTATCAAAATTTATAATTTTAAAATTTGAATATTTTATATGTATGGTACTAAAAGTTTATCCCTAATTTATGATTTTTTATCATTAAAAAAAAACAAAACAATAGAACTTTATATTTGGTCCTTCCAAGCTAGGATTGATTTGTTTGGCTTTTATGTGAAAAAAATAAAAAATAAAAAAAGAAACAAAAGCTTACAACGTTATATAATGGTCGGCCTTATGGAATCATGATTCTTTGGTTACGTAAGATGAAAGGGCGATGGAATTGTTCAACAACCTTTATGGTAATTTAAAAAAAAAAAAATTGTGTCATGTCCTCAGTTTAAAGCTAGACGAAGGGAATTTTAATTCCTTTAAAAAAAAAGTGACGACGGCATGAAGATTCGGCGGCTGTATATATGTGTATCTTAAGGAATTCTCAACGTAATGAATTAACTACAACCATAGAAGTCGTGATTGGTGCACGTCAAACTTGGATCCTTCTAGAGAAAGAATTACACAAAATTATCAGGCTGAACTCCATTACATTAATTCAAGGTCTTGTTATGATAACAATCCATAATACTGCACTCTTTTTTTTTTTTGGGTTAACAAATAATGAACTGTTTCTTATGTACATGTATTATTGTCATTAGAGTGACTAAATTAAGATGTTTGGATTGATATATGTGTATTATTATTATAATTTATTAGTTATTCAAATAATCAAATTAATATATTTAATAACATTTATAAATAATTATTTATCTATAATTTTAATAAAATAATTATAAATAAAAAATAATTAAATAAATTAATACTATTAATTTTTAAAACTTAAAGATTTATTTAAAAGTAAATTATTATTTTATTTTTAATAAAATAATTCCAATATATTAATATTTTTATTTAAATATAATTATTTATCTAAAAATATAAATATATTTAATTGAAAATTTTTAATTTTCATGGTAAAGTTAATATGTAGTTGTACTTATGATAATGTATTGTAGGATTTTTCAAAAAAGAATTACAATATATTTTAATTGTTTATTTGATTCATTATTAGCATTTATAATTATACAAACATTTATAATTCACTTTATGTTTTATTTGTTATTTTGTTTAATAAATTGAACTTCTTATAGTAATATGAAGAAGTCAATTTTTATTTAAGTATTATGGATTTTCACTTATATAATTAGCAAATGAGCTTATGACCATTATATATTCAAATAGTGAGAAAAAAATGTTACATTTTAAATGTAATAATGAAATAATAAGTTAAACTTTATGTTTATAAAAGTTATTGTCACCAACAACCCTAAGAAAATTGTTTTGCAAACAAAAAGAGTAAACAAATATTTGTACTTTATAAAAGAGTGATTTCATTCTAAGAACAAATAACTTGCTAGTACTCTTATAGTATAACTCATGATCATAAAGTTTATTAAGTCTTAGACTATGTAAAAGTACATTATGAAAATGACTAATATTATAGTAAGGTTTAAGACCTTGGGATTAATGGTAAAATACTTTTTTTTTTTGTATAATTCATTTATAACTAAATACCTCCTAAAGTATAAGTTATTTTAGGTTAATTACAACATTATAAAGGATAAATTGAAGGTTAATGAATTAGTTAGTATACTTATTTACGATGAAACAAGATTGAAAAATTAAGAAAATTATTTTATTAATCTCATGTGTAAGAAAGTTGGGAAATGCATGAAAGTGAAAGGCAACTAATTTAAGAATGAACAAAACATGCTTTTGCTCCTTAAGCTGAAAAGAAGGAACAAAAGGGTAATAAGGGTCACTTATATAAGAAACCTAGACATTATCAAAAAGATTGCCTAAAGTATAAAACTTGGTTAAAAAAAAAAGGTAAATTTAACGTCTTAGTGTGTTTTAAATCAAATTTAACTAAAATTTCTCATAATATTTGGTGGTTTAATTCCGGTGCTACTACTCATGTATCTAATATGATACAAGGATTCATTACAATCTAAACTACAAACCTAATTAAAAATTTTCTTTTTATGAGAGATTGTATAAAGGCTCTAATTAAAGGTATAATGACTTATTGTTTAGTCTTAGTTACTAGATATCATTTAGAGATATTACAAACTTTTTATTTGCCTTTAATTGGAAGGAGCCTTATTTTAGTTTTTAAATTGGGTAACTTTTACAATTATACACACAAATACTTACAAACTTTTTAACACTTTAACCCTTAATAAAGAAAATTTTATCACCTTTATAGATAATTTTTGACACTATTGTTATGTTTATTTGTTTTATGAAAAATTTTAATCTTTAGATGCCTTTAAAGTATGCAAAAAAGATGTCAAAAGGAAATTAAACAAAAATGGAGAAATTTGTACAATTTGATAAAAGTGGTGAATATTATGGTAAATATAATGAATTATGGCAATATTTAAATTTATTTGCATAATTTCTTATAAGTCATGACACATATATATAGTATATTATACTAGACATGCCTTAACAACATAGTTATTACAAAAAGATATAATCAAATATTACTATATATAATTAAGATTATGAAAGTAACTTTTTTCAACCCAAATCTTTATGAATGTATGACCTAAAAATCACAAATTATTTGTTAAATAAAGTTCTTAGTAAGATAGTTCAAAATACTTTTATTGAACTATAAATATGATGAAAACCTAATTTATAACACTTAGATGTTTAGAATTACTAAGCATAAATAAGAATTTATATTTGACATGAAAAGAAATTAAATGTTATTACTCCACACAAATATTATACAAAAAAAAGTAAGATAAAAGGTAGATATTTTATTATTTAAACTATAATCTAAGAACTATAGAAATTGGTAATACAAGATTTATTGAGAATTGTAAAGTTAATAAGAGTAATGGACATCAAAAAGTGAATATAAAAGAAATTAGTATAGATATTCTTTTACTCATAATTGTTCCTTTGTCCACCATTAAACCAAATATTACTCCAAAAATTGAAGAATATTTGGAAAATATTTCTTGAAAGAGTTAACTCATAACTAATTAATAAACCATAAGAGATAGTATTAAAAAAATCTTAAAGAGAAAAAACATCAACTATTCTAAATGATTATGTGATTTATTTATAATAGTTAGATTTTGATATTGAAGTCAGAGAGGGTCCAGTTTCATTTTTATAAGTCATAGAAAGTACTAAATCTATTAAATGAATTAATGTCATAAAAGATGAATTGAAATCCATGGAAAAAAGTAATGTTTAGGATATTGTCAAATTGCCAAAATGTTGTAAAATAGTCAATTATAAATAGGTCTTTAAGACTAAATGCATCTCAACTGACAATATTGAAAGATATAAAGTTAGACTTATTGTTAAGGGTTATATTTAAAAAATAGTATTGATTATATAAAGACATTTTTTTGAGTCTCGGGGAAAGATTTAGTAAGAATAATTATGTTGTTTTTTACTCAATATGACTTGAAGTTATACCAAATGGATGTAAAAATCATTTTTTTAATATAAATCTTAAAGAGAAAATGTACATAAATCAAGCTAAAAGCTTTTCCATAAAATGTAAAGATCAAATGGTATGTATACTCAAAAGGTCAATATATGAATTGAAATAAAATTTCTTACAACAGTATATTAAGTTTAATGATATTATTATATTTTTTGAGTTTAAGAGAAATACTATTAATTGGTTTATATTTCAAAAAATCAATGAGAGTAAATTCATTTTTCCACTTTTATATATTGTTAATATTTTACTTACTACTAATAATTTAAGTATATTGTGCGAAATTAAAGATTTTCTTTTGAAGAATTTTAAAATGAAAGATATGAGAAAGACAACTTATATGATAGGAATACAAATATTTTGTGATAAATCAGAAAAATTGTTAAGATTGTTTTAAAAGACCTATATCAAAAAGATTTTAGAGAAATTCAATATGAATAAGTGTTCGCTAGGAGTTCTTCTCATACAAAAAGGTAACAAATTTAGTCTTATACAATGTATCATGAATGATGTAAATTGTAAGAAAATGATATCAATTTCATAGTCAAAATGTCAAGCAAATATCAAAACAATTATAGAATAGATCTTTGAAAAGATGCAAAAAAAGTAATGCAATACCTACAAAAAAGAAAAAATTATATACTCATATATAGAAATCCAATCATTTAAAAATGATTGAATATTTGAATTCAAACTTTACTAGATACTTTGATAATAAAAAGTTCACTTTTGATTATTTGTTTCTATTAGCTAAAAGAATAATATCATGGAAAAATGCAAAAGTTTGTCATTATTTCATCCACCATAAAAGTAAAGTTTTTGGCATATTCTGAAGCTATAATTCATGTATTATGGTTGCAAAATTTTATTTTAAAACTTGGAATTGTTGACAATACTACGAAGTCACTAAAAATTTAGTATGATAATTTTATAGTAGTATTCTTCTCCAAAAATGACAAATACTAAAAAAAGTGTCAAACATATGAATGTAAAGTATTTTATCATTAAGAAAGAGGTTTAGAAATATAAAGTATCCATTAAACACATTAAAACAAATCTCATAATAGCAAATCTTTTAACGAAAGGTTTAGAACTAAAATTATTTAAAAACATGTTCTTAGAATGAGACTTGGTTATTATGATGATAATTTATGATTGTAATAATATTTTAAGTTTAATAATGTGTTTTTGACAAATATTATGTATTTTTTATTTTTTTATAATTGCATACACATTATTATATTAAAATTAACTAAAGAGTTTGTATAAGATAATATTATAGATCATTATAAAATTATATATATTTTATGAGTTTTATATAGTAAATTACAAATATTATAGTATATAGAAGAGAATGTTCTGAATAATTATGATATAATTATTATAATTCAAACTAAATAATTTATTATACTATGACATTGTGATAGAATTGCAAGTGATTATTATCATTATTCATGTATAACAATTAATATAATAAATTTTAATTGAATCAAATAGAATAATGTTAGAATATTTTCAATTAATAATATAAGAATATTTCTAAATAATATTTTTACTAAGGATTCAATCATAATTTGACCCAATTCAAGAGAAATAATTTTTTATATTATTGTACTTCTAAGAGTTGTAATTTTCAATTTAATTCAAATATTAATAAATATACCTAATTTAATCCATGAAATTATTTATATACATAGTCATCCTTTATTTTTTTTAATACATATAAAAATTTCATCTAAAAGTATATAATTACGATAAATGTTAAAAGAGAAAAATTAATTATTAGATTAAAATGAAATTTTCAATTATATCAATAGTTTCACTTTTTTTGTAAATTTAAATATATTATTTATAATATTATTTGTATAAATATATTTGACTTTAATATTTGAAAACTTAACATTTAATGATGATATATTTATTAAAAAATTTAACAACTTTTTTGATCATTTCACCATAATGGATGTTACAACTTTGTGACGCCTAAGTAGTTATAATATGCAACATAAAAAAGATAATTTTTATAGACTTACAACGTTACTAAAAGTGATGATATTTCATAAAAATTAACTCTTTGTTTCTATTTGTAACTTTTGACGACATCTAACTCTGTGTCCCAATGCATCACTATTCATATCAGACCTCTTTAAAGCACATTTATATCCCATGGGTGTGAGACTATTGTTCGCTAGGTGTAAGAAAATTTATGAAATACTATTTTGTTGTGTAGTATGGCATTGAGCCAGATGAAGTCGATATCGTTGCTTGTCAGCTGTTGAAAGGTCCCTTGCTGATGGAAATTAATATATGGTCACACCTCGAGTATTAACAATGAGGGGTCATTTCAGTACAATTAAGATAATCAAATGACATATTGGGAATGCGATTGCTTGTATATCATTTGTTATGACTTTCTTATGACGAATGTATATAATCCTACCTCCTTTTTTCATACAAGACCCCAAATATCAGCTATATAGAGCAACCTGTTACATAGTCATTATTTTCTCTTTAAAATATAACCTAATAGAGTGTGTAGTTTTTATATTTATATGACTCAGAATTTTTCTCTTTTTATCTGACGTAAGAGTTGAGTTGTATTTAAAAACTTACTCATTATTCTAATACACTCGTTATATTCTCTCTTACCGAATTCATTAATGTTTTCGTCAAAAATTTAGATTTTTCTTTATCTATTCCTTCTACATGAAACATTTGGTAGGAGACACTGGATTCAGGATCGAGTTGACTCTCGTATCATTGTCACATAAATATTACTTTCTTTTTAAAATATAGTTTAATAGGGTGTACAATACCTATATTTATATGACTTAAAATTTTCTTTTTTTATCCGATATAAGAGTTATATTATACTTAAAAACTTACTCATTATTATTATGATACGTCCCTTACAAACTCGTGCATAATGGGTAAGTTTCTCTTGCAAATAAATTTGGTAATATTGTTGATTGTAAGCTAACAGGTGGGTGAGCCGATGGAAAAAAGTTGGCGCACCGGGGGGTTGACGGGTTGAGGTGGCGGAATGGGGTTTGTGCGGGTCCTGCCTCTTTTAGCTGTTGGTTTTTAGCGAGTCGCTGAGTGAGATGGATTTTGGGCCCAAACAGAGTGAGGCCCATTTCAAACAGGCTATATATATTCTACCACTGAAATTGGGCCAGCCACCAATCTACAGTCTCATTGAATGTACTACTTCACGTGCTCCTTTCAAAGCTCCTCTCTCTCTCACTCTCACACGCACACATGGCCATCGGCCAATTGGACTTTTGTGTTCGGAGTTATGTAGGTTCCCGTGAGGTTCGGCCCTTAAACCCATTACCCAAAGGACCAAAACTTTTTTAGATTTACCCTTTTTTTTTTTTCGTTTTCCTTTCATTTTATATTAGTTTTTCTATCGTGCCAAGTATCACATGAATTATCTCTTATTATTTTTTAATTTTAACCGTATATAATTTTTCTTTTTTTATTTTATTTTTCTACTAGAAAACACTTTGTGAAAAAATAATAAATATTAGAATTTTGAGTTAAGTTCATCTTTGTGTAATTTGCTTTAGAGATTAGACAATGGTAATGAAATTTGTTTTTCTATTAAATATTAAATAGAATCACACTAATCACTAAGGTATATTTTGTAATAAAATTTAGTTTATAAAATATTTCTTCAATTGTAAATACTAAATCTTGTTGCAAAATTTTGGAGAATATGATAAAAGTAGATTTCGATTTTTAAAAGCCTTTGGAATTGTCAATTTCTTCAAGATCAATTATATTCCATGTCATAAAAGCTCGTACATGGTCAATCAAGTGTAGAGTATTAATTTTTTTTATGCATAATTTAAGTCATAAATAAAAATATCAGAAAAAAATAAAATATGCCAATTTATTATAGTAAAATTAAACTAAATTATTAGAAAATGGTTTCTATAAAGTTTATGAGCGTAAAATTTTGTTTTCTTAGTTAACTTTGATAACCATATCAAATTTGGTTTTTAATTAAGTTAATTATGTGCTCGGATGACCATTAAGTTCATAATTATTATTTGATATATTATAATAAAAAAATTTACTGTGAAACAGAAAGTCAATTTATTTATTAATTATGATATTTTTAAAATTTTGTCTCACTTTGGAATTAATTATTTTTAGTAAATCCTTTTAACTGAAATATCGCATTCAACAATTTTTCTTTCCAGGCAAGTCTAACCCTAAAGATGATAGCTCAAACCGAAAAAGAAAGAAAAAAAAGAAAAATTAATGGATAAATCCTTCTCGTGGGGTGTGAGCAATCAATCATCCGACACAGTGCGGAGTCACTTTATTACCTAATATTCATCGATTCCTGTAAATCTCACCATCTCTTTTATCCTATGTTCTCATTATCCTAGTAGAATATGAGAAAACAAGCACCCACTTTAATTTGTTTGAGAATAATTATATGCCAAATAAAGTCACTGCGCTTCTTCACATGTGAAAGGTATATCTAGGATACCATAGGCTTGTGACGTTGGAGCAAATCATACATTCTCTGCCTACAAGTCAATCGGCACTCATATTCCTTATATACGGACAAGATCAAAATTCCATAAAAGTAATGCTATTCTATCTAACTAAATTATCCGACTAACTTGTTCTCGAAACACCAGGTAGCTGACATTACTGATGACCTTTCTAAGGTTTATCCTTTTTAAATTTATTTACATCAGCACAATAATGGGAGTCGCACAATAAGTCAGAAAATTTACTCGAGAAGAATATCATTATTATCCAATAATACATGTGTTTCGTGTTCAATAATCTACAGGAGGGGAACCTGATGCCGAGACTGCGTCTAGAATTCGCATAGGCAGCCAAAAAATTTAAAAAAAAAAAAAAAAAGGCGTGACGTAGTGGGGATGTTGGAGCAATAGAACATGTCATGAGTAGAGAAAGGTACCACTGAAGAAGAACACCTGAAGCATAGTAGGATCCACAATGATGCCGTCGGAGCGGAGGTTAATCGGTGAAAGCAGTGTGCAAGTTGGCAAAGGATGAAGCGGGCTGCTATGCCCACACCAAAAAAGACGAATAGTACTTTTGAAAGGGTGGGATTGGCCATTTCAACTGTTTTGTGTCTATCATAGTAACAGTAGCTAATTTGCATGATGAGCCACGCCACCAACAGCACCTCCACCATCGGTTGTCTTCTTGTCCCCCCCCCTCCCCCCCTCCTGCCATCGTGAGCAACACTTGAGACTGGCAATGGGGCCTCCCTTTAATTTTTGCTTAGGCGTGAACGGATCCTGTTCAGACATTGTCTCTCTACCGCTACTAACAATGACTTGCTTCTTCACCATCTTTAGTACCCCTGAGAAAAAGCTTGCTTACTTTTGTGGCCACGACACAGAATTTCATTTTTACTATTGCCTTTTTCTTCTTAGAACACTCATCTACTGATTTTTCAGATGAAGCCATAAACCGAGTTTGTGGGTTTCTTAAAAGCGATTAGAAGCAACAGAGATATGATTTAGGCTTTCGTCCGTCTCTGCCGGACTGCTGCATTCGTATCATTTTCAAGAACCTTGTTCTCTTGTAGCTGCATTAATGCATGCATTGCCAGAAGGAAATATAGCAAAGTGTTCGGTGGGATTTAATTTTTTTGGAAGAAATAGCTAGATTCATAAAAATTTACCAATCCTACATGACAGAGTATTAACAATTTATATTAGAGCAAGCAAGGGAGCAACCCGGACAGAGGAGCAGGATGTGAAAAGGATGGTTGAGAAAAGTCATTGCATTCCCTTCTTATCTCATACAAGCTCAAATGATGGTCAGAACTGATTAACAACACCAGAGAAGAAAAAGAAAGAGAAAGAGATAGAAAATAAGCAAGTTACTATGGAAAAGGTTCTCTCCTTCTCAATGAAGCGAGTCTACAGAATGGTTTGAGGTGGACTCAGCTCTGAGATGGGCTGTACTGCAGGTCCCTTCTCCCAGCGCTGTTAAAGCAGCTAGGAAGTGTAAGGACTGCCAATCTGAAGGTCAGTAAGCATCTGGCGAAGGTCAGAAGCCTCTTCTTTGAGTCGCGCATTCTCTTGAAGGACAAGGTGATGAGACTCAGATGCATGATTCAGCTTGTCCAGGAGGTTGTTGTTCTCCGTCCGAAGCCGAACTACCTGAGACCATAGCTCATTCAGGTACCTTTGTTTCCTCATCCTGGACCTGCGGGCGGACTCTCTATTCGAAATCTTTCTCCGCCGCTTCCTCTCGTCGATGATGTTGAGTTGCGCCTCATTACAAGGCGAGTTGTTAATGAATAATGTTGTCTGCTGCGGAGTGAACGCATGTCCTGTACGAGGGAAGGGAGAGTTTTGGAAATTGGTTCTTAGTCTATTGAAATGGAATGCTTGTATGTTGCTTTGCCGTGCCACGCCAAATTTATCTGAAGATGGAATAGAGTAGTCCTCAGTTACTGGATGGTGAATTCCTGCGAGTTCACCCGGAGCCATTGGATTGAATTCTCGAGATTGGACTTGAAGGCTGTGAAATTGGAGATTATTTGCAAGGATAAAATCAGCATATGTAAGTGTGCAGGCTTTATATAGGAAGAAACGGGCTTATGGGGTGGCCCCATTTCACCCATCAGAGTAACAGTATCAAAGGATTTCATAAGCAAGAATGTGTATAATAATTCTAGTGCTTGGCTACACTTACTCCTCCTTTTCATCCAGCAAGAGAAAAGACCAGGATACTCAAAATCTAAAAGTTAAGGAAAATCTTAAGAAATTATGTATAAATAAAAAATATAAATTTTTTTAAAGAATTATTCAAAATTGATCAAAATGAGTCAAAATTAAATAATTATTCAATAACAACTCGTTTTATTTAGTTTCAAAACATTTTACTCAATTTTGTAATTTTCATTAAAATGTTACTTAAACTCTTAAAATAAAATAAAACATTAAGAAATTTAGTAAAATAACTTAAAATTAAATAATTATTAGAGAATAATTTATTTTAGTCAATTTTAAAATATTTTACATTTTAAATTTTTGAGCATCATATTATTCAAAATCTTAAAAAAGAGTAAACATCTAGAAATTGAATGATTCCTCAATTTCAAAATGTTACATTTAATTTTAGAACAATTTATTCAATTTCAGATTTATTTTCACAATTTGTTACTTAAACAGTAAAAAATAAAAAATAAAACAAAAAAATATTTGTGAATTTCTGAGTAATTATTTAATTTAAAAGGTATTTTAACTAATTTAAAAATGTTTTACTCAGTCTTAGATTTTTTTTTTGTGACGTATCACTTAATAGCAAAAAATAAAAAATAAAAAAGTAAAAACAAAAACATAAAGTGTTTTTCCCCTTGGCATAGCATACTCCCTTAAAATGCACAGTATATTTAGAAACTCCCAGAATATTTAGATTAGTAATGTCAGTTTATATCATATGCGTGCATGTTGTGACTAGATATACATACATTCACATGATCTCCTAAAGGCAATAGAAGCTGTTTCAAAGCAGATTCTTAGATGGTCTCATATACACAAGTGTATGCGTGCACTTTCATTGTTCATGTACGGTTCGAAAATTAATGCATGCATGGGAAAGCAATAATAGAAATTTGAGATTTGGATAATCATTTGGCTTTGTCACACACGATGCTTGCTTCAGAAAGGTAGATGATGTGGGAAATGCAATTGTTTATACGATGGAATGTTTTGGATGGAGAAGAGAAGGTTGCCTAATAACGAAATCATGTTAAAAAGGTTAATTTCACAGTCACTGAAACTTCAGCCAATAGAACCTTTTGCTCAACGATGGAAGTTCTGATCAGTTAGAAAGGCATGCAAATTAAAGAAGCATGTTAGGTTAGAGCGGCATTAACGTATACCAACAAAAAGTCCAATTATAATCATTTTATTGCATATTTATAGTTTTATTTTTATGTAACAAAACGAATTCTGATTGCTTTTTTTTTTTTGTTTTTTTTGTTTTTGGTTGACCTACGTTACTCTTGCATAAAATAAACGCAGCTCCATTACTTTGAGTTTACATTATCATTTTTATTACAATTTTGGTGACTTACTAGGCACATCAATTTTGAGATTGGAGGGGTCCATCAGGTGGAAATTATCTAAGTATTCCGTATCGGATGCCTAAATCCCATTCTTTTTGTTTTTGGCAAAGCGGTTAGTGAATTTTCACCCGATGCAGTTTCCTCTGTCAACTTGTAGACACTATGTTGGCATGTTACTGCATGTTCCCCACCACAGAACTTCCCCCTAGTTCTTAAATTCTCGTTGTAGAATCAGAATAAGTGACAATTAAAGAATTAGGTTCCATGGAACTCATCCACATAAGGGCCAATCTAATTAAGCTTTGCGCTGGGACAGCACTTAGCATGGCAGCCTCAATTTTATTTCTTTCCGCACCTTTTATTGGGTGCAACCCTATGACTAGGCAGATCTGAACTGCAGATAAGGGCAGCATTAAATCAGTTTAAAACGTCGTCGCAATATGAAGTTGGGGAGGGATGCTTTATTTAAATGTGAAATATTATTGTCAGGTTCTTAAGGGTCTTTTTTTTTTTTTTTTTTGATCAGTTCATAAGAACTAGAGTTCACAAGTTTACCTATAGACCTTGGCAGATTTGCGGCTCTCCTATTTTAACATCATATAATTTCGACATATATATGAGACCCATGCTGATTTGCCACATGGATCTGGAAGGAGACAAGCACTATGACTGTGCTTTTGTTTTTGCTGTAAGATTTCTGGCCACATATAAAGCAAATAAAGGAGTGAATCGCGCCGCTCCATTGCCAAGCGTGGAAGTGCTATCGCCCTAAGAAGCTTGAAAGGGAAACGAAATGAAAAGAAAAACGTTTATAAAACATATGGTCCATGCAAGAGGACAAGAGTTGCCATAATTAGTTGTGACTCAAACTAAGATGTTTCGGGGGGAAGACAACACCCCGGAACTTGGTAAGAGTGCCAATTGCCGCAGCTTGATTTTGTGCAGGGCCCTTTTAGTACACACCATTTTTATGAATGCCGAATAGCAAGGCCGGCAATTTGCTTAATTAGTAGAATCCATCCATCTATGGTTGGCAGTTACTCTGAGATGGTTTACAATAAGAATTTCACTCTCTAAGATTAATCAACGACTCACTAGCTTAGTCCCATATCAATTCAAGAAAACAATGAAAACAAAGGGAGAAGTCGTCATATCTTATCCATGCAACAGTTTATTTTGTCCATAATTCCTGTTACCTTTATATGTTCCTAGACCAAATAAGGCACATAAATAGACCGAAAGGCAAAAAAGAAAAACAAAAGGCAGACATCGAAGGGAAAAGGCACCGCCAAGATGACGGCCGGAATGAATAGGTATGGACAAGGTAAACCAGTTATCATATGGAAGGAGGACACGTAAAAAATGAAGCATTTTGTCTTTTGCCCCAATTGGGCCCAATTCACATTGCTCCATTGTGGGTGCATGGCGCACCCATTCCTCCACCAAATTTTGCACCATCTTTTTCTCGTCAACTCAAGCCACAAAAGAAAGGCCACTCGCTTTCCTTGTTATTTTCTATATATATATATATATTTCTTTGTTTTTTTTAAGGGTTGATGACTCCAAAAATTGCTGAATTTGCTCACTTTTTATTTAAAGATATCGAATAAATCTTAAGTTGTATAAAAAATGGAATTTTCTTCGACTTTGATATTGGATTTTTTTTCTCTTTTTTGGTTTCAATTATACTCCCATGATCCCGTCATCACATCAGCATCTAGAATTTTTTTTTTTTGTTTAGTTATTTAAGTGAAATGCATAAGATGACATAAAATTTTTAGCTATCAATACTAAAATTTTGAAATATACCAAAATTTTTTGTTTATAGGGATTATGATTTTGAAACTAAGAATTGAAGTAATAATTTTGAATAAGCTAGTTTCATTATATACTAAAAGTAAAATAATAAATTCAAAGTTAAATTAAAATTCGTCCAACACTTAAGAAAATTTGCAATATGTTTTGGCTTTTACATCGATAACCTTTTCTCATTTACCCCTGTATGCATACATCGAGAAGTAAATCGTCAAGGATCTCTCATGATATTTTCCAATTCTCCTTTTCGATTGGTAAAATTATGGTTGCATTCTATTTATGGGCTTTATATTATGTACGATAATAGGTTATATTATAAACGAATTAATTATAATTTGACTCTCATATCGGATAAGAAAAGGAGAATTTTGAATTATATAAGTATAAATATTTCACACCTTAATATTTTACTTTTTAGAAAAAAAATAATGATATCGTGACATTTAGCTCACTAGAGTGCACAAGATAAAACATGAAGACGAGATTTCTTGGTACCGGGGCACTAACTTCAACAATTGGCCTACCCATCGAAAAGAAAAAGGAAAAACACTTTAAAAACAGAAGTATTGTTTTTTTTTTTTCATTGAATGTCTTCTTTATAGTTTTGTCAGACTTTTGAAAATTCCGTCTGGTCTGGTTTGGTTATGATTTTGATTTTGATTTTGACTTTGGTTTGGTTTGCTTCTCTATATAAAAAGTTTTTATGTACTATTCTATAATTTTTACAAAAAAAAAGTAATAATGTGAACATTTTATAATAAAAGATATGAATGTTAAGAAAAGTTTTAAATAAACAAGATATCTGAACTTAATTCTTCCCTAGTGGAACTGCCTATTTTTTCGCTTGGGGTTTTAGAGTAATTTCCTTACTTTGATTTCTGAGCCCCAAACTTTAATTGTTACCAGTGCTACCAGTTCTCGTAATTGGTCGTCAAGTGGTGAATCCCTTCTTGTCGAGTACCAATATTCAAGACTTGCTTTTAACTTCCACTGATTTTGGTGTCATACTCAAATAAGTTTCATTAATACCATTTTCTCTTGCACTAAACCCCCGTTTCCCGACAGTTGTTGAGAAAGGTCTGTGAGATTATGGTTAGTGATAACTGATATAACTGAAAAAATTATTTACATATTGCCTATATTATTTCAGAATCTCTAAGTCAAACTCCTTATCTATCTCCTTTAAATCATTAAATCAATAATATTATCTATCTTAATTAGATAATTTTACATCGAGCTTGTTACATTCCGTCTCTTCCCTATTTGAAGTAATATGTACTTACATTTACCAATCAGATTTTTCAACTTGACTAGTGGTTCAACATTTAGTTGGGAGAAATTTAAATAGGGTTAAACAATTTATTTGTAATTTATATAATGATTAATGTGCCTATTAAGTAACATAATTATATCAATTTTTCTTTGAGGTTTAGTCATTATAATAGAGAGCTAAATAAAATTGTAATCCTTCTAATTTAATACAAAATAAAAAAAAAAAACTAGGCAAATACTAGGGATCGTTTGAGAATAAGATAGTCATTTATCCTTTATAGACTTGATAGGGAGTTGTAATTCATTGCTAAATTCATTTTCGCATAAAATAACAATGATATTAATATAGTAGGATAATAAAAACCATAAAAAATTATAAGTAGAATAATTATAATTATTTTTAAATATCTAAAACTTTTTAGACACATTCCAATTATCATGATATATAAATAAATCAGTAATATCAGTTCCAACAATACTACACAACAATCTATATACTCAAAAGGCTCATTAAGCAAATCACGTGTTAAATTATAACGAATAGAAACATCTATCGGAAATTTTCTGGGTCTTCGGTCATTAGCTTAATAATATTTTCACTATTCTTTTATGATTTGTGAACGTGCTTACAAATGAAAAATGACTTTTAATAGGCGTTATGAAAAGACTAAGAGCAGTAATCACTTTTTGTACATATAAATTCAACTAGATTTCATTTTTATTTTACCTGCAGTTTGATAAATATTTTATAAATTAAATAATAACCATAATTATTATTTTAGAGTATTACTACCTAATAAAATTTATTAAATGATATAGTAAATATAAGAGGACAATAAAATAATTTTTTATATTTATGAGATTAAATAAAATATAATTGATATATATATATATATTATTTACTTCTTATGTATTACTACTTAACTTTTCTCATTAGTTTATTAGTCATAAATAATAAAAAAGAATCTGTAAGTATATATCACAACTTTTTATCAGAACTCTATGATGTAAAATAATTATTTAAAAAAATAATATAAAGTAATTTTATATTTTTAAGAATGCATACCTAAAATAAGGTCATAATTAAAATTATAAGGCAAAAAATTTAAGAACTTATCTTATTTTCATCTCTTTTTAAATTTATAGGAAGAAAAGTTTGTAACTAAAAGTTTTGTATCAAATTTAATATAATGTCAATCATTAATGACTATTTTTAAATATTCTAACAAAAACTACTTAATTCTTTTTTGAGAAAAAAATAGAAATTTGAGAATAGTCACTTAAGAGTAATTATTTTTTTAATAAAATAAAAAGAAACTATTAAAAATAAATTTTTTTCTTTTTTATTTTTCTTTTTCTTTTAAAGTTGGAAGTAATTTTCCTTTTTTTTTTCCCTACAATAAAATGACATAAGAAGAAAAGTTAGGGTTTTTTCTTAATTTTTTCAATATATATACATATTAGTAATATATCCACACAATTATAATAAAATGTTGAAAAGTGTATTTTTGTTTATTTTTTATTTAAAAGGAAAGAAAAAGAGTTTAAATTTTAAGTATCATTCTTTAAAGCAAACAAGGGTTATTAAAAAATATATTTTTTTATTTTTAAGAAAATAAAAAAATAAATATAAGAATAATTTTTTAGTAACTTTTTTTTCTTTTTTCCCATTAATTATCATATTTGTATTACATGACCCTAAACCCATATGCTAAGTACAACATTTTGCCACTAAGTAGGCCTTATACCTTTCTAAAGATCCATCAGGTTTACGCTTGATTTTAATAACTTATTTGTTCCCAATAGCTTTACATCCTTAAGGCTACCAAGTTCTAAACTTGGTTAGATTTTATGGATTTCTTCTCTTCTTGCATTACCATAATTCATTATTCCTTAACAGGGTATGACAAAGTCTTAGTTATTATTTTAACCTCTTTGTCATCACGAGGGACAATTATAAAAACTTTCCTTTTAATCTCAAAACCATAACGTGTGATACTTTTACAATTACTTTTGTGCAATATAGGTTTTTAAAAACCTTGCACAACTTATTGTATAATACTCCCATTTGAATTGATAGCTTGAGGCGTTTGCTCATATATTTGAGTTGGTGGGTTTGGTATGTTATAACTATTTGTGTCATTTGCCTCATGTAGATAAAAATCCTTATTAATATCACGTTTACTAGGAATGTCAGTTTCTAAGATTATGACATCATGTGATTTTAATTCTAAAATATTTTCATCTATTTGTTCATTAATAAACATAAAACGTTTGGAGTGTTTACAATATCTTATAAAAATATAGTTTTTCCTCTCATATGCAATTTCCCATATTTATAGGATGGATCGTAAGCATAAACTATTGACCTTTATGGTTGTAAATTACTCAAGTCAAGCTTTCATTTTAACCACAATTCATGTGATATGGAAATAACAAATTTAAAGGGTACATGATTAAGTACATACATAACCATCAATAAAGCATCACCTTAATAATATATTAGGAAATTTGCTTTTACTATCATAGACTTAACCATCTTTAAAAGGGTTATGTTTTTTTTCTCTTTGCAATATTATTTTGTTATAAAGTCCTAAGAGCAATTGTTTACCTAACTATAACCTTTTTATTATATGGTTCCTTAAACTATTCAGAGAGATATTCGTATCCTTAATTAGTTCTTTGGGTTTTAATTCTTTTATCCAATTAATTCTATACTTTTTTTAATACATTTTAATGCTTCATATTTATGAGATATTAGATAAATTTGACCATAACATATATAATCATCTATGTAAGTAATGAAATATAAGACATTATGCTTTGCTCTCATATTCATTGGACCATATATATTATAATGGACTAATTGTAATAGAAATTTGGTTGTAATAGCTTTGCCAAATGGTTTTTTAGTTGTTTTTTTCTACTAAACAGTGTTGACACATAAGCAATTCAATTTTAATGAGTGAACCTAAAAGGCTACCTTTAACTAATCTATTCATTCTTTCTTGCCCAACATGACTTAGTCTAACAGGCCAAATATTTGCATCTATAACATTATTGTTATTTGATGCAATAATAGAAAAATAATTTTTATAAATATTAAATACACCATAATTAATATTCAATATAAACAAACCATTCAATATATGTCCATGACCAACATTGGATGTGTTATCATAAACATTTACCATATGACATTCAAAAAATAAGTTTATAACCTAAACATAGAAGAATAGAAACAAAAATAAGATTTCATCGAATTTCAAGTGCATAAAGAATATTGTGACGTAATAAGATTCAATCATCTCATATTTCTAATTTGTAAGTGCAAATTCGTTTGACTTCTACCCCTATATTATTCCCAACATACACCCATCTTAAACCAGTTTTAATTTGAAGGAACTTTAAATATGCTTTTTGATCTTTAGCTATATAGTCCGTAATCCCTGAGTCCATAATTCACAAACGATTGGATTCAATAAGTAATACTAAATTGGAAACATTACTTAAACAATAAGAAGTAAGAGTAAAAGATACCTTTTTAGGCTCAGTACATTCATGAGAAAAATAACCTAATTTGCCACAGTTGTAATTTGTCATTTTGGTCGTATCCTTTTTCTTTCCAAAACTAATCTTAACTTTAACAACATTCACTTAACCAAAAGACTTAGTAGCTCTAAGACACTTTTCTTCTATAATCAAATGGTGTGAGATATCTTCAAAAATCTTAATATTCTCATTATACATCATATTAATTTTCTTATACTCTTAGTTTAAAGGAATGAAGTGAATGACAACTTGACTTTGCTATTCATTTGTAAGGTATAATTAGTTGCTTTAAGCTTTTTGATCATCTTAGACATCACCATTAGGTGTTGCCTCATGTTATGATATGACTTTTTCATATAAATGTCAAAATTGATCATTTGCTCTTTTAGCCCAATGGTGAAGTACTCCTAAACTTGTTTTCCAAAGCCAACCATATTGTTTAGGTAGTCTTATGTTCCTTAAACTCATAAATGAGGTCATCCTCCATATTCTTAAGTAAAGCACAATGAGGCATATTGTTCTTTCTTTTCTAAGACTTAAAAGCCTTTTGGTCTTGCTTTTGTTGAGTTAAGGAACCTCCCCAAGGTCCACTATGGCATGGTTGGTAGTTTTTAGCACTTTATACTTTTTGAGAATATAGTAAACCTTACAATATCAAATGTTATAGTTCTTACTATTCAACTTATCCTCTTTATTAAACTCATTAACAATATCCTTTGTAGCTATGGTTACAACAACTTTGGGACATTTATCAATGATTAGTTTTAGAACTTTAACCATTCACTTTGCACTAATATTGACATAGATTAACAATAATGTAAAGGGTTAATGTTAAAAAAAATCAACTTTTGGTCATTTCACAAATTTAGCGTCAACTTTAAAAGGTAACAGTATATCCTTTATAAAATTTATTTCAACCAATCCAACATATCATCACATTCCTTGATGGAATTTGTCTGAATCGAGGATATGGTAAGAAAATGTGGCAAAAGTGCTGACATGGAAAGAGAATAGTGGTTGACCTAGCACCACATAAATGCCTAACAATTAATGGGCTGTTTGGGTTTAGTCCAGCTTAAACCACTAATTTGGTTATTGAAAAAATGAAAATTATTAACATTAATTCTAAATTAAAAAAATGGGGTTTTTTAAATTTTAATTGAATAAAGAAAAACAAAAACCAAAATTGGGATTGGGAAGCCATCAAATCAAAACCTTAAAAATTAAAAGAGTGATAAAGGGAAAGAAGGAGAAGGCAGTGACATCCAAGGAGTTGCAACTCTGGTTAGTTAGCTGAAAGTGGGAAAGAGAGAGATAAACCTACTTGATAGAGGATGTGGTCTTATAGTATGAGAAAAGTTGTAAACTAAAAAAGGACGTAATCCTTAGTAATTACTTTTTATAGTAATCTTGGAGATAGACATTGGTCCACAAGGAACAGGTGTGGTTCCATTTTTTTTGGTAGATTATGGCTTTTGATTAAACTATTAGTTATTGAGACTTTTAAGGATGTGAAAATGAAATTGGCTAAAATCATATTAGGAAATTTTTTACTAATATAATAATTATGAAGGGGATTTTTTATAATAGGCATTATAGGATATGTAACTAGAATAAGGGTTTGACAAATTAAGGTTTTTTTGGTTGATCTAATAATCATAAGGTTATACTGTACATTGTAGGATATGAAATTAGAATAAGGGTTTGTCATATTGGGGGTTTTTTTCATTAATTTAGAATTTTGTTAAGCAACATTGTGGCCCTACATTCTGCAATGTTCCATGAGGTATAACTAGATTAGTATATGGATAATTGTCAGTGAGTTAGAGTCTGTAGTCACTGTTTAATATTATAAAATGTTAATTAATGTGATAATTTATCATGGTGGTATTATAGAACTTAAACTTGAGATACAATATGTTGGTGGCAAAGGTGAAATGCTTGAAGCAATTAGTATAGTGTATTTATCTAAATTTAACATAAAAGCTATAGTAATGAAGCATGGATACAATAACATTAATGATTACATGTATAAGTTTCCATACAAAACAATTAAAAATCTTAAGCTATTAAATAGGACTTTAAATATGCCTTTGATGCTAAATTTGATAGAGATGGCTAATTCAAAAAGAGCACAATATGCACATTTATGTTTTATATGGGGTGGATGAGGCATAGGTAGTTGGTAACACTCCGTTATGTTTTAATGGTAAATTTTAAACTGTAATTCATGGTCAAAGAGAAGGTGTAAAGAAGGGTATGGGAGAGCCTGTGGAGATAAAGGTTAGTAAAGGGACATGGAAGAAAGATTGTGAACATGATATGGAAAGATAAAGGGGTAAATGGAATAGTCACACAATCTCGTGAACATGTTATCATCGATTATACCAAATAAATGAAATAAATATAAGGAGAGAATGTGATTGAGTAAGAATTTATGGCATATGAAGAATTTGTCACCCAACCAAATGATATACCCCAACATGATCAGTGGTATGATTGCAACATTAAAGGTGATGTGACAAGAAAGGGCAACTCAGATGAAAATGATCCTAACTTTATTCTTAATGAGAATAATGACACTGATGATGAGCTAAAGGATAATGATTTGTTGTTATATGATGAAGAGTATATAAATGCAAGAAAGAAAAGGGTGGGAATGATGAATAAGAGAGTAAATAGCTATAAAACATATGTTGAACCAAGATACAATGTACCTCAAAAGTTAGTAAACATGGATGAAAATGATATATACTACATTAATGCGCAATTTGGGTGACAAAATGAATATGAAGGCTCTGATGAAGAGGTAAGGACCCCTATAATGAGTGAGAAAGATGATTTAGATGTTGATAGTCAGAGAATGAAAAGAAGAAAGAGGTATAAATTTTATAAACCAACTTGTGATCATAAAACTTTAGATTTCAATACTAAGATCAGGTTTAAAGGTCTTAAGAAATTTAAAAAATGCATTTAGAGGTATGTAATCCTTAATGACTATGCAATTACATGGCTATAAACTAGTAATGATAAAATAGGGGCTAGATATGTTGTTGGTTGTGCTTAAAGGATCTATGTGAGATAGGGGAGGAATGAGAAGACATTTATGGTGAAGTCGTTGTTTGATATACATATATGTTGTAAGGTATTAAGGAACAAACGAGTTTTTGTTAAGTGGTTAGTGAAAGAGTACTTGCAGAAGTTTTGAAGAAATCTAAATTGGTTTGTACGTGAGATGCATGCTAACATTAGTAAGACATTTGCACTAACTATTACTCAAATGCATTACTATAAGGCTAGACATAAGGCCCTCAATTTGTTGTGGGGATCCATGAAAGAACACTACAATAAGCTTAGGTCATACAAAATTAAGCTACACAACATTAATCTAAACATTTTTTTTAAGCTTAAGACTAACCTTATAATCACAAATACAAAACTTGTCTTTTATAAGTTCTACATTGGGTATAGGGCATTAAAGACTAGCTTTTAAAATGGTTGTAAACCAAGTATTAAATGGGATGGATGTTTCTTAAAAGCATTTTTGGGTGGAGCTTTGTTGTGTGTTATAGGAAAGGATGAGGACAACCAAATGTATCCTATTACTTGGGCTATCATGACCAAGGAAAATATTGACAATTGGGGTTGGTTTCTACAACTTTTGGCAGAAGAACTAAATTTCATAAATGGTTTTAAGTGGACAATCATAGGTGATCAGCAAAAGTTACTATAGATTTGTGTATTGTTGTTTATGCTATAATCTTATTAAATGATGTGCTTTTTTTTTTTTTTTAAATCTCCTTTGTTCCTTATTTTTATTACAAGGACTATGTGAACAAGTAAGCAAATTAATGTCATTAGTTAAGCATAGGAATTGTTCCAAGCATATATGTGTAAATTGGCACAAAAAGTTTAAAGACCATTCTTTGAAGTACTTTTGGATAACAGTTAGGAGCACAACAACCTATGACTTCATACAAGTATAAGAAGAAATGAAGGAATCATCTTCTTAACTACATGTAAATTTCACCAATAGAGAGGTCAATAAGTTTATGAAAGACTTTATCAATATATGGCTTAAGTGTGAAATAATTGATAACAACATTTTGGAATGTTTTAATGGATACATAGTAAAAGAAACAAAAAGCATAATCAAGGTGCTTGAGGATATAAGGTGGCATTAATAAAGAGGATCTGGGAGAAGAAAAAGTTGATGGAGCAATCTTTTGATGTTCTTTGTCCTTACATAAAGAAGAAGTTTGAAAAGATCAAGCTTGATTTAAGGTTATGTATTGTCAAATCAAATGGAACCATAAAATATGAGGTTAGTTGTTATGCTGAAAGGTTTATTATTGACTTAAAACATTTCAAGTTGCTATTATAGAGAATGAAATGTGACAAGAATTCCATTTAAGCATGGTATGACATGTATAAATTATTAAAGGCTAAATCTCAAGAATATTATTAATCATCATTACAAAAAGGCAACATACTTAAATGTGTATATCCATACAATAGAGCTATTAAATGGGTATAACATGTGGCTAATAGTCAAGAATTGTACCATGTTACCTCCAACCTTTAGAACTATGTTTAACAAGCCTAAGAAGGCATGAAGGAGAGACAAAGATGAGTCTCCCATAAGGCATGGATATATGTCGAAGGTTGGAGTGAAAATGCAATGGAAGCAATGCATGGACTTTGATTACAACATAAAAAGATGTCCAAGGACTAATCTCTAAATGCCAATTATATCATCTTCTAAATCTATAAGTAATCAAACCTATAATTACAAATTTTAGATTTAGTATGTTTGATTGCTTTTTTAGTATATTTTATAATGCTCTCTCTCATTTTTATATGTGGATGTGGCCGGAAAAAAGAAAGGGAAGACCATGTAGATTGGCAAGCAAAAACAAGTGGGGAAAATGGTACAACAATTACCAATGTAAGTCAACAAACACAAATAAATAAACAAATGGTAAACATTCAAATTAAGTGTGGCCAATAAGTGAAAAGCAATAAGATAATGCATGAAAAGCAATTATTGTTTCTTTATTACATTATTATAAGCCAAGAAATGAGGAAGACTAAGGAAAGATAATAATTCCCAAACAAGTTATTCAACCCTACCAACCTAGTTAGGACAACCTCTTACAAGAACTAAAGGGAGAATGAGGAGAACTAAGACTCATGTATAAGCAAATTCACCATTTATGACATATAACAAGTAAGTTGCAAATGAAAAAAGACAAGTGGAATAAGGTTTTAGAGTTCATCATATAACAAAGATAGGAAACTTGTATATAAAGGTAAAGTCACATTCTAATATGAAGCTTAAGATTATATTCCTCTATTATTAATTAACTAACTCTTTGTGTAATATGATTCATATACCATCCATTTGACTTATAACTATGATTTTCACACCTAACCAAGTCTAAACCAGCACTTCACAAATAGTTACAAATGCATATGCAACTAATGAATACTAAATAATGTCTAAGCAAATCTCTAATGCTATACCATTGAGATAGCCATTGACAATAGTCTTAAACAATAATGAAGATGACTATTTCTATTTAGCCATTTTGTTTTTTGATTTTTTAGACAATTTATTTAATGAACTCTTTGCTATCTAATAGGACAATATACATAATTTTCTATTAATTTTGTTCCATCCAAGTTTGTTATTATGTAATATATGCGCATCAAAGGCAACATATTTCTTTTTTAGGGACCATTTATTGCCTTTATTGATTGTAATTGATTTATAAATTATTCTATTACTTTTAATGACACGAAAACATATTAATATAACTTTTATATGTTATATAAATAAAATCAGGTCATAGTCATTCGTATTGTTTGTTTAATAAGAAATCACAACAAATTTCATACAAATTGCATAAGAGATCATTAGTGTTATTTGGAATATTTGTTCTATAAACTATAATTATGTATTATTAATTGTTACTTCTATAAAATATACAATCAACTTACAATAATATTATTGTTACAATAAAAGCTCTTACATTTCCTTACTCAAAATGCTATGGCACATAAGTTTTCTATTATCACTGACCCTCAATAAATAAAAGACAACAATGATAACATGAAACTTCATAGTACAACATACACTTTACACTTTTTGTATCCCTTTAGATTCACAATCTTTTATACAAATTTTTTGTTTTTCATCTGTATCTAAACATATTCAAACCATACATTTCCTTACCTAACATTTGAATTTACTTATTCTTCAACATAATTTTAGTTTCAAATTACATAATTCAATTATCTATCTTAACAATACTATCAACTATTGCCTTTAAGTCTTTGTTCTTAATTCGAAGAGACCTAATAATCTCTTTATAACACTCTCTTATTTTTGAGTTAAACCATCTAAAAAATTGACAATTATTATCCTTCCACAAATGGCACGCCAAAAACCTTCTTTTAAAATTATTTTGACTCCATAAAGTATAAATATAAACTGCTACTCCATGATGGCATAGTATAAGATTTGTACCACTTTTTGCTACAAAAGATGATCCAACAAAAATCTCCACAATTTCGTTCCTAGCCATGATATCGATCTTAGTAAGGAATAGTGTTAATCAGAGTTGTAATGCTTAGGATGTCATGCTTTCTCATCTCTCCCTTTATTACTCTTTCAAATTTTAAAAGTTTTGATTTGTTGGCTCCTTTCTGTCAATATTACTTTTTGTTATTATTGATTCAATTAAATTTTAAAACTTTCCAATTATCAAACAATTTAACAATTTTTATTTTTTTTAAATTTAACTAAATTAATGGCTTGGGTTGGACTAAGCCCAAATTACCTGCTGACTATTAGGCACTTATATAATATTAAGTTAACCACCATTCTCTCTCCAAGCTAGCACTTTTGCCACATTTTCTTACTACATCACTAGTTTAAACATATTTCATCAATGAAATGTGACAACATGCTAAATTTATTACAAATAAATTTTACTAGGGATAAATTGTTACTTTTTAAAGTTGGTATTAAATTTGTGAAATGATGAAAAATTGATGATTTTTTTTTACATTAACCCTAATCTAAAATTAGTTAAAGAATAAAAAACTCACAATATTCCTAAACATCATCTTTCATACTAATATCAAATTATCTTAATTTATTTTGATTTTTGCAAAATTTAAATTTTTAGATGAAGATTCTTAGAATCTAACTAACCTAACAACTCTCACTTTTTAATTAATTTGTCATGTATGCAAAGTATATGTTTTAATTATTAAAGATAATAATTAAACACATATAACAATATAATAGACATTTACAATAAAGTTTTACATACATGACATTAAATATAAAAATATATAACATTAAACTTGGAATAATACTATAATAATATCATCCATCACAATTAAGACTTAACTTTTTTTTTATTTATATATTGTTTATAAAAGATAATGGGCTTAAAGTAAAGAACTACTAACTAGTGAAGTCTCATCTTTTTTGACATCTTGGATAATTTTAAGCCTAACTCTAAAAAGCCATAAACCTATCTCTCTTTTGCCAAAGCGAGTGTGCCTTGTAGTTTGAATATTAAGGCTCATTAATGACACAATAAAGCACCTTATAACATGCTCAATATGACACTCTCATGCTTTTTTGAGGGCATCATCTAGGTCATCATACCACTTGATAATATGCCTAGTTTGCTTCAACTCATTACACACCTTAGCACTTTAGAAGTCTATTAATAAATTAAGCACAATATCAATATTTACCTCTTTTTAAACCTTTTAGTCATTAAGGTTTTAAGATAATCGATTAATAATATCATATGTTTAACATGTTCCATAAGCTTCTCATCATTTTCCATTTTGCATTCTTTAAAGCGTAAAAGAAAATTTATTGGCTACACAAATTTCTTTGTTATTTTAAAATCTTAAAATTCATTCTTCTAATACACTCTCAGTTGATCCTTTTAATTAAAGTTCACATCATATGAATCATATTTTATCATTAGATAAAACTAAAAAGACATTTAAAAATATAATATAAAAAATATTACTTTTATAATTTGTCAAGTTTTGAAATATAATATCAAAATCTTGTATAACACAAAATTAAATTTCATATTTTTATGATATTTCTACTAATTATTATGAATTTTTTAAAAAATAATTAATTTTTGGAATAACAAAAAATATTAAATAATTGATTCTTAATGGATAATACATGACACACGTGGTACTCTTTAATTAGTCAATAAAATATAAAGTTAGAATGAACTTTTTTCTTTGACTTTAATCAAATTTGCCATGTGACATCTTTTCAATAATAGTTACTATGTATTTTAATGGTTTTTCTCACATCAAATTAATCAACTAGACACCTCATTTTACTCCCCTATCTTGGGAGTATATTACACTTGCCATCATTCAAACCTCTTGTGACTATGAAATTTTGACATACACCATAATTTGACCTCTTAAAATTATTGGTGTGGTTGACTTTTAAAATTAATATATGAAAATATGTGCTTAACAAACCATTTAAATACATGAGACTGAAATTTATTTTAAATTAATTCTTTTTTCTTAAAATTTTAGATTTAATTTAAAATTCAATTGGCACGTCAAAAATTAATAAATAACATATGGTTGAAAAGCCCATAATAAATACTTTCAATATATGTAAATTTTGTATCATGAAATTGGCATTTTTAGTGTTAATTTTGAAAAATAATACATAATAAGAAAAATATTTTTTTTCACAAAATATACAACCAAAAAATATGAAAATTTCACAAATCAATATTTCATCATACGCAAAATTTTATAAAATGATAATAACCCATACGAGAGAAACAAATTTTTTAAATATATCAACCCAAAATATATACAAAAATTACATATAAAATAATAAGAAAAATTAAATAATAATTTTCATATTCTTTTTCATGTCAAAAGTAGTTTAAAAAGGTTATGATATTAATGTTAAATTAAAAGTTAAGATTATAGTTAATTTTCAAAACATGCAGAAATTAGTAGTAAATTGATTATTATAGGTCGACGCTTTATTGCAATTAAAATAATATTATTATACTAATAATACTTTTGAAAATTACTATTAATTAGCAATAAACTGATTATCGATAAATTAACTTTTTCTTATAATCAAAATAATATCACTATACTATATAACAATTTATTTTTATATCAAAAACCCTTTACTATGTTTTTTTTCTTCTTTTGGTTGTTTTCTTTGTTCAAAGGGTAAAAATTGATAAGATTTCTTTATACTTTGCTTCTTCTTTTTTTTTTTTTAACTTTTTGAATACATTTGAAAATTATTTCTTATTAAAACCATATTTTACACTTTTTTTTTATAATGTGTATATGTAATAAAAAGAAATTTTAATTCCCTCGATTTTTCTTTAATAAGTTGAGTGGAGCATTTACAAAGTACAAATTAATGGTTCTTTCATCTTCTGTTACCAATAATGAGTATCTTAGTCTGAAATATAAGAGGTGTAAGTAAGCAAAAACATACTCAAACTCTTAAAAGATTTTCTTTATCAGCATTAAACCATGTGTTGTGGCAGTTCTTGAGCCGCAAATAAAATCCGAGAGAGCAGCAGAGGTCATAGAAGCTTTCAATTTCAATGGGATCTGCTGGGTTAATCCGAATGGCTATTATGGTGGGGTTTGGCTTCTTCAGGACAAGCACGGAATACAACTGGAAATTCTCCATAAATCTACCCAGGCAATACATGCTGCGGTTATGGAACAAAGTACTCCCAATTGGCTTCTCTCATGTATCGATACGCATCCGAAGGAAGTGATCCGGGACAACCTGTGGAACGTATTCAAATCGGTTTCTAATGATATTTCATTGCTTCGGATGTTCATTGGCGATTTTAATGACATCGGTGGCTTCAGGGAGAAAAGCAGTGGTTCCTCTAAAACTGCACGTCACTGCAGAATATTTCGAGAACATAATAAAGATCGTCGTTTAATTGATCTTGGACTCTCCGGCCCTAAATTTACATGGTGGAACAATAGTAGGCAGGGTCAGATTATAAGAGAGAGGATTGACCGTACCCTTGTCACCGAATCCTCGCATTTGAAATTCTCGGAAGCGGAGTTGCGTCATCTCTCGAGGCTTAACTCGTATCAGTGCCCATTTCTTCTTCAGGTGTATGATGATCACTCTTCTATCAGAGGGAGCCGTCCCTTCCGACTTGGAGCGATGTACATGTTATATGCTGATATTGAGAAGCCTGTACAGGAAGTTTGGGATGCTAATTCTTGCAACCATTTCAAAGTTCCAGGATGCGATTAAAACCTTGATGAAAATATTTTCAGCAATCTTTTTATGTGGAAAAAGAACAATTATGACCAGGTTAGAAGGTACACAGAAATGTATGTCTTCATATGATTCTTTGAAGTACCATCAGCTTGAAGCCTATTTGATTTCGCGGTACAATGAAATTTTAGACCAGGAAGAACACTTCTAGTTCCAAAATTCTTGAAGGGATAAAATCCTCCTCGGTGAACGAAATACGAAATTCGTTCGCTCTTCCACTAGTCAGAGAAGACGACGAAACAAGGTCGAGACCCTGAAGGATGATGCTAATGTTAGGGTTGTAGATAATGATGGCCTTAAAAGACATGGCTCGTAACTATTTCCAAACTCTCTTCTACCGGTAGTGTGCTGCGCCAAGGACCTCCGATCCCTTTGACTTGGCCGACTATTTCACCTTCTTTGCTGAACAATTTGAGGGTGATACTTGTTGTAGAGAAAGTTTTCAACGCTTTTAAACCAAGGGTCCTCATAAGGCACCAGGACCAGATGGGTTACCAGCCATTCTTTTCCAAAATTATTGGAGCATCGCAAGTGCTTCCGTTGTCGATTTGGTTCAGCCATGTCTTCAATCTAGGTGTCTACCTCCAGGGCTTAATGAAACGCCAATGGCTTTAACTCCAAAGTCAGTGTTGAGCATCTTCGGCCTCTTTTGAATCTTTCAATCAATCCACTCCAGACTAGCTTCATTCCAGGGAGATCAGCGCGTGACAATATCATTGCAGCACAGGAAGCTTTGTGCAATGTCAAACGTTAATAGCATAGCAATTTGGGCGACATGGCCCTCAAAATTGATTTGGAACAAGCTGACGACAGAATTGATTGGGGTTTCCTCAATGAAACTCTTGTTTCTCCTAATTTTCCTCCGGTCCTTGTGTCTAATCATGGGTTAGAGGTGTTGCAACAGGATCAAATATACTTAATTCTTTTATGTTGTTTTTTCGTCAGAGTAATGAAATAATGCAAATGGGTTAGATGCAATATATTTAGAAAATTTGTATTTATGATTTTTTTTTTTTTACCTATTACCGTCGGATACTTCGTTTCCACATTATTCCACAACATTTCTTCTCCATCTCCTACTTTGAACAGCTATTTTCTCGTGCAGTAATTATACGAAACCTTCATATTTCTGACCGCATCCTTGCAACACTGAGTGAAATGAATTGAATAAATTTCAAACATCACGACTATTTTCTTACTTTGAGGAGTGGAAGCAGGAGCTTCACTCTTCATTAGAAGTTGGCAAACCATAATTATTTATGTCAGCTGGCTGACTTTACCTATATCCCGTAACACCTTGAATTTCTATTTGATTTTCATTTTGTAATTTATACACAAAAAAATAAAATAAAATAAAATAAAAACTGAGAGAGAGAGGGGTGAAATAGTAGCTAGTATGTAAAAATTGAAGAGTATAAACAAATAATTGGTTTGAATGATAAGAGTATAAAAAGAATCATAATTTAATTAGTAAAACAAATGTTGTAATGAGAGAAAAGTGAGACTATTGAGGAAGAGTGAGAGATTAATATAAATAAAATAAAAATTAGTGTGAAGAGAAATGGAGTGGAAGAGAGCATTATAATGTTAAAATTTTAAAAAAAGTGACTCGGTTACTTTTCTTCTTCTTTTAAATTTCTTTGAACCCGCGGTTTCAACAAGCTAATTAATTAACGTGCCTATTGCTGGGCCTCCGAATGCTTGTTGTTGTACAAGAGACACAAAGAAAAACCAAAAAAAGAGACAAAAACAAAAAGATTCTTTTTCTTTTTTGAGAGACTCGCTAACGCGGTGTTTGTTTGGTGAGAAAAGCATTAAAAACAATAGCTTGAGAAAGAAAATGACATTAAAAAGTCAAACTCCCTTGTTTGGCTAGCCGTTCGAAAGAAAGTTATGTGTGAAAATTAGAGAAAAATAGAGAGCGTGTCCTAGCAAATTTTTTTTCTTTTCAAATTGGGGAGAAAAGGTGGGGAAATCTGCTTCGTGCTTGGGCATTTTCCATACTGCCCCAAACCTTATCCCAAGAACTGAAAAATGCCTGTTTATAATTTTGCAATGCATGGCCACTCTCCTTTGAATATTTTAACCACCCAACTTTATTAGGCTTTCATCCTTGAGAACAACAATTAGGTTCTTTGTATAGAATAATTATAAGATATATATATATATATAAGAGCATAATTGTTTTTTTTTTATCAAAATCAATCACATATGAGCTAAAAAGAAATGAAAAATATACTTTTAATTAAGAAAATCAATCACATTCTGACAGAGCAAACTCAAAGAAAATTAATTTGTAATTGAGAATCTCTCCCTCAATTCTTGAATTTTTAATTAAGAATAAAGATAAAATTGATATTTACACTTTTCTTACCTTAACTTTAGTTCCAAATTATTAAATTATAATTTTATTTTTTATATAATAATTATTTGACAACTTTTATAAAGAAATAATTAAATAAATTGATATACTAATTATACGGTGTGATGAAATTATTTATGGCTTTTCTTTAGTTGAATAATAATAAATTTATTAACTACTGATAATTGACTCAATAGTATGGTAAATATTTGTTTCCTTATACTTACTATCTTCTACTCAAAGGCAAACATGATAATAATTGACATAGAATCACTGTCCTACATTGAAGAAATTACCAACTTCAAATGTGTGGGAACAACCACATGGACATAAAATTTCATTTCATAGACTTGAAATTTTATGGAGCTAAAATGATTTTGTATATTTATATTATATACAAAATATTTTATATTAATAGGTATTTGACTAGTCTTTTTTCACTTGAGAATCAAAATAGAAATAAATGATTCTTATTCTTAATGTTTATTTTTTTTAAGAAGAAAAAAAATATTAGTCTTTTTTGTTTAAATTTTTCTTATTGTTTTTTAAACAAAGAAAAAATTATTCCTAAAATAGGACAATCAATGGCACTAGTCATTCTTCTTTTTTGAGAATTAATTACTAATTTAAGTATCCTCTTTCTTTCTTTTTAAATATGAAATTGTGACTTTAAAAGGTCAATTGAACTATTTATTAGTAAAAAGACATTCTTTTTAAAGAGTTTGAATAAGTAAATTAACATATGAAATATTCTCTTGTTTATAATTTTTACTCCATGTAGTTTTATAAATTATTCCTAAAATAAAACAATAAATAAGGTCAATCATTCTCCCTTTTTGTGAATTAATTACCAATTTAAGTACACACACACACACTCTCTCTCTCTCTCTTTAAATATGAAATTGTATTTTTAAAAGGTCAACTATACTTTTTATTAATAGATAGTCATTCTTCCTTAAGGTCTTAAACAGGTAAATTAACTTACAAAGATTTTCGTAGTTATAATTCTAGCTCATTAAGTCATGATATGCTTTGATTTGCTAAAAATGTTAATACATATAAGATCAGGATTTGTACAAAAATTTATATCAAATTGCATGAATGTAAAATATAATATATGATGTAATTGAAAACTCAATGATTAAGTCAAAGATAAAGAAAAGGATTGAGAGAGTGACTTGTAGAAATTTGAATGATAATTTCAATTATGTGTGTTGTCAAGAAAATGATCATATCTCTCAATTAATAGGTCAAAATAGAGTGATTTCAATTGCAAATAAACAAGGACTTGTAGATCTATAACTTTGTCTTTTGAGTTTTTGCAGATAAGCACTGTAGAGTTACCAATCTGAAGGAAGAAGTAAACGAAATAAAACTACTGGTCAGAATGTGAAAACAAGAAGGAACTTCAATGGTTACTCTTTTAGGCTTCCAATGAAGTTGGTGGGACATCAATTCTTCTAGATTGATGACTACAACTCTTCAAGAATGTAGATTTTTAAAAAATCTAACTCTTTAAGGACGAAGAGAAAACTTTTTTAAGTTTTATGGGTACGAACTCTTTGAGGTTCAAAAGAATGTATAAGGCAATTTCATTCATCTAATCAAGTCTATTTTCTACATAACATTAATTACCTTTTAAAGTAAAATAGAAGATAATGAAAAGATTTAAATCAAGTTTAAGAATTAGAAAGTAATAAAGAAAGATTATTAAAATAGAATATTTTAAATGTTTCTACAACTTAAATCAAACCTATGAACTAGGAGCTAATAAAGAAAAATTATTAAAATAAAATATTTTCAATGTACGAAAAATAACAAAGTCAATGATGTTATAGACTTGTTAAGAAGACTGATGAATTTAAATGCAAGTTGATCTTATTAATTGAGCAAATATTATGGACCTTATCAATGAGGACTTATTGGTGAGATACACGGTGATGTGGGTTGCATCAATATAACTTTATTATTGTATCTTGATTATAAATATTATATTTTTTCTTTGATTACAATTATAAATTTTTTAAGAATTTTCCCTTATTCATTATGTTACCAATCATTAATTCATAAATAAAATATGTAGTATAAAATTTGTATGTTTTCAATATTTATAATTTGTTGTGTTTTATAAATGGAATAATTAATTTTAAATAAATAATAATATTTAATGCACACTTTTATGGTAATATTTTTGATTTTCTTACTTTTTAATATCTATAAGGAATATAGGCTACCTATTAATCAAGAATTTTTAAACAGACCAAAAAGATATATGTATCAAAGTTTAAAAGAGTAAAGCTAAAAATACAAAGAAATTTGATTTAAATTTTAAGAAAATTAATAAACTTAATTTGTTTAGCAATCATCCATATTAATCAAGAGTTATTTATTTGAATTTATAATAATTTTATTATTACAGTATTTAGAATAACATAATAATTAAAATATATTTTCATATTGAATCAAACTCATTAGTATTTTTCAACAAAAAAAATCATAAAATCACACAACACATGAATTCCAACCTAGCATATACATATTATTGAAAAAGAAAGAAAACTTGATTTATTCTCCTTCAACATGTGTCAATTTCTCCTAAATTCCTATTAATAAAAAAAATCTCATTTATTATCTTTTTAAATTGGAACTTTTTCACGAAAAAGAGAATTTAGAAGTAGCTACTTTTCCCTATTAAGAGAAAAGAGAAAATCTAGAAGAAATATTTCTTCTCTTTTTGAGAAAAATAGTAGGTGAAGTCTTAAAATCTAATTTTTGTTTTCTTTAATAGGAAAAAACTATATTAAAAAATCACTATAATAACATAATCGATTAAACATTAGTAAAATCTTAAGAATATGTTTGTTTCCAATATTTATTTTTTTTAAATTGTTTTATTTTTCTTAAATAGGAACTTATATAAGTTCTTAACCTATTTTTATTTCAAGCAATGTAAATAAAAAATTATTTATGTTCATGTTAACCGACTTTTATTTTGCTATAACTAATTAAAGATGATGAGTCATAGCGTAAGTTGTTATACTTCTAAACTTTTAACTTTAATCAATTTATTGATTTAAAGAGTGTTGCATTTTTTTTTCTTTTTTCTTCATTTACTCTTTTCAAAACATTAATTTAAATTTTATTTGTTGTAAAATAAACTAACATTTCATCTTAATATTCTTTGTTCTTTCACTTTTAGTTGATGTCATTATTTTACAATAAAAGATAAAATCAACTAGCAATCAAAAGGTAAGACTTTGTTTGTCAAAACAAAATATTTTTGGTACTTAAGTAGCAAACTCTCGTTAAATGATCTAATTTGGATACAAATACCATATGCACCTTTTTCTTTTAATTATTTTCAATTTTTTTCTATGCAAGTTTGTTCAAATTTCTTTTCAAAATTTAAATTTAAAGCTAATTTTTGGAAAATAAAAAGAGCTCATAATTTTAATATTGTTAATATTACTTTATATTATTTAGTCAAATAATGTATAATTATATTATTATTACAAAAAATATAATAACAAAATAATTAAATTATAAAAATATTAATAATTCTAATTTTCTTTAAAGTTACTCATGTTAATATGAGTATCTATTTTAATATATGATTATATTATTGTTACATTATTTGTAATAGTAGAATAATTAAATTTCAACACTTAATTGAACTCATATTAGTATTTTTTTAACAAAATATCATAAATTTGATTATTGTATAAGTGTATATATACATATATTTTAACCCAATGATTGCTTTTAAGAGGTGTCAAATTACAACACATTTGGAGCCCGACCAAAATATTAAAGTTAATGTTGTATTTTTGACTTGAATGTGAAAATGATCTACCACCCTCTTGTTGCTTTGACGGCAAAAAATTAATCATGCTTATAAAAGTTAGGAGTTTACGGGTTCGCAAAAACAATTACAATTATTCAAATCCCAAAAAACTTAGAGGTCATGCAACCTTTTCCTTTTTGTTTTTCAAAAAGAATAAAAGAAGTAAAGTAAGAAATTTTTTTATTTAAACTATAATCATATGTACAAAAGTATAACTCCAGTTCTTTACCATTTCATTAGCAAATTTATTATTTAATATTTTATTTTATTTTTACTAATTATTTTATTTATTTATGCACATTATATCACAAAGCACACACACACTACATAAACATGTCACTTTATTTTTTTAAGGTTTTGAATCTATAAGAATATTAATATTAAACTTGTACAATGTGTAAGTTTATTATATTAATTAAGAAATATATTTTTACTTGTATTTTATTTAAATAAAAAAATAATAGAAACTTAAATTTGAGAATAGTTTTCTTTCCTTTTTAAAAAAAGAAAGAAAGAAAAGGACATAAATTATGAGTTTTTTTTTAAAGAGAAAAGGTAAATTTAGAAATATTTTTTTCTTCCTTAAAAAAACAAAAACATAAATTTAGAATTATTTCTTCCTTTTTTAGAAAATATCTTTTTTTTTCTTAATTATATGTATTTGCATTGCAAGAATTTTAACTATTAATATAAATTAGGTAAATTATAATACATATTAGATTGTAATCAAGTAAATTGAATAAATGAAATACATGTTAAAATCTTAATTTCATTAAAATATTAAGAGAGATTATAAATCAACTATTAAATTAATATTAAATACTAAGAATTATAAAAGTTTACCATGAAAATTGAAATTTGAATCAAGTATTAAGATATTCCTAAAATTAATCAAATACCATTACAGAAGCATTTTCCTAATTTTCTCTCAATTTTGACAATATATACTTATATATAAATATTAATTACATAACAAAAGCTTGCCACTTGACACACTTCTCCTCTCTTTTCTTGCTTTTTTGCCTAATTTCTTAACCTTTAATTAATGAAGTTAAATGAAAATTTTTAATGATTGATGATATTTGAAGCTTAAAAGTTTTGGAAATATCAAAGGTTATTTCTACAATTTCATTTACGTACCTGTGTATATCACTAAGATATAACCTAAAAACATGAAAGGACGCCTTGGATCAATTGACTAGGTCTTTTTCTTCACTTTGATTCTATTGCAAGCTTTTGAAATTGATTTTTTATTGTTAACAATATTTTAATGTTGCTTAGAAACTAATGGGATAAATCTCTCTATTGAATAGATATTATCATCAAAATAATATTAGCCTATTGTTTGGGCTTTTTGTTAATTAGAGAGTTCTTATAGTTCTTAATAAGCTCCAACTTTTTAGCCTCACCTCTCTAGGAATGGAACTTCCACTGCTACTAGGGAGACTATATTTTTACTTCATTCCTTGAACATTATTGTTACTCAATATTTTTATAAATTTGTCTTTTATTGGCAAGCCTATAAAAGTATGTGCAAAGCTTATGTTATTGATTCCCTCCTCAGGAGAAGATGAGCATCTCCCTAAATAAAGAACATTGTGCATTAGAAAGTAGCTAGCAATTTTTCAAAGCAAATCTCAATTTGATATTAATCATTAATAAAAAGTTTAATAGATTATTTTTTATCAATTCGACATTCATTTTGATTTGTGGGAATTTTGCCTTGTACAATGCTAATACTTGACTTATTTTTCATATGCGAGTCTTCTTCATGGCTAGGATATGTTATAATCTAATTATATTCGACATTTTTTTTTCCTTTCTAAAATATCTCTCTATCCCATCTTTAATTCTCACATTCCACCTTCTCTCTCTATCTTTGATTTTTTTTTTTTAAGGTTAAGAGGGAGTAGCTTGGTAAAATTCCTCAACTGATAATGTTCAAATATTTTCAAATAATATTTTAATTAAAAATTTAATCATGATATGACTTGATTAATGAAAAATAATTCTATACATTATTACGATATTGAGGATAATAATCTCAAACATAATTCAGATATTGATAGATATAGCCAATTTAAGTTATAAAAATGTATGTATATATATAAAATTGATCTTTTCTTTTCCTAAAACATATGAAAATTTCATTGAAAAATGTGTAATTACAGTAAAAGTTATGAGAGAGAAATTAATTATTAGACTAAAGCAAACTCTCCAGATGCATCAACATATTGGATTTTACAAATTTAAGTATATCATTTATGGTATTATTTATAGAATTATATTCAATTTTAAGATCCAAAAAATTAACGTTTATAACGATAAATTTATTAAAAAATCTAATAAGTAGTATCAAAGTTTGTAATTTTGAAACTTGAATATTTTATGTATATAATGAATAATAGATACTTGATTATTGATTGTTCACTAATCAAAAATAAAATCTTATGTAATTAAGATTTTGAAGAATTATAGATTTTATATTTAAGTTTGTGGCTATGGAATTTAGGAATTATCAATTCATTAAAATAAAGGGTGATGTAGTGACACCTATGTTATTTTTTTTCTAATAATAATAATAATCATCATCATTATAATCATAATAATAATAAGGGTCTTCACGCATAGGTTGTCCAAGAAAGTGTATAAGGATGACTTTAAAAAGGGTTATTAAGGATTGTGTCCAAGTGCATTGAACCATAATTTAATAAGAAAAGAGATGTTAGACAACCACTAGAACATTGGCATGTTTAATTAATAAAAGAAATAATGTAAATTATTGCCACTTAAGGAACAAGTGATTGTAACTGGTTATGGAATTGTTAATTCCTTATTCAACCAATTGCACATCAACAACTTTATATAAAAACTATTCTATATAATTGTATGTCTTGTCTAAGTGTGTATAGGTCGCGCATATTAGCGAAATTCAAAAATTATGTACTTGAAAAACATATAGACCCAAATGTTATGATCTTTGATGTTAATAAATATTAGGTTGTATTTTCATATGTATAAATTATGATTATAGTTTGATTATCACCAAAGTAAACAAAATAAAATGTTTAAAATGATATTATTGTTATAGTTTGTTAATCATAAAAATACCCAAAATAGTACGTTTAATGGTATGTATAAATAAGTTATTTATCTATAATTTTAATGAAATACTTAAAAATGAAAAATGATTTGATAAATTAAAGTTATTAATTATTGAAATTTTAGAATTTACTCAAAGATAAATTATTATTTCATTATTAATAACATAATTAAGGAATATTAATATTTTTAGTTAAATATATTTTTTTATTGAAAGATATCAAATATATTTGATTGAAAATATTTAATTACCTGTTAAAATTAATGGTATTATTTATGATAGTGTATTGTAAGATTTCCTAAAGAAAAATTACAATATACTCTAATTATTTTATCTATCTTATCATTAATTAAGATTATTTATAGTTACACAATTATTATAATTCACTTGCATGTTTCAATTGTTTTTTTGTTTAAGGATTGAACTTCTTAAAATAATATGAATAAGTCAATGTTTACTTAGATGTTATTAATATTGACTTATACTATTAATGAATAAACCAACTACTATTACAGATTTAAATAATAAGTAAGAGAAATTACATTAGTAAATTTAGAAATAATAGTGTATTATAAGATTTTCTAAAGAAAAACTATAATTATAATTCACTTACATGTTTCGATTATTTTTTCGTTCAAGGATTGAACTTCTCAAAATGATATGAATAAATCAATGTTTATTTAGATGTTATAAATATTGACTTGAAATATTAATAAGTAAACTAACTACTATTACAGATTTAAATAGTGAGTAAGAGAAGTTACATCAGTAAATTTAGAAATGAAATCACATATTGAATTTTATCTTTTTAAAAGCGATTGTTACTAATAACAATAAGAAAACTATTTCATAAATAAAAAGTACAAAAAAATATTTATAGTTTATAAGGTTTCATTTTAGGAACAAGTCACTCGCTAGTAATCTTATGACATAACTCATGACCATGAAGTTTATTGAGTTATGAACTATACAAGACCAAATTATTGAGATGACTCATTTTACAGCAAAATTTAAGACCTTAAGATTAATAGTAAATAACTCTTTTCTAGTGTAATTTATTTTGAATTTTCTATCTCCTGAGTATGATCCATTTTAGATTCCTTACAACATTATAAAGGAAAAGTAAAAGTTAATGAATTGGCCAGTATGATTGTTCAAAAGGAAATAAGATAGACAAAATTAAGTGAGTTACTTCGTTAATCTTATGGACAAAAAAATTGGCCAAGGAATGAAAGTAAAAGTTAACCAATTAAGAAAAGAAAAAGTTTGCCTATATTTCTTATATTGAAGAGAAGAAACCAAAAAGGTGATAACCTTCACTTATGTAAAGAATGTTGGACATTATCAAAAAAATTACCCAAAATATAAGGTTTGATTTGAAAAAGAAAGGAAAATTAAAAACCTTAGTATGTTTTAAATCAAATTTAATTAAAATTCCTTATAATACTTGGTGGTTTAATTTAGTACTACTATTTATACATCCATAATGATACAAGAATTTATTATTAGCTAATTATTTTAGTTGATAGAAGAATACAAATATTTTTCTAATGTATTTTTATTAATATTTTATGTCAATTGAAACATGATAAAATTTAAAACAATCCTTAGTTATTGTGTATTATACTATTAGAATTAAGTATAATACGTTAAATAAAAATTTTGCTTATTTGTAGTATAAATATTTGAATCATATATCCAAAAAAAAAAAGAAGAAAAAGTGAGATTGGTAATGAGATTTTTTTGAATCTAGATTTTGTTAATCTTATAATATATATGACTTGTATTAAGTGTAAGCAAATTAAATATAGTATGAAAAAAGCCACAAGAAGCAGCCAATTTCTTGAATTATACACACAAATATTTACAAACCTTTTGATGTTATAACCTTTAGTAAAAAATTGTATTCCTTCAACTTTATAGATGTTTTTCACATTATAGTTATGTTTATTTGTTTTATAAAAATTCAATCATTACATACCCTTAAGATATATATAAAGGAGTTTAAAATTAATTAAACAAAAGGTAAAAATCATAAGATCTTGTAACAATGGTGAATATTATAGAAAATATAATGATTCAAGGCAGTGTCCAAGTCTATTTATAAAATTCCTTAAAAATTATGACATATATATATAGTAAATTATGTTAGACATATCTTAATAAAAGATGTGATAGAAAAGTATAATTAGATATTAACAAATATAATCAGGAGTATGGTGAGTAATTTTTTCCAACTTAAATTTTTATGAATATATGCATCATTTGTTAAATAGGGTTCCAAATAAGATAGTTCAAAGTACTTTTATTAAACTATGAATGTGAAGGAAACGTAATTTAAGGCACTTGAATGATTTAGATTGCTTAGTGGAACTAATAATCCATATGAATAGAAATTAGACTCTTAAATAATTAATAACTAAATTATTAGTTACTCAAAGAAGTCTAAGTAGTATAACTATAGTTTGAAAATTGTAAAAACTAATAATGTAAGATTCATTAAGAATAGTGAAGTTAGTGGAAGTAATAAATGTCAAAATGTAGATATAAAAGAAATTAGGATAAATATTTTTTTATTCATAATAGTTTTTTAGTCCACTGCAATACAAAATGTTATTCTAAAAATTGAAGAACATTTGGATAAATAAACACTCTTTGAAGAAACTAACTTACAACTGACTAATGTAAATAAGTTATAAGAGATAGTATTAAAAGGATTTCAAAGAGAAGGAAGATCTATTATTTTAGATGATTATGTGGTTTATTTGTAAGAATCAAATTTTAATATTAAAATTAATAAATATTCAGTTTCATTTTTATAGTAATAAAAATATTGAATTTGATTATAATATTAGTAACTTAGTATGATTTGGAATTACACCAAATAGATGTGAAAATCACTCTTTTTAATGGAAATATTAAAGAGGAATTTTACATGGGTGAACTTAAAGGTTTTTTCATTGAAAGTAAAAATTAAACGGTGTATAAACTAAACAATAAACATCAATTGAAATAACTTCTTTTGTAATAATATATTAAATTTAATGATATCATAATATTTTTTGAATTGAACAAAAAAACATCGTTCATTAATGTTATGTACTAAAAGATTAGTGGAAGTACATTTGTTTTTTAGTCTTCTATGTTACTTGCTACTAATATTTTAAGTATATGACATGAAATTAAATAATTTCTTTAAAATAATTTTATAATAAAAGATATAAGAGAGACATTTGTTTGTGGTAAAGTAAAAATATTTTGTAACAAAATACAATGAATAATAATTGTCTCAAAATAGTTATATTAAAAAAATTTTAGAGAAATTATATATGATTAAGTATTTATCTAGGGTTATTCCTATAAAAAAAAAGGTAACAAATTTAGTCTCATACAATGTTCTAATGAATATAAGGAAATAAAATTAATTTCATATATCTCTATTATTGGTAATTTAATATATTGGCTAACATATACTAGATTGGATATTAGTTTTGCAATTGAAATGTTAAGTAAGTATAAAAATAATCATATAATAAATCACTAGAAAGTTACAAATAAAATATTGAGGTACTTAAAAGAACAAATAATTACATGTTTATGTATAGAAAATTTAACCATTTAAATGTGATAAGATATTTGGATTTATACTTTATTATATGTATTGACAATAGAAAGTTCATTTTTAGTTATTTGTTCCTATTAAAAGAATGAGTAATTTTGTAAAATAATAAAAAATTGTTTATCATTATTTCATCCATTATAAAAGTAGAGTTTGTAATATAATTTAAATGTTATAATTCATATATTATGATTGTAGAATTATATTTCAAAATTTAAGATTGTTGACACTATTATTAAACTCTTGAAATTTTATGTGATAGTTTCACAATAGTATTTTTTTTTAAAGAATGATAAATATTTAAATGGTATTAAGTTTAATGAGAATTGAAATATTTTATCATTTAACAGAATATTTAGAAACAAAAGGAGTTTATAAAGTACAAAAGGATCTTATGATTATAAATTAATATAAAAGTTTACAACTAATAATATGTAAAAAATGTATTCTTAGAATAAATATTGATTGTATTGATAATAATTAATAATATATAATATAATAACACTTTAAACTCATTAATATATTTCTAACATATATTATGTATTTTTTATTATATTATAACTAAGTACATATTATTATTTTTAGTAAAAAAATCTTTATAAGATGTTATTGTGGACTATTATAAAATAATATATATCTTAGAAGTTTTATATGGTAAATTATAAGTGATGTAGTATATGGAAGAAAGTGTTATGAATAAATAAAATATAACCGTCATAATCCATACTTAACAATTTATCATATTATAATATTATAATAAAATAATAAGAGATTGTAATTATTATTATTTATACATAATGATTACCATAATAAACTTTAATTGAGTCAAGTGGAAGAGTATTAAAATTTTTTAATTGATAGTATTACAATATTTTTGAACAATAGTCTAATTAAAAACTTAATCATAATGTAATCTAATTAGTAAAAAATAATTTATACATTATTACATTATTAAGTATAATAATTTTGAATATAATTCAAGTATTAATAGATATATTTAATTTAAATTATATAATTATTTGTGTGTGTATATATATATATATATAACTGGTTTTCTTTTTTTGTAATATATATAAAGTTTCATTTAAAAGCATGATTATAGTAAAAATCAAGAAAAAAAATTAGTTATTAAGTTAAAATAAATTTTTTAGACATATTAACATTTTGATTTTTTACGAATTCATATGATATGATTTATATAAATATATTTAATTTTAAAATTTAAAAAATTAATATTTTTAATAATAAATTTATTAAAAAATTTAATATGACTCTCATTGGGACTGGCCAAAATGGGGATGGATGGAGGATTTTGAAACATCTTTGGAAGTATAACGGGGATCTGCTACTGACGTTACTGTTGAAGTGAATGTAATCAAGTTATGGAACTGAAGTGCTGTCTGTTTATTTCTTTTTCTCTGTTTGTCACATTTGTGCATTTATCCGGTATGTCTTTTACATTCATATATGGTGCAACGCAGTATTTTCTTTATATTTGACATTTTTTTAAAGTGTTTATTGATGACATATTCACCAAAATAGTTTTACATATTTCTTCTCTTATATCTTGCAATGTTTAGAACTGAATCTCATTAAAATTATGAAAATCTCTTTACCTATTCAATGTCTTGCATATAATTGTTTACGAACCTTTAAATTTTGTGTTAACTCTAATTCGTCGATATTGCGTATCATTGATGCGCGCTGACAATATCTAATTCCATACAAAAATGAATATATGGTTCTCAACATGATTTTTGTTTTTCCATAAAAGGCAAGGTCACCACTTATTTGGCTCAAAGTGGATAAGCTCCTCGTCGTCGTCATCGTCTACTTATTTAATCCTTCCTTTTTAATCTTGTCCAATCAATTTTCACGCACCTTCATATAATTAATTTTCTGGCAAAATAACTTTGCTCTTTCATATTAGAGTTCCATTGAGCACATTAATATCGCTAAAAAACAACTATTTGTAGTATTAGCAAAAATAATTTATACACACACAAACTTTTATGATACGTGTGAAACTAATAAAATTTTTTATTTATCGATGAGTTGGGCATTCAAAATAACGTTTTATGCTTAGTGAAAAAGATATTTGCATGATTTGGTTGCAAGAATACTAATAAATAAGCAACAAAAAATTAAAAAAAAAAAAAGTCTACATTAATGATTTTCCACTGTACCTCATATTTTGTGAACTAGGATTTTTCCTTTTTTTTTTTTTTCCTTTTTCTTTTCATATTGGTATTGCAAGAATGTTTTCTTGGTCTATTGAGCCCACGAGAGGGTTGTTTCTCCCCACTTTCTTATAATTTCCAATCTTCCTTTCCAGAGAATTGAATCTCATCCATCTAGCATTGATATCTAAGGTTTTTACCACCGGATACACGAATCTCTACGTCGATACTGCAAATTTGGAATTGCAGTTTTGAATTGCGGTGTTTTAATTTTGTACTGTGTGGCAAGGTGACACATAGTTGCTCTTACTCTTGTAGCAGTAAATGTGGGTGGCCGGTTGCATTTAGAATCAATACTATTAACTTGCTCGCAAGCTTCCCTTTTTTCCCTTTTTCTTTTTGTTTTTTGTTTTTTTAATCCACTAACTATTCGTGCAGTCTCAAAGCGCTACTGATATAAGGTTTTGGGGGTTTGGGGGGGTTTAAGTACTAGATCTCACGACCTCAGTAGAAAGACAAAAAAAAACAACTAGACTTGTGGACCAATTGAGAGTCACTCTCTGTTCCTTATCTAGTCAGGAAAAAATTCTGGTTAGGATAGCGGATGACTTCCAATTTTCTCTGACACGTGGCAACAGATTACTAGGTAAGTGACTGAACATTATTAGGCTGCGCAGAACAGAACAGGAGTCCCATGACCGTGAGATGCAAGACGCAAGATGGCATGCACATTATGGCTCCGTCGCATGTACATGTAGAGTTTTCCTGACGCATTCGTCCACGTGGCAAGACCTTAGCCACGGCAGCGTCAGGACAAGAGGGGCTCGCTCGTCCACAGACGACTGGAAACTCTGTGTAGTGTTGTAGTGTGTGGCGTGTAGGGTGTAGGGTCTAATGGCTTCTTCCTGCCCCTGCTTCCGCCGGTAAGTACTCCCCCTGCTCTGCCCTGCCCTGCCCTGCCCTCCGACTCCGAAACAGATAAACAAAACAAAACAAGAATGGAGGCAATGGCGGCAAATTCAACTCTTCTTCAGTACTACTCCAGCAGTGGAGTCCTCCCTCCTCTCCCTCTTCCTCTTTGTACAGCTAAATCTACGGCTTATCACACAGCACCCTCTTCTTCTTGGACACTGTCCATGTTGACGACGACGCTAACTCCAAGAAGGCGGAGGAGTAGTAGTTGTTCACCGTCATCCTCATCCTCCTATGCTGCCTGTGCAGTTCGTAAATCGACCATCAAGTGCGGGGCCATAAATAATATAAGCGAAAGCGAATTCGCTACGGTGGTCTTGGAATCCGAGCGCCCTGTCCTCGTCGAGTTCGTGGCCGACTGGTGTGGGCCCTGCCGATTAATCTCTCCCTCCATGGAATGGGCCGCTCAGGTATTCAATTCATTTGATTCAGCACTCACGATATTACAATTGCGCAACCGTCTATTTATTATAATTCTCCCATTGATATCCATTTGATTATCGCTGTTGCAAGATGTGTAGAATTTATCACTCGTTATTGTTCTTCTTCGTCAGTTCACCCTAATCGTAGGTTCGTTTTAGTGGCATAATTCAGCAGATAATTGCTCGATCATAACAATGAGAGTAGCCCTCACTTGAGAGTGTCGGCATTGGAAAAACGAGATATAAATGTCATTCTTATATGATGCACAGGGTTTCAAAGTGGATTTGCCTTACCATGTACATAAATGGTATGTGTATTAGAGGATGATGCTTTCTTGTGTTTGAGATAGATATAAATGAGGATGCTTCTGTCTCTGTGTTCGATGTGCTGCCTAGTGCTAGGGGATTGAGTAAGATGGTCAACTGCTTGAGAATTCCAGTTTAATAACTTTACTAAAATTGTGGAGATCATTGTGAATTAGTTGAAACACTTCTTTTGAGATATTTTCATCTGTGGCTTCATTGCCAAGTGATTGTCTGTGGCCGCCTTTGCTTTAATTTTGTACCTGTTGAACCTCTGGAGCTAGTCTTCTCATTGTGTTACACCAAATACCTTTGATGCATTTCCGTTTCATGTTTTGGCGTTTCTCTGCAATATTATTCTTCCTCTTTTGGTTTCTCCCTTCCGTGAACCTTTGCACCATAAAGTGTTTATTGTGTATCAGAGAATGACAACAAATAGGCTAATGTTGTGGGTAATTTTAGCACCTTATAGCCTCTTTTGATACTGGACAGGAGTCCACAGCTTTTGGGTTTATTGTAATTGAAACAGAATGGCGACATCTCTTTCCCCCTTTACATTGAAGGTTATGGTGGGATCGAGAGAAATTGTGGAATTGAATTCATGAGCTCATTGGCACAGTTTCCTGGTTTTATTCAACGACTTTGTTAAAGGAACATCCAATTGTCCCACTCTTTATCGGAAGCTGTTGGTGTCCACATAAGTCTTATCATAAGCTATTGAAAGCAACATGTTGCCATCTGATTTTCTTGTCATAAAATAACGGAGTTGAACAATGTATTCTGGATATTTGCATCTTGCTTGATGGTATAGAATTGGACATGCCTTCTGATCATACCTTAGCAAATTTGTTACCTTGGAATGCTGTATTGATACTTTATCTAGGATACTGTGGTTTCATATCATTGCTTTTAAGACTTAATTGGTTTTCTGTCAACTTTTGTTTAAATGTGCTCCAGAGTTGAAGTAGGTGAAAGCAGAAGATGAGGTTAAAGATATATTTCTCATAATGAAACTGATGTCATTTGGGCTCTTGATAATCATGGTACTAGAAGATGTTGTCAGACTTCTGGTTCTAGTTTTAGGTTCCATACAAGTGCTTCCCGGCATAGCATTAAAAAACTGAGTAGAGAAGCATAAGATTTGAACCAATATTCATGTTTTGTGAATTCAAGGTTAAGGGAAACAACCGTTAAGATTGTTGAGTATGTGGACAAAGCAAATGAAATCATCCAGAGTACACTGGCAGTGATATATAAAGGTTTCAGTTAAAGATTCATGATTCTCCCCAGTACCTTCAGCTGGAAGTTACTTTAATTTCTTGTATAATCAATGTCAAACAACAGATTGCCTACAGTTGTGCATATAAATGTTTCTTTTCTGTTTCGAAAATAAACGTCCAAGTGAAAAGCTCAAGCTCTTACAAGCTTTCTAATCGTCGATTTAATATTGAACATCATCATAAATGGTGGACACTGCCAGCTGTTCTATTTGTTGTTATAAATAATTGGAGTAGAACTCGTCTGTACATAAAACTCAGAACAGCTTACATAGCCTCTCGCAGATGGAGATACCAGGAAAGGAAACAATGGGACTTAGTTGTTAGTTGCTTTCATTTATATAGTCAATAATTTTGTAAGAATTAAGATCTTAACTGTTTGGGAATTGCCTGGAAGTTGAGGCTCCCGCAGTAAGTTTCGTTTGGCTACTTTCATGGCTCTCCTCCCTCTGTCTCTCTCATTCTCGTGTGTGTGTGTGTGTGTGCGTGCTTGTGTTAATTGTGTCAAGGAGCATTCTAGTGCACGAGACCTTTTACACCATGGAGTCTAAGGGTCAGATGTAAAACTGTTTCTACATCTCTAACTCGTCATTTTTTAAGTCACAATAAAATTAACTTTAGCACTGTGTGTGTTAAATTATATATTTTCAGGAATATGGAGACAGATTGACCATTGTAAAGATAGATCATGATGCAAATCCACAATTAATTCAGAAGTATGAAATTTATGGATTGCCCACTTTAATCCTTTTCAAGAATGGACAAGAAGTTCCAAAAAGCAGGAGGGAGGGTGCGATTACAAAGGTGAAGCTTAAAGATTATCTTGATGTCCTTTTGGATTCTATATCTGTTGCTTAGGCAATAGGCTTCTTTTATTACCTATACTGCCTGGTAGACTTCACTCGTTTCTTCAGATTCTGATGTCTGGCCAGATCTCTCATATATTGACATGTTATACTGTACCATGTAACGAAATCCGTGTATCGATTTAGTTGTAGAATTTAACCTGTTGAAGCATCACTAAGAGCTGGCTTAGCTCCATTTTAATTTATATTCGGAGATGGTGACATATCTCTCCCTTCATTGTTTGTTTGACCATTTAAGATCGCATTCCTACTCTTGTGAAAATTGGCAGCTTTTAATGCATGACTTGAGACTCTCGCTTGAGTCATTTATAGAACAATTGAATGGTTAAAAAGTTTAAACTTTTATTTAGAGTTATTAAGTTTTAATTTTATAAAAATAAAAAATAAATTATTTTACTGTATAATTTACAATTTAATAAACTTTTTAATAATAATAAAAAAAATCTCCCTCGATATTCTATTTTTTTTTTGGATTCATATGGATCTCTCTCTAAACCACTGCTTCTTTCTCTAGACAACACCACCAGTGGTTCTTACTTGACTCTGCCAAAAATTGGGTCATCACATGACATCTTTCGTCAATTCCATGATTAATACTATGAAGCCTCTTTTTTTTTTTTTTTTTTTTTTGTTGTTGTTGTTTTTAAGGATGCATCTTATTGGTTATTTTCCAAGTTTGTGTCTATGGTAGTCTGCTGGAAATACCATCAACAATTTCTGAATCTCCAATTTAAAAAGTTTAATGTTTTTATATTATTCCTAATCTTTAACGAAATAGATTTCACGGATCATTAGAAAAAATGAAGTGTTCCATTCTCTCACTAGTATAAGTGAAAAAAGTTGACTTCAATCAAATAATTTCATTTAATTTGTCTAAACTTTGGTTTGATTGTTTGTATTGATTAAGAAGTTTTAATATTGATGGCTAAAAATACTTAAAACCAAAATTATCGAGACTTGAATAACTTACTTGCAAAATAATAAACCTGACTTATTCGAAATTTGATTGAGGGAAATTGAAAAATTAGAACCGAAAATCCCAAATGCTTTTAGGAAGACACTCATAAATATTTTTATAAATATTTCTCATTTATCTCCTTTATTAATGACATGAGAGAATGGAATGAATTACAGACCCAGATCAACAGTAGCAATGACAAACATTTCGGTGATTTTCAAATTTACAAAACCCTCCCCTCTCACAATCATTGATGCAGTGGAGCCAGCATTTACCATCTGGTAGATTATCGTCGCCATGCCTGTCATCTACTCCCGGTTTACAGTCTCCAAGCTCAGGATGGTTTTGGCAACATGTACCGGCAAATACTTGGTTATTACCTGCACTCACCATCCCACAATAATTACGAGAAACTTGAAACAAAAATGCAGAAGGCAATGAAAGGCTGCTTTGGGATATAAAATCACATATCCAATAGGAAAATTTTACGATATATATATATTGTTAAAGTGATAACCTCAGGGTGCAAAGATATATGGAAAGTGTTAAATTAGTCGTAATAATTAGACATTTTGTTAAATTGACATTTTGTTTCACAGAAACATAAGCTAATGTGACAATACACATATTAGGATCTCAATAAAATGACTAACCCATAGATAGCATTACGAGCCCCACGAAGAGAAAAAACACGACTCCCTCTTTGACCATTCCTTTCTTCTTCTTCTTCTTCTTGTTTTATTATTATTTTTTTAATAAATTTGCTTCCTCTACTTCTGCTTCCCTTATGTCAATGATAATCGATAGGCCTCAATGTCTGCTATTTATAGTGAAAAATATGAGAGGCCAAATGAGGGAAATTTTCAAGTAGATTGACTAAATAGACATTGATGGGCCTCAATATCTGCTAATGGGAAAATTTGACGAATTAGATTTAATATCTATGCAAAATGTATAGGGTAACATCTAATTTTAATGTTTTTCCCATTTAAACTAAGAAAATTAATATGGTGTTCAATGTAAAAAAAAAAAAAAAACTTTCTATATAACATTAGATAGAATATTGAATATTGAACTTTCCTTATATATACATATATATATATAGAGAGAGAGAGAGAGAGATCTATATCTATTAAATAAATGATATTAGATAACAATTTAAAATAGATTTGTAACTATTTAGTACCACATAAATTTTATATAAAAATTTATTATCTTTTTATAAAAATTCATTACATCCAAAAAAATGCTATTTATATAATACTAAACATTATCTATATAATATAAATCACGCTTTATTTATTTGTATCTATCAAACAGTGTATCCATGAAGTATGTTTCAAATTGTTAATTTAATAGGCACTTAAATAGGTGAAATATTTATAATGACAATGGTTCTCGTCTTCGCGGAAACCACCCCCGCTCTGACGGGAGCAGGATAAAAGGGCATTGATTGGGAATCAAGAATCCTCGCCTCAATTCTTGATTTTTTAATCGAGGATGAAGACGAGGTGAATATTTATATTTTTTCATTCCGATATCAGTTCTGAATTATTAGATTATAATTTTGTATTTTATATAATAATTATACAATATTTTTTATAAATAAATTAATATACTAATTATAACATTTTCAATACATTCACTCTAATTTTTTGCATTTCTTTCTATATTTTATATAAAAAAAATATTTTGACCTAAAAGAAAAATAAGCTCTATTATTCTCATTCTCTGTGGCTGTCTTGCGCTTTATTATCATGCTAACCTCTTTTACTATTTCTCAAAGAAAAATATGAAAAGAATAAGCTTAACTTTGAGATAATAATTAAGTTTTTTTTTTTTTTACTTAAATTAGTGGTTGATTTGATATTTTAAAATTTGAAATTTTACTTTGATTATTATTATTTTTTATTAAAAAAAAAGAAATTAGGATAAGATTCTAAACTCTCTCTCTCTCTATTGGGGAAGTGGAGATTAACACTCCTTGCCCTCGCCCTCGTCCCGCCCCGTTGCCATTCTTAGGAATATTTCTTCATACATAATCACTATTTTAAATATATTCTCCTTTTTAATTTTACATGCCATGTTTAAAGGGTCTACTTGTAATAATGTAAATTTATACATTTTTTAAGTAAATATCTTTATCTTACACTTCTTAGAGATAGTAAGGGAATTGTAACAAGTGCTCATTATTAATAAATTGTACTCCAATATCATTTATTTAACATATATAAGGAAAGTTTAAAATTCCATCCAACAATATATAGAAAAGTTCTTTTTTCTTTTACATTAAACATTATATTAATTTTCTCGGTGTGGATGACAAAAACTTTAAAATTGACATATTACCTTATATATTTGTCATAGAAATTAAATCTAACTGGTCAAACTTTCCTTTCACATACCATGCTTTTGATTTTCAATGGGATTTACAAGAAAACTTTCCTTTTATACTTGGCTAATATTATTAGTTCTAAATAGGTCGAGGTATTAGTTTAATTCTGATTATATAATAATTGTTCTGGTTCCGTAGTCAAGGAAAACCAAAACCAAAACCAAACATTACACTTACGGTTTGATTTTTTTTTCTTTTTTTTTTTCAAACCAATTAGGATTATCAATGTTAAGGTCATAAAAAAATTTATAATTAAGGATATGAAGTTACAGAAAAGTTTACACAAATTTAATTTTAGTAAACTAAGTGTTTTTTTGTATATCCACTTGAGATTTAAAATAAAAATTCACGTAATTTTTACACCTAAAATGAGATAATCTTTTATCTTAATTACTATTGCAAGTACTCTTATTGTTGCTCTAAATTTTGTTTTCTAATCTTCGATTTCAAAACGTGATTTAGTTCGATTCCTTTACAATTTTGATTACGGTAATTCTTATGGTTTTTTTCGGGTGGGGTAAAGCGATATTCGAACCACCTCCCTTATGATTCTAGTTCTAAATAAAAGTACAGAACCAGTTCTAGTTATAAGAGTGTTTGCTCCACTATAGGGTATTCAAGAGCTTAAATTAATCGGTGGGAAAAGAGAACATGAACATTTGTTATGTAAAGATAATTTGGGCAATGAATTAGGCTAGTCTGATTGGACACGAGTAAGCCCTTGGGGAATCCTAGGAGTGTCAACTTGGCTCCCTCAAATTTTCATAAATGTTCGTTTCAAGTCTAAGATCAAATAAGAGGCAATTATGGTTACCTCTTCGCAAAACCTCGGTCTTTTTTACGAGCATCACATACGTGGCTGAGTTTAGCTTGATGTTTCCAAGTTTAGATAATCTACAACTCTTTGCTTATCATCCTTTGAATATGCTTATAAGGTGATGGTGTAAACGTGACCCGAACTTTAGCAGGTCTTCCTTGATATTGAACCTAGCGAAATAAGGCCTACGATACTACACCTAAGGTGGACATGGGATGGAATGATGGTTGTCAATTGGTCATGATCTTTTGCTTTATCTCTAAATTGCGGTGCATGAAACCTTACTTATCCTCCAGCCTTCAGTTGTAGCTCACTCTTCACTGTTAGGGATCTAATGGTCTCGATGGACAATTGTTTGATGTTTTATTTTTGTTGTTAGACCTAGTGACCTCATTTTGACAGACAAAAAAAGTGGAGATAACAGGAAGTCGTCACTAGAGGTTACCAAAATAAAAATACGTAATTCGATTGCCTGTAGAGGACCAAATGAAATCATTTAGATTCGGCGTTGGAAAAGTTAGTAAGGAAATGAAAAAGTATTAGAAGTTGGTCAAAGATCAGCTGCTATGCTTTGATTGGTTTAAACTTTATACCTAAGGACACAATCACACAATTCAACGTATAATAAAAGAACACGAACATTGGGAGATGAAGGGGGGGCCTCAAAGGTGGCTTAGCACCCTTTGGGTCTTATGAGTTTTTTTTTTTTTTTTGGAAAAGCATAAGATGTGTATATGACTCAAGTAGAATGTACAAAACAATCAAAATAGAATGTGCTAACAGCTATAAAAAAATATTGGATGTACATTATTTATACCTGTTCCCAAATTTTATCTTAGCAGTATGTGTCGGGTGATTCCGTTCAAAAGTCCCATCTGTGTAATAGGCTCTTAAACAAAAGGGATATAGGGATGGTATATAGATATACAAATCAACTTAATAATTAGGCAATCATATGGCATGTAAAGTTACTCTTGCCAAAATTGAATTTTGATTCGAGGATGACCATAGCCAATGAATGAATAAAGAACAAAACTAAGACCTTAAAATATATAGTGAAAGACTAGATGCTTGGTATATCATGTTTATTGGACTTAATTTTCTTTTGATTTGTTTCCTAAATGATTATGCTTGTCTGGAATGTGAAACAATGGGAACATCAAAAAATGTAGAAAGTAAAGCTGACCTACAAATAAGTTTTTCTTACCAAATCTTGATGTGTAAGTTAATGACTTTAAGAAATGTAGCAACAAGTTGACTAACAGAAAAATCGTCACCAATAGAAAGGGGAAAAGGAACTTTGAATGCATTGGACCTTCTAACTTGTTGAAAAGAAGGCATCTTTTAGCCAAAAATGACTTCTCACTCTCATTATCTATAATCCTTTCAAGAGAAAATAAAAGGGAAATACAAAAAAGAAACTTACATCAAATTGGTTAATTATTCTAACAAGTGCAAGGATGGATGACGTTCTACATTGAAAGTTGAAATCTCAAACATCTACTAGCTTTTTGGATCATGTAAAAGAAGTTAGGTAACACATTGTTGAGAAACATAGAAAAAACAATGAATGAAGCACAAAAGAAATCAAAAGAAGAAAGAGAGAAGTAATGACTTATGGTCACTTAATTAATTGCTTTGTGTGGGTGTGCTTCAATTATTATTGTTAAGAAAAATATTAGGACTTTGTCCCAAAATGCTTGCAAACTCCTTAAAATTCTATCTAGAGAATTTTGTGTTAATCTAGACTAGCTAGTTTTGGTGTTAATGGAGTTGTTCTTTAGGTTTATGCAAAACTAGGGGGTGAATTATACTTTTAGAGAAAATTGCAACTCAAAATTTGACCCAATCACATGCTCACGAATAATATATAATCATGTAAATGATTTTGCAAATGCGAAAATATAGTGAGTTGATACCATTAAATGCATTCAAATTCATATTAAACAACACAATTTGTTAAGTAAAACAAAAATTCTATTAAGTATGTAAGTGATAGATAAGAGAGTATTGAGTTTAGAGAATGCAAATACAAATAGTTATAATAGTTTGGCTTCTCCAAAAGCTTGTTTTTATTCCTTAATCTTTCTCTGGATACATTTACTAATGAAGTTTTTGTCAATTGATGAAGAGTAAACTTTTACAATGTATTTTTTGATATGGTACCAAGTTCACCTTCTCACTCATAAAGAAGGAAACACTATAACAAGAAGAGTTTTTTGCCACCATACTAAATGATGAGTAAGAATTTATTTATTTATTATTTTTTACATTTAATTAGTTTTAATAAATTTTATACCAATTTAAATTGATTAGAATATATTTTGTGATTTAAGTATATTTTAGAAAAATTTTGAAAATACATGTTTTAAATAGGTAAAAGTCTAATATTTAATTATTTTGACTTTTGTCTTTTATTTCAAAATTTTCAAATTGGGATTGTGAGTTTAAATCCAAATTCATTTGAAAATTGAGACATTGCTTCAAATATATGATGGAAAACTAAAGTCTAAATCCTAATTAGATTAGCATTTTTATCTGAGTACTAAGTATTTAAATGGATATAACTTGAATTTCAGACATCTAAATTGGGTGATTCAAAAGTTTAAATTAAATTTCACATTCAGACTTATAATTGTTATTAAAAACACCCAAGCCTAAATCAATTGTTTAATGGTCCAAAAATAACTGGAAAGTCATTGTAAAATTTGTCATAGGCTAGACTGAGTTAGTCTTGGTTTTAGGCACATAACTTAAGCTTTAGACCTTTATTTCAGATAAGATTAAATGCATTGAAAACTAAACAAATTTGATGAAGAAGGTAGACTGTAATTTAGACTATATTTATTCAAGAATTAGGTTAAAACTTATTATAGAAATTTTGTCACAATTAAGAAAATGAGTTTATTGTAATCTTAAAAATTTAAGAGATTTTTTTTAGTGTTATAGGGTTTTCTTGTGTTTGTTATGTACATTTTGTAGGATATAAATAAGGAATTTTTTTTAACTACTGAAACAAAAAGAAATGGGAGACAGACACACAAGGAGGGCAGTAAACATATCTTTAGCAGACATTCAGTTTTTTAGTATATGTAGTTAGGATTTTTTTAATAGTTTTAGTAAATTACAAAGCATTTGGTATTTTAATCAAATAGATTATTTTGTTATATTTTTTTCTTTTCTATTAGAATTGTTTAAGTTATTCTAATTAAATTGTTGAATGATTATTATGTTAATGTATTTGTTTAGGCCTATTAAATTGATAAATATTAGTTGGTTGCTAGAGTTAAGGATTGTGACTTGTATTTACCCTATTTCTAATCATTAAGTTATAATTAATAATAAGGGATTATAGACAAGTTTTCTTCTTACTGTTATGAATAACTTAATATAAGTTAAACAATCTAAACTTATGTGATTGTAGAGAGCTTGTTTTATGGATGAAAACGTTAAAATCTAAGTGGAGAGTTTGTTTTATTTAGTGAATATTTAAAAAAGAATTTGGATAATAAAACTTCTTGTTATCTAAAGTTAATAGTTAGTTCCATGCCTTTGACCCAACAAATTGGCATGGCTTTATCTTCAGGCTTTTGCTATGGAAGTCTTTCTTGTTCCAATGACTAATGTTTCTTCCTATTGTAATTCCACCATTTATGCTTAATGTTGGAAGCATTTAGTTTGTACTCCTACAAAATTGCAATGGATAGAATTGTTCCTTAGCATTTATGCATCTAACCTAGCATACTTTAGAAATCCCCTCCACTAAATAGGGCAAACCTTGTAAATAATTGGCATAAGTATTTATAGAGGCTATGAGGTAGCCTCACTATTAGCCATGAAAATATTATGTTGAAATTGGTAGGAGCTGGGGAACCTTCGTGTATTTTTCTGTTTAAAGAACCTTTTTTGACTTTAAGTTCCTAATGTAGTATTCCTTATGGAAACTAAATTAAAAGCAAAGGAGATGGAAAAATTAAAACCAAAATTGGGCAAGTATCATGGTTTTGTAGTTGGCTATTAGGTACTAGTTGCAATAGAAGAGGTGGTTTGACATTATTTAGGAATTCATTTATTTAAGTTATTACAAATTCTTTTTTGGATCATCATATTGATGCCTAATTTTAAGCTACATTTGTACTCAAGATTGCTTGGTAAAAAATGAGAAATTTCACACTTGGAATTTGATTTATCATTTTTAATAGTATACCTTTATATTATGGCTTTGCAATGGTGATTTCAATGAGATCTTATTATGTCTTAAAAAAATTAGAAGTCTTACTCATTAATGCACTTCATGGATGCTTTTAAATGGTAATTGATGATTGTGGTTTAACTAAGATTTGAAATATGGGTTTTTAATTCATAATGGCAGAAGTGGTAGTGAAAACATTCAAAAAATGATTCGATTATGTTTTTACTTGCTTAGAATTCACAATGTTTTTTCTTTTTGCTTATATCTCTTATTTGCCTTGATTTGGCTTAGATCATAATGCAATTTTTATTGCCCTTGATTGTCTTATTAGTGTTTGTTATATAAAGTGAAGGTTTTTCAATATGTAAGAATGTGATTGATTGGCCCCTCTTGTGAAAAAGTGTTTTTGGTTCCAAGCTTATGGCAAAATAGGACAATATGACTAATTTTCCTTTATTAGTCTTAAAGTGTAGTTTAGTTTTGCTAGTATAGAATAAAGAAGTCTTTGGCCTTGTTAATATTTAACTTAAAGGACTCTAATTGGAATAGGAGTTGTTAGAGAGACTTTTTCTTGCAACTGAAACTTTATTATGTATTGAAGCAAACTAGCAACAAATCGATACATTGCTGATATAGGAAGAACATACATGGGCTTAATGCTCACAGGCTAATTGGTTAAAAGATGATAATAATAACATTTGTTTTTTTCCATGCAAAAGCTACTTAAAGGTTGAAATGCAACACTATTAGTTGGATCTAAGATACAAATAGAGTTTGACACCATAACAATAAGGATATCACTGCGATCTTTATCTCTTATTTTGATTTTTTTTTCTTCTAACACCACTCTTGAAGTTTAGCCAACACTTGATATGTTACATAGTTGGGTAACATATGATATGAAATCCATTTTAATTGCTACATTTATAACATATAAGGTGTTTGATGCTCTTACTCATATGCATATAATGAAGGCTCTAGGTCCTAATAGTTTGTCTACATTATTCTATTAAACTTTTGGGAAAATTATTGGTTTTGATGGCATTAAGACTATATGGTTTCAATTCTTAATCATAAAGGTGAACCTACCTTTTTGAATCATACTCATATATTCCTTATTCCAAAGGTTTCATCTCCTACAACATGTAAGGAATACTGCCTTATAAGCTTATTTAATGTGATTTTTAAGTTGGTAATGAAGACTTTAGGGAATAGATTAAAGACAATGTTGCTATAAATCATTTTTCTAGCTTGGAGTGCCTTTGTTTTGGGATAGTTAATGATAGATAATGCACTAATTGCTTATGAATGTTTTCATTATTTAAAGACCAAGGGTTGAGAAAGGAAAAAGGTTATGACCTTGAAACTTGACATGAAAAAAGCTTAAGATTGTGTGAAATGGTCTCTTCTTAATTAAGTTATGTCATGTGTGGGTTTGATCCTTCTTAAGTAGAGTTTATCATGTAATGTGTCTCAACATGAAATAAATGCATTGCGTATATGATTTGACATCAAAAGAACAAAAAAGCCTATGTAGTATCTCAGGCTCCTTATGATGATTGGTTTCTCTAAAAGCAAAACATTAGCAGGGTGGTCGATTGTGTGTGAAAGAAATTGGCTTGTTAAAAAGAAAAAGGCTTGTTAAAGGCAAGAAAGGAGGTACTCATTCAAGTTGTTACACAAGTTATTTTCATTTATATCATAAGTTGTTTTATGTTACTAGTAACCTTGTGCCATAAGTTGGAAAGTATGGTAAGCAATTTTTGGTAGGGTTCTACCAATAACCAAAGAAAACTAAATTATACATCATAGGACCATATGTGTCTTTCAAAAGATCATAGAAGGCTTGGTTTTTGTAAGTTTCATTACTTTAATGTTGCTTTATTAGTCAAGAAAATGTACCAATTTACTACCTATTAATTTGTTGGGAAACAAGAATATTTTAAAATACTTGTATTCCATATTAGAAATAAGAGTTCTTGTTATACTTATTTATAAGACAACATTTATTTTATACCTTATAAAATAAAAAGGACTAAAAAAAGGTCTCATGTATAAGTGAATGACCCAAAACTTAAGTATAATATAAAAGACCCAATGCAACCTAACAGAATTGAGTTGCTTTTACTAGTTTACCCTTAACCTAAAACTTTTCAAGGCCTTTCAGATTATGTTGGTTAAACTAAACATTTTTAACTATCTATTTTTAATTGTTGGAAAACTAGCTATTACAATAATAAAACCAACAACCATTATCTTTATTCTTAATATTTATTTTTATGAGACATTAAAGTAAAAATAATATAAAATGAGCTTTTCTTCTTTATCCGTGCACACTTAAAAAGTATTCCTTTTTACTCTCTTTTCCTTTTCTTATTAAGAATTGTTAGGTTAATTATATGAGTACTATTTCTCATTATTTGAAGTGTACATTAATAAAAAGGTTTGTTGTATCTTAAAGGATAGTTACTGAAACCTACTATACTGAGATATTGTTTAAAGAGGGGAAAACTATTCTTAAGAATAGTTGATAAGTACACCTCTGATATCATATCTTTTTTATTTAATTTAATTTTATTTGTATTAATATTCTATATATTTTCTTTATTTTTCTAACAATCTTAAGGATAGACTTTACTTTTGCTGTCATGGATGCAAATACTAATCAATCTACTTCTACTATTAATTATTCTATTTTTATTTCTTCTCAAACTAAGTTGATTTCACTTGCCTTTAAGTTTTTGCTAGACACTTCTAAGATTGAAATTCTTATTGGTTTTTAATTTAAACTTTGGTAAGAACATGTTTTTAAAATTTTAAATGTATTAGGATTTGCCTTTACCCTTTCTAAATCCAAACTAAACTTTGGTTTTAAAAATTATAATAAAATGTTTCTTATTGAGGAACTAGTTAATAAAGTTTGTTTTTACATTACTTTAAATACATTATCTAATGATCTCTTTGATGTCTATTATTTTTTAAAAGAAAACAAAGAAATATAAGAGAAAATAAATAAAAAAAATATATGGTGAAAGATGTTGGTACATAAAAGTTTAATGTTACTAACCATTTACATTTTTAGATGTTTGATAAGAAAAAGTGCTTAGGATCAAATTAATAAATATTATAAACTACTGGATGATCTAAAGAATGAGAATATTAAGTTGTTAGAAGAGTATGTAGTAGATTATCTCATCGAAAAGCTTCCTTAATCTTAAAATAACTACAAGTAGTAACTTAAATATAAAAGGAAGCACATGTTACTAAAAGATGTCATTGTGCATATCTTGATTAAGGATAAAAATAGAATCCGATTGAGGGAAGTAAAGGCAAAATAGATGACATCAAAGGCAAAAATGGTGAAACAAAAAAAAAAAAAGGAGACAAAAGTCACCATAGTCATTATCACCATCACAATAGGAGAAGGTATGATAATAGGTTCCAAATGTATGATAAATTTAAAACTAGTAATCGAACCTCCAAGGTATTCTCCTTACCAGAGTTTCATTGGCTCATCGTGGGGCGCTCCTGGGTGCGCAATGTGCGATGTGTGTGGGCTGGAAAACAAATCTATTACTCATGCATTACTTGATTGTCCTGTGGTGGCAGGGATATGGATTTTTTGTCCCTTAGGTCTTCGTGTTGGGGACCGATTGTAGACACCTTTGATTTATGGTTGCGATAACTTGCCAGTATGTTAGACCAAGAGCAATTTCGAACGATTCTTATGATTGCTTGGGCCATTTGGCAGGCTCGGAATGTGCGAATTTATGAATGCACTCGTTTATCTCCCCAACAGGTCATTGATAAGGCATTCTAGTTCTATTCCCTTTTTCTTCAACAAGATTGGATGCTTGTGTGCACACCACACCAGCTCTTATTGCTTAGAGTTGGATATATCTCTTCCGATGGGATTTTTCAAGATTATTATGGACGTGGTTGTTTATCTGATTCATGGAGGGGTTGGCATCACAACAAGGGATCATAAAGGGGCCTTGATCTATGCTATTTCTAAGTCTCTCCGTGGTCGTTATGAAGTTGATATGGTTGAATTTGTAGTTCTGCGATTGGGAATGCAAATTGTTTTCTTCCCTTTCCTTGCAATTCGTTTTTGTTGAATCTGATTTTTGCAATGCTATTCAAGCCATTTGACGACCACAGCCAAAAACTTCGGTTATACATCATCTTGCTACTAATGTTCCAAGTTTTTCTATGAGTTTAGTTGATCTCCGCCTCCAGCATGTCCGACAGGATGCAAATTAAGTGCCCACGAGCTTGCAAAACTTGATATTAACACTGATGAATGTATTTGGCAGGGTATATATATATATATATAGTCAAATTGTAATGGGAGAAAGGAGATTAATTACTATTTTTATTTAAAATTTAAAATTTAAATCTTATCTTAAAATTTGAATTTAATAACTATATTTAATAAATTTGCCCTCTACACATTTAAGCATTTTAAATTTCTCAATTTTAATATCTAAAAACTAGATAGATACATCTTTGTGACCATATATTTTTGGACCCTAATAAAACATCAAGAATTCTCAACCAACTCAAAAATTTGATTCTAAATTCCATAAATTTTGCACTTAGAAGGGTGATTTTCATTATTCATTTTGGGTTTATAAATTGGACACAAAATTTTGAAACTGAACCCTCAACCCTGGACCCTCACTTATTATATGATTATTTCATTTGGTTATCAATATTATCTTTTTTAATTTATTTACTAAATAATAAATAAATTATACTTAAATAAAAATATATATTAGTAATAATAATATTTTGTTATCATAAAAAATAATCATTAAATTTTAAATTTTAAAATATGACATATGTTTTGAATATATTTAAGAGAGTTAAATTAATTTGTATATGCATTTTAATTATTATTATTAAAAATAAATATTTACAAATTTAAAATATTTACATTTAAATATATTAATGAAACTTATATATTGGGGTAGCTTGGCTTGTGTCGCGCGGACGGGAAAGAGAAAAAGAGGAGGGAGAAGAGTATTTGGGGAGGGGTAACTGGGCAGGAGTCCGTCGGAAGTAGAAGGAGATGGGGAAGCAGCGGGTGAGAATGAAGGCGGTGGTGTACGCGCTGTCTCCGTTCCAGCAGAAGGTGATGAAGGGGCTCTGGAATGACCTCCCAAACAAGATTCATCACAAGGTCTCCGACAACTGGATCAGCACTCTCCTCCTTCTCGGCCCTCTCGTCGGCACCTACTCGTCTGTTTCTCTTTCCCCTCCTCCCTTCATTTTCTTTTGTTTCACTCTTTCTTTTTCGATTCACTTTCTTTTTCTCTTTTCCCCCTTTTGCATGGATATGGAATAATAACACGAGTCCCCTAGGTCTAGAGATATTACTTTCTGATCCGCCCCCATCTCACGGTGTTGTGGTGTTATGGCGGCGGCGGCGGCGGCGGCCGAAAAGGACGGTTAATTAGACGGAGAGATGGGCAGGACGGGTACCCCGCGTACCTAAAAACCCTTCTCTGTGACCACCCATACAAAAAATTAGATGGAGTTAGGTCTTTGTAGCAAGAATCTCGAATTAGGAAGTTACCAAGTTCGAGATTAGGTGATGCACCTAATAGCGGAAAATTGCCAAGAATTTGGAATCTCTTGGGGTATGAGATAAAGCATGTATCCTCCGTATTCCTGAAGAATTCCTAACTAGTTGAAGTAACACTGGTGCAAGCATTGCAGTTAATATGAAGAGGTTCCTTCGTGAATTACAAGTGTGCTTTTGTGGTATTTTGATTCGAAGAACCAAATCCTCTGGGAGTTGATTGCAAAATGAAGTTTTTTCGTCTGATAATGTTGCTTAGAGTCATAAAGTGGAGGCAGCTGCAATGCAATTTTTTGAAAAAATAAGAGTTATGGTTCCAAAGATGGTTGGTTGATTGGACCTACTTTACTCGTGAAACTTTTGTAGAAGAGTTGTTTGAGAATTTGGAAATAGTAGTTTGGGGGATGTTGTGGAATAATTCAACAAGTTTATTGAAAATAATAATGTGGCAGAGTATCAATAATTATTTGAGGAGCTTAGGGCCTTAATGATGAGTAGCAATCTCAGGTTGACACTTGACAGATGGATATTTATTTTGAGTTTTACAATCTATGTCTTTGAGTCAAGTCTATGAGTTAGCTAGGTTACAGGAGCTCCCTATGGAAGGAGTGTTGAAGCATTACAGGCTCACTTGTAGGAGCTCCCAGGTTTTGTCAGCTAATCTGAAAAGCATGTCTGGTCCTTCTAATTTGTCACCAGAGGCAATATTAGGAAGTAAACTTGTGTGTCAGTTGTGCCTAACAAGTCTCTGAAATTTGTACTAAAACCTGGGCATTGCTTTTGATGTGGAGACAGGTATTTTCCTGGCCATCGATTTGCTAATGAACAGTCCCTGGATGTCATGGAAGGGGCCCATGAAATCAATGAGTGTGACCTTGTAGAAGAAAAGGTGGATCAGAACCCAAAGTGGTTGACCTAAATTCTCCTCAAATGGGAATATCTGTGATTGCAATTATTAGAAAACTGGGGCAAAACACAATGAATTTTAAAGGACAAGTAGGGAAAAGAAATTTGGTGATTATGATTGACACAGGCAGCATCAACAATTTTCTAGATTTTGGAATTGCTAAAGAAATGCAATGCTTAGTGGACCTGTCTCAGGTGATAGTGGCCAATAAGCAGAAACTAGTTACTAATTAAGAGAAGAGCGCTGGACTTGAGGAGGATGGAAGAGCATAGATTTGTGGCTGATTTGAGAATTCTTGATAATTGTGGTTAGATTGGTTGGAACTCCATAGTCCTTTCTTTTTTTATTTCTGCCATATGAAGTTGTCTTTTTTGAAAGATGGTAAACCTGTGGAGCTTTTGCTAATGCCTAAAACAGCAGCTCTTAAGCTAATTTCAGGGCACAAATTACAGAATTTACTTGAGAAGAAGGAAGTTGGTCTTATGCTCACTTTTTGGCTTTTACCAGTCTTAAGAGCATTTTTCAGATGTATTTGTTGAACCAACCTGATTTCTTGTTACTGTTCTGATTAATAAACAGCACTCTTGTACTGGAAATGTGTTAAGAAATAACAGAAACCTTTCCACATGTTTCTTCTTATTCTCTCTCTTGTTTTAGCAATTTCCCTCTTCTCAAATGCTAATTTCTTCTCCTTGATCCTTGGACTCTGACCCTTAACGGTAGGATGGCATGAGTACTCTCATATCCTGAAACCTTTATGTAACAAGATGAAGCCACCTTAAGTTACAACACTGCTCAATTTGTGACCTGAAGCTGTTACCATTTGTATATGAATCACAAAACATCTTTTTGTGGGCAAATGGGTATACCCAATTCTTGCCATTCTCTTTGATGCTCTTTAGCAGTACCATCCATGTTTCACATTTTGAAATGCTTTGTGTACTAGCAATTATGTCTCATCTTTCTGCTATGAGAAAGCAGCTTCAGGATCTGTTGGAATGTAAATTTTGCGTAACATGCTATAAGAGCACAGGTCTTTTTCCAGTTTCACTACTGTGAGGAAATATATGCCCTTTTACTTTGAGGAAACATTTAAAGAGTTCAAAAATTCTTTCTTTTTCATCCTATTCTTGATAAAATTGCACTTCCTTGTATGTAGATGTTCTTCCGTGCATTGCTAGTAGCATGTCGCAGATTCCATTTTGTAGTGCTTTTTATGGCATAGTTATAAGTGAAAATCATCTTTCAATATTTTTCTGTTCCTGATTCCATTACACCTTCTTTTGAATGCTTTTAACTCGGTCCTTAACATATTTATATAAACATGTTTGGACTGTTTCTTTCAACTTGGCCATGATATTTGTGCTTTTGGAGATTCAAAAGATGCCCCAATATGTAATACCACCATTAAGAAATCAGCTTAAAGCAGGAAAGCACTCTTTGGGGTACCTTCCATTTGCAGATATTGATGAATTTCCTTCCCTAACCAAGCAAAAGTGTTCATGAGACTCAGATCAAGTGAATATGCTTGCATTGTTTTGAATTTGGCTCAATAACAAAGCTATAAGTATATGCTATTTAGCTTAGCCCCACCCAACCACAGGACTGTAAAAGCTTTCAAGTTTGTCATAATTCATTTTCTTTGATGGCAACCATCAGTTCGACCTAATCATGTTTTCTTGTTTTCACGTGTTATCATGCAGGTATGTACAACACTACAAGGAAAAGGAGAAGTTGGCACACAGGTACTGAGGCCATGTGCATAGTCAAAAGTCGGTCTGCTTTTCCTGAAGACCTAATTTGTTTTCTTGTTTTACTAGCAAATAAGAAGAATGTTGTGGATGTTAGCCGCAGCTGCTGTTGTTAGACCTTGGGACATCTTTTTTGTGAGTAATTCTGAATTTCAGTTGCTTGCTTGAACTCAATCTTTTCTGAACACTTTGTTGATCAGCTGGATGCTGAAAAAATTTTAATGAGAAATCCCATGAACCTTTTCTTCTATTTTGGTCCATGTGTATGGTTTTGCCTCCTCTGAATTGTTATGGCAGAGAAAGACGAGTTTTGGTATAATAAAAATGTTAGTCAATTGTGATTTACAAATCACAGGTTTTAAGTTGCAGAGAAAGGACCTCTGTAAAAATAGGGATAAAGTTACGTGCATTTAATTCATCCCTACATCTCATACCAGGAAAGTCTCATACTCCCCGCTTTGTTTGTTGCTTTGTTGATTCCCCCCGTGCCTTTCAAAGTTTTGGTTTACACAACTATGTTGAGTTAATCTCAATGAAAACTAAATAATTTAAGATAGGAAATCCTAATTTTGCTTCTAATATAAAAATCCAAGCAGATCAGCCGGACGAGCAACCTAGAGTTTGAGGGAAAAAATATTTGAGGTGTTCATGTTTTTGTACGTATCTGCATATAACTGGATAAATTATCTTATTTTAATTACTATGTAAAGAAATATTCCAAAAAAGGATGAAGAAACTCTTGGTATGGATTATATGCACAAATTTATACATAATTAATAAAATTATCAAAATACAAATTTATCGGCCAACTCAATTTGAATCCACTTGAAAGGCCAAGGTCAATTGCCTTTTTTTTTCCTTTTTTCGAATTCACTCTGAAAACAACTCAAAATTTTTAGGGTTAGTTAAGTTGACTCGGCTAATTAATATATATATATTTGAAGATAATAAAAGAAGAAAAATGAAATAATTTATTTTTGAACCATAAATTTTACTTTATAAAAAATGCAATTTCAATCTTATGAACATTAGAAAAAAGTAAAACAAAATAAATATTATTTAATATTTTATTTCATTATTACTTATAACTTTATTTATGTAAGAAACAAAAGCTTACTAAAGGAAATAAGAAGAGTTGTAGATAGCGTAAACAACAAGAAAATTTTAGTACAAAACAATTAAGGTACAATAATGAGCTCACGATTGGTGAGACATACAATTTTAATTTATTTACATGCAAAAAGAATGGAGACAAGGTTGAGAAACTAACTGGTCGCATGAATGAGATTTAGATCTTAATCAAGGAAATAAAAGAGCAAGTGCATCAAATAACCTAAAAGTTTGTTATAGAGAAAGTGGCCATAAGAGATATCTTACCACAAAAATTCTCTTGTCCCAATTGGTGGGTTGTTTCAAGCAACTATAGCATTAGCAGTATCTCTAGCACAATTTATCTATTCTTAATTGCCTATATCTATTCCCTCAACAAAAATTGCCATCACAAAATCGTCAAGCAATTAAGTATGTCTAGCTAATGTCACTTGTACACCTTATCCTATTGAGCTTCTCCCAGCCAGTTTTAAATCACTCTTGAATTAAAAGACAAAAAATGGGAAATACAGAGCATTCTTTGAAATGGAAGATTGATCTTTTACAAGAGAAAATCAAAGTTATTAAAGGGGATGATCTGCACACTCCTTTGAGTATGTTGTATCTTTGCCTAGTTCCTTCCACCAAAATTTAGAGTTCTAAAATTTGGAAAGTATGATGGTTCGGGACCATGTGCAAATCACTTGACCACCTATGTTCACAAGATGGTAGCTATGCTCATGATAAAAAACTTCTTATGCATTGATTCTAAGATAGTTTGATAGGTATGACCTCTTGCTGTGGTACATTAAGTAAGAACAGAGAAATATCATGACCTCAAAAGAGGTAGCAATTGCCTTCAAAGCCAAATTCAAGTACATCTTTAAATTAAAACCCATCCAAATGGATCTTCAAGTTATGGAAAAAAAGTCAAAGAGACCTTTTGGCAATATGCTTAATGATGACATAGTATAGCCATTCAGGTCCAACCTTTATTATTAGAAAAAGAATTAATCCCAACTTTTCTCAAGACATTGAAAGCCCCTTACTACAATTGAATGGTAAGAAGTGTATCAATAAGCTTTGTTGATTTGATCATTATAAAGGAAAGAATTAAATAGGGTATTCGAAAAGAAAAATTGCTAATGCAACTGCTAATACTCTTAACATCCAAAAAAACTAGAATGACTTAAAGAAAGGAAGGAGAGTTTTAGATGATTGAATATGATAATTAGTCAAGCTCATGCCTTATGTACTAATCATTCGACAACATAAAAGGATAGTTTAACCTTTATTAGCCACATCAATCTCACAACATAACAGCTTTGTTTGCATACCAAGACCTCAACCACGATCTTTATAGCCAAAGATCTGTCCGTTGTCACCTCCTAGCAACCATGCTGAACTTAGGAGGCAAAAGAGGAAGAAAATCAACCTTATATCAGTTTTTTATTCATAGTCACTCCTTTAATGAGTCCAAAATGGACTGGTTGCTATTATAGCTCAGTAGTAGTTAAAATTTCCTTATCCTCCTTGGTACAACGCTAAGGCTAAGTGTAAGTATTATAATGGACAAATTAGACATTTTATTGACAATTGTTAGACTCTCTAGCGCAAGGTTCAAGAGTTAAGAGATAGGGGATGAATTGACTTTTCAAAGGCTGAAAAAAAGTATAACATTAACACTAATCCTCTCCTTAATCATTGGGTAAGGAATCAAATCAAAAAAGCTTTAACAATGATGGTCAAAGATTGGATTCTGGCTCTTATGAAATTAGCATGATTAAAAAGCTAACTCACATGCATCCACTTTTTTAACATTAGAGAAATCCAATATCATTAAAAGTATTCTACTTAATCGCCTTGGCTTCATCTTTGCCTTCTCCACTTTATTACCTTCTTTAAAAGGGCAAAGCAATCTAGTGGGATTATAACTGTCAAATAACCTCCTTCAATCAAGCACTAGCATTAAGATCAACACCTACAACAATATTCGACATTATGAGTGTTAGGGGCATTAATCAAAGTAGAAGATGGTACACTCTAAAATACATAGAAAAACTCAACCAAAGAAAAGAAAAGGTCATTGAGATTTTAGATGATATTGAAGAAATCCCACAATGCAACGTTGAGAGAGCAATATCTACCAAGCACAGTTTTAAACCTAAGGAAACCACCACTAATAAGGATGATGGGTTATTTCTCAAATACATGAAGTAGAGCGAGTATAGTGTGGTTGAGCAACTTAGTTGAGCTTTAGCCAAGATCTCAATTCTCTCTTTACTAATGAACTTAAAGTCTTATAAAAAAGCCTTATTACATGTTCTTACTTAGCTAAATGTTTGCCTAGATATTTCCTTGGCTAACCTCAGTCATATCGTCAACAATATCTTAATAAATAGTTGTTTATCATTCTTAGACTATGAGATTCCAATTAAGGGGCATAATCATCTCAAAGCATTGCATATCTTAGTCATCTCTCACAACTTTAATATGTCTCACATCTTCATCAATAATGAATCAACTTTGAATGTCATGCCTAAAGATACCTTGGGATAGCTGCCAACTGATATCATCATCATAACACCAAGTCATATGATTATTCGAGCATTTAATGGCATAAGGCGCAAGGTCTTAGGAATCGTTAAACTTCCAATATAGATCATTTATGGATACATGTGGCAAAGGCCATTCCTTCCACTTTCACCAAAAAGTAAAATTCATTATGAGAGATTAGCTAGTAGAAGTCCAAGTAAAATATGACTAGCTTGTCTTTTGACCACTAAGAATTCTTTATGTTGAGGCAACTAAAGAAATATTGGAGTGCATATTTCATTCCTTCAATCACAAACACGACTTCTTGGTTAGAGGAGTTATTCCTCAACATACCACCCTAATCGTCTAAAGTGTTGTTAAAGGCCACCCAAGTAATAATAAAGAATAGTTATCGCTAAGGTAAAGGAATTGGAAAATATCTACAAGGTATAATTATTCTTATACAACCTAATGTGTAGTAAGACTATTTTGCAATCAGATATTGACTTAGCCAAAATGATGTCATTTAAGGATACTTAGATGATTAGGTGATCAAGCTTGTGTTACCCCTAACTTATCACTTCAAAAGTGTAAGGTTTATCAATCAATCTTAGGACAACAACAATGTATCAACCAAAGTTAGTATCAAATTTAGTGCACTAACAATCCATATGATCTCTGGAAGAGAAGAAGAAGAATTGCTCCAAACTCCATTGATGCAATTCCAACACCCCTGTGCATAACTAACAAGCTCGGGAGATTCCTTAACCACTCAAGCCTCCTACAAAGTAATGCAATTTAAATCTCTTCTTGCATGTTGATGTCTATAACATTTAAGGGTAGTTATGTAATAAAGTGGGTGACCTTTGGTCATATGTCAGCCAATGATATATGCTTATATCATTTTCTCTCATAACCCTTGTCCCATCACTTAAACTGTCATCTTAGCATTTGCCTTTGTCATTTTAACAATATTCATTCATTTATAATAACTTTTCATTTATTATTTAGGACATTAGAAGATGAGACTAATAGTTCAACTGGTGCTTACCTTGAGGCAAAATCTAAAAGTACCTTTAACATGCTAACCCTAGGTGGATGAAAAAATCTCATTAGATCTCTAGCAACTAATTAAACAAGAAGAAAGACTATCCATAGTTGAAAAGGAGCCAATTGAATTGGTTAACTTAGGTGCTGCAAGAAGCCGATAGGAAATTAAAATCGGTGCAAGGCTTCCTTAAGAAAGTAAACAAAGCTTGATTGGTTGCTTGAAGAATACATACATGTATTTGCTTGGTCTTACCAAGACATGCTAGGTTTAAACATTAATATGTTAGTACATAAACTCCCATTGAAACCAAACTGCATACTTGTACAAGAGAAACACAAGAGAATGAAACCTGATGTCTTGTTGAATATCAAAGAGGAAGTCAAAAAGAAATTGGATTTAGGCTTCCTTTAGGTGGTAAACTACTCAAATTGGGTAGCCAACATCATGCTGGTATAAAAGAAAGGGTGGTTGGGTCTATAAGTGTGTAAACTATAGGAACCTGAATAAAGTAAGTACTAAGGACAACTTTCCTCTACCATATATTGATGTCTATGTAGATAATATGGTGGGTCATTCAATGATTTCCTTTATAGATGGGTTCTTTAGGCTACAATCAAATTAAGATGACATTTAAAGACATAGAGAAAATAACGTTCAACATAATATAGGGCATTTTTTGCTATAAAGTCATGCTATTTGGCCTTAAAAATGTAGACACCACCTATCAATGAGTAATGGTCACTCTATTTCATGATATGATGCATAAGGGAATTGAAGCTTATGTCGATGACATGATCACCAAATCTCGACCAGGTAAACATCACTTAATAGTTCTCAAAAGGGTATTCAATCAACTGAGAAAATTCCAACTTAAGTTTAAGCCTAACAAATGCATTTTTGGGGTAACCTTAGGAAAATTATTAGGTTTCATAATGAGTTAAAGAGTTATTGAAGTTGATCTTAGCAAATTAAAGTCATATAAGAAATGCTCACACCTTTTACACCAAAAGAGGTGTAAGGATTCCTGAGAAAGATCAACTATATTGTTAGATTCCTATCCCAATTAACTACAACCTACAAACTTATATTTGGAATACTTCGAAAAAGCAATCCAAGGCAAGGAGATGACTAATGCCTGAAAGCCTTCGATAAAATCAAGATTTATCTCTTTAACCCTCTAGTCCCCGTATATTGTATTTCATTTTATGAGAATGATACATGGGTTATGCCATGGAACAACACAATGAAACAAGTTGAAAAGGAAAGGCCATCTATTACCTCAGTAAGAGATTCACTGATCATTAGGCTCGATATTCACATTAGGAGTGAATTTGTTGCTCTCTAGTATGGATAACCCATTGATATTGACAATCTATGTTGAATCACTGCACCTAGTTTATTATTAAAGATGATCTCCTCAATTATATTTTTGATAAACCAATATTGTCAAGACAGGTTACCTCACTAACAGATCCTTTTATCAGAATATAACATTCAATATGTTAATCACAAAGTCGTTAAGGGCAGTGCAATAACAAATTTTCTGATAGATCGAACCGTTCTTGATTACAAGCCCATGCAATTTGATTTCTTAGATGAAAACATCATAGCCATAGATCAAGTTCTTGAAAATGATGACCAAACAACAAATGAATGGTTAATGTGGTTTGATAGGGCATCTAATGTATTGTGGAGCAACTCTCATTTCTCTTGAAGAAAGACAATATTCATTTGTAGCAAAGTTGCAATTCGACTATACTAACAACATGGTGGAGTACAAGGCATGTACAATAGGTTTACTAAATGCCTTAGAGATAGAGGCCAAGAATCTTAAGGTATATAATGACTCTATATTAGTGATTTATTAACTATTGGGAAAATGGGAAACATAGGACTATAAACTTATTCCTTATCACTAGTACATCAAAAATTTGAAGGTGTAATTCGACCACATCACTTTTAGCCATATGCCTCGGGAGAACAATCAAATCTTTGATGCTTTTGCAATTTTGACAACAATGTACAAAGTTGATTTTGAAGCCAATACCTTAGTGATCCATGTTAATGTTCCTTACACTCTAGCACATTGCATGTATATAGAATAAGAGATGGATGACAAGCCAAGGTATCATAACATAAAGTGCTACCTTAAAACCTGAAAGTATCTTGAAGGCATAAGTGCAAATGATAAAAGAGCTCTATGAAGATTACCAATGAATTTCTTTCTCAATGGAGACATCCTTTACAAATGTAACTATAAATTAGTCTTATTACATTGTAAAGATGCAATTGAAATAAAAATAATCATGAAAGAAGTACATAAAGGGTTATATGGATCACATGTCAGTAGTCTCTTATTTTGTTTCTATAAAAGGTGTTATCCAGATCAAGATATTTGATGGAACATTAAGAACTCTATCGAGCACGTGGCATATTCCAAATATGAAAAGGAATATTATCTCTTTAGGTGCCCTTGATTCTAATGGGTATGAGTTTACAATTTAAGGTGGAGTTTCAATGGTAGCTAAAAGTGCCAAAGTTTTTATAGAGGCCAATAAAATTAAAGAACTATATATGTTGCAAGGTGCTACTATTATAAGTTGAACTTCTATTATTTCATCTTTTTTGTCAATGGATTATGATCATATTCCAATAGTAAAGTTCAACCATTCCTTGAATTGCATTGGATTTAATAATAATTAAGATGTGCCATAAGGTTTTAAAGAAGACATTTGGAGGGAATTCATTTTTATTGCTATCTCAAGCAATTGAAATTGAGATGGAGATTGTTAGGATCACGTCTTGAATTGGTCAAATATTTTTCCCATTTAAGGTGTAATAATCTTGGTTGAATATTATATATCTATGCCAAATAAGAAAAAGTCTAAAAGTGCACGAAATATTCTATATTTTGTTAGCCAATACCATATAACCACACTTAGTCTCTATCTTTAATAAGTCTAGGTTGAAACTTGAAAGACCTTGTGTGGCTTTTAGAAAGTGTTGTGTGAGGTTTGTGACCTTTACAAAAAGAGGAAATGTCAATTTGTAAGGCTTTTGTGTGACACTGTAATACCTCTTTAGGTTAAGTGACACTAGAATATCTCTTGGTTGTTTTATAATAATATTCTTAGGTCATCTTTGTTTGTGGACATAGACTAAAGTTGAACTACATAAAGTTATCTCAATTTGTTATTTTCTTTTCTTACTTATCTATTTTCTTTTGTCTTGTATTTGTGTACTTGTGGTTTAATATCCTAACAAGAGGTATCAAAGGATAACACCTAGAAAAAGATGTGTTATTGTTTTAACTAATCCTCTTACTTTTAGCTTAATGTGGAAGGAATGACATATAAGAGCTTTTAAACCATAAAGGAACTCTCTCTGCTTTCATAGATAATTGGATCAGTGTATATAAGATGTGGTAGATTTTTAAACTTTCTTTCTTCTCTCTATCATTGTAATCAATCTCTTAAAATAACCCTTAATGATTGTCTTAATTGTAAATTGTAATATTTTTTCCTAATGTTTTTTACCACATCCTCTTTTGCAAGCATTTATCTCTTCTAACTTTTTATCCACTTCAAACTTTTTCTTAGCATTAATGACATGATAACTCAAATTCATACAATTTAGTACATCATAAATTGTGATGACTACTTTTTTGTACAAATTGTTACATCTTTTATCTAAAGATATAATAGTTGTGCAACAAATATAGAAAAAAATTTTTGTAAATTAATTTATGAGTATAATTTTGTTTTTTCCAGCATAATTCATTGGCATAGTCCTTTGGCCCCCTTCTTAAGAGAAATATGCAGAGGGATGGAAAGGAAAACAAGTGATGCTAAATTTGCTTTAAGATAAACCATCTAAGAACATTGTGATGATGTTGGTTTTGTCATTTTATGAATGTGTGTTATATAAAATTAGGGCCCAAAAGGAAAGGAAATGTTTTTGCAATGTTTAAAACATCAAAATATATTTGCCCACCTGAAGAAATTGATGAAGCTAATTTGTTATAGATAAAGGTTTATGCCAATTGTTTGTAGGATTTTGACTATTAGAAGATTAATTGTGTAAAATAGTTGACCTATATTGAATACGTACAATGCTAGTAGTACAATAATAATATAAATATGACTCTTACTCCTTTAATTGGGCTAAAGCATTCATCTTAAGCATTTTCAATTAAATGGTATGAAAGTTTAAGATTTAGAGAAAACTCCTTAGTATCTTATATTCTCATTTACTCTCATTGTTTAGTATTTAATTGTTCTCTTTAAATTTTATTTATTCTTATTTAGTTTCATAAATTTGAAATTAGACATCTAAATAAAGTTAGGATTAATGAGTGTTTGGTATTGTTTGTTTTCAATTCTCTTAAGATGATACTTAATTCACAATCTATATTACTTGAGCAACTAATGTACTTTCTAGTAGTTATTCACACACATCAAGTTTTTGGTGCTATTTTTGGAAATTATAAATTTCAACAATATTAAAACCCTTTAAACTTGATTTTAATTTAGAATTTTAATTTTGTTTATTTTTGTTTTGCAAGGTTTTTGCTAGTGTATGCCATAATTAAGTGCTAAAGAATGCCATTTGATCTTGAAACTAAAGAAGAATTCACATATTAAGCAAAAACAAAAGAGTAGAAATGGTGAATGAAGAAAGAGATTATGCTGACTTTTTTTAAAAAAAATTTACAATATTTTTAAGCATAAAAGTGTTTTGGATGATACCATTAGATTAAGATTTTTTTTCCTTTTTCTTTGCCATAAAAAGTGAAAAATTGGCTTAACTTTTTACTTACAAGATCTACTACTACTTAAGAGATAATGGCTTAATGCTTTCTAGTAAAGTTTTACCCACCTCCTGAAACAACTGAGATGCATAATGAAATTACTACTTTTGTGCAGGTAGAAAAGGAGTCTTTGTATGAAGTGTGAGAGAGATTCAAGATTTTCTAGCAAAGTGCCCACATCTTGGTTTACCTACTTGGATAAAAATACAAACTTTCTATAATGGTTTATCTCTTGCTAATTGTTCTATGGTTGATGTAACAAGTGGTACTATGATGAGAGAGATCCCAAAGGAGGCATATGATTTATTGGTGAAGATTACCTCTCATAATTATTAATGACAAATAGATAGAATAATAGCTAAGAGAGCTTTATGGGTCTATAAAATGGACACCCTTGTTGTAATATCTACTCAAATTAAAGTAATAAACTAGAAGATTAACTACATAAGTGCATTAACCATACATGTCTAAAGTGCAAATTGTGATTTATGTGAAGGAGGAAATGCTAGTACTAAGTGTTAGGTAATTAATCCTTTCTCATAATTATTTGAGCATGCTAACTTTCTTAGTAATTTTAATAAGTAGCAAGTAGGCAATCTCAACTCTAAAACCTACAATCCTAGTTTGCAGAATCATCCAAACTTTTCATGGAATAACAACTTAGTGTAGCCACCATCTTTAGGATTCTTATCTTAAAAGAAGAAATTGAATTTGGACGAGTTAATGACAAGATTCATTGCATGAGATGTTATAGTGTTAGATATATAAGCAATTAGTTATCTTACAAGTGAAATACTATTAGTAAATGTCATAGTAATCAAAGGTTTATGACTAATTTTGTACATTTTAGGTATTTTTTGCAAGCAATTAATTAATAAATGATATTTTGTATATTTAGTATTGTTTGTATAAAAGATATTATTATTAATAAATTATAAAGATAAAATCCATAGAATAAATATAGTATATAAAGGTAATTATAATTGGATTATAATTATGAACCACATCAAAATGTTATTTCTATATACTTTTTAATCAATATGTTACCAAGATGGAATATTAATAAAGTTGTCAAAGTGACACACTTGTTATGTTCATTTCTTAAATGTGTGGATGCTTGAAAAAACATATCAACACTCGTTAGATAAACAAGTTAATTGAATTGACCTACTAGGAAAATTCCTAAATATAAAACTACTTATTTGTCTCATAAATTACTCATGTGATGACTATGTAAGTAATCATTGTACTTAATATCATAAAGGTACCTTATATTGGAATTATCATATTATGATTTGATTATTGCATTGTTCTAATCAATAATCACTTGTAAGATTCATCATTATGGCTAATACAAACTATAATTGAGATGTAGGAGTAATTAATTAAAGTTTCATTTCCTTTAAGTAATAATAAGAGAGCATTCACAATTTTCAATAGGTATTGATTTAAAAAATCTAGAAAACAAGAGTTATTAATGCTATTCATTGATTAATAATCATATGAATATTTGAGAATTAAAACAAATAAAGAAAAAAGATAAAAATATTAATTTTATAATCTATATCTTATTGGAATGTTAGTATAATGAAATAATTAAGTTATAGTGAAAAACTATACACTAAAGAATAAGTTCAACCATCTTTAACAATCTTAAAATTTGGATGGTTATGATATATTGCTAGTTGTTAATGAATATCAATTATTTAATTAGAAAATTAATAATAAATTAATGTAAGTGTTAGAATCTTTATAAAATTGCCTATAATGGTCAATCACCACTAAGCCTAGCATAAGGATTTTCTTGCCTCCTCCTTTGTTTGTCTTAAATAAGTTTAGTAATCTTGAAAATTTTTTTTCGTAATATTCTATGTTGATTATTAGTAGAGACTAAAGACTTGAATAAAGGCAATTTGTAATTTTTTATTAAAAAATAATGAGAAGAAAAATTGTAAATTATTTTAGTAATAACTCTGTCATTTACAACAAGTTGTAATTGTAAATTCATATTTATTCAACAACTCATAGAAAGAAGTGATGATGGGAGAGAGCAATTAGCATAGCTATGCAAGCATTGATAATTAAGGGGGCAACAATTGTGTTTTCCACTTGAGATGGCTTGTAGGTGTGAGTTTGATTGAAAATGATGTTAGGGAGGGCATTTGAAGAATAGTCATGGGTAAAGTTTTAGAGGTCATTATGTTGTTGTGAGAGAACTAGATGATATGGAAGACAAGGTGTTTGGGTCAACTATGTTATGATCCTTATTGAGTTATTAAAACTATCTTTCTTAATTCAAGATTTCTTTCATTTAACTCTATTAAGCAATTGAATACGTCACCCCATGATATTAAGGGGTTTGTCAATGCCAAATTTCCTATGCTTAAACAATGTATAGTTGAACCTAGGCATTTAATCACACCAAGGCCACCTAGTAGATTTCCCCTTATGGAAATCTATATGGCTAAATTGCATCTAATAATTGATTTGATAAGTGTGAATTTATCCCAAGACTTATTCCATTCATAATGGCCTAGAGGTCCATGCAGGCATAACCATAAATGTCATGATTTTGATTTTCATAAGCATGGTTGAGTTCATGATAAAGTCCACAAGCCACATCATTTGCATGCGTGTCCAAATCACATTGATATCACTAGAAAAATAAAGTTAAATGTGCCTAAGTATAATGTTGAATTGAATGCTAAAGTATTCATGCATTGGCTTGATAGTGTATAAGAATATTTTGATTTATATGGTATGGATGATTGAAGTTCCCAACTTCACCCTAGGATCTACTAGTTTGTGATACTGAGAGGGGGGGTGAATCAGTATCACCACAATTCGCAATTCGCAGGAAAGTGACCAACTTCAATCTCTTCTTAAAAGCGAACTCTTTCTCAGATTCGACTAAGGTAGATCTATTGCTACCTACTAATCACAATAGTCCCCAAAGTCACCTTTCAGACACCTTGCCTAATAGACAATTCGGATGTTCTTGTTTAGGTCTTCGTTAGGTTATGGGTTGGCTGATACTTTAGCTGCGTTCACAACTCAATTCAAAACACAGAACGTAAAGCAAATTAAGGACACACGAGATTTACGTGGTTCTGTCAACGTGACGTACATCCACGGTGGTAGGGACTCTCCCTTACCGAGACTATCCACTATACTTGAGAATTCCAGTTACAATGGATGTCTTAATCTTCTGCTCCTTTCACTATTGCAATTACTAAGCAAGTACAATACAATGAGTGTCACTTACTGTGTCTACCCTTCGTCTAACTTGTCTTGCCTCTGTTGAATTGAAAGGCTGCTCCACTGCCGCTTAGAAGTTCACCGCAACGCTCTCTAACCTCTCTTGAAGAAATCTAGAAATACGTTGAGTTCTTTCCGATGCTTCGCCAAATTCCTTCTCTAGGTTGTCTCACACAGCTCCTGTTTTCACCGTCTCACGGTTTCACAGCTTGCACTCAAGCTTTTGGTCTGCCGTTTCACGTCTCACGGCCTGCCCCACGCTTCTGATCAGTCACGCCATTGCACGTTCTGGTCTCACGCTCCTGGTCTGCTGTTTCACGTCTCTTGGCCTGCCTCACACTACTGGTTTTTCTGGTTCACGTCTCTCGGCCTGCCTCACGCTTCTAGTCTGCTGTTTTCTCTTCCGGGTGGTCTCACGGATACCAGGTCTGCTGTCTTCTCTTCCGGGTGGTCTGTTTCTTATTTCTCCTCTTGCTGGTTGTGCGTTTCTGGTTTGGTTGCACGATGTGTTTCTGGTTTGCTTGCAGGAGGCGTTTCTGGTTTGCTTGCAGGAGGCGTTTCTGATTTGCCTGCAGGATGTGTTTCTGGTTTGCTTGCAGGACGTGTTTCTGGTTTGCTTGCAGGAGGCGTTTCTGGTTTGCTTGCAGGAGGCGTTTCTGGTTTGCCTGCAGGAGGCGTTTCTGATTTGCCTGCAGGATGTGTTTCTGGTTTGCTTGCAGGACGTGTTTCTGGTTTGCTTGCAGGAGGTTGCACGTTTTGGTTTGCTCTCCCGGTGGTGACGTTTCTGGTTTGCTCTCCTGGTGGTGTTGTTTCTGATCTCTTGCCGTTCTGCTCTCTCTTCCTTTTGGCTGGTTGTTGTAGGGTTGTTGTTTTTTCAATTGTGTTGGCCCTCTATCCTAGTTTTGTCTTCCAAGGCCTTTATATACTCTCTTCCATGAAACCCTAATAGGGCTTACATGGCGGATTTACGTTCTTGCCCTTACACGACATATTTACTTTCTTGCCCTTCAATGTGGCTTTACTTTCTTGCACACTTAACCCTAGTTGACAACAATTACAACCCATACAAGGCTGTGAGAACAACAATCTCCCCCTTTGTAATTGTTGGCAACACTCATAACAAAAGCCATTATACAGCAGTCTTTACAAGGCTGTGGGAACAACAATGATTATGAGCATGTTAACTTTGCTAAAATGAAATTGGTTTGTCTTACAAAGAAACATTAGCAAAATAATCTTCATATGTTTAAGTGTCCAAGTGAGCTCTTTATAACTCGATAGGAAGTAAAAAAAAAAAAAAGAAGGGAATTAAAGGCTAAATATATTCCCACTTAACATAAAAGTCAACATTTTAATTAACTTTTAAATCATAAACAACTAAATTCTAGTGTTATAAGGCACATGTCTAAATTTAAGAAGTTTCTTTTAAGGAGTAGTGTAAAGAGTCATTTGATTGCTTTAGGTTTAATATCTAGTTAGAGGTCTATTTAATTGCTCCTAAGTCTTTAAATGAGGCCTACTATGAGGCCTTATAGGTCAAAAAGTACAATAAGATCTCTTTATTCAAGCATATGTACACTTTTGTTGTAGAAACATGTTTGTCAAAAATTATATTTTTTGAACATACCATTTACTTAGTTTCTAGTTCATAGTTACTAATCTTCCACATAATAAGATTAACCCTCAATAATACGTTGAATTAAATAGGTAAATAAAAAACCTTTCTAAGGGTTATGTGCATCATAATCTTAGTCCTTATATTGCTTTCACTTTGTTAACCCTTAATAAAGATGACTTTTAGATGATGTGCTTTGATAATAAAGCTATTAACAAGATCTCTATCAAGTATAGGTTTTCCAATTGTTAGGCTAGAGATATGTTGGACTTGTTAGATGGTTCAAGTTGGTATTCCAAGATAAACCTTTGTAATAAGTACCAACATATTTACATTAGGTCTGGGGATGAGTGGAAAACCATTTGTAAAACTTAAATGGGTTGTTTGAGTGGTTGCTCATGTCTTTGGGGTTGTTCAATGCTCCCATTACTTTTATAAAGGTCATGACCTATGTTTTAACATATTTCATAGGCCAATTCTTAGTGGTTTATTTTGATGATATCTTAGTGTTTTAACATATGTTTTAAGTCATTTTTTTATCAAATTTCCTCATTCTTTGAAAGACCAAATCTTGTGTTAACCTTAAGAAGTATCCATTCTTACAACCTAAAATGTAATTATTAGAGTTACTAATCTTAAGAAGGTTAAAGTCATTTGGGAGTAGCTAGAGCTTAAGTCTCTTACTGATGTCTATAGTTACCATAGCTTTGAATGACATTAAGAATCAAATCAAAGAAGCCTTTATTTTGGGCATCTTGACTTTAATAAGGTGTTTGAGGTTGCTTTTAAAGCATTAAGAGTTGGCATATGAGGAGTTTTGAGTTAAAAAGGACATCTCATTGCATTTTTCAGCAATCAACTCCATGGTCCAAAATAGAAAAATTCATTTTATGATAAAGAGTTTTATCTTATGGTTTAGTCTTTTCACTATTAAAGGTATTATCTATTGCCTTAATATTTTTTTTTTTGTTTTTTTCATCATGAAGTATTGTGTTATTTGAATTCTCAAAAGAAATTGAATGCTAAACATGTTGCTTAAGTTTTTTAATGACTATTCTTTTTCTCTTAAGCATTGTTATGGTGTGAAAAATGTTGTCGACGCTTTGAGTTTAATTGTTTATGCCCTTTAGATGATGAATGGTCATTTTATAATTCATGATGGTTATTTGTTTAGGGCTAACAAGTTGTGCATTTGACATATATCACTTTGTGACTTTTTGGTTTGGGAAATGCATGCTGATGGGTTAATTAGTCATTTTGGAAGAGATAAGACCTCTACACTTGTTGAGGATTGGTTTTATTGACCTTTTGTTAAAGAGAGATGTATCTCATACATATTTAGTTACTAAAGTTAAAAAGCTAAAACTAGTTTGTACACTCATTTTTCTAGTCCACATACATCTTGGTATGATGTAATTATGGATTTTGCACTTGGTCTTCCAATGATAGCTCATGGTCATGACTCCATTGTTGTTGTTATGGATAGATTTTCTACAATGGCTCATTTTATTCCATGTGATAAGTTCATTGATACACCTCATGATTCCAAGTTATTTTTTCATAAAAGTTTTCAAGCTTTATGGTTTACTTGTTTTCATTATGTCCAATAAGGATGCCAAATTTGTTAATTTCTTTTGAAAGACACCTAAGAAATTATTTGGGACTAGTTTAATATTTTTATTTATATTCCACCCTTAAATAAAAGATCAAATTGTGGTAGTTAACTAACAATTAGGTGATTTACAATATCTTATGGGTGAAAACCAATGTAATTAGGACTTGATTTTACAAATTGTTGAGTCTGCCTATAATAAATATGTTAATAGGTCCACAGGTAAATGTCATTTTGTGATTGTTTAAGGTTACACATTACACACACCTATTGATCTAATTCCCCTTCCTCTAACATTTATTCTTTTAAACTTGCTAAAAAATTTGAATCAGCAAGAAAAGCATTTCATGACTTTATGCCAAACCATATTCAATTTGAAAAAGGAGATATTTAAGCCATAAGTTATGAGTCAAAAAAATTTTAGAAGTTGACTAGATATAAGAAATCTTAATTAACAAGAAGGACTACTACTTTATTGAGGATGAAAGAAAAAGATAAAAAAAAAGGATTAGAATGGGGTAGAATGAAAAACACATAAGAAAAGAAGAAGAAAAAGCAATGTGAAAAGACCAAGAGAAGAGTAATGAAAACATCTTTGAGGGAGAAATTTCAAAATTATTCATTATTTTATTTTCCTAAAACTCCTTTTGTTTTCAATGTTTAGTTTGGTTTCTATTGCTTTAGGATGAACTAATTTTCTTAACTACGGTTATAGTGTAGATTAACTATAATTATGTTATTTTCTTTACTTTTATGCTATTCAAGAATTTTCTTATCATAATGAGTATGTGTTATTGTGATTAATGCTTTGAAAAGCTTGATCACCATTTAAATTGATTTGATATGCATAATTGAGATTGAGAGTAAATTTTATGTATTAAATTAAATAATAAATACTATGAATTGAATGAAGTAAAAAGATTTATAATCATAATTCATATAGTATGTGATAAAAGGATTTCAAAGGGATATATTTAAGCTAGAGTCCTTTTTTAACAAAACATAAGACTTTTTGGTCTATTTAAATCTACATAAAGATAATAGGTTAATAAGTAAAATTAGATTCAAAATAACTTGAGAAAGAGTATTATATAACTTGGAAAATTTCATTGTCTCATAAATAAATCCTTTTTTTTGATAACATGATACTTAAGAACTTTATGTAATATTATTGTAGTCAACCAATGCCTTAATGTCTTTAAAATTTTAGTATCTTCTATTATCCTTTACTCTTATTGTTTAGCATATAGTTGTTCCTTTTCAATTTTATTTATTCTTATTTAGTTTCTTAAATTTGAAATTAGACACTAAATAAAGTAAGGATTAATAAGTGTTTGATACTTGTTTGTTTTTAATTCTCATGGGATGACACTCTATTCACATCTATATTTTAATTTAGTTTATTCTTATTTTGCAAGGTTTTTGTTGGTGTATGTCATGATTGAGTGGTAAAGAATTTATGCTATTTGATGATAGAATTAAGAGAACAGTTCACACATTAAGTAAAAGCAAAAGAGCAAAGATGGCAACTAAAGAAACATATTAGGCTAACTTTTGGAAATTTTTGATATTTTTAAGCACAATAGTGTTTTTGATGATGCTATTAGATTAAGATTGTTTTTTTTCTTTGCTAGAAAAAGTGAAAAATTGGCTTGACTCTTTGCTTGCAAGATCTACTATTACTTAGAATATAATGGCTCAACACTTTTTAGCAGAGTTTTACCTATCTTTTAAAATAGCTAAAATGCATAATGGTATTACTATTTTGTGCAAGTGGAAATAGAGTTTTTGTATAAAGCATGTGAGAGATTCAAGGATTTGCCATGGAAGTACCCATATCTTGGTTTACCTACTTAGATATAAGTATAGACTTTCTATAATGGTTTCTCTCTTGCTAATTGTTTTATGGTCAATGTAGTAAGAGGTAATATCATAAGAAAGATCTTAGAGGAAACATATGATTTGTTGCTGGAGATTACCTTTAATAGATATCAATGACAAACAAATAAAACAATAGCTAAGAAAGCTCTAAAGGTCCATAGAATGGACACCCTTATTGTAATATTTGCTCAAATTGAAGTAATAAACAAGAAGATTAACTATATTAGTGCATTAACCAAACCTGTGTAAGCTGCAAACTATGATTTGTGTGGAAGAAATGCCAACATTAAATGTCAAGTAGGTAATCTTTTCTCATAACTATTTGAGCATGCTCTATTTTATTGGTAATTATAATAAGCAAAAAGTAAGAAATCCTAACTCTAATACTTACAATCCTAGTTTGCATAATCATTTAAACTTTTTATGGAGTAATTATAACCCAGTGAAACTGCCACCTCTAGGATTCCCACTTTAAAAGAAGAATTCAAATTTGGACGAGTTGATGACAAGATTCATATCCATTGTTAAAACTAAGTTCCAAAAGCAAGAAGCTTTTATCAAAAATTTAAGAGTCACAAATGACATAATTAGTAAATAAGCTTTCTAAAGGGAAATATGGTTCTTTATGTAGCAATATTAAGAAATATTTGAGGTAGCAAGTAAAATCCATCACCTTGAATGTTGAAAAGAAAGTTCAAGAAGTAAGGGAAAGCAAGCAAGACCTAGCCATATAGGAAAGAAAAGATGCAGATGGTGTTAAAAAACAATGAAGAAGGCTTTTTCATGACCATAATGTGAAACCTTATATGCCTCACATTCATTTTTAAGAAAATGCATGCTGACATTTGTTTTACTGATACTTTAGCTCAAATGGCCAGTTATACAAAATTCTTAAAAGAAATCTTGGTGAATAAGAGGAAATTAGAAGAATTTGAGATAGTGAAGTTGAATGAGGAGTGTTTAGCAATCTTGTAAAATAGATACCTCCAAAACTAAAAGATCTAAGGAGTTTCTCTATTCCTTGCATTATTGGTACTTCTAATTTTGATGAAGCTTTATGTGACTTAGGGGAAAGTAGTAATTTGATACCTTTTTTTCTTTTCAAACAATTCAAGCTTATTAGATCAAAGTCTATCATGATATCTCTTCAATTGGTAAATTAATCTATTAAACATCAAAGAGGTGTAATAAAGGATGTATTAGTAAAGGTTAACAAGTTTATTTTTCCTGTAGACTTTATTTTCTCTTTGATATAAAGAAGGATTGTAAGGTACCTCTTATTTTAGGGAGACCTTTTCTAACTATTGGTAAAAGTTTAATTGATGTGCTATAAATAAAGTTAATCCTTAGAATGCAAGATGAATAAGTCACCTTTAATGTTTTTAAAGCTAAATTACCCTGTTAATACTCTTGACTATGAAGTTAATACTCTCCCTATCTATGATAATTTCTTCTTCTTTGATAGATTTGATGAAAGAGAAACTTCTTAGAGTTTTGAAAGAGAATATGAAAGCCTCTGAATGAACAATAACCAATATCAAGGGAGTTGATCTATCAATCTATATGCATAAAATATGCATGGAAAAGGGTTATAAACCCAAAATCCAGCATTAAAGAAGGCTAAATTCAAGCATTCAAGATGTAGTAATGGCTAAGGTGATGAATTTGCTTAATTCATGTATAATCTATTATATTTGTAATAGCTCATAGGTAAGTTCAATTTAAGTAATACTTAAAAAGGAGGGTATGATTGTTGTGAAGAATGATCAAAATGAATTGATTGCTTTTAAGATAGTAACTAGGTGGTGCATTTGTCTGAATTATAGAAAGTTGAATGATACCTCTAGAAAAAATCATTTGCCTATACCCTTTATTAATCCAATGATAAAAAAGACTTATTGGTCATGAATTTTATTGTTTCTTAGATGAACATTCAAGATATAATCAAATTCTTGTTGCTCTAGAGGACTAAGAGAAAATTACCTTCACTTGCCTTTGGGGCACTTATACCTTAGAAAAATGCCATTTGGTTTGTATAATGCATCTATAACTTTCCAAATATGCATAAGGCAATTTTTTCTAACATGGTTGAAAAGTTTATTGAAATTTTCTTGGATGTTTTTTCAACCTTTTGTTTTTAAGATTTGGAACAACTAAGGTAATTATTAGTGATGGAAGAAGACACTTTTATAGCAAACAATTTGAAAACCTTTTAAGCAAATATGTTGTCACACATAAAATAACTACTTTATTTTTTCCTTGAACTACTGGCTATGTAAAAGTTTCAAATAAAGAATTAAAAAGAATTTTGAAAAAGATTGTGAATGCTTTTAGAAAATATTGGTCATTTAAATTAGATAATACACTTTGGGTACATAGAACAACCCTTAAAATTCATATTGGTATATCTTTATATAGATTTGTTTTTGGAAAAGAATTTCATTTGCATGTTTAAATTGAGAATAAAGCATATGAAACTTCATTTGAATAAGAGTACTAAAATCAATACAAGTTATGAAACTTAGGCTATGAAACTTCTAAATTTCTATATACAAGCTATAAGGAAAAATCAATAACTACATTTGAATGAGATGGATGATTATCTCATGAAGCTGATGAGAGTACTAAACTCTACAAAGAATACACCTAGAAGTGGTATGACAAGCACTTAAAGAGGGGACATTTTATAATAGGTCAAAAAGTTGTACTTTATTACTCTTAGCTTTGAATTTTTCTAGGTAAATTAAAGTCATGATGGTTTGTTTCATGGTGAAAGAGGTTTTCATTCCTAGAGTGATAAAAATTTCTAATGACACAAAAAGAATATTTAAAGTTAATGGTCAAAGATTAAAGTTCTATGTAGATGGTGGATTTAATATGTTTGAAATCGCCATTCAACTACATGAACCAAAATGAAATCATAAAAAGTTTGACTAAGGACTATAAATGAAGTACTTTTTGGGAGACAACAATGTTTCCAAGGAAGTATCTTTTCCTTTCTTTATTTTAGTTATTTACAATATTGAGGACTATGTCGATTTTAAGTTTTGACGATATTATTCACTCCTTGCTATTGCTTTTGTTATCCTTTTTCTTTTATCGGTTCAATTTGTTTTGATTTCCCTTTACTTTGATGAATGATGATTACATTGAAACATAACTTAGAGAAACTGATAAATATTATACTTGTTTAATGCTTGATTCATCTATTCACCTTATCTTATAATTGAGTTGTGAAATTTTGAATAATATCAATGATCTTTGACATGTGTTCCATGATTTGTGAAAGTTTATGTGTACACAATGATATTTTTATGACCTTAAATGTGATGTGTAAAACCTATTTGATTATCCCTTATAGCAAAATCTTAGAAAATTACATTACTTGAGAGATAATGTTTTGATTCTTTGAAACTTTTCAGCATTATGCACTTTATTGTTTTTCAATCACATTGGTTGAATGACTAATAAAATTGACTAGTTTGAAATCTCTATAACATTTCATCTTTTAGCCAATAGTCTTCTGCGCATCTAATTGACCATAACAACTTGTCCAAACTTTTTGTAACTTTTAAGCTTTCCATCTTTTATCTTCTTGTTGTCCATTCAATAGATCTAGTTAACTAGTCTCAAATTTTTGCTAACATTTTGGATCTTTAAATTATTTTCATCTTGCCTTATGATCTCTTAATATGACATTCAAAACCTTTTTAAAAATATAACATAGAGAAGACTACAAGATCTTTGAACAAATGGTTAGTGCAATTTAAATTTAAAGACCTCAACATATATAACATATACTAAAAGATTCCATAATATGAACAAAATGTGCTACTTAATTTGTTAGTCAACTATGAGTTGGAATATATATAATAAATCAACCAATGATAAGACAAATCATAGGTTGCAATTTTGTCTAAGACTACTCTAAGTATTAATTACTAGTTGAGTGAGATGAATTGTACTTTTATTTTATTGTAATTTTTAATTCATTAAATAGAGATCCATCTCTCATTAAAAACAAAAACCTACTAGCCACCAACATAATAGTAGTCTCTATGAATTAATTTATTAAACCTTTCTTCTTAAAAGAGCTTATGGCCAACAAACTATGTTTGTGGCAAATGTACTCACCATTGTTGGTGCAAGTACAACCATGGCAACTGATACATTTCCTAGAATTCACACAATCAGCCACTACTTTGCATCCTAAATAAGCAATCAAACCCTTTGCTTTGGCTCTCATTTATGAATTTTCAATCCATTCCATTGTCATATTAACATTCTCAATTATAATATTAAATTATAGAATTTGATATAACACAAAATTGACATAAAATTGAATAACCAAATTAATATGCATAGTAGTATTCAAATTAAAGGGGTGTTATTGCTTACAGTGTGCTAGAACCAAGAACCTAACCAAGAAAGCCAGAGTAAATGTAGACTTCTACATACCTCTTTTGGTTATAAGATTATGAACAAAAAGTTGCTACAAAAATGCCTCTCTTTATCAATTAAAACATGTAAATGCATAGACACCTCAAAAACCTTTTTATGTAGATTAAACTTGAGGATTTCAAAAGATTCTTTAATTTGATTAGCATAAGGCCATAAAGGGCTTTAAAGTAATTATTTCATAATTTAAGTACCTAGGCTTTTTATCACATAAACATTAAAGTAAGAGTACAAAATGTATTTATACCATGATAGAATTTTTTAAGTCTCTAACTTTATTAATAAAAGGAGAAATTCAAGAACATTATATAAATGGTATCTAAAACCAAATGCACTTATTGAATAGTTTTTAGTTAGGTGCACATCATTTCTATATTCGAAATCATTACTCTAATGGTCTAGAAATTTTGCATGATATTTTTTTTCTTATGTTTTATTAAGAGGCCCGTCAAATTATGAACTATACAATTGGGTAACTCTCTCTATTCCCATAAATCTCATTTCCCCTTTTCCTAGGATTAGAACCCATGACCTCTAAAATATAAGTCTAAGCTCTTGTCCACTAGAGTGTCCCTTAAGGTACATGATATTTTCTCTTAAATATACATAATTTTTTATATTTAAAATAATTACTTTGTCATATAAACATATTTCCTTATATTTCCTTGTCCATCTAGATTTTTTGGTCCATTAAGAGGCCTATTAAGTTATGAGCTACCTCCATTTTCATAAACCCTATATACCCTTCCTAAGATTAAAACCTAAGACCTGAAAGATAAAAGTTTAAGTTCTTAATCACTAGGGTATCCTTTGAAGAACTCATCTAAATTGTTAAGTCATGAACTACACAACAAATCTTTATTTCTTTTTTCTTTATGAAAAATATTAGATCCTTTAACTTAAATCACTATTTTTAGTGACAACACACCTACACAAAAGTGACGATGTTTTTATATCTTGGAGCAAAGTAATATGCAAGTTTTAGAAGATAATGCAATTTTTTTAGAAGTATTCATTGATATCAATTAAAGTCTAAGATCATGATTTTTCTTTATCTTATATTTTCTTTTTAAGATAAAGCTATTTGAATTTTGAATCATTTTCACTTATACAAATCAAAAGATAAAAATAGTACTTTATACTTGACTCTGAGCTCCAAATATTAAAATTTTCAAATAATATAAATAAACATCACATTTAAGATCCTAAAACAATTGAAAAACAAGACTATGATTGTTAACTCTAAGGAAATTAAGTTGCTAAATTATTGTACAAAGAAGAAAATACTAAAAAATGATGGACACTAGTGTGATTCTATTATGTGTTATAGTCTCGATGAAATTTTGAAAGGGTCTTGGTGCTTTTTGAGGATCAAGTTCAAGGTTCACCCTTAATCCTCGTACTGCCACCCTAAATAATTCATGATAAGGATGCTCACTCAAATACAATTGGCAAGCAAGGTATTATTGTGACTTTTATGGGTGGGTGTTGACACATTCATTTATCAAAGGAAAAAATGAAAGCCATTGTAGAGTAATGTTAAACCACCTTTATGATGAAGCTTTGGCATTAGTAAATTAGTTTCAACCATTTGTGCAATTGACTAACAATTATTTGGAAGCCTAAGGTTGAGTTATGTATTGTTGATTTGGGGAATGAGTATTTCAATATCAATTTCACTTTTTCAAAAGTGACAATTAACTTTGTTATGGTATAGGCAAGATTCTTGGAGATGCCAAGTAAGTATTAATGTGATTATTGGTCTAATTGGTATAATAGTGAAGTTAGATGCCTTGACACTTGTTGCTTGGAGTGGTAAATTTGCTTGTCCTTGTGTGCAGATTGTTCTTGGCAAGTCTTTCCTCTCTGAGCTTTGGATTGATGGGATTATGCTCATCGTTCATTATGAGGGCTCCCTTAAATTTGTTTTAAGCATGGGCAAATGGGTCATATTAAGGATAATTGTCTAAGTGTTATTAACCATGTCCATCATGGTAAGGCTAGTGATGGCAATCAGCTTTTAAAGGGTCTTTACATGTATGTTTTGAATACTTAGGTGGAAAGGATTGGTCATTTGATGCATGCTCAGAAACTAGATGGAAAAGTGGTTTTGTAGGGTTCTATAAGAAAATTGTCATTTAAAGAAACTTATATCAAGGTTAATTCAATTGCAAATGGATCCCAATTTACTATCATTTGAGAGATTGATGTGAACATTAGTGGAAGAAATTTAGCCTAGAATATTGGTAAAAAGGGAAAGAGAACATTAAGTTGATTCTTAATGGGAACTTTTAAGATAAGATTGCATCTCTAGCACTTGATAATCAAATAGGCCATCTTATGGCAAAATATGAAATTCAAATAAAATTAGAAAGTATATCCCACTTATTGGTTGTTGAAAATGTTGATCTTGTTGAGGAAACTTTGCACTTACAAGAACTATTGTTGCTAGAATCTATGAGGAGTTAACCCTCCAAACATAGGTTAATAAGTATTCCACTAAGGACACAAATGACAACTGTAGATTAAACCCTTCACCCTAAAAATCTATAAAGCTTTCTAGTGTTAAGCCCCCATTAGTGGTACTTAAGCTTGCTTTTATTTTTGCTAAAGCCATATAGAGGCTTAATCCAATTACTTTTTTAAGCCTAACTCCTTAATTGTTAAACCCAATATCATCCCCTTTCTCATCATCTTTTGCTAAGAATAATCAGAGATAGAAACCCAACTCAGCCCATTTAAATTCTCCTCCTAGCCTTCTGCTTAGGATCAAGGGGATGTTGAACCTCAATTAATGGAAAATAAGATAGGTCTTGATTCTACATCAATTAAATAAGGCAATTCCCTTATGTATAATTTGGAGGTGTCACTTTTCATCTTTAATATCCAATGAATTTATTACTTTGGAATATATGGAATGTAGAGAAAAAGAGACTTAACTAACCTTGAGAGGCTTGTTATCACAACATAAGCCATGTGTTTTAGCAATCTTAAAGCCTTAAATTAAATTTAAGAAAGTTGTATATTTTATTAAATATTTGAATTTTGATAGGGTATGTAGAGTTGACCTTATTAGCTATTTGAGGGTTTGGCTTCTATGGGATAAGTTGAGAATAAAGATGGAAATTTAACTTAATTCTACCTAGGCCATCCATGCAACATTATGGGAAAATCAATTGTCATCTTGGTTGCTTTCATGTATTTATGTTAATTTGAATGATGGTATTAAAGATAAGTTGTGGGAAGGCCTTAAAGTAGTTACAGATGGTATCTCCTTACTGTGAGTTCTCATTGGTGATTTCAATGACATATTCAACCTTTCAAAGAAGAGTGGTGGGTCTTAAAAAACCATTAGAAGGTGTCATACTTTTCGAGAGTAGGTGGAAGTTTGTTGCTTAATTAATCTTGGGTTCACTAAATTCACATAATGGAATAGTTCTTTCGATACTAGCATAGTTCAAGAAAGGCTAGATAAAGCCTTGGTATCTAAGTCTTGGTAGCTAAGGTTTTGTCAAGATAAACTTTGTCCTTTACCTTGTATGAATTTCAATCACTACTCCTTTCCTCCTTCAACTTTATGATTGTTCTCCTAATTATTATGTCAATTGTCCTTTTTGGTTTGAAGCAATGTAATTGATGCATAGTGAGTTAAGGACTTTGTGTTGGCTCAATCACTAAATAATTTTGTCTCAGTTTTACATGTTATTTTTGGGCTTTAAGGAGCATAAATGACATATAGTAAAGCTACATTTAGTAATTTATTTCAGAAAAAAAAAAAAGAAAGAAAGAGAGGTAGATTTTGAATAGGTTGAAAGGTATCCAAAAAAATTCTTCCTTTTCATGACACCATCAAAGCAAGAAATCTTGAAGCCCAACTCATGTCACATTACAATGAAATTTTCAACTAAAAGAAACCTTTCTAATTCAAGAAATTTTTAAGAAATAAGACTTTTTTTAGGAGATAAAAATACTAAATATTCCACCCTTCGACCATTCAATAAAGGAGATGGAATCATATATGTGCCCTTAATAGTAATACCAATGAATGGGTTGCCAATCAAGAGAAGTTGAATGGGTTGTTCAAGAATTCATGAATTTGACTTTGAGAAAAAAACACAATAAAAGCGTCTTTATGACACTTAAAATTGGCTTAAAAAAAGCTTATGATCGAGTTAATTGGAGTTCCTTACAAGAAATGCTTATTTCCCTCATTCTTTCAGCTAATTTCATTTCCTTGGTGATGGATTGTGTTACTCCTATAGAGATGACTATGATATGGAATGGTGAACACATAAAAAAGTTCAATCCTAATTGTGGATTGCACTGAGGTAACCCTATATCCCCTAGCTTATTTATACTTTGTGTTGAACAATTATCTCATCTAATTGTATAGGCCATTGATAATAAGAAATGGAAAGCCTTAAAAATCTCTCAACATGGCTCATTAGTGTTACATCATTTTTTTTGTGCATTTTTGTGCAATCTCTAGTCAAAAAGTGCTAGTACTAATCATTATAAATGTCTTAAGGTTATTGTAATAATAGTTACAAAGAATATTGTCAATAACCTTAACAAGGAGGATAAGCCAACTGGTAAAAACTATGATATCTAGTACCATGTTGTTTAGTATATCCTCAAAGAGTATGAACTACTAAAAGTTGTCAACCATGTTGTGGTAGACCTTGGGGAGGGTTCCTTAACTTAGCAAAGGCAAGACCAAAAGGCCTTTAAGGCTTGGAAAAGAAAGAACAATATGACTTATATGGCTTTGCTTAAGAATATGGAGGATGGTCTCATCTATGAGTTGAAGGAGCATGAGATTGCCCAAGTAATATGGTTGGCTTGCAAAAACAAGTTTAGGGGTACTTTAACTACCAGGCTGAAAGAGCTAATGATTAATATTGACGTCTATATGAAGAAGTCATATCATAACATAAGACAATACTTAAAGGTGATGTCTAATATGCAAAGAGTTCAAAGCAGTTGATTATACCCTTATAGATGAATAATAAGTTCAAGCTGTTATTTGCTCCATTCCTCCAAACTAGGAGAACATGAAAATTAATATAATGTATAATGAGACTATTAAGACCCTTGAAGATATCTCATGCCATCTATTTTAGAAGAGAAGTGCCTTAAGGCTACAAAATTTTCTAGTTAAGTGAATATAACTAAACCTAAGACTAGTTCAAAGGCTATTTCTAGTTCAAAATGAAAATGGTATTATAAGCATCATATTGAAGGAAAAGGAAATGGAAAACCACAAAAGAAAAACAAGAATAATCATTGCAAAAAGGACAGTGGAAAGAAAAAAGATAAGACCAAAATGACATGATACAACTGTGACAAATTAGGTTATTTTGCTCGTGAATTTATCAAGCCCAAAATGGTATCCTTTACTCTTACTTCTCATTATTTAGCTAATGTTCTGAGCTTGACATTACTTATTGAATCTGATCCTTTGTGGATTGTAAAATTGGAGCTGGTTCAAGATAGGTGTATGTTAGGAACAACACAAGGGTAAAAGTTAAAGGGATTGACACTTATAAATTAGAAATGTGAGATGGTCAAACCCTATTACTTCACAATGTTTTTTATGCACCTAAAATTCGATGAAATCTTATTTTTGTTCTTATTCTTTTATGTGTAGGCAATAAACTTGTTTTCAAAGGCCGTGTTGTAAATATTTATGATAACATTTCTTAAATTAGTTGTGGATATCTATCCAATAGTTTGTTTGTGTTGGATATTAATTACAGTGTGTTTAAAATTTTATCATAGTTGTTTTTCTATTATCACGTTAACCAATAATAATGTCATAAATGTAACTATTTGGCATGCTATACTAGGTCATGTTGGGCAAGAAAGAATAAATATACTAGCTAAAGGGGGCCTTTTAGGCTTAGTAGCAAAAATTGAATTGTTTATGTGCCAATACTATCTTGTAGGAAAAGCAACTAAAAGAACTATTTAGCAAGATAAAGCCAAATTTCCATTACAATTATTCCATTTTGAAATATGGTCTAATAAGTATGAGGGTAAGGCATTATGCCTTATATTTCATTATTTTTTCAAATGATTATATGCATTATAGTCATGTTTATCTGATTTCTCATAAATATGAAGAATTAGAATGCTTTAAAAAATAATTATGGTAAAGAATTAGTTAGATAAAATAATTGAAACCTTAAGAACTGACTAAGGATATGAATATCTCTTTAGATAGTTCAAAGGACTATGTAATGAAAGGGGTATAGTTAAGCAACCAATTGTTCTTGGAATTCCATAATAAAATGGTGTTGTAAAGGAAAGAAACAAGACCCTTTTAGAGATGGTTAAGTCTATAATGGCACAAGCAAATCTCTTAATATATTATTAAGGTGATGCTTTATTGACAGTTATGTATGTACTTAACCATATACGCTCCAAAATTGGCTACATCCATACCATATGAATTATGGTTATGATGAAAGCTTGACTTATGTAATTTACATCCATAAGGGTCAACAGCTTATGTTCATGATCCATCCTATAAATATCAAAAATTAGGTTTGAGAGAAAAAAAAAAAAGAAGGTACTTTTATAAGATATTATGAACACTCCAAAAGGCATGTGTTCATTAGTGAATAAGCTTATGGAAGTATTTTAGAATTAGAATCATGTATTTCATATTCTTAGACAATGAATTTCCTAGTAAAGGTGATATTGATACGGATTTTTAGCTTTATAAGTGATGTAGATGATTATAATGCACTAAACCCACCAACTCAAATAGATAAGGAAATGCCTTAAGCAATCAATTTAAGTGGGAGTGTTATACCACAAGATATGCAAGGTTTACAAGAACTCATATTGCATAAAAGTAATCCCAAAAGTATCCCACATTGTCAATTTGAGATTGAAAGGAAAGCTTTTATGATTATCCCTTAAAATGGGGAGGAGCTTAAAGTTATAGCTCTTTTATGCCTTGCTAAGGAACAATGGATGAAAGGAATGGAAGAAAAGATACAATTCATGAAAATCTAACCAAGTTTGGAACTTGGAGGATATGCCTTAATGGCACAAAGCTATTGGGAACAAATGGGTTATCAAAATCAAGTGTAAGGTCATTGGATCCATATAAAGGTATAAGGCCCACGTAATGGCAAAATGTTATACTCAATAAGAGGGTATAAATTATGAGTAGACTTTTTCATTGATAGTAAGGTTTACCTTAATTCACCTAATTCTAGTTATAGTAGCAAATATAGATTTGGGATTACATCCAATGGATGTTAAGATTGTTTTACTCAATGGAAAGCTAGATAAAGAATCTATATGGAATAACCTATAGGTTTCATTGTTCAAGGCTAAGAGAAAAAAGTTTGTAAACTCCAACAATCAATTTATGGCCTAAAACAATTATCTAGGCTACAAAATTTGAAATTCCATCATTTAATAATCTCATATGACTTTGTAATAATTAATAAGGATCATTAAGTATGCATGAAAATATTTGAAAATGAATTTGTAATTCTATCTTTATATGTAGATGACATTCTACTAATTTGAAGCAATAAGGTTGTCCTCTAATTTTGAAATGAAGGACATCTTTATATGCAGATAACTATTGGTGTTGATGATCATCTTTGACAATTGTGCAAAAGGAAAACAAGGCTTGGTTGGTTACAAAGGCATCACAAGGGATTTTTGTGGTCAATAGGTGTTTGGATTCTTTAGTTGTACAAGTATCTCTATGGTCATCAATGTTAAGCTTTAGGTCATATATGTAGCCTTATAGTTGGCTTGACAAAAGAAATTCTACAACATTATTATGGAAACAAATTCAAAACTTGCCCTATAAAAAATCTTTAAACATGATGGAATAAGATTTTTATCACCCTTTGCTAGTTAAATGTTGTCAACTTCAACTTCAATCTTGGACTTGTCATTTTTTACACACCTTATATGAGGGGAACTATTGTGTGAACTTCCTCACTAATTTGGGAGCCATAAATGTTGAGTCTATGGTTATAAGACAAATCACCGTTGGGTTTAGGACCTTAACTTTACATTGACCTTATTAAGGTGGCTACCCTAAATAAGGCTAGTTCTTGCTATTTGTTTCTTTGATTTCATTTTTGTTTCTATTCCTATAGTTGTGATAAAAAAAAATAGAAAACCAATTACAATTATAGAACATGTTGACATTAAGGGGTCATAAGGTGATAGTTTAATAATTAGTTGTACGATTATAATCTATTTAGTTGTGGTGTTGTTGTATTACTTGCTTTTTTAACATTTTGTTGGTTTGTTTTTATTTTTTTTTTCTAATTTTGATGTTTTTTGTTAAAACTACTATTTTCAATAATTTTCCTTTAAGAGTGAGAGAGAGAACACGAAAAGAAAGCAAAAAAGAGAAATTGTAGACAAAGCAAAGAGAATGCGGAGAGAGAGAGAGATAAAAAAAAAGAGTGAGAGTAAAGAGAAAAGGTGTGGAAGGAAAAGGGAGAGAGTGTAAATAGTATAAAAAAATTGAGAGACAAAATGGAAAGAAAGGGAAGAAACTAAAGAGACATAAGAGAAAACACTAAAAAAGTGTACAATAAGAAAATATTAAGAGGTAAAGCTTTGAGCAAACGATTCAGGAGAGAGTAGAGAAAAAGAAAATATGAAGAAATAAAAGAGTATGTGTCAAGAGAGTATAAAGAGAGAATTGTGGAGAAAGTGCTAAAGGAGAAATTATCGAGAGAAAGTTGAGAGAGAAGTGTATGAAAGAGTAAGGAGAGTGTGTGTGTGTAGAGAGAGAATAGAGAATGAAATTATGAAGAGGTAATGCAACAAAATGTGGGAAGAGAGAAGACAACAAAGTGTGGGAAGAAAGTAAAGATAGAAAATGTGAGGAGAGAATTATGTCAATTTTGGCTACATTATAATATTTAATTTATTTTCTTAGTAAAAAACAAAGGGTATGGTAGGAATTACATAACAAAAAGCATTGGATTCTTTTTTGTTTTTCTTTCAAGCAAAAAATTAGATATCACATAAAAAAATATTGGATTACTATACTATTATAAGATTTTGGATAAGATTGAATTAAACTACTCAACTACACTATACTTACACTATTTAATATATTTAAGGACTAGTCCACCATTTTTATTAGTAATGGTTTCCTTGGGCTTAAAGTTTTACTTATTTGATGACTTTACTCCCATAGTATTTTGAAAAGGGATTTCTTTATTATCATCTAAGACCACAATGACTTTCTTTTTCATTTACTTAAGTTTCTCCATGTATTTTGAAGTGTAATGTCTCCCACTTATAATGATGCCCCTAACTTTTGAGATGTAGGATATTGCTATAGGCTTTAACTCTAATACTGAGGCTTGATTGTGAAGCTTTACTTGATTGTTATAGTCTTACTATATTGCCTTTGCCATTTTGATAAGGATAATAAACTATTAGAGAAAAAGGTAGGGCTTAAACAATTAGGTGAATATATATGGTGGCACTGAGTTTGTTTGATGTCAAAAGGGTGGGCACTCATAGGTTAATGGCCCAACCCTTATCATGTCATTTTCAAGGTAACTAAAATTTGGTTATGTAATTATCATCTAGGAACTCCTTAATTTGATTCATTGCCTTATGATAGGGGAGAAGATTAGCATTAACATTAGACTTCCTTTTAGCTTTTGAAAAGTCAATCTACCCTTCATCCCTTACCTCTTAGACTTTACGTTTGAAGGTCCTACAATTTTCAATTAAATGTCCAATTTATTTATCATAGTACTTACACTTGGCATTAGCATCATATTAGTTAGGTTAGGGTGGTTTCAACTATTCATTATCTACAATGGTAACTAATCCATTTTGAATTAGCTAAGGTAAAAGCTTTAAATAAGGCACCAATATTAAGTCAATTTTCCTTCTTTCTTACTTTTAGTGGTCAACTTAACTACTAATGGTGTTGATGTGTAGATATTTGGCTAAGAAAGTCATGGTTAAGGATTTTGGTATGAAATGGTGCATTATCTTATGAGGCTAAAATGATTGTTGAGGATTAACTTGCCATCTTGTCATAGTAAAGGCCCTTTAAGGTGCTAAGAAAAGTGGAGACCATTTTTTTTTTCTAACAGTAGAGGTTAAATCTAGATAGCTATATTGTGTAATCATTATGTATGCTACTTAAAAGTCTCTTTAAGTTTCTTTTCCATGGCTTGAAGATCCATTTAGGTAGGTTTTAGCTTAAAGATATACTTAAACTTAACCTTAAAGGCAATTACAAGCTCTTTCCAGGTTATGATATTTCTCTAGTCTTGTTTAAGATACTAATGGGAGGCCACACCTATTAGGCTATATTAGAAATAATGCATTAGGAGATTTTCATGATGAGCATATGTTACCATTTTTTAAATGTACACGGTTAGGTGGTCTTAGGCCATCATATTTTTTAAATTTTGCAAACTTGAATTTTGGCAAAAGGATCACATCTAGAACTAGATAAAGATTTGATGTGCTCATGAGAGTGTGCATATCATCTCTTTTGATGGATTTGAATTCCTCCTATAAAAGATCAATTTTTTGTTCTATGGAATGCTTAGTGCATCTTGCCACTTCATCCTACAATTTAAGAGTAGTTTTAAATTCACTAGGGGTAATATGCTAGAGTGACCTTGGTATATACATTTAACGCTACATGATCATGCAACTAAAGAGGGATGCATTGCTGATTGATAGTAGATAAAGTGTGTTGGAGAAGCTCCTAACATTAGGGTTGCCTAAAAGATCCCACCAACCATGGTTATAGAGCTTTCTTGAGGAATTACATCCCTTACGACCATATTTCCTTTAACGAATACCCAGGCTATCTGTTGCATTTACTCTTTTAATTATTCAATTAATGTTTGAATCCTGTCCATATAGCTAGCTAGCTCTTTAACTTTTTCCTTTATTCTTCTAGTACAAGATCAAGTTGAAATTATACACTTTGCTAACTATGAGCTCCTTATAGTTTATCAAATTATACCTTTACTATTTTGTTATATTAAAAAAGTAATCATATTTATAATATTTACCAATGATATACTTGATGCATGAAATGCTTAGACATATATATAAAAGGCCTTATAATTAAATGATTTTATTTGATAGCAAGACTACATAGGAGAACAAAGAGGATTCCCCACTTTCATTTATCCTTGCAAAGCATTGTTATAGCCAAGATTCCTTTTTCTTTCTAACCTTAAACAAAATATTTTTTATCACTACTCAGACTATATTCATTAATAATGGCCTCTAGGTCCTCAAAATTCTGATTAGTTTATACATAATGGTAAAGCTATTAATGACATAGGAACTAAGCATAATGATAAAGGAATGTCTCGCTCTCAGAGTCAATGTGTTTATTGTAATGATAAGTGTTAGCTTGGAAAAGAGCCTAAGGAGGAGCATTTAAATTCACAACATTGCATTTGTAAAGGATGGCCTTAATATCACTCCAAAAGATTGGATTGATGTAAGGATTAGCCAAAACATTGAGAGGAAAGTTGATGATTTTTTAAACAAATGGGCTAATGTGCATCTTGGTTTCCTTGTTTTGAACCCATACATCTAAATAAAGATGGAAAATGCAGAAGATGAATGAAGGGTCTTTAAGGTTATTGATGACACTCTTTCACTTGAAAAGAAAGCTAAAAAGCCTAAACCACCTGTACAACAGAGATTGAGCCTTTGGATTTTGCTTCCAATATCTGATAAAAGCATTGACCTATGGTTAATATATGAACATGCCAATAGTGTATTTTTTGGTGAGATAGATGAGCAAACAAAGAGCTTCCTTGAGGAAATTATTGTAGTGACTTAAGGGGATGAACAAGTATTTCATGAAAGGATACTAAGGATGTTAGCTATGAACTTAAGAGACACATTGCCAATTTTGTAGTGTTTTAGAAGGAGCCTTTGCAATTTATTTATTATGAAGGTTTCATGCCTTTGAAAAAGTGTCCCTTGTGATTGCCTATACTAATTTTATTAGCAAAATGTTTGTAAGATTAAGTAAAGGTGGACTTTGCTTACTGTTGGTTAGATAAGTCCTCAATGACTTTGGATGGTCATCTTCTTCTTCTTCATAAAAATTAAACTTTAGGTCAAATTTTAGGATATGAAAAATTACAAGTAATTAAGTAGGGCTTATCATAACTTCATAGTATGAGAGTTGTCACTCACCTATTTCATATGGTTAGACATCAAGGTGCATCATTTGGAGTTAAGCCAATGTTAGAAGAACCTCTCCTATCATTATTTTCCCTTTTAGAAACTATCAAAACCTCGCACACCCATAAGTGATATGCAACCCAATCCCATGTCATCTGTAATAATCATCAAGTCCTTATGTCAACGAAATACATCTCGTTGTAAACATTATTGACAATCAGCCCTTTGAGGAACCCTTAGGTAAGTACTTGCCTCATTATTGTGCAAGCTTATCAAGAATTGTATTTTTCCATCTAAAGCAAACAAGCATAATTATAAAGCCTTAAATATGCATTTTAAACAATCATGTATGATGTTGGGCAAAACGTCATGATATGTATGCAAGCACTATTCACCTTGTATCATGTTAGCTAGTATAACAAACCATACATTAGGCTAAATTAAAGGATAGAAAAAAAAATCCAGCCCCTTTTATATTACATGATCAAAAGTAAAGGGACATTTTTTGTTAGATTGATTATAAGTTAAGGGACATCTTCTTTCATTCATATTTACAATTTAAAAAGTTGAAAGGAATTTGACCCTATGCACAATAGGTTTTTACATAATATGGGTAATAAACTCCTAATGTCTAAAAGACTCTTTAAGGAAAACAACAAAGGCCCTCATCAAAGGGAATCAATAGTTGGATTTTAGCACGTAGCTCTCTAGTCTCATTTATCATACCTCTAGCTCTGCTTACTGCTCCTTTGATCCATTGTTACATCTAAAACTCTCACTCATGATGGAGGGTTATTAATTGCTGAACTTGGATAATTAATTCACAAATTCAATTGTCCCAAGCCATTACTTGTTGTTGCTAGGCTTTAATTCCCTTAGATGAGTAAATCCATTCATTATGCCAGATCCTGATTTTCTTAAGTGAGCATATTCACTAGTTATACCAGATTTTGATTTTCTTAGGTAAGCATATTTGTTTATGCAACATAAGTCTCTCATTCCACAACAAGCATAACATTCATGTCATCCAGCTATTCCTAAAGGTGAACACTTTTCTATTAAAGGGCTTTGTTTTGATTTAATGTGAGCTAGAGAACATCTTGCAACTAACCATAATCAAGTTCCATCACCCCCATATTTTGGAATGCCTAATTTGCTTCTAAAAGTTGGGAGGTCAACTCTTTGTTCCTTCTTTGAGATGAGTCCAGCTGTTAAAGAAATTAATTAATGAGAAAACCTTGGTCTAGATCTTCTAAAGAATTTAGCTGGTTATGGTGTAAAGAAGTAACAATTTTTGACATCATGAAATTTGGTTCATTTAGATTCGACAAGTACAATGTATGATCATCTTCAACTTTAGCTTTTCCCTTAGAGATAGTGAGGCTTACTAACTCAACAGGGATGTGAATTCCACGACCCTAAGATGCATGTCATAATTGATATCACTCTAAGGGAGGATAATTAGAATGTTCATAAGTAGTTTTCATGACCTTTTTCCATACTTCAACAATGGGCCAAAAATGCTCATGACTGTTAGGATTACTATAATTAAAATGGACATCTTCCATTCCTTTGGTGATCAAGACAAATCTTTTTAACCCTATTTGTCTAATGGTTTTTGTTAGGTTATAGGCAATCACTCCTATTATCTTTATCCCACACCTTTATAAGACTAAATCTCTTCTTAACTATTTGGCACATAAATCGAAGTCTCTTTCTTAAAAATTGGTCAACCAGTTTGAAATTTCTAACATGTAAGGCCATTTAATCTTGTGAAACTTTTTAATTAGAGGTTTATGCTCTCAACACATAAGGTGAGTGAATTTGTGAAGTAGTGTGTTTACATGGCTCATAAGTCATACATACAATAGAGTTAAGCTACCTGTGAATGACACTTTTCCTTGGACTTGGCAATGATTCAAGGACAAGATCATTTTGGCAATGATGGCAAGGACCAAATAAATCCTATCCTTCCTTACTTTATAGAACAATTCAATAATTCATTTATGAATATTCTTGATGATCCTAGGGAACAATATCAGCCTATAAAAGAGCAATGCCACATAAGTTAATTCATTCTCAAGACATTTCATTGTGTGGTTGATAATGTGGTTAATAAGAATGCACTATTCTTGTTGGTATCCTTTTATAACAATATAAATCTTGCTCCACTTTTAGTTAATCATTCTTAACAACTTCTTTACATGGTCGATGTCAAGGTTTAGGGAATACATGTCTCAATCTAGAGGACTTGTTAAGTTTAATAAGTTCTTGATCTCTTCTACCAAGGGGATCATGTATATATAATAATAGGTCAAACCCTAAAAATGTATAGTTGCTTTTAGTATTGCTAGTTGGAATCTAACATCCAACATGTAGTCAATGTCGCCATAGGTTCTTGAAAGCCACATTTTTTACCAAGGCTCTAGGTATCTTAAATTTGTTTGAGGATGAAAAATTCTAATTACTTTATGATGAAATCCCTTAGGATCTTCAAAGGTTCTAAGGAAGAGCAATCCCTTATCTACCTCTAAAGGTCTTCAAAGTATCTTTTAACACAATCATAGGTGTGTTAAGTGATAATCATGTTGACTAGATGTACACTTTGAAATAATAACTAACACTTGAAGAGATGAATGCTGCCCAAAATGAATGCCATGAGATGATATAAGAAAAGTAACAAAACAAAACAAAAGAAAATGTGTTAGTATAAAAAGAAACAAGTATAAGCCATAAAGTAATGTAGTAAATTGAAAATAAAAAGATGCATGATATGATGATTAGGGTAGGAATACTTTAGGCTTTTTTTCCTATAAGAGATAGATCTAATGGATGGATGAATCTACTAATATAATAATGGGTTATGTGATTTAATATATCTAAATTAGGCTAAAGATCACAAAGGGTTCTCTCCACCATTTTAGGCTTAAGTAAGAATTACTAGTGTGAGTGGGAGATTTTAGAACTATCTTATATAGAAATCATAGGCTACATGAAGGACTTATACTTTCTCTCATCTACATTATAAAAGGTATAGATCAAGTTCTAAGGCCTTTATGAGTGTGTGCTATTAAGCTTGTGATGTAAATGACAAGTATAAATATCAAAATAAGAGAGATAAACAAATAAAATAGTAAGCAAAAAATAAATCAAAGTATAAAAATAAAAACATGTTTAAGCAACTTTACTCTTAAGAAAGTCCTTAATGAAGTTGGCAAGCTATCGCGATAGGCTTCCTAGAAAGATGAGCTCAATAAACATAGAGGAAAGCATAGCATTCAATTTCTTTTCATTGCGTTGGGGGCAATCAAGAACATTATAATGTATGTTTGTTGAACTCAGAGTTGCCACCAATTAGTTTAGTTGCAATTGGAACACTGTGAGTGACTTAATCTGCTGTATTAGATTTCTTTAGGGTCTAGGATTAAGGTTACATTTGGTAGAGGTTATGACCAACCCAAATACCTATCACACATAATAATACCATTGTTCACTAGCTTGTATTTTTATGATTGTTTTGCTAATGCCTTATTTGATCTCTCTTTCTTTCTTTATGATGTCACAAAAGTAAACATATAAGGATCTTAATGAATTTTGGTAGGCTAAGGAAAGGATAATTTTTATTTGTTGGAGCTTTTGAACTATTTTTGATGTGTTTTACAATGATCTTATGCATCAAAAAACTAAAGGGAAATTTTAGGCATTTTTGTAAAAAATTAAGATGTTTTTTATAATGATTTAGTGCACGGGAAAAGAAAAGAGAATTTTTGGAAAACATTAGGATGCCTTTTATAGTGATCTCACACACTAGATAAGTGAAAAGGAATATTTTGGAAATATTGTAAAAGGACTCAGATACTTTTTACAGTAATCCTTGTACTAAAAAAAAGTGTAGGTATTTTTTGAAATTATTTTAAAGGAGTTCAGATGCTTTTTGCAGTAATCCTCTGCACTAAAAAGTGAAAAGGATGGGTATTTTGAAAAGAGTGTTGACGTTGTTTTGTATATGAAACTCACTTAAAGTGTCCAAAATGACACCACCTCTAGAAACTTTGCATCCTTTTTTTTTATTTTTCTTTCTTTTCTTTCTTTTTTTTTCTTCCTTTTTCTTTCATTTCTTTCTTTCTCTTTTTCTTTTTCTTTTTCCTTTCTTTTCTCAACTTCATGGCAAGCCCTCCCCATTTATGCTTCTCTTTTTTTTTGGGTCCAAAATCATTCTTTCCTTCTTTACACTCACCACTCCTCCCACCATCTTTCACATTTTTTAGATTAGAAATGTCTCCATTACAAATTTTAGGTATAATTTTTGGTGGGGAAACCTAAGATTTGTCCTTGAAAATGTTGATTTTTGGATTAGGTGTGGTAGAGAGAGAGAGGCTAGTTGTTGGTGGCCTTTGATTGGCGTGTAGAGGTGTCATTAAGTAGATCATTACCTAACATGTCAATCCGTGCTAGTTTCATGGGGCAATGGCCTTCAAAGGTGGCACATACAAGGGAAGTAAGGGGTGACAACAAGCCTTTGGGGGGCAACAATGCTTGATGGATCAAACAATGCAAATCTTCAATTGAGATGACAACTAGTAGTAGTGCGTGCAATGGTGGCACAACAGTAGACACTTGGCTTTTCTACTAATTCGTGCACTTCCTAGCCTTCTTTCAATGTGTGGCCTTTGTAAAGGTATAGATTAGCATTGGAGGAATGGTGCTCATTGTGTTTTCTAGCAACTTTAATGTTGGTGAACCCTCTAAGGGCAAAATACTTGCCTCAATGTAATTGCTTCGCCTCTTTAGTCACATTTAGGTTTTTTTGTTATTATTTTCTTTTTTTTCTTTTTTTATTAGCTTATCAATGGGAAAAAGGAAAAAAACCACAATGTTAACTTTACACTTTTTTTTATTGTACAGGCTATAATTAACTCTTTTTTAGATGAATGTGGCTACCAAAACTTAAGAAAAGTACTATCTTGGTGAATTTTTGGGTGTTGGATATGTGCTTATGATGGTGCTATCTTGTTTGTGGGTGATTTATGCCTCTGTCTGCTAATTATGGTTGTTTTGTGCCAAGTTAATTATGGCCAATTACATAATAACCACCAACGGTTCTTTTGGTGGATAAAGACCATTAATACTTGATTTTAATCTTAGTTTTGAGGTCAATCTAGATCATTTAATATATGATTATGTCCTTAAAAAGTACAATAAAGACAAAGAGAAGAATTAAAAAGTTTCATAGTCTTATTGTTAGTACCTTTATTCTTACCTCTGTTGGCTAGAGGGAGCTACTCCTCCTCTTAGTTGTTTGGATATTCTTTTGGTATTTTGTAATGCTGTCTTTTTATTCTTTTTGCCTCTTTCTTAGATGCCTTAAATGCTTTCACTATTATTCTCTCTCATTGGAATTTTGGCTCTTAAATGCCTTTGACTCTCTTGTCTCTCAATTATTGCGTTCCTTTGTTCTCTCTCTTACGGGGCTTCTTAATCCTTTCCGACGGTGCCTCCCTTTTCATTGTTAATATTGGTCCTTTTTCACTAAATTCAACCCTCTTTAATGCAAAGGGCCCTCCTTTTATAAATGAGCTTGCTTGACCTTATTATTGATCTTTGTTGCACTTTAGTGAATGGTTAAAATTGATTGTCCTTTTTATAGAATGGCTAAGATTGATTCTGCACAATTTTATTTTATTTTTTTCGGTCAACTGGAGTTGCAGCATAGCAATAAGGGAAGGGAGGGCACTAAGTGGCCAAGTTAGGGGTTAACCCCCGACCTCACTTTTGGTAGCATAAGCGACCACCATCCAAGCAAACCCCAGCTCTCTATTTTTAATATTTTGTGGACTTTTAACTTGCAAAATTTGTACTTAAATTAGATCATTAAACTTTGAAGAGAAAGGTAGTAGACTAATATTATTGCACTTAAATCCTTGATCAAGGGTTTTTGGAAAAGGGAGGTCCCTCTTATGGTTTAATAATACAACTTATATTCAAAAATAATATTTTTGAACTTTAAATTTAGTTTGCAAATCCAGAGGGTTGTTGGTTCTTCCTTTTTAGGTGAGATGTGCCTTGTATATTACATTTTTAATTGTACATTTGAACATTGAAAATTAATTTGCAAGAATTTAATTATTATTTCTTTCAATTTTTTCTCTTTTGTTTTTGCTTTTTCAATTTTTCTTTTTCTTGTTGCTTTTTCCTTTTTGTCTTCAAATAAATAAACTACAATCCAATTGTAATCATTCGTAGCCTACAAATTAACTTTGCATGCATCTAGATAAAAGGGTGAGCGACAGGGAGATCCTCCTTTAATCAAAGTAGATAAAATATGTCAAATATTCATATTATGTCAAATATTATTAAACTATTTAATTTTTATTTGAATAATTATTTCAAATTTATAATAAATTTAAATTAACTTCAACACCTTCGAGTCAAACAAATTGTCAATTATTGTGATTCCAGCTAACAAAGTTGCCCTAGCCATCAGGTGCTACTTGGGCTAGAGTGATTTGGTAGTGAATCAAAAATTGCTGAAACCCCGACCTTGAGCTCTTTAATGAAGAAAAAGGTATAGCTCGAAGACGCGTAACTTGCCCTTTCGAATTCCATAGGCAGAAGCTTTTCAATTATTGTTGCGATTTGACTTCCATACCCATCTACCAGGGCCCAAGTAGTGTGCAATATCTTCTTCTCATACCACGCAATTGGGCAATCCACAGGGCTACGCCAGTATACTAAATGACAGACCATCAACATCAAGAACCACATGAGCAATTTCTTGGTAGATTTTTTCTTGTATTCTAGCCATAGGTTAAAGGAGGAAAAGAATTTTCGAAAGTGGGAGGAGCTCTGGATGTTAAAGGAAGCTATCATGTTCAGAAATAGCGTATTGGACACTTCAAGGAGATGACCCCTATATATATATGGTGAAGCAAGCACATCGCTTAAGAATCATTATTTTGCACAATAAACGGGGAACAATTGAATTAGTAAAAATGACAGAAAGACTGAAAGTCACACATGATAACCCTTAAAAATCATCTAATGTAGGCAATTTAGTACTAATGATGTGACTAATGATGACGTGTAGGAGTGATTAATGATTTGGGTAACGACTGTTTGCGTTCGAGTTAGGGTGTTTTAATTTTCTAGCGTGGGGGTATTGAAATAGGCTAAAATACGATGGCTCCTAAGGCCTGAGTTTAGTAGGCCAACTGCCTGTGGCCCCAGGTTCCACGAATAATATCCTTGCTACTTGCTCTATTAGAAAGTCAATTCTCGCTCTTTAAACCCGGGCTGTCAGTGTATCGTGCCAGTTGTCCAGTTTGTTTATTTAAAACTAACAAAAAGATATTAAAAAAGTCTGACGTTGATTGCCTAGCTACTCCACTCGAAATCTTTTATATCTACGAGCCTTTCCTTTCCACTTCTTTGCCAAAAAAAAAAAATATATATATATATATATATATAGAAAAGCTCTAGCATCTAGGCACACACATGAGTTCCTCCCTTAACAAAAATCAATAACATGAAAAGAATTAAAAAACAAAAGAAAAAAAGGATTTTTGTGAGGTGAAAGGCCATGTGTTGGCGTTAGGATATACCATAATTTAACGATGCATGGGTTCTTTTGGTCTATGAATGTGGGGTAGTAGTAGGTGCACATGAGGGTGTTATTCACTCGTTGATACAATTAGATGAGACACCTGCAATATGTGACAATATTTTTAGCTTTTTGTGGAGTAATATACTAATGAACGATACAAAAATTTCATTTTCAATATTACATGTTTATCATATATAAAGAATTATACTTGAAGCTCACATACACACACACACACACACACACATTTTCTTGCCTATACTGAATTAAATATTAAAATATTAATGTCAAAATTAAAATTAACGCCGTATAACTTTAAGTATTATTCAATCCATCAACATTAGAATTAGACTTTTTTTTTTTTTTTTGAAAACAGCACTCATCAATTTTAAATAAGCAAATTTGCAGGATATTTTCCGTGTGTAGCTTGTGCATCTGGGCATTCGAAAAAAGAAATTGCTTGCGTGTCCCCATTTATATATGTTGCTTGACTTTTATAGAAAGCATGTTTAATGCAACACTCTGGATGTCCCTCAAGTTGTCCAAAATAGAATGCTATATTAGTGACAACTTATGTAATCACAATATCAGCGGTTTAGCCGCAAATGAAACAGTTGAGATTTTATTTATTAGGCCTATTTTGCGCCTTCAAATTGAAGAATACCGGCCGGGGACAAAAACTATAAACTGCATGACTATTTCAACCCTATTTGCCTAGACGTCATTGCCAGACTTAAAGAAAGTGTTGTGATTCTGCAGTTGCTAGACAAATTTTCATGAAGAATGAGTATCATGAGTTTACAATTTGCAAACTTGTGCTGAACTTATAAGATGTAATGACCAGCTGAGAAAGCCTGAGCATCCAATTTTAAATACTTTAGAATATTTGTATCGGAAACAAGTTTGTGTCATTTCAGGAACTTGGAAAGTGATAGACTCTCTTAGCGTGAACAGAACTGGGAAAATCAACAACTTGTAGATCCAGGACATGGAAAGCAATTTAGCTGCCAAAATACTCGGAAACGAAACAAGACTAATGCAAGATACGTCTTCAGAATAGATCAGCTACGATATTCATATCCATGGTTATTGTCTTCAAAGTTTACACAAGCCTACCTTTGACGGGACAAAGGGATCATCACATGTCGTGCATCTTGAAACAAGCTATGCCCATTTTGCCATTAAGGCCATGATTCCAGCACCTACGAGAGCAAAAATATAACCCCATATCTGGAGCTTTACACTTCCTTGCATTTTGGGCCCTAGAAACTCTGCTGCCAGGAGGTCCACCAGTGCCGTATAATTCAGTAACCCGGCAGATGCAGCATTTAGCAGTCCCACCACAATTAGAGCCGTTGGACTGTCTTCCTTGTAAGCGTTTGACAAGAGAATTCCCAGCGCGATACCGAAAGGAGTTGTGGTGGAGAAGAAAAACACCATGATTGCTTTCGTCTTCATTCGATATTCAGCCTGACCATTCATGACCGAATGCAAGTGTTAGAAAAAGTGTATTTGATCCTGAATTATGGCATGCTTATTCCATATTAAATTGTACCAAGTTTTGTAACCTGTAATATGCATCCTCCAAGACCCATTCCTTCAAAGAGTTGATGAAAGCAAAGGGCAGCAATGAGTGGCCTGATTGTACATGGATTGGCAGATGCCCCCATTGAGAGACCTATTACCACTGAGTGAACAACAATGCCAAATTCCAGCACCTACACGTATACATGACACACAATAATTTGTAATGATCTAAACCCTGGAACCAATTATATAGATCCAAGATGTGGACCAAAGATAACATGGAAACATGCAATATCAAATTTCAGCTAATAATCAATTTTCACACAATCATGTATAAAAGAAATCAAGGAACATTAATGACTCTAGCAGAGAAAAGATCAACACTTTTGGACTGGTGCAAGATCGCCGGTCAGCAATGCCATAATCTTACATTGACAATTGGGAATATAAATATACCTGTGCCACAACCCGATTCCTCATCAACACCTTACGGGCATCGTCATTCTCACCCTTTTTAGCAGCTTCTAACTCACGACCATCTCTCTCCTCTACCACCCGGTTGTCAACGACAGCATTTTGATTCTTATTATTGTTATTGCTATTGCGCTTCGTGTAATAACTCAGTGCAAAAGAATCCAACATGAGGGTCGCCATGGCGGACAACATCGCCACGAAACCGGTGAACGGGAACTTATGCCAGGGATTGTCGGGCAAGCACGGGGAGCTCAAGTTGTCGAAAGAATCAGGCAAGACGTGCATGTACCCGGTGGAGAGGATGACACCAGAAGCAAAGAGTTTAACCAGTGCGAAAGAGTCTCTGTCGGGCTTGAGAGCGGGGACAGAGCGGGAGAAGAGTGGCAGGGAGACCCCGATCATGCTGGTGACGAGAATGGAAAATATTGCAATGATCTTCAGCTTCAGGGCCTTGGCCTTGTCCTGGCAGCTGCCCTCGGATTTCTGGCATTGTTCCTCCGCCAGAGTAATTGGCGAATGCACGGAGACGAGGAGGAGGCCGATGATGAGAATCAAAGTCAGCTTTGGGTGGGCCATGGCCGATGGCTGGAGTTTTGGACTCACAAAAGCTCAAATCAGCTGTGTTCCCAGTGGGAGTTTCACGCCTTTGGATAAAAGGACTGATGGTGACATTTATGGTGACGACCACAATGTGCCCCCCTTCAATAAAGAGGGTGCTTTGGGGATGTCAGCCCTTTCTTTTTGTTTTTTGGGGTTGGCGATGGCTATCATTTTCCTTTATTTAAATGAACATGCGCCCAGCAGTGGCCCGCCTCGGCTCTTTCGTTCGTTAACTAACATTATTCCATCCGACTCGGCTGCCACGGCACTCCATAGTGCAGCGGGCGCGTGTTCTCTCCATGTGCGCCTCGTTCCTCGTCTCTCGTTCGCGGTAACCTCCAAGAAACCAAAAAATTAAAAAAAAAATAAAAATAAAAACTTTCGACGCACGCCCTCGTACACACACTAACTCTCCCACACGCACACGTTACACCCACAAGTAACGCGCAACAGAATGCTCTCTCGCTCCGCCGGGACATCTGGTCTAATCTAATCGCGTCTCCACTACCTTCCGTTCTCGCGCGCCAATACTGAGCTGTCTGTCCAGTCTCTTATAGATTCTCCTCTCTCTGGCTGTGGAGTTTTCCCTTTCAAATTAGTTGAGTTATGGTTATCAATTTCTATAAACTATAAACAAAATGCAGGATAGGATGTCTGCGCATCATTTGCCGTGTCCAAAGACAAGGCTTTGGACTGGTTTTGCTCTCAGCCGGAATCTTCTGTTGTTTTTCCTCTACCTATAGATGTATATCTATATCTCTCTCTCTCTCTCTCTCTCTCTATATATATATATATATTCATGGTATCTAACCAATCAATCACTTCATCGCAAACAGGATCCAAACTCACGAATAATCCACAAAATATGGAAACACGGTACAGTAATAAGTAGTGTGTACAGCCATTTTTGTAGTTGTTCATTTTGTCTACACATTGTCATCTTACACTTAAAGTTGCAAGGAGCATTTTGTTTCTTATTGAAGAAACATGATTTGGAGTAGTGCCGTTCCAAGGAATCTAGGTTCCCCCTTCGAGTTGCTTTAATTTGTTCTGTATATGCATCCTTCTCATTAAATTCTTTGAGATTGGTCGCCAATTTTTCCCCCTAATGACATATCGCGGATCAATTTCAGTAGATCTGCTCTCAGAAAAGTATGCTCGGCAGTGGGATACTGTTTTCACTTTGGTTGCTCAAGTTATCCCATTTGGTGATTAATTTTTCTTTTTTTGTGTTATAATTTGTTGCCATTCACAGTTGCTATGAATTGGAACGTTTTATCTTACTGTGCATTTGTTGTCAGGTAAGAATGATTGCACAAACTGTGAAACCAAGAGTGCCCCAGTAAGTGTCGTCTGGGGCGACCTGACTGTGGCAATGCACTTCTTCTCAATTTTTGATTGGATTGTCCCGTGTTCGCCTTGTCAAATAGGTAGGCTCGTGATGTTGTTGGGAAGACTGCAAAATGGATTATATCAACACCCAAAGTTTTTAGTGTAAAACAAAGCAAATATACTCTTTCAGCGTGCTTAAAGATGCAAACCAAGTTCCCTATAGAATTAGGCCAGCAAATATTTAATATTTTTATTAAATAAAATGCGTTCTTTCGTTAACATGGCTAAAATATCTGAGTTGCAAACCATAAAACCTAAATATTCTTTATTCAGTTGGTTTGTGCCATTGCTCTATTATTGGATACAAAGGATTATAAGGTTGACAACTTGGAACTGGAACTTGGAACTGGTATCCCCTATTCCTGGTAATTGTTAATCCTCGATATCTTGATTTCTTTTATTGGTATTGTTCTGAAAACATTAGCATCAGTCAGACAATCTTATTATTCAGTTACCATCCTTCAACAAGACTGTTCGGGTTTGTTCTACTTGCTAAAGCTAAACTCCTTTACCTAAGCGCCACAAATTGCTGTCAGCTTCGTTTTAAGCTTTGACCAACAAGTGGTGTTTCCAGTATCATGGTATCATACATTTATGTATGTTAATTTACAAAGCTGACAGTGCATGTGCAGGGCTCTTTTGATTAGACATGTTTATGTGATCTTGTAATGACTAATCTTTGAAGTCCTCGTTGAAAAAGAAAACAAAAAAATCTAAAAAAAAATGTGTGATAAGAAATTGATTTGTTCTTTTTTACATAATATCTATATATTTTAGTTATACAGAAAACATAATATATTTTTACTTAATATGAAATACAATTCAATTTATAAAATTTTTTCTTATCGACTAGTAAGATTTTTGGTATAGTTAACACCAACATAATAATCTTCCTTTTTTGGATTTCTTGCTAATAAATTTTTTGCCAACTTATAGCTCGTACCAATACACTCCTCAAGTTGGTGCATAGATATCACTTACATCTAATTTGTCATGTGGGCTTGAGAATGTCTTGCTTGTTACTATTTTTGTGAGAATATCCACAAGTTGATCCTTTTACCATACAAACGAAAGTTGTATAACCTCTGCCTCAAGTTTGTTTTTGATAAAATGCCGATCAACCTCCACTTGGTTCATTCAATGATGCTGATTTGGATTTTGAGCAATTTCAATAACAGACTTAATATCATAAAACAAGTACATGAGTCCAATTTCTTCAACCAACCTCTTGGGTCAGTGTAATTCATAAATATCTTTTAACACACTCCAAAATTCAACCTTTATACTAGACAAATCAACAATCTTTTACCTTTTACTCCTCCATTTAACCAAATTCCCACCAAAAAGAGTAAGATAGCTTGATATGGATTTCTTATCAATAGCACTCTCAACCTAATCTATATCTGTCTACTTTTCAACATACAAATGATTATATTTTTTAGACATCAGTCCCTTTCTTAGAGAAGACTGTAAGTACCTTAGGATTTTAAATACTGCATTTATATGATCTTTGCTCATATTGTGCATGAATTGACTCATCACGCTTACAAAATATGCAATATATGATCTTGTGTAATAATCAATGAAAGTAACAAACCGCTAAATGCCCATGGATCACAGGACCTATGTCTACCCCTAAACATTAAAATGAACTAATGCAAAAGGTAATTGACATTTACTTATATTCACTAGATAAGAAGTACAATGGCTTTTTGCGAACAAATAAGTTTTACAATGAAAGCGCAATTCATAGAGGTTTATAAACAAACTTAGGAATAAATACTTTAAATAAAAAAAGGATGGATGCCCTAAATGATGATGCCATATCCACACCTACTATTATTTATCATCAACTTGACCTATCATACCTACCTAGTGAGGAGAAAAATCATCAGCATAATACAACTCCTCTTATTTAGTACCAAAACCAATAATCTCCTTTGTGAGAATGTCTTGAAACAAGTAAAAATTTGGGTATATCAATACATCATAGTTTAAATCTTTTGTTAACTAGCCTTTAGACAATAATTTGCTTTTAAATAAAAGAGCCAAAAGAGTGTTTAAAGGAGGGAGAGTGGAAGATAATTTCACTTTTCTACCTCTTACAATTAAATAGGCTCCACCATTTGTATTAGCTACAAAAGATCTTTTTCTTTCTGAATAGGCAACAAAATCCTACAAATCAAAGGCCATACGCTTTGTTGCCCCATAATCAATTATCCACTCATATTTATCTGGTCTTTTTATTGGGTCTAATTTGTTTCCCGAAGCAACTAGTGCCACTCCTTGAAAACCGAGGTCATAGGACACATTCCTTCCCTTCGACACAAAAGATAAACCTTGACTAGATTATATCACTACAATTTAGTTTGAATTTTCTCCTGCCCCACCCTCACATTTCTTTTTGGCTTTTAACTCATGCCATCAATATGGAATCTCATATATTTTGAAGCAAGTTTCTTGGTATGTTTGGTGTTCCCACAATGAGAGCATCCTTTTCCATCCATTGGAGCTTTAGAATTCATTGAAGCAGTTCCCTAACCAAGATTAATTTGTTAAAGAGAAGGTTACTTCAACCTTTCTTTTAACACCATAGCAATGTTTTGTGTGTCATCTCTATTATCCTTTAATAACATAATGACTTGTCAAAGATCTTCTTAATAGACTAGAACATATGCTTGTTCAATGGTTGAGAATGGTTTGATTTGAACAACATCTCCTCAAATCCAACCGGTCATCTAATCCATCTAAAAAAGTATAGACCCTATCCTTCTCGATGATAAAGTTATACCCTTTTAACATTTATCTCTCAATCTATGGCATTCGGTTTGCAAAAATTAATTTCTATCCAGAGACCTTAGAGAGTATTATAGTATGCTTTTATAAACCCTCTTCCATGCTTCATTCTCAAGACCTTCCTCTTGAGGTTATATACTTGAGACATGTCTAAACTATCAAAAAATGTTGTGGTAATAGCATCTTATACATCCTTTATTGTTAGAAATTTTATCTAATTTCCAATCAATTTATGATCCATAAAGTTGATTAACCAACCTTTCATAATTGCATTTTCTATCCTTCACTTCCTAAAATTTGGGTTTGCCTTTAAAGGTTGGGGAAGATCTCAGTTTATGTATCCTAGTTTGTCTTTGCCCGTGATACACATCTCGACAACTTGGGACCAAAGGCCATAATTGGTACCATCTAGCTTGACACCAATCATGACTACTCTAAGATCATGTCCCTAGGTAATTGGGTTTTGGTTCAATAATTAAGATATTCTAGTAGATAGGTTTGTAAGGATTGAAGCCTCTCCATAAGAATCCATCACTTCAAATAAAGAAACCTCCTTCATGGTGAAAGATTTTTCTTCCATTACCATTGATTTCTTAGGTTCTTAGGATCATAGGCTCTAATACCATGATAAGAAATTGGTCTTTCTTTTTCCTTTTTTTTCTACACACAGTGTGTTTATATCTTAGTTATAAAGAAAGGGAATATCTATACCTAATTGAAATACAATTCAATTTATAAGACTTTTTCCTATAAACTAGTGAGATCTTTAACATAGTTGGCACCACTATAATAATCTTCCTATTTTGAATTTCTTACCAATAATTTCTTTATCAACCATGTTATAGCTCATGCCAACAATATGAACTCTTGTGCCTCTGTTGGCTAAACTATTCCACATATGTACCCAATACAAAATGAGGCATTGAATCCAATTCTATATGAAACATCTTTGGACCAAGTTGTGTACACCAGTTGTTTTGGTTATTTTAACATTTTTAAATGTTTTATAATGAAGAAAGTTGAAGGATAATTCTTCAAGTTATATGCGTCTTTTGACCATCAATTGGGTTGTGCTAGAGGACCAAGTTACTCCTTGAAAGATCACATGAATATTGGTGCATTATGGACATCAATTATAGTTAAATAATGTATATGCCTTGGCTTAAATAGTAGGAGTAATAATTAATTAGTTTTTCAAAATGATACTTCACTCTAATGTTTTTTTTTATAACACCCAGATGAAGATCATTAGCCTTAGCAATTTATTCTTTCCCTTATCACTTGAGAATGGGTATTCCATGCATTGATGAATGCTCCTTTGCAGTTTCATGCTATTAGTCATGTAAGGGGGTCTCACAAAATTGTTGTCATCATAACAACATTAGGCATTGTAGTTTCAAATGTTCTTATCGTGATCAGTTTTATTGAATTTATGTCACACAACTTTTCTATTGGAACCAAGCAGAGATATCACATTTAAAGAAAATTATGATATAATATGTTCATGTTATAATTCCTAAAACATGAAGTCATCATATGTTATTACTTTATGTTGTCACTTTCTTGGATCTTTGCAATTAAAGTATAGTTTTAAACCTTGTTCCTACACATAAAGTAATGACCTTTCTTTAACATTAAGTTGTTAATATTCATTTGGTAGAGTAATTGACTCATTTTGGATTTTAGATTTACATTTTAGTTCATTTATGTTTATCCCTTATAGTTTTGGATGCTTTTCTCATCTTGTATTATTTTGTTGAGTGATAATCTATAAGTTGTAGAAGTCAACCAGGATTTTAAACCAACAGTATTGCTGACAGAAGATCTTCCTACAAAGCTTCAAGATGTTGAGGGCAAATCAAACAATCAACCAGGTATAAATTAACAAGTTTCATATAGAGTATGTGGATGTGGTGGTTACAGTTTATGGTGGCTTATAACATTTCACTTTTTTGTTATACAAGTATCATAAATAAAATATTATCATTTTAAGGCTTTTTTCCATGGTATAGATGATGTTGGATAAACAAAAAGAGTTAGGTAACTAACACAAGAATCCACTTGAGATTAAAAACAAATATAAATTCATCCAAAAATAAACTTAATATTTAATAGATATTTCAATACTTATAATAGATCTTATTGACAAAGTTAATAGGGAACCCTATTTATAAATTTGGCTAAAAGAAGAAAATGAAAATAAAAATAGAAGGGCAATCTCTTTTTAAAAAAAAAAAAAGATTCCAAAATAACTTGAATAAGAAATAAAAATTTTTTAAATAAAAAATTCTAATTAGTGTAGAAATAGAAATATATTTAATAAGAAAATCCTAATTAAGTGTGAAATAAGATTTTTTTAGAATTTTTGAAATAAGAAAACCCTAATTAGGTATGAAATAAGATCTTCTAGAATTTCCTAAATAAGAAAACCCTAATTAGGTGCAAAATAAGATTTTCTAGAATATTTCTCTAAGAACCATAATTATTATAGGTAAGCTCAACAGTCAATAGGATGATGTTTCAATTACCTTATTTTGCACCCATAAGAAACCTGCGCAGATTATCCCAATTTTGGTTAACTACCTTAATTTGACTATATATTTAAGGGTTAAGAATGAAATACAAATAAAAATTTTAAACTAGTCTCAAATAATTTCCAAAGTGTCTTTCAAAAGTAACTAACAAATTTGACTTTCGTATTAGATGCAATAAAATTAGGTATACTATGCAATTTAACAACTTCATTGAAAAATAGTTTGGCAGCATGAGATGCATCAATGGACGTATGAAATGAAATAAGCCATTTTAAAAAATCTATCCCTAACAATAAGAATAAAATCATGATCATGAGCTATTTTAGGCAAACCAAGCACAAAAGCATGAAATGACCCATTTGGTTGCCTAATAAATTCTTCCCTGAATTACTTGTCTAAACATTTTAATATTGAGTTTAATATATTGGACAATTTTGAAAAATCACTCTCAAGATTTTACATGTGAGACTAAAGAGTTTCAATATCTTTTTCTTAGTGTATGTGGTGGGATGAAGGTGTGATGACATCTTTAGTGTTAATCATGTTTAGTGATTTTTTTCTTTTTTTTTAGTGAGAAAAAAATTATGCTGACATAAAATACTATTTAAGAAAAATAATAAAAATTATAAAATATTAAAATGCATAATGTTAAAAATAAAATATAATGTAAATCATTCTATAGTAAATTAAAGAATAAGATAAATAAAAACAAAGAGAAAAAATGAAAACTATTAATAAAGAACAAGGTGATGGTAAGTTGGATGTAATAAAAAATATAATAAAGAAATAAATTGATGACTAAAGTAAGGGGATATTTTTTTTGGACTTAAAATAAATTTACTTAATTATTAATAAAATAATAATCTCAAATTTTTAAATTGAGAAAATATATTTGAAATGATACCTTCTATTCAAAAGAGATTGTTGTCATTGATAAAATGTTTTGGCAATGATGATGTTTACCCATATGCTAGTGTTTGCATTAGCCGACAAAGGATAGGATGGTGGTAGCCATAAAAAAAAAAAAAGAATTTGCTAATTTTGGTGTGATTTTGGGTCTATTTACATAAACTTGGAAACTTTTAATAGAAATTTGGATTGTAATATAATCTTTAATATTAAATTGACGTAAGATAAATAAGAAAAATTAAGCAAATAATATGAGAACTCACTCAAAACTAAGAATAAGTGAAAATTCACCTAACAAAAGTTTAATATCTAATAAATATTTCAATAATTATAATATATTTAATTGATAAAATTAATATTAAATTTTATTTATAAAGTTGATTAAAATGAAAAATAAAAATAACAATAAAAAATTTTCTTAAAATGGAGACCATAAAATATAAAAAATGTGACAAATAAGAAAATTATAAAAATTATAAAAATAGAGATATATTGAATAAAAAAATTTTAATTAAGTGCAAAATAAAATTTTCTAAAATATATTTTTTAAAATATCCTTTCTTGTTAACTACTTCATCAACAGAATTAAAAGTATTTCTTCTGTACCGGGTGCAGAATAGTTGAAAGATAGCAACGTGTAACAGGGACCTAGAGTATCAAGTTGTCAACCGGGAACCAAAATAATTTTCCTAAAAAGCCCTCTTCCTCTGCCCTCCCCTCGTCATCTCTCTGGTGGGCGCAAAGACAAAACGTAGTTATAAACTTTGCAGTCTGGAGAGGTCTCTCCTCCATTTCCCTTTCTCTTCCTGCAAATGTTGTCTGGAGACAGACTGGAAGCGGAGCAAAGAGAGCGGCCATATCTGTCATTAGAAAGGTGCATATTGATTAACGAGACCAAGAATCTCACCGATCAAAAATCACCTTTCTTTTCATTTTCTCCCACTGCACCACCAGTGTAACTCTTCTTTTCCAAGAATTTTTGATCCCCCTGCATCCTTCGGTCGTGGAGGGTTTTAGAGTCAAATTTTTTTGAATTCCAAGAAGTGAAAAATAAAAAAATTGAATGTTTTTATTTTTTAAAAAAAGAATTTGTACCCTTGACTATGAGTAAATTACTGTTTGCAACTTCTTTTACTGCCTTTTTTCTTCTTTCTTTATTTTGTGTTTGTTGGAAAAAATACATTCTCCGCTGAGGTTACATGGGCGTCCATTACGTGCTGAGGTGAGGTGCTGTTTCTCGCTTCCCTTCGAGCTTATATGGAATCTGTGCATATGATTAATTTGATGTATTGGTGAGCCATGTCCCCTAAATCCTGATTGATGTTCATACTAACATGTGTGCACATGGTTTGTGATTTCTTACATTGAAAGCTAGTGTGAATGCATTTTTTAGTTTCTTGAAACTTCACTGTTGGAAAGCCAATGTAATTTTCGAGTTTTATGTTATCCTTACTTTGTTGATGTTTTTCGTTCTGCTAGGCTGATTCCCATTTGCTCAATCTGGTGAAAATCTTTTACAGAATATAGAACAGTTCCAAAAGTGTCATTTGGATCATCCTTTGGGGAAACTCTTTGGTAAGTGTACAGATCTCAGTGTGAAGCCAGTGGTCATGTTTCTCTGTCTTGTGTTTCCTTCTAGGTGAAGCATATGGTTTTTGACTTTGTAGTATATTATTTTTCCATCTTATCCTCAGAGAGCTGTAAGACGAGTCTAATTAATGGAAGGAAGCTGTGGCCAAAAGCTCTGAGGAGAAGAATCTCATTAAAGGAAAAAGATTCTTTCTGGACCATGCTTTTGTATTTGTGGAGATTTGTATGTCGAAGGAACCATACGGGACATAGCCTCACCATTGAATTTGGGTTCTAATTGTTACATATGCCAGTTTAATGTTATCATTGCTTGGTCATGTTTGACTCAACTTTATCTGCATTGATGAGGAGCTGTTTAGCCTGTCATCTTAGATTATTACTCTGGTTTGTGCGATCATTGTTTTTATCACCAACGTCCTTAAGGTTGGTTGTGTTGTCTTAGTTCATCTATTAGCCGTATGGATTTAGATAAAAAGATTGAATACATATATGGCTAAACGGAAACGTTGATGCAGAATATAAACATGTGAAATGTACATTACAAGTCTTAGCAATCAATTGACGTCGTTTGCTCTTGAATCTCTAAAATCAGAGTCATTCCAATATCTGATGTTGCCAGTCCTTCTTTACTTCGCAGATCCCTTGTCCTTGGAGGCCCCTGGTATGCTTTGGATGTAAGATGATTGTCTTGGGTTCGTGCACTGCTCATCATTTCCAATGCCATTGGTCTCCTCTAGTCAATTGCTATTGATCTTAGAGACCGCCAGAAGCAACTCTCTGGTGACTAGAATCAATGCGTCTCGTTGCAGACTGAAGTATCTTTTATCCGTTCGAGTCAATTTTGCGTAGCCAGATGAGGCGCATTGACATGATGAATCAATCAACCCTCTTTCAACTTTTCCTTCGCATTTTGGTAGGTTAGTAAAGCGTCCAAACATACCTAGCGAGCCGCGGTTTCGTATAGCGCAATATAAGAACATCGGGAGCCGTCTGCCATGGGCTGACATCAGCGCTTTCACCTACCAGCGGCAGTAAAACAACGGAGATGACAAGAGCAGCCATTTTTCTAGGCATTATCATTCGTAGCCATTTCCGAATGATGCATGCTGTTCCTAATTCTTTCCCCTGTTTATATTTCCTTCTCTGCACGAAATTAATTTTAGGATCTGGACATTGACACAACCAATTTGTTTGCCATTTTTTGGCAATTTGGTTTTGGTTTTCAAGTACTTAAAACACTGGAATTAGTGGGATCCTCGAGGAGAATGCAATATAAAATTCCTCATTTAATTTGTCCCTTTATGTTATATTCATCCATAATTTATATAGATCACTTCTTTAGCGACATTTCTTTGTGTCTTTCAGTTTGCATCTAGAGTTACGAGGGTCCAAATGCGAGCAAGATCTGAATCTCGTACCATGAAAAGTTTTAAAGTTCTAATGTCTTAAAACTCTCTCTCCTAAATCTAAAAAATTTTTCAAATTTGTACTAAATTTTAGAATTATAAAATTAGAATTTTACTTTTTTGAGCTATGATCTCATTATTTTATTTATTTTTTTTTAAAAAAAAATTGGGATTTCATTATCTTGGAGGTCCAATTTTTTTAGCAATCATCGCATCTTCTGAGCTCTCATACCAAAATTTGTCTCTTTAATCACTACAAACCTCACTTTTTCTAAATTTAGACATCACTTTTAAAGTATGAAATAGGAGTTTTATTTTGTTATATTGAAATCCCTTTTTTTTATAATAAAATCACACTTTTTTTAAATTTTATTTTTTGAGTTTGGATTTTTATTTTTTGAATTAAGTAACAAGAATCACTTGTTAAAAAATTACAGCCCAATTCCTCTTATGAATTGTTCTCACCTTTTATGTTTGTTATGAGATTTTTTTTTTTTTTTTTACTCAAATCTTACTTTGTTTTATTAGAGTCCCACCTTTATTTAGTCTCATTTTTTTGATTTATGATCCTCTTTTTCTAAACACAGGTATGGAGGATGTGTTTTATAAACTAGAGTCCAACTTCTCTTTGGCTCGATTCTCACTTTTTTTGGCTGGATGTCATAGCCTCACTTATTTGAACTGAATTTTCTTTTATTTTTTTCAATCGGGGTCATTTTTTGAGTTGCCATCTCTTGGTTTTTTATTTTTATTTTTTAAGTGAGAGGGCCAAGAATCACTTTGTAAATTACAGTCTTAACGACTTCTGCTGCCCTCCAGTCTTACTTTTTATGTACCAGACTACAGTCTCACTTTTTCGAAGTAGGTTTTTTTTTTTTTGAACTTTGTTCCCAATTGTTTTAACTAAACACGCTGGCAATCACTTTATTTAAGTTACAACCTAACTTAGCTTTTGTTTTAGTCTCATTTTTTATGTCCTAGCGTGGGTTTCATTTTCTGAAACCAGAATCTCACATTTTTCAATTAGCATCTCACTTTTTTTAAGTATCATGTTTTCTTAAGTATCGGTCTCAATTATTTTTGCGCTGCGGTTCCTTTTTCGCTTTTTTTTAGTGAATGCCTCGATAATTGCTTTTTTCAAACTATAATCTAATTTCTCTTGGACTCTAGCCATTCTTTTTATATATGAAATTGGGATCTCACTTTTTAAAAATCACATTTTTCTGAGCTGTGTTCCTCTCTCTTCGTTTGTGCCTAAACATGTTAGGAATCACTTTTTTAAGCTAATGTATAACTTCTTTCAATCTATTTACATTGGAACTTTACTTTTTTTTAATTGGGGTCTCACCTTTTGACATCAAATTTTTTAGAACTACATTCCTTTTTTTTTTTTTTGATTGAATGTGCTGAAAATTGCTTTTTTAAGGTAGATTCTAACTTTTTTTTTTTTTTTTAGTTTTGATCTCACTTTTTGTGTCTGAGGTTGGAATGTCACCTTTTTAAATTAGGTCTCACTCATAACATCATTCTCTTTTATTTTTTAGTTGATATGCTAGGAATTGTTTTTTGAAGTTAGACTTCAACACCTTTTTGGCTTTAATCTCACTTTTTTTTTTTTTAACTTTTCTTGGGTTCTAATATTACTTTTTATATATTGAGTAATGTTTCACTTTTTTAACTAGGATTTCATGTTTTTTTAATTAGTCTCACTTTTTAGAAATCACGTTTTTTTGAGTTTCGATTCCTTTCTTTGCCATAACGTGCTTGGAACTACTTTTTTAAGATCTCATTTTTTGAAACTAAAGTCTTGCTTTTTTCTCATGACTTCAATCAGTAAAGATTCTAACTTCACCGAAAAACGTGTACCCAATCCATTACAAACTGCTTCAAATGTCAGTCTCTAATCTGGTTGAGCCGATCTATCGCATTTCAGTTGACTTAATTACAAGGATTTTGCAAATAATTGTCCAATTCCAATGTTGGTAATACAAGCAGAATTTAGACAAAACTCAGTCCGATCTCTACATTTGATATGTACTAAACGTATTGATTACTTCTAAACTAGGATTATAAGCGCTTAAACGATACACAAAGGCGATGAACAAATTAGCATGCAGTACATGCATGTGTGCCGTTGGAAGCCCATAATTACCCAACCTTTCCAATAGAGAAAGGTCACCAAAATGGTCCGAGACATTGTGAGGATAAGGTTCACTATAAATTAGAGACAGTGAGCAACAAAAGCAATAAGGTTCCTCATGGAAGTAGGGGCTATCAGTAGCGAGAGTAATGAAAGAAGCAAAATTTACAGAAATTAGAGAGGCAGGGGGAGAGAGAGAGAGAGAGAGGTAGGAGAGACAGGATAGCCAGATCAATCTTAAGATAAAAAGAAAGTTTTCATGTTAGATTGAATGTCTTGATAAAAAAGAAATTTTTTCAAATTTTTAAAACTACCGGTTTAATAGGTAAAAGGTTTTACAAAGATGAAAAGATCAAGTAAAAAATGAAAATGCTTTTGAATCTAATAGTTAGAATTTAGTAGGAAAGAATTTTTGTATCATAGTTTTACCCCCATTTTAATTATAAAAAAATTTTGTTTAGTCATTAACAACAATTGACATAATTGATAAAATAGTCCACTAACATATTCAAAACACATAATCTTATATGCAACCAGAGTGAAAAGGAGAGATCAAAACATATTTCATAATATATATAAAATATCTCGATATTTTCAACATGTCAAATGTCTTATAAAATGCAAAATCAAAAGAATAAGAAAAGTAAAAATCATGATTGTACATAAAGTATATATGCCAGTTCTAGCAACTCTCTCTTCTTTACCTAAGAAATTTACCGAGCATGTTAGTAGTTGCTTAAACAAACTGTCAATATGCGTTCTTTTGTTATTCATAGTACAGGGGCCATATGTAACCTAGTTCAAGTGCATATACATGCAATAAAACCTAACAGACTGTACACATTATAATTACTCATAGAATAATTCTATCATGACAACAACTGCGAGGATGAGAATGTGACTTGCATTGATTCTACAATCAAATCAAAGAATAAGAGATCGAAATTGGAAAATATTCTGACGATGAAATAAAATGATAAATTGCCCTTAGAACTCTATCCTAGCACGATTGAAATATTTTGACATGTAGGGTCTCTGGTTGGGGCGCCAACCCTGGTAGTAGGTGTGCCGGTGAGGGCCTAGCCAACAGGCGGTTCTATCAAGCAAAGCTACCATCCAACAGCACACATTCCTTGTACAAGCTAGTATTTGACTCCGATCGCTCCAATTTCACTTAATCTTCCAATTTCTGCCTCCCTAACAATTTATTGAATTTCCTATAGTCGACACACAATTGATTAACTCAAATTTCAACCCCAAAAACAAATCGGCTGCCTAATGCACAAAAAAATTGCCCAATATTCCGTCTAGGTCTAATCCACGAGCTATGATTTTTGAAAATAAAATTTAATTAGGCATAATTAACATTGGAAAGCTTGATATTAGTAGGCCCAAGTGACAGCCATTAACTAGCAAACAAAAACTTACGAGCCAAGAGTAGTTTGACATAATTTATGCATGTAGTAGGACAAAAACTCTTAATTGCTACATGACCAAGCTGCACTCGGCTGGAAACCATGTTGCTATATGTTTTATATTGATAATGGCGTGCATTCAATGAATTCATTGATATAATGTTTACATGAGTAAATCAAAAAGTAAAAAGCATCGCATGCATTTCATTGACAAACTCATGATAGAGCAAGTTTTTACAAGATTTTTCTGTTGCTTCTTCCTTTCTTTGTTTCTTTGTTCTTGTTTTTATTTTATTTTATTTTTTAATTTTAATTTTAATTTTTTTAATTTCCTTATTATAAATTCAGGATATCTCCTGAATGTGACATAAAATGAGCCAGTTAAACTGATTTCCTTGTACTCTAGTAGATATAAAGGCCAAAGGCCTAGATTTCCATGTTCTTTTTTTTTTTTTTTGGTAAATAAATCTTAAATTTCCATTTGTACTGTGGGCAACATTTGTCAGCGCTAAAATTGTTGTTTTCAATTTATCTAGAGGTTTATGGATTATCACTCATTAAAGAGTGATAAGGAGTGATAAGGAAAGAGAGAGGGTGTACATTGATTTATAGTAGTTTAACTCAAATTTGTAACTTATGTCCACTCTTCAAAGTTTCTCCTTCTAAAATTCAACTTCACTACCACTTTCTTTTTTTCACAAAATAAAGACAACACTTTACATTTAGCCACCTTAACCTTAATTATAACAATTTTTTTTGCAAAACTTTCACATGAACATTAATTATTCACAACACTTAACTCATGTTCCATTGCTTTTTATTAGAGTACTCTTACTCTTTACAATCATAACTTTTCTCTCTTAGAGTTTCTACTATTTGATCTTATCACTTTTGGTCACTTTCTCTTTTTTATGAATAATTACAATGAATAGTTATTCAACATCTCACATAAAAGAGTTTCTCAAACTCTTTTATAAAGTAAATATATAAATTAACCATTAGATATTAATCTCCTTTCATAAAGAAAATCAATTTCAAAAATCATGCATGTTTCTTTTGGAGCATCAGTCGATCATAAGCATAGTTAGGTTGACTAACTTCAATTCCTGATTACTTTTTACTTTATGAACTTCATATTATTTATTTACCTTCAGTTGACCGCAATTATAATCAAGTCAATCAATTTGAAATTTCTGTTTCTCTTTGTACTTAGTAGCTTAACTTGTTTTTGGTGTTTAGTTGACCATAAGCTCTAGTTCAACCAATTGACCTAATTTTTTTGTTTCTTTTATACTTTTCTTCTTTTCGCTCCATATTTTTCAGTTGATGGCATAGGTCAATTTAAGTTCTCATTCAATATCTTTGTCAACATAAAGATTTGACAGAAAATAAGATTTTTGCAAAAATGTTAGCCTAATTTAAATTTAAAATTCAAAGATCTTATAAAAAAAATAACATGAATCAAAAAGATAAGTATTCATATATAGCTCAAATGCTTGTCAATCAATCAATTAGAGATATAAAAATATAATAAAAATAAATTGACATCAATCAAGTATGCAGAATAGATTAGAACCAAAAAAATATAACATATGATTCATAATAATCTCAATGGTCTCTACCTTTTTGGCGATGATGACTATTAATGATTAATAGGCTAAAAGGATAAAATAAATGCAACATTTCACCCTAAATGTTTGCACTTCCCTTTTGCTAATACAATTAAAGTAATTGAACAATCATATTAATCAACCAATAAAATAATATAGATATCAAAACATGATGATTAAGATATTAATCAATTAATAAGGATGACAAATTAAGTATCAGAACAAACTCTCAAATATAAGCATAATGAACTGAACAACTCATGATCTAAAATAATCAAATTTAAAGAAGAATCAGAGCATAAAGTAATAAAATATTAAAAAGGTATAATAATAGGTGCAATCATCCAAAATAAAAAGATAGTAGCATAAAAAATCCATGCCTAAAGTATTTACAAGGTTATCAATAATCTTTCTCCCCTTTTGGCATCATAAAAAAATGTAAGAACTAGACTTCATTGCTTATTTTTCTTGAAACTTGAATCAGAGAGACTTCCTTTATGCAATAAACCAAGAATAAATGCAAAATTCTCCTATTATTCCATCATAAAATTTTTTAGTTCCACTTTAATTTCATCTACATTAGCCCCAAGCCCATTCAAGTTCTCCTTTATTTTTTCAACTTTCTTAGTTGAGGAAGACAAATCAACAACAGTGGATGTTTGGGGAGGAACTAAAGAACCTACTGTGGTTAACTTTGTGCTAGATGGTTTTAAGCTTCATCTTGGTATCTTGAGAGTGCAAATTATTTTACTTCACTTTTCACTAAGTGCATCTACTTTAAAGTGGTAGTACTAATGTATCAACCCTTATTGAAGTGTGAAAGAGCCTTTCTACCTATTAATACTCTTAACTTCATAATAAGATAACACAAGTGCATAACAAAAGAAAACTTTTTAACCTTCACCTTTTGAGCCTTTTCAAGCACCTTCATCATGTGCTTTGGAAAATTAAAATTCTTTTCCTTTAGGATGTAGGTCAACATGCACATATATGAAAAGGTTAAGTAGGCATAATGACTAACCCTTAGATTAATGTTACAAGCCATAATCTTGTAAACTATTCTTGATTTAATTGGCAATGAAAAACCTTTAAAAGGCTTCTTGATGTTAACAACTTCTTTGTCAATCTCAAGTTGTCCTTTAAAGATAGTCTCTAACTACTTTTGAGGAATAAATTTACCAATAACCCAGTGTCACTCTGGTTGACACCACAATTATAGTAGGTGTAATTTTTACTTCCTTTTTATTCACATAGGGAGTAATTATATTACAAGCTTTATTCACTTCCGTACTTGCAAAAAAATAGCTTGATTATCTTAACGTAAAATTCACTGTGGAAAGTGATAAACCTTACCTATTTTGATAAGTAAACTCCCTTAAAAAACTATTTTTCTCAGACTAGCAAGAGAGTTCAACCTAAGGGTTTACTAGTATATACAATTCCTTTTTTAAACTTCCAAAATTGCTCACTCTTAGAAGTTCTATATTAAGAGCTATAATAATTTGATGAATTTGAGTATCTTAAGATAAAGGGCCCATTATAGATGCCATTTAAGACGGAGGTGGAAGTGCTGATTTTGTAGGTAGTGTTGCTAAAGAAGGAGGCATTGAGGAGGTCTTTAAATAGGAAGGTGAGACAAGTTTAGCACTTTGAGATTTCTCATTCATCTTCTTATTTGGTATTAGTTTTGTTCTCCTTGTTAAAGGTTGACTTCGGTCCCTTTTTTGAGGTTTTGTCAATAAAGTAGGAAAGATGTAAGAAATCTTCAATGTTGAAGACCTTAATGATGTAGGTGATGGTGAGACCTAAAGGGTGACTATTGGCTTTGGTGTTGAGGTCACTGGCAACATGGAGGAGCTATGGTGGCACTTTAGATTCTATAGGAAATCGAACATGATTTCCTTGGTTCTAGCATGCTTCTCCTCAAACTGGATCCATATATGATAGGTTTGAGTTATTGATGTGTTGGAGTGTTGAATAATAATGGATTATGTGGAAATTTGTATATTTAGGGTTTAAATTCAAAAATTGAAAGCAAATTTTTGAATAAGAGGATTTTTGCGATCTAAAAAGGGAAAAGGGAAAAGGGAAAGGGGAAAGGGGAAAAGGGGAAAAGGGGACTTCTAAAATACTATCGATTAACTAAAGTAAACTATAGGTCGACCACTAACATTATCTGACTAGAGTAAGCCATAAGTCAACCACTTACATCAATCAACCTATTTTTTTAGTCCAATCAGCCAATTTCTCGTGGACAAAAAATTAATTTTCATTTTTCAAACTTGAAATGTCTAGTTCAACTTGCAAAACCTATATAAAACATTTAGTTACATATAATCATGCCTTAAATCATATAACAACATATAAAATCACATGATTAAAAGATCAATCCAACTCAATGATGCCAATTATTGTTTAATTGTTACAAACCTATCCTCACTCAAAGGCTTATTGAAGATATTAGCTAATTAATGATTAATGTCCACAAAATCTAGGGGCACATTTCCTTTAAACATATAATCCCTAATGAAATGGTGTTTGAAGACAATATGTTTAGTTTAGGTATGGTGTGTAGGGTTCTTAGTAGTGTTGATTGCATTTATGTTATCACACTTGGTAGGAACTTAAGAGTAGTACAATCTAAAGTCCTTTAAGCTCTATTTTATCCAAAGTAATTAAGTATAATAAGTACCAATTGCCATAAACTATACTTTAGCTATAAAAAGAGTAACTGAATCTCACTTTTTACTACACTATGAGACTAAGGTTTGGCCAAAGAGTTGACTTGCACCCATTGTACTCTTCCTTTTAATTTTACCTCTTGCAAAGTTTGAGTTTGAATACCCTACTAAGTCAATGGTCATTCTTTTGGGGTACCAAAGTTGTAAATTCATGGTTCCCTTCATATACCTAAACACTCTTTTAAGAGCAACTAAGTGTGACTTTCTTGTATTGGATTGAAATCTTACACACATATAAATAGCAAACATCAAATTTGGTCTACTAGTAATAAGATAAAGAAAACTACCAATCATTAATTAGCAAACTCTTTGTATAATGACTTATTAGTAGCATTAAATATGATATCATTAACATAAATTTGAATGAATAATAAGTCCTTACCTTTTGACTTGATAAAAAAAAGTAGTATCAACTTTTCTTTTTATGAAACCCTTGTCAACTAAGAAAGAACTTGATCTTTCATACCAAGGTCTCAATGATTGTTATAAAGCTTTTGAAGCCATGTCAATATGATCAGAGAACTCATTGATTTCAAAATTAAGGGGTGACATAGACTTCCTTTATGATATAACCATTTAGAAATGTGCTATTCATGTCCATTTGGTATAGCTTAAATGCTTATGAGATGTAAATATAAGTAACATTTTAATGGCCTTTAATCTAGCAACTAGGGCAAAGGATTCATGGTAATCAATGCTCTCTTTTTTGTTATAGCCTTTGACAACTAAACTTACCTTATTTCTCACAATTTGACTACTTTTATTAAGCTTGTTTCAAAAGACCCATTTAATCATAAGGTCTAGTTACCAAAATCTAGATCTTGTTTTTCTCAAACTAATTAAGCTCATCCTCTACATGCACTTAAGATTGGTTAACTAATGCATCATTTACATACATTGGTTATGCTTGTTAAACAAGTGAAATAATGTTAGTGTTCTTAGATGCAAACTAAGTTCTTAAAGAGTTAGAAGGGTTACCAATAATTTGATCCTATAATGCCTTTCTAGCATGCTTCCATTCTCTTGAAACCTATTGAACAACACTATCAAGGTTGTTATCCTTTGGAATGTTACGTTTATTCACTTTTGGTTGTTCATTTTGCTCCTTTTGAATACCACTATAATATTATTACTACCTTGATGATTCATTTACCTTCTTTAAACTTTTATTTGTTCCTACAAAGTCATTTAATTTTTTCTTTCTAAGAAAGAAAGGATTAACTTCATCAAATGCAACATGCATGGACCCTTTTACAATAACAAACTTTTTGTTAAATACTTTATATGCCTTGTTACTAGAAGAGCATCCCAAAAAGATCCCTTCATTTGCCTTACAATCAAACTTGCCCAGGTTATCTTTTATGATTAGAATATATTACTTGTAACTAAAGACATGTAGGAAGTTTATTTTAGACTTTCTCCCATTCCATAACTCATAAGGGGACTTTAAAAAAATCGAGTGAATGAAGACTTTATAGGACACATAGCAAGTGGTAAGGACTACTTTTGCCCAAAAATATTGAGGAAAGTTATACTCATTTAACATGTTTATAAAAATTTCTTGTTAGGATTTATTCTTTGTTTTATCTACTCTATTTTGTTGTGTTGTTCTTAGAGCTAAAAAGTTATGAGAGATACCTTAAGAAGTGTAAACATTCTTAAAGCCCTCATTCTTATAAGCATCCTATGATCACTTCTAATTGAAGTAATAGAGTAGTCCTTTTCATTTCAGACTTGCATACAAAATTACTTAAAGGTCTTTAAGCACTTGTCCTTGTGAACTAAGAATTTAAACCATGCAAATATACTATATTCAGCTATAGTGACATATGCATGTAACTTACTACCTAAAGATGAAACACATGTAGGACTAAATAAGTTTATATGTAACACCTGTAAAAGTCTACTAGTAGATATTACCTTTTTCCACTTAAAAAAGCTTTTACTTTATGTATCCATTTGACATTCATCACACACCTTATCCTTACCAAATTTTAGCCTCGAAAGATCTTCCATAGGTTTGTACTAGTTGAGCTTTGTTATGAATGAGAATTAATTATACTTATTTCCTTTCACATTTACTCATTTTCAATGAGTTTTATACCTATTTAAGCTAATTAGAATATGTTTTGTGATTTAGGTATTAGGGAAGTTTTGAGAATATATGCCTTTAGTAGGAAAATTTTCAACATTTTATCATTTTGACCTAAGATGCTTGTATTAGGCTTTTTACTGACTTAGAGGTCTAAAGTGAAAAAGTGTTTTTTAATGAAGTTGTATTAAACATCCCAATTTTTCTAGATTAAGGTTGTGAATGTAAATTTGAGTTTGTTTAGGCCTTAAGATATTGCTCCAAAGATAAGGCAAAAAACTAAAGTCTAGTCTTAATTGAAGAAAGAGTCCTAATTGGAGTAGGATTCTTATTTGAACATTGAGTACTTAAATAGGTATAACTTGAGTTTTAGATGTCCACATTAGGTAATTCAAAAGCCTAAATTGAAGTAAACATTTAGGTCTATAATTCTTATGATGTCGCCACAGAATTTGTCATGGGCTAAATTGAGTTAGTCTTAATTTTTAGCCCATAACTTGGGCTTTGGACCTTTGTTTTAGGCAAGCCTTTATGCATTGGAAAGTTAAATGAGAGGAAAACAAGTTTCATAAAGAAGCCAAACCCTAATTATGACTATATCTAGTTTAAAGATTTTTGGATAAATTTTTTTAGAGAGTCTCTAGGGTTTGTTGGTGGCTGGTATGTATGTTTTTAGGATATAAATAACCATCTTTCAAGTGTAGATAAAAAAAATGGTGAGATGGAAAAAAAAATCAAATGATCACTTTAAAAGGAATTTGTTTTTCCAACATGCATAATTAGGTTATTCAACGGTCGTAAGGAATTTCAAAATTTTTGATATTTTAATGGTATAAATTATTCTATTATATTGTTCTCCTTTCTTATGGAATTGTTTAGGTTATTCTAATTGAATGGTTAAATAATTGTTTGTTCAATTAATTTGGTTAGGCTTGTTGAATTGATTAAACGAATATCATTTGTTAAAATTAAGAATTGTGATCCGTTTTTATCTTCTTCTTAATCACTAAGTAAAGAATAATAATAGGGGATTATGGACAAGTTTTCATCTTATTATTATGAATAACTTAATGGAAGTCAAATGATCCAAACTTGTATAATTGTTGCTTATATTAACATAAAGAGCTTATTTTAGGGGTATAATGGTTAAAGTCTAAGTAAAGAGCTTGTTTTTCATATTGAATACCTAAGGAAAAATTAGTTAATAAAGTTTGTTATTATCTAGGGTTGATAGATCCATTAGAATTGAGACAATGTTATGGGTGATCAAAATCATTGAATATTATAGTTGAAAATGAACCTAGTATTGGACTTTTAGTATTTGATCTTTATATAATTTATTTTGTTTAATTGGCTTATTTATTTTATTTGTTACAAAATTAAAATTCAAGTTTTTCCTCCAAGTATGTTAATGTGTTTAATTTTTAGTTAATTAGTAATAAATTAATTGCACTCCTTATGAGATTAACTCTTAATTACATTATTTACTATTAAATAATCAAGAGTGCATTTTCGGTGCTTAATGATAGCTACCATTTTGATAGTTGCTTCATGCTTGCATAGCCTAACCTTTGATGCCATATTTAGGATTTCTCACTAACAAAAGCAAAGCACTTAATATCTTAGTTAAAGTATGTTAATCAATGATATACATATTATTCAATCGTTTAGTAATAAATAAGGGATAATATATTTTGGAATTAGCAACATGACAAACATTTTGTTTAAATAATACCTTTAGCCTTCATCACATAATGGACTAATGCTAACCAAATTGAGCTTGAGTCCTTAGGCATGTGATAAATTGTTAATCATTAAGGACTTTTCCTTACATATCTTGTTGATGCTAATAACCTTTTCTTTAGCATTGTCTCCAAACATTACTATCTCACCATCTATTTTCTTGAGTTAAATGAAGATTTTAAGATTCCTTTTATGGTGTCTTAAGTAGCCACTATGTAGATATCATTCATTTTTTTTCATGCTACCAATTAGGCATTCTTGTAAACAAGTCATACAAATTTAGGTTACCTAAAATTTCTTAGAACCTTGTGGGTTAGCTTTGGTGTTTTTATTACTTACATAAGAATAACCATCTAAACTCTATCTCAAGTTGGAAGAATATTACATGTGACCATCATCACTATAGAAATAGCATTTAACATGATTTTTAGTATGGTGTCTATATGGATGAGCACTATATTTATTATAATGATGTCACCTATTATAAGAGTATGCATGCCTATGAAATACTTTAAGTCTTTGTGTGTGTCGTATATACATATATGCATACTTACAATATGTTTTTCTACCATGATATGATGTATGAGCATTCTTATACAATGTACTATTAGATGCTTGTGTATGTGTGTGTGTATGAGCTATCTTGCCCTAAGAACTTATATGAGAATAACCATATAAACTCTATGCCATCTTGGAAGAATATTACATGTGACCATAGTCACTATAGAAATAGCATCTAATATGATCTTTGACATGAGTTCTATACGTATGAGCATTATATTTATTATAAGCATGCCATCTATTATAAAAGTATGTGTGCCTATAAAATGCTTTAAGTTTTTATATGTGTCTTATATACATATATGTAAGAGTATTCTTATATAATGTACTATTAGATGCTTGTGTACGTGTATGTATATGAGTTATCTTGCCTTGAGAAGTTACATGAGAATAACCATATAAACTCCATCTCATGTTGGAAGAATATTACATGTGACCATAGTTACTATAGAAATAGCATCAAACATGATATCTTACATACGTTATATATGCACAAGTATTATATTTATTTTGATCATGCCATCTATTATAAGAGTATGGGTGCCTATAAAATACTCTAGGTCTTTATGTGTGTCTTGTATATATATGTGCATACTTACAAGATGCTTTTCTACCATAATATGATGCATAAGTATTTTTATATGTACTATTAGATGCTTGCATAAGTGTGTGTACATGAGTTGTCTTGTCCCCAGAAACTTTGAGTTGATATGCATGAGATATATATCCTATACCACACTTTTCACCTTAATACTTTTAAGAGCCAAGTAGTATGTCTAGTTTATCTTTACTTTGAGCAAACCTGAAGAGAGATTCTTAAAGTTTAAATTTTTCTTTCTTATGATGAACATTATCATTTAAGAGCTTGACAAGTCTATTTTCATTGTAACATTTTCTAGGTCATTATTTTTTTTAATGACTTACTTGACCTTATCTTTTAGAGAGGTATTCTTATATTTTAGAGAATCATTCTCATATTTTACTAGATTATTCTCACCTTTTAAGGATTCAATTTCATATTTCGTAGAAACATTCTCAACATCTTTTGTTTTTGATAACCATGTCTTTAAGCTTCCTATCCATGTAATCTTAAATGTTATATAATTCATCAATCAAGGAATCATCATCTTTAAAGGTATCGTATTTAGAGTTTACCACATCTTATATGGCTATGAATACTAAGTTGACTCCAATATCATTGACATTACCTTTTTAATTAATTAAATCATCCTAAATAGCTTTGTGGACTTTCATGATTGCCTTTTTATCATTCTTTTTGTTTATAGGACAACTGGAAGTAATATGATCAAATTTGTTACAACTGTAAGAAATGATTTCATCCTTCTCATGGTTTCTCTTGAAGGATCTTTTACTACTTTGTTTTTTCTTTCTCTAAAGTTATGTGATACTTTTGGTCAATATGATAAGCTCCCTTTCTTCTTTTTGAGTGTATTGATCACTCTTATCATCATAATTGCTTTCTTTAAGGGAGGGGGCTTTAAAAGCAACTCCTTTCTTCTTCTTAGCAATATACTTAGTGAAGGTCATCTCATGGTTAGTAAGGACCTAATTAACTCATTAAGCCTAAAGTATTTAGGTCTTTGGATTTGGTGATCACAATCACCTTGACATTCTAAGACTTCAAAAGTGATCTCAATACCTTCTTCACAATATCACTTTTCTTGATGTCCTTTTCCAGGTTCTTAAGTGGATTGATGATGTTGGTGAGCCTTGTGCACATCTCTAAGATTATTTCATCGCTTTTCATTTTAAAGGGCCCATACTTTAGCATGAGCAAATTAATTTTTGTGTCCTTTACTTTTATTGTACCCTCGTTAATGACTATACTCTTGTCTTATATCTAATTTTCCTTTTTACATAAAGATACCTTATTATATTCACTAACACATAAACCATAATGAAACATGGTAATAGTTTGGTAGTTGATAGTTTTGAATTTCTTCTTCTCAGTGGTAGATATGCTTTATTTCCTATTAGTGCTCACTTTTGGGGCTTTTGTGTGGTTACTCTCAGTTATTTCTTAAAGTTCATAATTATAGGATTGAATATATATTATGATCTTGTCTCTCTAATAGTTATAGTTAATATTATCAAATATAAGGGGTCTAAGGATGTTTCTACCTTTAACATAGAATATGAGTACAAGGGATGTGATAAATCAACTTTAAGATGTTAAGCCTTTGAAATAAAAGTCAAGCTCTAATATCAGTTATTAGTCTTTAAGGCAACCCAATAAATTAGGTTTAATCAGTTTGGTCATTAAACCATTACTTAATCACAACTTTATAGAGAGATAATAAGATAAATAGTAAACAAAAGTAAAGTAAGAAATATAATCAATAAAAAATTAAAGAGAGATAAGAAAAGAAAGAGTAAGCACAATAATTTATAGTGGTTTAACTTAATTAGGAAGTTTGTATTGTCTGCTCAAGATTCCTTTCTTGAGAATTCAACTTTACTATCACTTTTTCTAGGTGATAACGTGTTGATTCTTTATAACACTTATAAAGAATCATAACAAACTTTTGCAAAGCTTTTATAAGAACACATTGATACTATATGACACTTATAAACTCATACTTTATCATTTTTTACTAGATCAATCTTATTATTTCACACTCACAACTTTTCTCTTTTAAAGCATTTGCTCTTTGATCTTATCTCTTTTGATTAATTTTCTCTTTTTTTCTAGGTGATTACAATAAATACCTCTTAAAGGTCTTACTCAAACAAGTTTCTCAAACTCTTTTATAGAACAAATACACACACTAATCATTGGACATTGCTTTATTTCCATAAAAAGAATTTTCCATTAAAAGAATCAATTCCAAAAACAAAACATGTCTTTTTTGGAGCATTGATTAATTATAGCACTTGGTCAGTCAATCGACCTAAAATTTTCATAACATTTTTAACTTTTAATCTTCATATTGCTTAGTCTCATTGATTGATTACAAGCATAATTAGGTCAACCAACCTAAATTCTTTATAGCTTTCACTTTCTAAACTTGATATCTTTTAATTACCGTTGGTCAACTATAGTTATGATTAAGTTGACCAATTTAAAATTTCTATTTCTTTTTATACTTAGTAGCCTGATTCTTCTTCAATGTTTATTTGACCATAAATACTAGTCAAATTAACTGACCTAATTTTTCTTTTTTATTCTACTTTTCTTCGCTTCATTTTATATTGTTTGGTTGATGACATAGGTCAATTTGTTTAAATTTTCTTCTAACTTGAATGTTTACAATTTTTTTCATCTTTTCTTGAGATCTCTCGAGATCTCATTTAATATTTTTTTAAAAATAAAAATTTGATAGAAGATAAAATATTTGCAAGAATGTTAACTTAATTCAAATTTGTAATTCAAATATCCTACTAAAAATAGTATAAATAGAAAAGTTAATTGTCTATATATAGCTCATATGCTTGTCAATCAATCAAACAAAGATATAGAAATATAATTCAAATAAATTAACATCAATCAAGATAGGGACATATTAAAATACAAAGGATATAACATATGATCCACTATAGTCATAATAACCAATGGCAAACATATATCTTGCTTTCTTTTAGATTTTGCACCAAAATTTATCGACGCATGTGACAAGGGATCATTGACTTGTACCATGGTCATACCATATGATCTCTAACTTTGTTGTACTTATTTTTATAAGGTTAAAAAAAAAAAAACAACAAAAAGTATAATTAGGTACATGTACTTTTCAAAAGTTACTATAAATTTCTTTTATATTTTCATTATATGTTTGTATCAAAGTTATTGACCCATTTATAATCCAAACATAATTTTTGCTTTTTCAATTCAATTATTCCAATATTGTGAGGACAAATATTTAATTGGATACAATATACCTACCATGAGGTAAAGACTTAATTATATATGCCTTTTTCCTAGTTGTATGCATATAAATACGAATATTGCGCGTCCTTAACGTCAATAGAAGTTAAGACTGATGACTTACTAGTTTTCAAAAGTGACCTCGGTGGATGAAGATACAATTATCATGTTAAAGTTTCAAATTTCAATAAAATTAATATAATTTTCAAGAATTTGCACTTGAAAAAGTTCATATTAACAACTTAGAAGTAGCACTATGTCATCTAGTCATTGAATGAACTAATGTAGTCCATCGGTGGCAAAATTAACCATAAGGCTACTTTAAATGCAATTGCATTGGACATAACTACAATGAAAAGGAAAAAACATACAAATCTTGGAAGCAAATCCCATAGAGAAATGGCTATTGCAGTTCCAAAGGTGGTAAAATTAAGAGCTTAAACAAAAGCATGAAACAATAAGGGTTGTCCTTGAAGATGATGGTTGGAACTGAATTCTAGTCATTTGTCATAAGGACACCTCTTGTCCAGCCCACCAAACATGTTAGAAGACAAGAAACCTGACTACATTAAGTCTTTGTGGGCTGTTAGCATTGTCCAATCCCCTTTGTTGCCTAAATACAACAATGGAAGGATCTAAAATTGTGTAGAAGTACCTATCTCTAGAAACTTCCTGCAAAGAATATTAAGGAGACTTCTAGAAGGAACTGTCCTAAATGACATCTAAAATATTCTTTGTAAGTATTTAGGATAATCTATTCTAGGAGATTCTTTTGAGCAAGTATAAATAGGTCACACCTCTCATTTGTATAACATGCTTAAACGCTTAAATGTTCCAAGCTCTCTCAATAAAACTCTCATTTATGTAGCTTTCTTGTGCTTTATACTCTTCTAATGCTTTTCGCTTATTCTCTTAACTCTTTAAGGCTCACCTAGTTCATCTTTTCTTGCAAGATTGACTAAATGTCGCATGGGTTAACATGATCGAGGTCTAACTCCGTGACAGGTGGTGTGAGAGCAATGGTTTCATCCTAGGTACAACCTGTTTGTTATTGAAGCTTTGAGCATGGCTAGCAAGGAAGGCTTCGTCACAACCATTGTGGAAGAGTAACAAATGAAGGAATAAGTGCATGGGCGAGAAGAGCAACGTGTCTTGTCTAAGCATAGTAGATCCAAGGCCCCAGCAAGAGAATCTATGGAGTCTCGTGTTGCTGGCTTAGAGAGTACCATCACCAATTTGAACATTAGAGTGGACGAACTCAATGAGCAAGTTGATAATGTGATCCATGAGAATTCTAAGATCATAAAGGCTGCCAAATTCATGATTGAAGAGTTTGGTCACTCGTTTAGGAGAGAACTATACTCCTTGAATCAAGAGTTGTTTAACTTATAGGAGTTTGTTGAAGGAGAAATTCACGACCTCCGTAGAGAGATGGAGTCTCTCCGTTAGACTAGGCCACCTTCTATTAGTACAACCATTACTAGCACTACTATTGTGCATGGCTTGAAGGTTCCTAAGTCTGCCATGTACAACAACACTCGAAATGCCACTAAGGTGAACAATATTTTAAGGCCATAAAGGTTGTTGATGACCTTACCAAGGTAAGCAACACCCTAATCTTCTTGAGGGATATTGCCCAGCTATGGTGGAGGTGGAACCATGCTAAAAGGGAGAGAGGCTTGCATGTCCTCAATACTTAAGAGCAATTTAAGGCCACACTATGCAAACACTTCGTGCCCCACAATGCGAACAACAAAGTTAAGGGAAAGTTACATCACCTAAGCCAAATAAGAAGTATTTTTGACTATATCAAGGAATTTACTACCCTCATACTTGAAATTGATATATCCAATAGAGAACTTCACTTCCACTTCAAGGATGGCTTGAAAGATTGGGCGAGAGTAGAGTTGGACAAGCGTGATGTGTAGAATCTGGATACTGTCATTACCACTGCCAAGACACTCATCAACTACTTTGCCCACCCTAAGAGTAAAAAGCACTTTAACCAAAGTGGGGGAGAGAAAAATAGGTAGAAGTAGGATACAAGCTATAAGGAAGGTAAACACCAAAAGTCCATAACCGACAATCTTAAGCATGGTTAGAATTCCTCAAGTAAACGTAATACAGGTAATCCTTTGAAACCTTACTTCATTTGTGATGGACTGTATTGGGTACAAGACTGCCCCAACCACAGAGCAATGAATGTCATGATGGCAGAACTTAATAAGGAAAAACCCAAGGATAAGCCTTAAGCAGACATAAAAGCTATCCAATAATTAGGTAACCTTTCTAAACTTTTCTCTCTATCAATCCCAAAGGAGAAGGGATTGTTGTACGTAAATGTCGCCATCAAAGGAAAAATTGCCTATGTGATGCTAGACATGGGAGTAATGCATAACTTTATGAACATACAAAAGGTCAAGTGTCTAGGCCTCAAACTTGTAAAGGGAGATGACACCATTAAGGTTGTCAATTCAGAAGTAAAATCTATCTAAGGTATAACACAAGGAGTAATTGTAGGAATCAAAGATTGGACTGATAAGTTAGACTTTATTGTTGTTCTTATGGATGATTTCAAAGTAGTGCTAGGTCTTGCATTTTTCTGCAAAGTTTTAGCTTTTCTTGTTCCAACCTCAAGTTCTCTTATAATCCTTGATGCTTGCAATATTCAAGTGATTCTTTTGAAAAACATGGAGAAGTTGAAACCATTGATAATTTCTATCCTATAACTTAAACAGGGTCTTAAGTTGGATAAAAGTTACGTTGCTACCATATGGGAACTCAGCGATGGGGGAAATGTAGCAACACCAACTCCTGCATTATAACAATCTGTCCAAGTTGTCCTTATCGAGTTCAAGGACATGACACCTTCCAAATTGCCCAAAACGTTACCTCTTAGATAAGATATGGATCATCATATCAAGCTAGAACCTAATGCTAAACCTCTTGCCATGGCCCCTTATCGCATAGTACCTCTAGAACTCGCCAAATTGAGGAAGCAACTCCAAGGCTTGATTGATTTGGGCTACATTCGACCATCAAAAGCGCCTTTTGGTGCTTTAGTCCTCTTTTAAAAGAAAAAGGATGGTTTGTTAAAGATGTACATTGACTATCAAGAATAAGTATCTAATACCTTTAATAGTTGATCTTTTCAACCAATTGGGAAAGGCAAGGTACTCCACCAAGCTAAATTTGCAATTAGGTTACTACCAAGTTCGTATTGCTCAAAGTGATGAGCCAAAAACTACTTGTGTGATGCGTTACAGAGCATTCGAGTTCCTAGTCATGCCCTTTGGTCTCACCAACGCACCAACTACCTTTTGCACTCTCATAAACAAGTTACTCCATCTTTTCCTTGACAAATTCACAGTGGTTTACTTGGATGAAATTGTGGTATACAAAAACACCCACGAGGAGTATGTAGAGCACCTCCAACAAGTCTTTTAAGTTCTCTAAGAAAATGAGTTGTATGTCAAGAAGGAGAAGTGCTCATTCGCTAAGCAAAAGGTAAATTTCCTCGGCTATAAGATCAAGGATGGTAGGTTGATGATGGATCCAGTAAAGATGCAAGCCATACAAGTGTGAGAGCCACCAACCAAGGTCACAGAACTACGATCCTTCTTAGGGCTAATGAACTACTACCGTTGGTTTATTAAGGGATATTTTGCTATAGTGGCACCCTTAACCAACCTATTAAAGAAGAACAACACTTGGCATTGGTTGAGAAAATGCCAAGTTTCCTTTAAGAGATTAAAACAAGCAATCTCTGGGGAACCCATCATGGTACTATCAGACTACGAAGAGCCTTTTGAAGTTTATACCGATGCATTTGCATTCGCTATTAAGGGAGTCTTGATGCAAAATAAGTATCTTATTACTTATGAAAACTATAAGCTAAACAATACAGAGAGACAGTATACCATTCAAGACAAGGAGATGACTGTTATAATTCATTACTTACGCATTTGGAGACACTATCTCCTCAGGAGTAAGTTTGTGATAATGATTGACAACGTCGCAATGAGCTACTTCCAAACGTAGAAGAAGCTTAGCCCTAAGCAAGTCCATTGGCAAGACTTCTTGGTTGAGTTTGACTACACATTTTGGTACAAGTTAGGTCAAGCCAATGTTGTTGCAAATGCATTGAGTTGAAAAGTGGAACTAGTTGTCATATCCACTAGTATGCCTAAAAGCAACTTCCTTGAATAAATCAAAGAAGGCATAACACAAGACATTGGTAAAAAACCTACTGAAGTTAGCTAGTGAGGGAAAGACTCGTTGATTCTAGTTGGACAAAGGAGTCCTAACGACCATTGGCAATCGAGTCTTTGTGCTAAAGTGGGGAAACTTGCAGAAGAAGATATTTAAGGAATGCCACGATTCCCTATGGGCTAGTCACCTAAGTATGGCACGTACTTTTGCTCTTATCCAACAACACTATTATTAGCCATAAATGCATGTCGATGTCAAGGCATCTGTGAGAACCTGCCTAGTCTGCCAACAAGATAAGGTAGAACAACAACACTAGGTTAGTCTACTTAAGCCATTACTTATTACTGAGAGACCATGAGAAAATGTCTTGATGGACTTCATTGTGGCTAGACCTAAGTCTGATGGATTTAGAAGCATCATGGTCATTATCAATCAATTTAGTAAGTACGGAACCTTCATTCCAGCCATTGCTAATTGCAAGGTCGATGAAATTGCATGTCTATTCTTCAAGAACTTGGTAAAGTTGTGAGGGGTTCCTAAAAGCATTATTAGTGATAGAGACCCATGTTTCACTAGCAAATTTTGGTGCGAGCTATTCAAGCTATTGGGACCGATTTGAATTTCTTAACAAGCTTCCATCCTTAAGGTAATGGTCAAACTGAGTTAGTTAATGCCTTGTTAAAGCAAGATTTAAGGCACTATGTTAGTGCTCACCGGCGGAATTAGGTGAAGTTACTTAATGTCACCTAATTCTTATATAACCTCTACCAGAGTGAGACAACAAATAAGAGCCCTTTCAAGGTTGTCATGGGATAACAACCATTAACACTAAGTGTTATTGCCTCTCCCTACACAAGAAATAACTCTTCTACTTACAAGTTTGCAAGGGAATGACATAAGGAGGCAAACATAACAAGGGTTTGTCTTAACAAAGCGGCCAAGAGGATGAAAAGATAGGCTGACACTAAGTGACGTCCAAAGGAGTACGCATAGAGAGATATGGTGATGGTAAAACTGCTGCCTAACTAATTCAAATCTCTGCGTAAGGTGCACAAGAGCTTGGTACGAAAGTACGAAAGGTTGTTTCCTATCATCAAGCGTGTAGGAAAGGTCACCTATTTTTTATCAATGATTGGGTTGTTCTAGCCAATCATATGCAAGTGAAAGATGTAAATATTCTTGGATTAGGTTGGTTCGTTCATGATGGGCTAATGTAACCTATTAAAGAGAAGTTAGAGGGAGCTAAAGCTCCCTTCCATTACAAATACACGTTATAGAAAATGTGTATGAAAGAAAACTATCTGTGTTAATAAAAATAGTTTTCTAAACATTTTTAAGGATAGATGAAGACCTTCTGACTAACTTCTCATTCTCTAAAAGATTGAGAATACATATTTTTCATTGATTATCATAATAAAAGGTTCTTGGTATGTGAACAAGTTATTATCTAATATAGTAATATTATCTTGATCGCGAGAAAAAGTCGATTCACCAGTAATTAGTTTATTGTTAACTTTTGGAAGTTTTCAAGAATAACTATAATTCTAACCTTTTAATCTGATAACAACAATTGACATGATTTATAAAAAAATCCATTAACATATTTAAACACATAATCGTACATAAGAAAAAAAGAACTCACAATCGTACATAGATATATGCCAACTAGCAAGCCTTTCTTCTTTACCTAAAAAATTTACTAAGCACGTTACTAGTTGCTTATACAAATTGTCAAAAATGCAAGTGTTCTTTGTTATTGATGGTACATCGGACACATGCAAGCTAGTTCAAGTACATCTTATGCAATCAAACCTACTAGACTATACACATTAAAATTACTCACAGAATAAAAGTAGTAATCTCATCATGAATACAACTGTGTGGATGGCAGTGTGATTTCCATTGATTCGACAATGAAATCAAAGAATAAGAGATCAAAATTGTGAAATATTTAGATGATGAAACAAATTGATAAATTTCCCCTCGAAACCTCTGTCGTAGCATGATTGAAATATTTTGACATGTATACGTGTCAGAAAATGCCATTAGGGTCTTTGGTTGGGCCGCTAAACCTAACAACAGGTGTGTTGACGAAGGCCAAGCCAATAGGTTGTTTTATCAAGCGAAGCTACCATCCCGTAGCACACATTTCTTGTACAAGCTAATATTGGACTCCGATCACTCTAATATCACTTAATCTTCCAATTTATAGTCCCTTACAATTTATTGAATTTTCTATAGCCAGCACACAATTCATTAACTCAAATATTAACCCAAAAACATTAATTTACCATTTTCGTGGGTATTGCTTGTCTCCAAATCTCTACTTTAAGCTCTACTTCCAATTAACCCCTAATTACTTTTTCTATAAACTCTAAGTGGTGATGAATGAGAGGGAAGAAGCCAACGAGATGACTAGCAATTAGATGGGGTAGGGGGCTAATGCTCGTTGGAACTGAGAGGGAGATTGGAAGGAATTAAGGAGGAAAGGGGAAGTGAAAGGCCACAATAGTGTGGGAAACGAAGAAGAGACTGTCGACCAGTGAGGATGGGGAAAATTGTGGGGAAGAACTACTGTGGTGGGGTGTGTTAATCAAGAAATTTGATGTCTTGAGGGAAGAGAGGGACAGGGGATTTGCGTTTGTGAACCTGTTCGGGCAAGCTCACAGTATGTTAATCAAGAAATTTTAATGTCTCTTGCCAGTACTTATGCAAATAGGTAATGGCGTGCCAATTCATTGATATAATGTTTACAAGAGTAAATCAAAAGGTAAAAAGCATCGCATGCATTTCATTGCCAAGCTCATGATAGAGCAAGGAGCAAGTTTTTACAAGATTTTTCTTTCGCTTCTTGCTTTCTTTGTTTCTTTTTTCTTTTTTAGTTATTATAAATTTAAGATATCTCTTGAATGTGACATAAAATGTCAAGGTTGACTATTTTAGCAGGGCAGTTATGAACTGATTTCCTTGTATTCTAGTAGATATAAATGCCAAAGGCTTGGATTGCCGCATTCCCCTTTTTTTTTTTTTTTGTTTATAAATCTAAAGTTTCCCTTTGTATTTTGGGTAGCATTTCTCAGCCTGAAATTGTTGTTTTCAGTTTATCTCGGGGTTTATGGATTACACGACATAATAAATGCCCTCTCTTCTATTAATTGTATCTCTGTGCATCCAAAAAATTTGAACCAGTTACCTTTAACTTCAAAATTCAAGTTACTGGGATGTTCCTTATGGGACAAAGGCTAGTTCCTATGACATCGTCATGATGTGTTACATAAACGAATGAATCATTATGGAATATCTTTTTTATAGAACATAATGAATATACTTGGAATATTTTTTCCACAACCGAATGAACAATTCTCGGAATTATCATCAAGAGTAATATTGTTCTTCTAACTATTTTTCTATGGAGGAAGGGTGATAGGGCTACTTACTCATTTTTTTAATCCTGTTTGAAAGGAGAGAACTCATTCTTTGGTTTACAGAAACTAACTTTTAGAGAGGTCTCATGAATGAAGCAAAGTGTTATATAATTTTCTCAAAGTTCAGTTTCCATAAATCAGCTCCAAACAAAATGATTGATGTTGACACCACAGCTAATAACTTGAATTTATAAATTAAATGTTTCAAGTTTGGGTATAATGATCATGAGAGAGGGAGTAATTGTTATAAAATAAGAAAGTCCTACTCTTGTTGTATAGTTATAGTTAATTGTTAAATTCCAAGACTATATGGATAGTTTTGATCGTCATAATGTAGTTGTCACAACTTGTTAGACTAGTGGCTCATCTCCATAGAAGTTAATGGCCTAAGGTTAAAAGGTACATAAAATACGGAAAGGAATAACTTATAAAAAGAAATAGCTAGAGGAATAAACAATGTCAAACTGATGAGTGATTCCCTATGAAAAAATGAATATTTTTTTATTTTCTTGACTTATTTAGATTAAAAACTCTATGTCCTATAGGTAAATTTAATCATTGGTGTTGGTTCTTAACACAATCCAAAAATAGTGGTGAGTTATATCTAATAACTTAGTCAAGTCTCCTTTAATTCTAATTTAAAAAATTAATAAAAAATAACTAATAAAATTAAAACAAACAATATAATCAACAAAATATTAAAAAAGAATTAACATAATAATTTAACTCAAATCAAAAAACTATTTTTACTTTTTACTATTCTTTTTAGAAAACTAACTTTATTATTACTTTTTAATTCTATAGGGTAAAAATAATTTTTTAAATTTGGTCTTCTTAACTTTTATCACAATGACATTTTTAGAAAGTTTTTAAAAGAGTATATTAATTTTCCATAACTTTTAGAACCTTACATTTTATTGCTTTTTATTAGAATACTTTTACCTTTTTACAATTATAATTTTTCTCTTTTAAAGTCTTTACCTTTTGATTTTATCACTTTTGATTATTTTTCTCTTTTTATAGATAATTACAATATATAGTTTTTTGAGACTTGACGTAAAATAATTTTTCAAATTTTTTATAAACTAAATGTAAAAATTAGTTGTAGAATATTGATTTTTTCATAAGAAGAACCAATTCTAAAAACAAAATGTATTTCTTTTAAACTATCTATCAACCGCAATACTTAAATTTGTTAAACGACTTAAAATCTGTAACTTTTCTACTTCTACTCTTCACGTTTTTCAGTTTTATGGGCTGATAGCAGCACTACTCTGCATAAATCGGAAAGTCCATTCTCACTCTTTAAACCTGGGCTGTCAAGGTGTCATACTAGTTGTCTAGTTCATTTATTTAAAACTAACAAAAAGAAATTAAAAAATTTAGACATGGATTAACCGGTGAATCCTCTTCCTCCTGAAATCTTTTAGATCTCAATCACGACAAGCCTTTCCTTTCCACTTCTTTGTTAAAAAAAAAAAAATTATAACAAAAATGCTCTAGCCTTTAGGCACGCACACGAGGTTCCCCCTTAGCAAAGATTAATAAGATGATTTTTTTTTTTAAAAAAAAAAAGAAAGGATTTTTGTGAGGTGAAAGGCCATGTTTTGGCATTAAGATATGTCATAATCTAAGCAAGTCTGGGTTCTATTGATCTATGAATGTGGGTAGTAGTAGGCGTACATAAGGGTGTCGTTCATTTGTTGATATAATCAGCCGAGACACTTGCAATGCGTGATAATCCTTTTAGCATTTTCTAAAGTAATATACTAATGAAGGATACAAAAATTTTATTCTCAATACTGCTTGTTTATCATATTCAAAGAATTATGCTGGGTGTGAAGTTCACACACATTTCTTTATCCACACTAACTAATATCAAAATTCATATTAACGCCGTATAACATTAATTGTTATCTAACTCATTAACTTTAGAACTCCTAAATAAGCAAATTTGCAGGATATTTTCCGTGTGTAGCTTGTGCATCTGGGCATTCGAAAAAAGAAATTGCTTGCGTGTCCCCATTTATATATGTTGCTTGACTTTTATAGAAAGCATGTTTAATGCAACACTCTGGATGTCCCTCAAGTTGTCCAAAAAAGAATGCTATATTAGTGACAACTTATGTAATCACAATATCAGCGGTTTAGCCGCAAATGAAACAGTTGAGATTTTATTTATTAGGCCTATTTTGCGCCTTCAAATTGAAGAATACCGGCCGGGGACAAAAACTATAAACTGCATGACTATTTCAACCCTAGTTGCCTAGACGTCATTGCCAGACTTAAAGAAAGTGTTGTGATTCTGCAGTTGCTAGACAAATTTTCATGAAGAATGAGTATCATGAGTTTACAATTTGCAAACTTGTGCTGAACTTATAAGATGTAATGACCAGCTGAGAAAGCCTGAGCTTCCAATTTTAAATACTTTAGAATATTTGTATCGGAAACAAGTTTGTGTCACTTCAGGAAGTTGGAAAGTGTTATCACTGAGTTTCGGCTTCTCGAAATCATTTAGACGTATTCATCTTACATAGACGGATTCTATTGATCTATGGAACTGCTGTCCAATGATAGACTCTCTTCGCGTGAACAGAACCGGGAAAATCAACAACTTGTAGATCCAAGACATGGAAAGCAATTTAGCTGCCAAAATACTCGGAACGAAACAAGACTAATGCAAGAGATGTCTTCAGAGTAGATCAGCTACAATATTGATATCCATGGTTATTGTCTTCAAAGTTTAAACAAGCCTACCTTAGACGGGACAAAGGGATCATCACATGTCGTGCATCTTGAAACAAGCTATGCCCATTTTGCCATTAAGGACATGATTCCAGCACCTACGAGAGCAGAAATATAACCCCATATCTGGAGTTTTACACTTCCTTGCATTTTGGGCCCTAGAAACTCTGCTGCCAGGAGGTCCACCAGTGCCGTATAATTCAGTAACCCGGCAGATGCAGCATTTAGCAGTCCCACCACAATTAGAGCCGTTGGACTGTCTTCCTTGTAAGCGTTTGACAAGAGAATTCCCAGCGCGATACCGAAAGGAGTTGTGGTGGAGAAGAAAAACACCATGATTGCTTTCGTCTTCATTCGGTATTCAGCCTGATCATTCATGACCGAATGCAAGTGTTAGAAAAAGTGTATTTGATCGTGAATTATGGCATGCTTATTCCATGTTAAATTGTACCAAGTTTTGTAACCTGTAATATGCATCCTCCGAGACCCATTCCTTCAAAGAGTTGATGAAAGCAAAAGGCAGCAATGAGTGGCCTGATTGTACATGGATTGGCAGATGCCCCCATTGAGAGACCTATTACCACTGAGTGAACAACAATGCCAAATTCCAGCACCTACACGTATACATTACACAATAATTTGTAATGATCTAAACGCTGGAACCAATTATATAGATCCAAGATGTGAACCGAAGATAACATGCACATCAAATTTCAGCTAATAATCAATTTTCACACAATCATGTATAAAAGAAATCAAGGAACATTAATGACTCTAGCAGAGAAAAGATCAACACTTTTGGACTGGTGCAAGATCGCCGGTCAGCAATGCCATAATCTTACATTGACAATTGGGAATATAAATATACCTGTGCCACAACCCGATTCCTCATCAACACCTTACGGGCATCGTCATTCTCAGCCTTTTTAGCTGCTTCTAACTCATGACCATCTCTCCCCTCTACCACCTGGTTGTCACCGACAGCATTTTGATTCTTATTATTGTTATTGCTATCGCGCTTCGTGTAATAACTCAGTGCAAAAGAATCCAACATGAGGGTCGCCATGGCGGACAACATCGCCACGAAACCGGTGAACGAGAACTTACGCCAGGGATTATCGGGCAAGCACGGGGAACTCAAGTTGTCGAAAGAATCAGGCAAGACGTGCATGTACCCGGTGGAGAGGATGACACCAGAAGCAAAGAGTTTAACCAGTGCGAAAGAGTCTCTGTCGGGCTTGAGAGCGGGGACAGAGCGGGAGAAGAGTGGCAGGGAGACCCCGATCATGCTGGTGACGAGAATGGAAAATATTGCAATGATCTTCAGCTTCAGGGCCTTGGCCTTGTCCTGGCAGCTGCCCTCGGATTTCTGGCATTGTTCCTCCGCCAGAGTAATTGGCGAATGCACGGAGACGAAGAGGAGGCCGATGATGAGAATCAAAGTCAGCTTTGGGTGGGCCATGGCCGATGGTTGGTGGTTTGGACTCACAAAAGCTCAAATCAGCTGTGTTCCCAGTGGGAGTTTCACGCCTTTGTATAAAATGACTGATGGTGATATTTATGGTGACGACCAGAATGTGCCGCCCCACTTTAATAAAGAGGGTGCTTTGGGGAAGTCAACCATTTCATTTTTTCTTTTTTTTTTTTGGGTTGGCGATGGCTATCATTTTCCTTTATTTAAATGGACATGCGCCGAGCAGTGGCCCGCCTCGGCTCTTTCGTTCGTTAACTAACATTATTCCATCCGACTCGGCTGCCACGGCACTCCATAGTGCAGCGGGCGCGTGTTCTCTCCATGTGCGCCTCGTTCCTAGTCTCTCGTTCGCGCTAACCTCAGTGAGTGCCCCAGTGAGTGTCGTCCGGGGCGACCTGACTGTGGCAATGCACTTCTTCTCAAATTTTTATTGGATTATCCCGTGTTCGCCTTGTCAAAGAGGTAGGCTCGTGATGTTTTTGGGAAGACTGCAAAATGCATTATATCAACACCCAAAGTTTTTAGTGTAAAACAAAGCAAATATACTCTTTCAGCGTGTTTAAAGATGCAAACCAAGTTCCCTATAGAATTAGGCCAGCAAATATTTAATATTTTTATTAAATAAAGTGCATTCTTTCGTTAACATGGCTAAAATATCTGAGTTGCAAACCATAAAACCTAAATATTCTTTATTCAGTTGGTTTGTGCCATTGCTCTATTATTGGATACAAAGGATTATAAGGTTGACAACTTGGAACTGGTATCCCCTATTCCTGGTAATTGTTAATCCTCGATATCTTGATTTCTTTTATTGGTATTGTTCTGAAAACATTAGCATCAGTCAGACAATCTTATTATTCAGTTACCATCCTTCAACAAGACTGTTCGGGTTTGTTCTACATGCTAAAGCTAAACTCCTTTACCTAGGCGCCACAAATTGCTGTCAGCTTCGTTTTAAGCTTTGACCAACAAGTGGTGTTTCCAGTATCATGGTATCATACATTTATGTATGTTAATTTACAAAGCTGACAGTGCATGTGCAGGGCTCTTTTGATTAGACATGTTTATGTGATCCTGTAATGACTAATCTTTGAAGTCCTCATTGAAAAAGAAAACAAAAAAATCTAAAAAAAATGTGTGATAAGAAATTGATTTGTTTTTTTTTACATAATATCTATATATTTTAGTTATAGAAAAAAATATATATTTTTATTTAATATGAAATACAATTCAATTTATAAGATTTTTTCTTATGGACTAGTAAGATTTTTGGTATAGTTAACACCAACATAATAATCTTCCTTTGTTGGATTTCTCGCTAATAAATTTTTTGCCAACTTATAGCTCGTACCAATACACTCCTCAAGTTGGTGCATAGATATCACTTACATCTAATTTGTCATGTGGGTTTGAGAATGTCTTGCTTGTTACTATTTTTGTGAGAATATCTGCAAGTTGATCCTTTTTCCATACAAACGAGAGTTGTATAACCTCTACCTCAAGTTTGTTTTTGATAAAATGTCGATCAACCTCCACTTGGTTCATTCAATGATGCTCATTTGGATTTTGAGCAATTTCAATAATGGACTTAATATCATAAAACAAGTACAAGAGTCCAATTTCTTCAGCCAACCTCTTAGGTCAGAGTAATTCATAAATATCTTTTAACACACTCCAAAATTCAACCTTTATACTAGACAAATCAACAATTTTCTACTTTTTACTCCTCCATTTAACCAAATTCCCACCAAAAAGAGTAAGATAGCTTGATATGGATTTCTTATCAATAACACTCTCAACCTAATCTATATCTGTATACTTTTCAACATACAAATGATTATATTTTTTAGACATTAGTCCCTTTCTTAGAGAAGACTGTAAGTACCTTAGGATTTTAAATACTGCATTCATATGATCTTTGCTTATAGTGTGCATGAATTGACTCATCAGACTTACAAAATATGCAATATATGATCTTGTGTGGGATAGACAAATCAAGTTCCCCACCAACCTTTAGTACCTCTCCTTGTCTATCTACTTCTAATCTATACTTTCTTCTAGCCCATGATTCATTTGATATGTGCATCTGCTGGCTTGCATTCAAGCATCCTTATTTCAACCAATAAGTCAAGCTACATATTTTTGCTAAGACAAAAATATACCTTGGTTTGACCAATTAACTTTAATGCCAAGAAAGTATTTATTCTACTGAGATTTTTCTATACCATATGTTTGAGTGAATCCTTTTGTGACCAATTTTACCTCATATTTTTCAACTGATCCATTTGCCTTATACTTAATTGAAAACATGCATTAATAGCCCATTAGTTTCTTTTCTTTGGGTAGCACCACCAAATTCTAAGAAGAATTTTTCTATAATGCTTCTATCTCAATGCTTTTATCTCATTATAAATTGCTTGTGTTCACCTTGGGTCCTCCAATGCTTTTTGATTGATTTTAGGCACTTGCCCACTAGATAACTTAATCACAAATTCCCAAAGAGAAACAAATAGTCATTGAGTAGTAACATGATAGGATAGCTGGCCTTCTTGCTTTAAACATCTAATGAGTTTTACTGTGGTGGCACTCCTCAATTCTTCCTATCAAGTAATTGTAATCATATATAATACTTAATTTATTAACAAGAGAATTCATAGATGGTACCTCAATAACATTCTTTAGGGACTAGTCATATACTAAATGATGAGAAAAGGGTTATTCAAGTTTAGGGGAAATTATTCTTATCTAATGGTCTCCTTCTCTCGAAGTTCTAACCTAAAAGTCATATGATCCTCTTTGAGTTCAGCTAGAACAACATTTTCTCATTTAAAAACAATATTTTCATGTGCTGGAATAATACTCTCCTACACTAATTTCTCCTTGGCTGACTAATTTGCTCAACTTATATGCAACACTTTTCAAAACCATGCCATAACTCCCACTTGCTACTTCCCTTATCATATTCTCTAATAATCATCGATGGATATGACTCAGGTTGGAAGAAATATTCTAACTCCACAAAAGATACATCTATAGACTTGTATCGCCTTCCTAAAGTCAAGACATTGGTATCGTTTTTGATTTCCTACATACCCCAAAAAAATGCAAAGTGCAGTTCTAGTTTTATCTATTGGTTTTTAGGTAGATGAACATAGACCACATAACCAAACAACCTCAGTGGAAGCATTAAACAAGATGAGATTATTACATACTCGAAATGACTTGCTAGGGAGTTTTGAAATTCAAAGCTTATGATGGTATCCCATTGATCATGTAAATAGTAGTTATCACCACATCCACCCAAAACTATCGAGGCATACGTAAAGCTATTAATAAGGCTTTGGTTGTCTCTAAAATTTGTCTATTTTTTATCTCTATAATTCCATTTTGTTAAGGAGTTTGTGGGTATGAAGTTTTATGTTTTAACCCATATTTCTTAAAATATTCCTGAAAGTCCTTCTTTACATATTTAATCAAAATACCTAATCTTTGTAGAAAATTAATTTTCCACCATAGCATGGAATGTATAATAGACTTTAAACACTACAATCTTATTTTTTTTAATAAATAGGCCCAAGTCATATGAGTGCAATAATCAATGAAAGTAACAAACCACTAAATGCCCATGGATCTCAAGACCTATGTCAGCCCCTAAACATCAAAATGAACTAATGCAAAAAGTAATTGACATTTACTTATATTCACTAGATAAGAAATACAATGGCTTTTTGCCAACAAATAAGTTTTACATTGAAAGCGCAATTCATAGAGCTTTATAAACAAACTTAGGAATAAATACTTTAAATAAAAAAAGGATAGATGCCTTAAATGATGATGCCATATCTACACCTACTATTATTTATCATCAACTTGACCTATCATACCTACCTAGTGAGGAGAAAAATCATCAACATAATACAACTCCTCTCATTTAGTACCAAGACCAATAATCTCCTTTGTGAGAATGTCTTGAAACAAGTAAAAATTTGGGTATATCAATACATCATAGTTTAAATGTTTTGTTAACTAGCCTTTAGACAATAGTTTGCTTTTAAATAAAGGAGCCAAAAGAGTGTTTGAAGGAGGGAGAGTGGAAGATAATTTCACTTTTCTACCTCTTGTAATTAGATAGGCTCCACCATTTGTATTAGTTACAAAAGATCTTTTTGGTTCTGAATAGGCAACAAAATCCTACAAATCAAAGGTCATACGCTTTGTTGCCCCAGAATCAATTATCCACTCATATTTATCTGGTCTTTTTATTAGGTCTAATTTGTTTCCCGAAGCAACTAGTGCCACTCCTTGAAAACCGAGGTCATAGGACACATTTCTTCCCTTTGACACAAAAGATAAACCTTGACTAGATTATATCACTAAAATTTAGTTTGAATTTTCTCCTGCCCCACCCTCACGCTTCTTTTTGGTTTTTAACTCATGCCACCAATATAAAATCTCATATATTTTCAAGCAAGTTTCTTGGTATGTTTGGTGTTCCTATAATGAGAGCATCCTTTTCCATCCATTGGAGCTTTAGAATTCATTGAAGTAGTTCCCTAACCAAGATTAATTTGTTAAAGAGAAGGTTACTTCAACCCTCTTTTTAACACCATAGCAATGCTTTGTGTATCTCTATTACCCTTTAATAACATAATGACTTGTCAAAGATCTTCTTAGTAGACTAGAACATATGCTTGTTTAGTGGTTGAGAATGGTTTGATTTGAACAACATCTCCTCAAATCCAACTAGTCATCCAATCCATTTAAAAAAGTATAGACCCTATCCTCCTTGATGATAAAGTTATACCTTTTTAACATTTATCTCTCAATCTATGGCATTTGGTTTGCAAAAATTAATTTCTATCCAAAGACCTTAGAGAGCATTGTAGTATGCTTCTATAAACCCTCTTCCATGCTTCATTCTCAAGACCTTCCTCTTGAGGTTATATACTTGAGACATGTTTAAACTATCAAAAAATGTTGTGGTAATAGCATCTCATACATCCTTTATTGTTAGAAATTTTATCTAATTTCCAATCAATTTAGAATCCATCAAGTTGATTAACCAACCTTTCATAATTGCATTTTCTGTCCTCCACTTCCTAAAATTTGGGTTTGCCTCTAAAGGTTAGGGAAGATCTCAGTTTATGTATCCTAGTTTGTCTTTGCCCGTGATACACATCTCGACAACTTGGGACCAAAGGCCATAATTGGTACCATCTAGCTTAACACCAATCATGACTGCTCTAAGATCATGTCCCTAGGTAGTTAGGTTTTGGTTCAATAATTAAGATATTCTAGTAGATAGGTTTGTAAGGATTGAAGCCTCTTCATAAGAATCCATCACTTCAAATAAAGAAACCTCCTTCATGGTGAAAGAATTTTCTTCCATTATCATTGATTTCTTAGGTTTTTAGGATCATAGGCTCTGATACCATGATAAGAAATTGATCTTTCTTTTTCCTTTTTTTTCTACACACAGTGTGTTTATATCTTAGTTATAAAGAAAGGGAATATCTATACCTAATATGAAATACAATTCAATTTATAAGACTTTTTCCTATTAACTAGTGAGATCTTTAACATTGTTGGCACCACTATAATAATCTTCCTATTTTGAATTTCTTACCAATAATTTCTTTATCAACCATGTTATAGCTCATGCCAACAATATGAACTCTTGTGCCTTTGTTGGCTAAACTATTCCACATATATACCCAATACAAAATGGGGCATTGAATCCAATTCTATATGAAACATCTTTGGACCAAGTTGTATACACCAGTTGTTTTGGTTATTTTAACATTTTTAAATGTTTTATAATGAAGAAAGTTGGAGGATAATTCTTCAAGTTATATGCGTCTTTTGACCATCAATTGGGTCATGTTAGAGGACCAAGTTACTCCTTGAAAGATCACGTGAATATTGATGCATTATGGACATCAATTATAGTTAAATAATGTATATGCCTTGGCTTAAATAGTAGGAGTAAGAATTAATTAGTTTTTCAAAATGATACTTTACTCTAATGTTTTTTTTTTTTATAACACCCAAATGAAGATCATTAGCCTTAGCAATTTCTTCTTTCCCTTATCACTTGAGAATGGGTATTCCATGCATTGATGAATGCTTCTTTGCAATTTCATGCTATTAGTCATGTAAGGGGTTCTCACAAATTTTTTGTCATCATAACAACATTGGGCATTGTAGTTTCAAATGTTCTTATCGTGATCAATTTTATTGAATTTATGTCACACAACTTTTCTATTGGAACCAAGCAAAGATATCACATTTAAAGAAAATTATGATATAATATGTTCATGTTATGATTCCTAAAACATGAAGTCATCATATGTTATTACTTTATGTTGTCACTTTCTTGGATCTTTACAATTGAAGTATAGTTTTAAACCTTGTTCCTACATATAAAGTAACAACCTTTCTTTAACATTAAGTTGTTGATATTCATTTGGTAGAGTAATTGACTCATTCTAGATTTTAGATTTACATTTTATCCCTTATAGTTTTGGATGCTTTTCTCATCTTGTATTGTTTTGTTGAGTGATAATCTATAAGTTGTAGAAGTCAACCAGGATTTTAAACCAATAGTATTACTGACAGAAGATCTTCCTACAGAGCTTCAAGATGTTGAGGGCAAATCAAATAATCAATTAGATATAAATTAACAAGTTTCATATAGAGTATGTGGATGTGGTGGTTGCAGTTTATGGTGGCTTATAACATTTCACTTTTTTGTTATGCATGTATCATAAATAAAATATTATCATTTTAAGGCTTTTTTCCATGGTATAGATGATGTTGGATAAACAAGAAGAGCTAGGTAACTAACATAGGAATCCACTTGAGATTAAAAACAAATATAAATTCATCCAAAAATAAACTTAATATTTAATAGATATTTCAATACTTATAATAGATCTGATTGACAAAGTTAATAGTGAACCCTATTTATAAATTTAGCTAAAAGAAGAAAATGAAAATAACAATAAAAGGGCAATCTCTTTTAAAAAGAAAAAAAAAAGATTCCGAAATAACTTGAATAAGAAATAAATTTTTTTTAAATAAAAAATTCTAATTAGTGTAGAAATAGAAATATATTTAATAAGAAAATCCTAATTAAGTGTGAAATAAGATTTTTTAGAATTTTTGAAATAAGAAAACCCTAATTAGGTATGACATAAGATCTTCTAGAATTTCCTAAATAAGAAAACCCTAATTAAGTGCAAAATGAGATTTTCTAGAATATTTCTCTAAGAACCATAATTATTATAGGTAAGCTCAATAGTTATGTCTCAATTACCTTATTTTGCACCCATAAGAAACCTACGTAGATTATCCCAATTTTGGTTAACTACCTTAATTTGACTATATATTTAAGGGTGAAATACAAATGAAAGTTTTAAACTAGTCTCAAATAATTTCCAAAGTATCTTTCAAAAGTAACTAACAAATTTGACATTCCTATTAGATGCAATAAAATTAGGTATACTATGCAATTTGACAACTTCATTGAAAAATAGTTTGGCAACATGAGATGCATCAATGGACGTATGAAATGAAATAAGCCATTTTAAAAAATCTATCCCTAACAATAAGAATAAAATCATGATCACAAGCTATTTTAGGCAAACCAAGCACTGAAGCATGAAATGACCCATTTGGTTGCCTAATAAATTCTTCCCTTAATTACTTGTCTAAACATTTTAATATTGAGTTTAATATATTGGACAATTTTGAAAAATCACTCTCTAGATTTTAGATGCGAGACTAAAGAGTTTCAATATTTTCTTCTTAGTGTATGTTGTGGGATGAAGGTATGATGACATCTTTAGTGTTAATCATGTTTATTGATTTTTTTTTCTTTTTTTTTAGTGAGAAAAAAATTATGCTAACATAAAATACTATTTAAGAAAAATAATAAAAATTAGAAAATATTAAAATGCATAATGTTAAAAATAAATATAATGTAAATCATGCTATAGTAAATTAAAGAATAAGATAAATAAAAACAAAGAGAGAAAATGAAAACTATTAATAAAGAACAAAGTGATGGTAAGTTGGATGTAATAAAAAATATAATAAAGAAACAAATTGATGACTAAAGTAAGGGGATATTTTTTTTGGATTTAAAATAAATTTACTTAATTATTAATAAAATAATAATCTCAAATTTTTAAATTGAGAAAATATACTTGAAATGATACCTTCTATTCAAAAGAGATTGTTGTCATTGATAAAATGTTTTGGCAATGACAATGTCTACCCATATGCTAGTGTTTGCATTAGCTAACAAAGGATAGGATGGTGGTAGCCATAAAAAAAAAAACAACAAGAAAGAATTTGCTAATTTTTGTGTGATTTTGGGTCTATTTATATAAACTTGGAAGCTTTTAATAGAAATTTGGATTGTAATATAATCTCTAATATTAAATTGATGTAAGATAAATAAGAAAAATTAGGCAAATAATATGAGAACTCACTCGAAACTAAGAATAAGTAAAAATTTACCAAACAAAAATTTAATATCTAATAAATATTTCAATAATTATAATATATTTGATTGATAAATTAATATTAAATTTTATTTATAAAGTTGATTAAAATAAAAAATAAAAATAACAATAAAAAAATTTTCTTAAAATGGAGACCATAAAATATAAAAAATATGACAAATAAGAAAATTATAAAAATAGAGATATCTTGAATAAAAAAATTCAATTAACTGCAAAATAAAATTTTCTAAAATATATTTTTTTAAATATCCTTTCTTGTTAACTACTACATCAACAGAATTAAAAGTATTTCTTCTGTACCGGGTGCAGAATAGTTGAAAGATAGAAACGTGTAACAGGGACCTAGAGTATCAAGTTGTTAACCGGGAACCAAAATAATTTTCCCAAAAAGCCCTCTTCCTCTGCCCCTCGCCTCGTCATCTCTCTGGTAGGCGCAAAGACAAAAACGTAGTTTTAAATTTTGCAGTCTAGAGAGGTCTCTCCTCCATTTCCCTCTCTCTTCCTGCAAATGTTGTCTGGAGACAGACTGGAAGCGGAGCAAAGATAGCGGCCATATCTGTCATTAGAAAGGTGCATATTGATTTACGAGACCAAGAATGTCACCGATCAAAAATCACCTTTCTTTTCATTGTCTCCCCCTGCACCACCAGTGTAACTCTTCTTTTCCAAGAATTTTTTATCCCCCTGCATCTTTCTGTCGTGGAGGGTTTTAGAGTCAATTTTTTTTGAATTCCAAGAAGTGAAAAATAAAAAAATTGAATGTTTTTATTTTTTAAAAAAAAGAATTTGTACCCTTGATTATGAGTAAATTACTGTTTGCAACTTCTTTTACTGCTTTTTTTCTTCTTTCTTTATTTTGTGTTTGTTGGAAAAAATACGTTCTCCGCTGAGGTTACATGGGCGTCCATTACGTGCTGAGGTGAGGTGCTGTTTCTCGCTTCCCTTCGAGCTTATATGGAATCTGTGCATATGATTAATTTGATGTATTGGTGAGCCATGTCCCCTAAATCCTGATTGATGTTCATACTAACATGTGTGCATATGGTTTGTGATTTCTTACATTGAAAGCTAGTGTGAATGCATTTTTTAGTTTCTTGAAATTTCACTTTTGGAAAGCCAATGTAATTTTCGAGTTTTATGTTATCCTTACTTTGTTGATGTTTTTCGTTCTGCTAGGCTGATTCCCATTTGCTCAATCTGGTGAAAATCTTTTATAGAATATAGAACAGTTCCAAAAGTGTCATTTGGATCATCCTTTGGGGAAACTCTTTGGTAAGTGTACAGATCTCAGTGTGAAGCCAGTGGTCATGTTTCTCTGTCTTGTGTTTCCTTCTAGGTGAAGCATATGGTTTTTGACTTTGTAGTATATTATTTTTCCATCTTATCATCAGAGAGCCGTAAGACGAGTCTAATTAATGGAAGGAAGCTGTGGCCAAAAGCTCTGAGGAGAAGAATCTCATTAAAGGAAAAAGATTCTTTCTGGACCATGCTTTTGGATTTGTGGAGATTTGTATGTCGAAGGAACCATACGGGACATAGCCTCACCATTGAATTTGGATTCTAATTGTTGCATATGCCAGTTTAATGTTATCATTGCTTGGTCATGTTTGACTCAACTTTATCTGCATTGATGAGGAGCTGTTTAGCCCGTCATCTTAGATTATTACTCTGGTTTGTGCGATCATTGTTTTTATCACCGACGTCCTTAAGGTTGGTTGTGTTGTCCTAGTCCATCTATTGGCTGTATGGATTTAGATAAAAAAAGATAGAATAAATGTATGGCTAAGCGGAAACATTGATGCAGAATATAAACATGTGAAATGTACATTACAAGTCTTAGCAATCAATTGACGTCGTTTGCTCTTGAATCTCTAAAATCAGAGTCATTCCAATATCTGATGTTGCCAGTCCTTCTTTACTTTGCAGATCCCTTGTCCTTGGAGGCCCCTGGTATGCTTTGGATGTAAGATGATTGTCTTGGGTTCGTGCACTAATCATTTCCAATGCCATTGGTCTCCTCTAGTCAATTGCTATTGATTTTAGAGACCGCCAGAAGCAACTCTCTGGTGACTAGAATCAATGCGTCTCGTTGCTGACTGAAGTATCTTTTATCCGTTCGAGTCAATTTTGTATAGTTAGATGAGGCGCATTGACATCATGAATCAATCAACCCTCTTCCGACTTTTCCTTCGCATTTTGGTAGGTTAGTAAAGCGTCCAAACATACCTAGCGAGCCGAGGTTTCGTATAGCGCAGTATAAGAACATCGGGAGCCGTCTACCATGGGCTGACATCCAAATTGTTGTTTTCAATTTATCTGGAGATTTATGGATTATACGACTTACTAAATGCCCTCTCTTCTATTAATTGTATCATGTGAATCCAACAAATTTGAACCAGTTACGTTCTTTTAAATTCAAGTTATTGGGATGTCCCTTACGAACAAAGCCTAATTCTTATGACATCGTGATGGCTGTGTTATAGAACTGAATGAATCGTTCTAGAATATTTTTGTTGTAGAACATGATGGATATACTTGGAATATTTTTTCCATAACCGAATGAGCATTGTTGGAATTATCATCGAGAATAATGTTGCTCTTTTAACTATTTTTCTAAGGAGAAAGGGTGATGGGAAGAGGACTTGCCCATTTTTGGTATTCGGGTTGGAAGGGTAGGACATATTCTTCGGTTTACACAAGTTAACTTTTAAAGAAGTCTCACGAACCAACGCAATATGTAATATAATTTTCTCAAAGTTCAATTTCCATAAGCCAGCACCAATTGACACAATAGCTAATAACTTGAATTTCTCAATTAAACGTGTCAATTTTGGGTATAATGATCACGAGAGAAGAAGTGATTTTAATAAAATAAGAAAGTGCTACTCTTGTTGTGTAGATATAGGTAATTGTTAAATTCCAAGACTACATAAATAGTTTTAACCCTCATAATATGGTTGTCAAAACTCGTGCGACAAGCGGCTCATCTCCATGGAAGTTAATGGCCTAAGATTAAAAGGTACATAAAACATAAAGAAGAAAGATTTATAAGAGGGAATTGCTAGGGGAAGAAATAATGTCATGTTGATTAGTGATAACTTGTGAAACTAGTATTTCAAATGCTTTTTGTTTTTCCGACTTGTTTAGACTAAAAACCCAACATTTTACAGCCAAATCTCATTATTGGTGTTGGTCCTCCAGACAATTCAAGTAGGAGGTGAATTAAGTCTAATCAATTTAGTCACTCTACTCTTACTCAATCTCAATTACAAAGAGAGATAACAAGATATACAATAAACAAAAGTAAAACAAGTAATATAATCAATAGAAAATTAAAGAGTGATAAGGAAAGAGAGAGGGTGTACATTGATTTATAGTAGTTTAATTCAAATTTGTAACTTATGTCTACTCTTCAAAGTTTCTCCTTTTAAAATTCAATTTCATTATCACTTTCTTTTTTTTTCATAGAATAAAGACAACACTTTACATTTAGTCACCTTGACCTTAATTATAACAAATTTTTTTGCAAAACTTTCACATGAACACTGATTATTCACAACACTTAACTCATGTTCCATTGTTTTTTATTAGAGTCCTCTTACTCTTTACAATCATAACTTTTCTCTCTTAGAGTTTCTACTATTTGATCTTATCACTTTTGATCACTTTCTCTTTTTTTATGAATAATTACAATGAATAGTTATTCAACATCGTACATAAAAGAGTTTCTCAAACTCTTTTATAAAGTAAATGATGCGAAAAACCCTAAAAAAACGTGACTTAGGGACCCAATACACACAAGGAATCAAACAACAACCAAGAAAACTAAATCAGAATTTAATAACAGAAACCCTAGACCTAATATTCGAAGGAACATGAACCTAGGGTATTCAAGAAGAAGGATATGGATGCCATACTCCAGAAAAGAAAAGAATTGGAAGTGATAAGTAGATTTGAACACCACAAAAAGAAGTACCTCTTGATAAGTTCTTTAGTTCTTAAAAGAACCGAGGGAGAAAAACCCTTACTTTCTATTTTACTCAAAATTGTCTGATTTCCAAAGTTTACAGGGGGTGTCTATTTATAAGTTAAGATAGCAATTCTAAAGAGAGACAAATTCCTACTTTGGAGAAATCCTTATTTTGGAGGAATTTCGGACAAATTTCAACAGATACAATGAACTCCTATTTAGAAGTGAATGCTATTACTTAGTCTGACCCATTAAGTATTCCAATTATATTAATTAGGCCTGGACTCTCTTTAAAACTTGAATTCGCACCATTTGAAGTTTGGTTGGCTTGAATGTCCTGAATCAGCCCATTTAGTACTTCTTTAATCTTTTTGGCCCTAACTCGTATTATTGGGTCTTCTAGAACATGTAATGAACCTCTTGCATCCATTGAAGCTCTAGCTCGTATTATTGGACCTTCTAGAATGTGCAATGGACCTCTTGTATCCATTGAAACTCTAGCTTGTGTTATTGGGCCTTCTAGAATATGCAATGGACCTTTTGGATCTATTGATGTCTTCCACCCATCATCTCCACGATTCTCATCAGTAAATATATAAATTAACCATTAGATATTAATCTCCTTTCATAAAGAAAATCAATTTCAAAAATCATACATGTTTCTTTTGGAGCATCAGTCGATCATAGGCATAGTTAGGTTGACTAACTTCAATTCTTGATAACTTTTTACTTTATGAACTTCATATTATTTAGTTACCTTCAGTTGACCGTAGTTATAATCAAGTCAATCAATTTGAAATTTTTGTTTCTCTTTATACTTAGTAGCTTAACTTGTTTTTGGTGTTCAATTGACCATAAGCTCTAGTTCAACTAATTGACCTAATTTTTTTGTTTCTTTTCTACTTTTCTTCTTTTTGCTCCATATTTTTCAGTTGATGGCATAGGTCAATTTAAGTTCTCATTCAATATCTTTGTCAACATAAAGATTTGATAGAAAATAAGATTTTTGCAAAAAATGTTAGCCTAATTTAAATTTAAAATTCAAAGATCTTATAAAAAAAAGTAACATGAATAAAAAAGATAAGTATTCATATATAGCTCAAATGCTTGTCAATCAATCAATTAAAGATATAAAAATATAATAAAAATAAATTGATATCAATCAAGTATGCAGAATAGATTAGAACAAAAAAAAATATATAACATATGATTCATAATAATCTCAATGATCTATACCTTTTTGGCGATGATAACTATTAATGATTAATAGGCTAAAAGGATAAAATAAATGCAATATTTCACCATAAATGTTTGCACTTCCCTTTTGCTAATACAATCAAAGTAATTGAACAATCGTATTGATCAACCAATAAAATAATGCAGATATGAAAACATGATGATTAAGATATTAATCAATTAATAAGCATGACAAATTAAGTATCAGAACAAACTCTCAAATATAAGCATAATGAACTGAACAACTCATGATCTAAAATAATTAAATTTAAAGAAGAATCAGAGCATAAAGTAATAAAATATTAAAAAGGTATAATAATAGGTGCAATCATCCAAAATAAAAAGAAAGTAGCATAAAAAATCCATACCTAAAGTATTTACAAGGTTATCAATAATCTTTCTCCCTTTTTGGCATCATCAAAAAATGTAAGAACTAGACTTCATTGTTTCTTTTTCTTGAAACTTGAATTAGAGAGACTTCCTTTATGCAACAAACCAAGAATAAATGCAAAATTCTCTTATTATTCCATCATAAAATTTTGTAGTTCCACTTTAATTTCATCTACATTAGCCCCAAGCCTATTCAAGTTCTCTTTGATTTTTTTAGCTTTCTTAGTTAAGGAAGACAAATCAACAATAGTGGAGGTTTGGGGAGGAACTAAAGGACCTACTGTGGTTAGCTTTGTGCTAGATGGTTTTAAGCTTCATCTTGGTATCTTGAAGGTGTAAATTACTTCACTTTTCACCAAGTGCATCTACTTTAAAGTGGTAGTACTAGTGTATCTACCCTTATTGAAGTGTGAAAGAGCCTTTCTACCTATTAATACTCTTAACTTCATAAGAAGATAACACAAGTGCATAACAAAAAAAAACTTTTTAACCTTCACCTTTTGAGCTTTTTCAAGCACCATCATCATGTGCTTTGGAAAATTAAAATTCTTTTCCTTTAGGATGTAGGTCAACATGTATATATATGAAAAGGTTAAGTAGGCATAATGACTAACCCTTGGATTAATGTTACAAGCCATAATCTTGTAAATTATTCTTGATTTAATTGACAATGAAAAACCTTTAAAAGGCTTCTTGATGTTAACAACTTCTTTGCCAATCTCAAGTTGTCCTTTAAAGATAGTCTCCAACTGCTTTTGAGGAATGAATTTACCAATAACCCAGTGTCACTCTAGTTGACACTACAATTATAGTAGGTTGCCTGATTTCCAGAGCTTACAAGGGGTGCCTATTTATAGGCTTAGATAGCAATCCTAAAGAGGCAAAATTCCTATTTAGGAGAAATCCCTATTTTGGAGGAATTTCAGACTAATTCCAGCACATACAATAAACTCCTATTTATGAGTGAATGCTATCACTTAGTCTGACCCATTAAGTAGTCCAATTATATTAATTAGGCCTGGGCTCTCTTTAAAACTTGAATTCGCACCATTTGAAACTTGGTTGGCCTGAATGTCCAGAATTAGTCCATTTAGTGCTTCTTTAATCTTTTTGGCCCTAACTCGTGTTATTAGGCCTTCTGGAGTGTGTAATGGACCTCTTGCATCCATTGAAGTTCTAGCTCATGTTATTGAGCCTTCTAAAATGTGCAGTGGACCTCTTGCATCAATTGAAACTCTACCTTGTGTTATTGGGCCTTCTTGAATGTGCAATGGACTTTTTGCATCCTTTAAAGGCTTCCACCCATCATCTCCACGGTTCTCATCATACCCCCTTTCCTCAAAAAGATTCATCCTCGAATCATTACCTTGTTTATACTTAGTAACGTAGGGAAAGGTCTAAATGAATTTGATCCACTTGACATACCTTCTGTTCAACTTTCCTCGTACAAGTAGGATAGGAACTGCACAATGACTCATGCTTTCCCTCACATATCTTTTGAAAATAAGTTCTTTAACCTATTTTTTATACTCCTTTGTCTCCTCAGAATTACTCTTATATGCTAGCCGGTTTGGGATGGATGCACTAAGGATGAAAACAATTTGATTCTTAATTCCTCTCTTAGGTAGCAATCCACTTGGGACATCATCATGGAATTCATCTTCAAATTCCTGCAATAGAACAACAATAGTACTAGGCAAAGATGGTTCAAGCTTGTTAGTGTTAAAAGAAGCCTCTTTGTACAAAGGTATGATCATAGGTTGTATGGAAAAAATTGCTCTTTTGGCTTCACTTTCTTTTGCATAGAAACTTTCTGTTTTCTTCTATTTCTCTTGTGTTCTCACATTTTCTCCTCTCTTTTCTCTTTTATCAATCTTTCTTTTCTGTTCACTCTTATTTTTAATCCTTAATTGATCCTCATAAGCTTGTTGAGGTGATAATGGTACAAGAGTGACGGGTTTTTCATTCATTACAAAGGAATATCGATTCTTGAATCCATCATGCATAACTTGCTTGTCAAACTAACATGGCCTTCCTAATATAATATAGCTCGCATGCATAGGTACAACATCACATAAAACTTCATCATAGTACCTTCCAATAGAGAATGACACGAGCACTTGCTTATTTATCTCGATTTCACCACTCTCATTCAACCATTGAAGCTTATATGGCCTAGGATGCTTCATAGTAGGTAATTCAGCTTCTCAACCATAGTTGTGCTAGCAACATTAATGCAACTCCCACCATCAATAATCATACTACATACCTTATTTTTGATGAAACACCTTGTCTGAAAGATGTTATCTCGTTGCACCTCATTTTCTTCCTTCACTTGCACATTCAATGCTCGCCTTACGATGAGAGCTACTTTATTAATCAAATACTTCTCTCCATCACTTTCACCCCTTGTTGATGGCACAAAATCATCATCTTTATGGTCATAGGCACGTTTCAATTGCCTTCTTGCTTTAGAAGCCTCATATTCTTCGTGCCTCCTTTGTAACTCAGCTATTGTATTAGCTTGCTCCTTCATCCTCTCACTCATATCATCAAATCTGGTATTCATATGCTCAAATTGTTGTTGCATAGCTTTGATCATGAATGACATGTCAACAGCTCCCTCCTGAGCAGCACCGTTGTCTCTTGAAATCATATTATTTATTCTAATTTAGAGCTAGGCACTGATAGCAATTGATGGGGATGGTAGAATTGGAGTTGAGTAAGAAAACTTTGATATTATTGTGGCCAATATGACCAAACTGTTAACTTTATCAATAACTTGAATTTGATGTTTTCTTTCTTTTCTTCTTCTTTTTCTTTTTCTCTCTTTTCTTTTTTTTTTGTTGATCCTTCTTTTTTTTTCCTTTTTCTTTTGCTCAACACAAAACAAAAGTAAAACACTTAGATACAACAATTGGAATTGAAATTAGCATGTTGAGAAGGATTGCAAACAAATAGATTTGTGCAGTTCAATTGTAATGCACATAATAGACAAATTGAATAAAAAAAAATAAATCAAAAGGTAGAAAATTGAAGAGTGAGTGGATTCAACCTGATTTAGAGTCAGGCTCTGATACCAACTAATGCGGAAAACCCAAAAAAAACGTGGCTTAGGGACTCAACACACACAATGAATCAAAGAACAACCAGGAAAGCTAAATCAGAGTTTAATAACACAAACCTTAGACCCAATATTCAAAGTAACATGAACCTAGGGTATTCAAGATGGATATGGACACCACACTCCAAAAAAGAAAGGAATTGAGAGTGATAAGTCGATTTGAACACCACAAGAAGAATTACCTCTTGAGAAGTTCTTTAGTTCTTAAAAGAACTGAGGGAGAAAAACCCTTACTTTCTATTTCACTCAAAGTTGTTTGATTTCCAAAGCTTCCAAGGGATGCCTATTTATAGGCTTAGATAGCAATCCTAAAGAGGCAAAATTCCTATTTAGGAGAAATCTCTATTTTGGAGGAATTTCGGACTAATTCTAGCACATACAGTGAACTCCTATTTAGGAGTGAATGCTATCACTTAGTCTGACCCATTAAGTAGTCCAATTATATTAATTAGGCCTGGGCTCTCTTTAAAACTTGAATTCGCACCATTTGAAGTTTGGTTGGCCTGAATGTCCAGAATTAGCCCATTTAGTGCTTCTTTAATCTTTTTGGCCTTAGCTCGTGTTATTAGGCCTTCTGGAGTGTGTAATGGACCTCTTGCATCCATTAAAGCCCTAGCTCGTGTTATTGGGCCTTCTGGAATGTGCAATGGACCTCTTGCATCAATTGAAGCTCTAGCTTGTATTATTGGGTCTTTTCGAATGTGCAATGGACTTTTTGCATCCTTTAAAGCCTTCCACCTATCATCTCCACAGTTCTCATCATTTTTATTCATATAAAGAGTAATTATATTACAAGTTTTATTCACTTCTATACTTGCAAAAAAAATAGCTTGATCATCTCAGCGTAAAATTCACTGTGGAAAGTGATAAACCCTACCTATTTTGATAAGTAAACTCCCATAAAAAGCTATTTTTCTCAGACTAGCGAGAGAGTTCAACGTAAGGGTCTATTAGCATATACAGTTCCTTTTTTAAACTTGTAAAATTGCTCACACTCTTAGAAGTTCTATATTAAGAGCTATAGTAATTTGATGAATTTGAGTTTCTTAAGATAAAGGGCCTATTATAGATGCCATTTAAGATGAAGGCGAAAGTGCTGATTTTGTAGGTAGTGTTGCTAAAGAAGGAGGCATTGAGGAGGTCTTTAAATAGGAAGGTGAGAAAAGTTTAACACTTTGAGATTTCTCATTCATCTTTTTATTTGGTATTAGTTTTGTTCTCTTTGTTAAAGGTTGAATTTCCCAACTTCACCCTAAGATCTACTAGTTAGTGATACTGAGAGGGGGGTGAATCAGTATCACCACAATTCGCAATTCGCAGGAAAGTGAACAACTTCAATCTCTTCTTAAAAGCGAACTTTTTCTTAGATTTGACTAAGGTAGATCTATTGCTACCTACTAATCACAATAGTCCCCAAAGTCACCTTTCAGACACCTTGCCTAATAGACAATTCAGATGTTCTTGTTTAGGTCTTCGTTAAGTTATGGGTTGGCTGATACTTTAGCTGCGTTCACAACTCAATTCAAAACACAGAACATAAAGCAAATTAAGGACACACGAGATTTACGTGGTTCCGTCAACGTGACGTACATCCACGGTGGTAGGGACTCTCCCTTACCGAGACTATCCACTATACTTGAGAATTCTAGTTACAATGGATGTCTTAATCTTCTGCTCCTTTCACTATTGCAATTACTAAGCAAGTACAATACAAAGAGTGTCACTTACTGTGTCTACCCTTCTTCTAGATTGTCTTGCCTCTGTTGAATTGAAAGGCTGCTCCACTGCCGCTTAGAAGTTCACCACAACGCTCTCTAACCTCTCTTGAAGAAATCTGGAAATACGTTGAGTTCTTTTCGATGCTCCGCTGAATTCCTTCTCTAGGTTGTCTCACACAGCTCCTACTTTCATCGTCTCACAGTCTCACCTATCTCCTATTTCACGGTCTACTGTTTCACGGCCTGTCCTCACGCTTCTGGTCTGTCACGCCGTTGCACGTTCTGGTCTCATGCCCTCTCTTGACGTATACCCACACTTATGGTCTGTCGTTTCACGTCTCTTGGCCTGCCTCACGCTTCTGGTCTGCTGTCTCCTCTTCTGGGTGGTCTCACGGATACCAGGTCTGCTGTCTTTTCTTCCGGGTGGTCTGTTTCTTATTTTTCCTCTTGCTGGTTGTGCGTTTCTGGTTTGCTTGCAGGACGTGTTTCTGGTTTCCTTACAGGAGGCGTTTCTGGTTTGCCTGTAGGGCGTGTTTCTGGTTTCCTTGCAGGAGGCATTTCTGGTTTGCCTGCAGGATGTGTTTCTGGCTTGCTTGCAGGAGGCGTTTCTGGTTTGCTTGAGGAGGCGTTTCTGGTTTGCTTGCAGGAGGTCACACATTCTGGTTTGCTCTCCCGGTGGTGTCGTTTCTGATCTCTTGTCGTTCTGCTCTCTCTTCCTTTTGGCCGGTTGCTGTAGGGTTGCTGTTTTTTCAATTGTGTTGGCCCTCTGCCCTAGTTTTGTCTTCCAAGGCCTTTATATACTCTCTTCCATGAAACCCTAATAGGGCTTACATGGCGGATTTATGTTCTTGCCCTTATGCGGCGGATTTACCTTCTTGCCCTTCCATGTGACTTTATTGCCCTTCCATGTGACTTGATTCTCTTGCACACTTAACCCTCGTTGACAACAATTACAACCCATACAAGGTTGTGGAACAACAATGACTTGGGTCCCTTTTTTAAGGTTTTGTCAATAAAGTAGGAAAGATGTAAGAAATCTTCAATATTGAAGATCTTAACGATGTAGGTGATGGTGAGACCTAAAGGGTGACTATTGGCTTTGGTGTTAAGGTTGCTGGCAACATGGAGGAGTTGTGGTGGCACTTTAGATTCTACAAGAAATTGAACATGATTTCCTTGGTTTTAGCATGCTTCTCCTCAAATTGGATCCATATATGATAGGTTTAAGTTATTGATGTGTTGGAGTGTTGAATAATAATGGATTATGTGGAAATTTGTATATTTAGGGTTTAAATTCAAAAATTGAAAGCAAATTTTTGAATAAGAGGATTTTTGCAATCTAAAAAGGGAAAAAGGAAAAGGGGAAAAGGGGATTTCTAAAATACTATCGATTAACTAAAGTAAGCTATAGGTCAACCACTAACATCACTTGACTAGAGTAAGCCATAAGTCAACCATTTACATCAATTAACCTATTTTTGTAGTCCAATCAACCATTTTCTCATGGACAAAAAATTAATTTTCATTTTTCAAACTTGAAATGTCTAGTTCAACTTGCAAAACCTATATGAAACATTTAGTTATAATCATGCCTTAAATCATATAAAAACATATAAAATCACATGATTAAAAGTTCAATCCAACTCAATGATGCCAATCACTGTTTAATTGTTACAAACCTATCCTCACTCAAAGGTTTATTGAAGATATTAGCTAATTAATGATTGATGTCCACAAAATCTAGGGGCACATTTCCTTTAAACATATGATCCCTAATGAAATGGTGTTTGAAGACAATATGTTTAGTTTAGGTATGGTATGTAAGGTTCCTAGTAGTGTTGATTGCATTTATGTTATCACACTTGGTAAGAACATAAGAGTAGTACAATCTAAAGTCCTTTAAGCTCTATTTTATCCAAAGCAATTGAGTATAACAAGTACCAATTGCCGTAAACTATACTTTAGCTATAGAAAGAGTAACTGAATTTCACTTTTTACTACACTATGAGACTAAGGTTTGGCCAAAGAGTTGGCTTGCACCCATTGTACTCTTCCTCTTAATTTTACCTCTTGCAAAGTTTGAGTTTGAATACCCTACTAAGTCAATGGTCATTCTTTTGGGGTACCAAAGTCGTAAACTCATGGTTCCTTTCACACACCTAAACACTCTTTTAAGACCAATTAAGTGTGACTTTCTTGTACTGGATTGAAATCTTACACATATATAAATAGCAAACATCAAATTTAGTCTACTAGTAATAAGATAGAGAAAACTACTAATCATACCTTGACATGACTTTTATCCATAATTTTATCATTTTCTTCATTATTCAACTTTATAGAAGTAGTTATTAGAGTGTCATAAGATTTAGCATCATCCATGCTAAACTTCTTCAATAACTCCTTTGTATAATTGGATAGGTTGATGAAGATTTCATCTTTTGTTTGCTTGATTTGGAGTCTAAGGAAAAAATTTAATTATACTATCATGCTTATCTCAAACTATATCTCTTTATCACTAGCAAACTCTTTGCACAATGACTTATTAATAGTATTAAATATGATATCATTAACATAAATTTGAATGAATAATAAGTCCTTACCTTTTGACTTGATAAAAAAAAGTAGTATCAACTTTTCTTTTTATGAAACCCTTGTCAACTAAGAAAGAACTTGATCTTTCATACCAAGGTCTCAATGCTTGCTATAAAGCTTTTAAAGTTGTGTCAATATGATCAGAGAACTCATTGATTTCAAAACTGAGGGGTTGACATAGATTTCCTTTATGATATAACCATTTAGAAATGTGCTCTTCATGTCTATTTGATATAGCTTAAATGCTTATGAGATGTAAATATAAGTAACATTTTGATGACCTCTAATTTAGCAACTAGGGCAAAGGATTCATGGTAATCAATGCTCTCTTCTTTGTTATAGCCTTTGACAAATAACTTACCTTATTTCTCACAATTTGACTACTTTTATTAAGCTTGTTTCAAAAGACCCATTTAATTACAAGGTCTAGGTACCAAAATCTAGATCTTGTTTTTCTCAAACTATTTAAGCTTATCCTCTGCATGCACTTAAGATTAGTTAACTAATGCATCATTTACATACATTAGTTATGCTTGTTAAACAAGTTCTTAAAAAGTTAGAAGGGTTACCAATAATTTGATCCTATAATACCTTTTTAGCATGCTTCTATTCTCTTGAAACCTATTGAACAACACTACCAAGGTTATTATCCTTTGGAATGTTACGTTCATTCACGTTTGGTTATTTATTTTGCTCCTTTTGAATACCACTATAATATTATTGCTACCTTGATGATTCATTTACCTTCTTTAAACTTTTATTTGTTCCTACAAAGTCATCTAATTTTTTCTTTCTAAGAGAGAAGGGATTAACTTCATCAAATGAAACATGCATGAACCCTTTTACAATAACAAACTTTTTGTTAAATACTTTATATGCCTTGTTACTAGAAGAGCATCCCAAAAAGATCCCCTCATTTGCCTTAGAATCAAACTTGCCTAAGTTATCTTTTATTATTAGAATATATTACTTGTAACTAAAGACATATAGGAAGTTTATTCTAGACTTTCTCCCATTCCATAACTTATAAAAGGTCTTTAACACATAACAAGTGGTAAGGACTACTTTTGCCCAAAAATATTGAGGAAAGCTATACTCATTTAACATGTTTATAACTATTTCTTGTTAAGATTTATTCTTTCTTTTATCTACTCTATTTTGTTATGTTGTTCTTAGAGCTAAAAAGTTATGAGAGATAGCTTAAGAAGTGTAAACATTCTTAAAGCCCTCATTCTCATAAGCATCCCATGATCACTTTTAATTGAAATAAAATAGTAGTCCTTTTCATTTTGGACTTGCATACAAAACTGCTTAAAGGTCTTTGAGCACTTATCCTTGTGAACTAAGAATTTAAACCATGCAAATATACTATATTCAGCTATAGTGACATATGCATGTAACTTACTACTTAAAGATGAAACACAGGAAGGACTAAATAAGTCTATATGCAACACTTATAAAAGTCTACTAGTAGATATTACCTTTCTCCACTTGAAAAAGCTTTTACTTTATGTACCCATTTGACATGCATCACACACCTTATCCTTACCAAATTTTAGCTTTAGAAGATCTTCCATAAGTTTATACTAGTTGAGCTTTATTATGAATGAGAATTGATTATGCTTATTCCCTTTTACATTTACTCATTTTCAATGAGTTTTATACCTATTTAAGCTAATTAGAATATATTTTGTGATTTAGGTATTGGGGAAGTTTTGAGAATATATGCCTTTAGTAGGAAAATTTTCAACATTTTATCATTTTGACCTAAGATGCTTGTATTAGGCTTTTTATTGACTTAGAGGTCTAGAGTGAAAAAGTGTTCTTTAATGAAGTTGTATTAGACATCCCAAATTTTCTAGATTAAGGTTGTGAATGTAAATTTGAGTTTGTTTAGGCCTTAAGATATTGCTCCAAAGATAAGGCAAAAAACTAAAGTCTAGTCTTAATTGAAGAAAGAGTCTTAATTGGAGTAGGATTCTTGTTTGAACATTGAGTACTTAAATAGGTATAACTTGAGTTTTAGATGTCCACATCAGGTGATTCAAAAGCCTAAATTGAAGTAAACATTTAGGTCTATAATTCTTATGATGTCGCCATAGAATTTGTCATGGGCTAAATTGAGTTAGTCTTAATTTTTAGCCTATAACTTAGCCTTTAGACCTTTGTTTTAGGCAAGCCTTTATGCATTGAAAAGTTGGATGAGAGGAAAACAAGTTTCATAAAGAAGCCAAACCCTAATTATGACTATATCTAGTTTAAATTTGGCTAAAAATCTAATATAAGAAGTCTAAAAGATTAAGGAAATAAGATTAAGTTGTCTTCAAGATTTTTGGAGAATTTTTTTGGAGAGTCTGTAGGGTTTGTTGGTGGCTGGTATGTATGTTTTTAGGATATAAATAACCATCTTTTGAGTGTAGATAAAAAAAAATGGTGAGATGGAAAAAGAATCAAATGATCACTTTAAAAGGAATTTGTTTTTCTAACATGCATAATTAGGTTATTCAACGGTCTAAAGGAATTTCAAAATTTTTGATATTTTAATGGTATAAATTATTTTGGTATATTGTTCTCCTTTATTATGGAATTGATTAGGTTATTCTAATTGAATGGTTAAATGATTGTTTGTTCAATTAATTTGGTTAGGCTTGTTGAATTGATTAAATGAATATTAATTGCTAGAATTAAGAATTGTGATCCATTTTTATCTTCTTCCTGATCACTGAGTAAAGAATAATAATAGGGGATTATGGACAAGTTTTCATCTTATTATTATGAATAACTTAATGGAAGTCAAATGATCCAAACTTGTATAATTGTTGCTTATATTAACATAAAGAGCTTATTTTAGGGGTATAATGGTTAAAGTCTAAGTAAAGAGCTTGTTTTTCATATTGAATACCTAAGGAAAAATTAGTTAATAAAGTTTGTTATTATCTAGGGTTGATAGATCCATTAGAATTGAGACAATGTTATGGGTGATCAAAATCATTGAATATTATAGTTGAAAATGAACCTAGTATTGGACTTTTAGTATTTGATCTTTATATAATTTATTTTGTTTAATTGGCTTATTTATTTTATTTGTTACAAAATTAAAATTCAAGTTTTTCCTCCAAGTATGTTAATGTGTTTAATTTTTAGTTAATTAGTAATAAATTAATTGCACTCCTTATGAGATTAACTCTTAATTACATTATTTACTATTAAATAATCAAGAGTGCATTTTCGGTGCTTAATGATAGCTACCATTTTGATAGTTGCTTCATGCTTGCATAGCCTAACCTTTGATGCCATATTTAGGATTTCTCACTAACAAAAGCAAAGCACTTAATATCTTAGTTAAAGTATGTTAATCAATGATATACATATTATTCAATCGTTTAGTAATAAATAAGGGATAATATATTTTGGAATTAGCAACATGACAAACATTTTGCTTAAATAATACCTTTAGCCTTTATCACATAGTGGACTAATGCTAACCAAATTGAGCTTGAGTCCTTAGGCATGTGATAAATTTTCAATCATTAAGGACTTTTCCTTACATATCTTGTTGATGCCAATAACCTTTTCTTTAGCATTGTCTCCAAACATTACTATCTCACCATTTATTTTCTTGAGTTAAATGAAGATTTTGAGGTTCCTTTTATGGTGTCTTAAGTAGCCACTATGTAGATATCATTCTTTTTTTTTTTCATGCTACCAATTAGGCATTCTTGTAAACAAGTCAACAGATTTAGGTACCCAAAATTTCTTAGAACCTTATGGGTTAGCTTTGGTGCTTCTATTACTTACATGAGAATAACCATCTAAACTCTATCTCAAGTTGGAAGAATATTACATATGACTATCATCACTATAGAAATAACATTTAACATGATTTTTAGTATGGTGTCTATATGAATGAGCACTATATTTATTATAATTATGTCACCTATTATAAGAGTATGCATGCTTATGAAATGCTCTAAGTCTTTGTGTGTGTCTTATATACATATATGCATACTTACAATATGTTTTTCTACCATGATATGATGCATGAGCATTCTTATACAATGTACTATTAGATGCTTGTGTATGTGTGTGTGTATGAGCTATCTTGCCCTGAGAACTTATATGAGAATAACCATATAAACTCCATGCCATGTTGGAAGAATATTACATATGACCATAGTCACTATAGAAATAGCATCTAACATGATCATTGACATGGGTTCTATATGCATGAGCATCATATTTATTATAATCATGCCATATATTATAAAAGTATGTGTGCCTATAAAATGCTTTAAGTCTTTATGCGTGTCTTGTATACATATATGTAAGAGTATTCTTATATAATGTACTACTAGATGCTTATGTACATGTATATATATAAGTTATCTTGCCTTGAGAAGTTATATGAGAATAACCATATAAACTCCATCTCATGTTGGAAGAATGTTACATGTGACCATAGTTACTATAGAAATAGCATTAAACATGATCTCTTACATATGTTATATATGCTTGAGAATTATATTTATTATGATCATGCCATATATTATAAGAGTATGGGTGCCTATAAAATACTCTAGGCCTTTATGTGTGTCTTGTATATATATATGCATACTTACAAGATGCTTTTCTACCATGATATGATGCTTAGAGATTTTTATATGTACTATTAGATGCTTGCATAAGTGTGTGTACATGAGTAGTCTTATCCCCAGAAACTTTGAGTTGATATGTATGAGATGTATTGCCTATACCACTCTTCTCACCTTGATACTTTTAAGAGCCAAGTAGTATGCCTAGTTTATCTTTACTTTCAGCAAACTTGAAGAGAGATTCTTAAAGTTTAAATTTTTCTTTCTTATGATGAACATTATCATTTAAAGCTTAACAAGTTTGTTTTCATTGAAACATTTTTTAGGTCATTATTTTTTTTAATGACTTACTTGACCTTATCTTTTAGAGAAGTATTCTTATATTTTAGAGAATCATTCTCATCTTTTACTATATTATTCTCACCTTTTAAGGATTCAATTTCATATTTCATAGAAACATTCTCAACATCTTTTGTTCTTGATAACCATGTCTTTAAGCTTCCTATCCATGTAATCTTAAATGTTATATAATTCATCAATCAAGGAATCATCATCATTAAAGGTATCGTATTTAGAGTTTACCACATCTTATATGGCTATGAATACTAAGTTGACTCCAATATCATTAACATTATCTTCTAAATTAATTAAATCATCCTAAATAGCTTTGTGGACCTTTGAGATTGGCTTTTTATCCCTTTTTATGTTTATAGGACAACTGGAAGTAATACGATCAAATTTATTACAATTGTAAGAAATGATTTCATCCTTCTCATGGTTTCTCTTGAAGGATCTTTTATTACTTTGTTTTTTCTTTCTCCAAAGTTATGTGATACTTTTGGTCAATATGATAAGCTCCCTTTCTTCTTTTTGAGTGTATTGATCACTCTCATCATCATAATTGCTTTCTTTAAGGGAGGAGGCTTTAAAAGCAACTCTTTTCTTCTTCTTAGCAATATACTTAGTGAAGGTCATCTCATGGTTAGTAAAGACTTAATTAACTCATCTAAGCCTAAAGTATTTAGGTCTTTGGATTCAGTGATCATGATCACCTTGACATTCTAAGACTTCAAAAGTGATCTCAATACCTTCTTCACAAGATCACTTTTCTTGATGTCCTTTTCGAGGTTCTTGAGTGGATTGATAACGTTGGTGAACCTTGTGCACATCTCTAAGATTATTTCATCGCTTTTCATTTTAAAGGGCCCATACTCTAGCATAAGCAAATTGATTTTTGTGTCCTTTACTTTTATTATACCCTCGTTAATGACTGTATGCTTGTCTTATATATAATTTTCCTTTTTACATAAAGATACCTTATTATATTCACTAACACATAAACCATAATGAAACATGGTAATAGTTTGGTAGTTGATAGTTTTGAATTTCTTCTTCTCAGTGGTAGACATGCTTTATTTCTTATTAGTGCTCACTTTTGGGGCTTTTGTGTGGTTACTCTCAATTATTTCCTAAAGTTCATAATTATGGGATTGAATATATATTATGATCTTGTCTCTCTAATAATTATAGTTAATATTATCAAATATAAGGGGTCTAAGGATGTTTTTACCTTTAACATAGAATATAAGTACAAGGGATGTGATAAATCAACTTTAAGATGTTAAGCCTTTAAAATAAAAATCAAGCTCTAATATCAGTTATTAATCCTTAAGGCAACCCAATAAATTAGGTTTAATTAGTTTGGTCATTAAACCATTACTTAATCACAACTTCATAGAGAGATAACAAGATAAATAGTAAACAAAAATAAAGTAAGAAATATAATCCATAGAAAATTAAATAGAGATAAGAAAAGAAAGAGTAAGCACAATAATTTATAGTGGTTTAACTTAATTAGGAAGTTTGTATTGTCTCCTCAAGATTCCTTTCTTGAGAATTCAACTTTACTATCACTTGTTCTAGGTGATAACACATTAATTCTTTATAACACTTATAAAGAATCATAACAAACTTTTGCAAAGCTTTTATAAGAACACATTGATTCTTTATAACACTTATAGACTCATACTTTATCACTTTTTACTAGATCAATCTTACTATTTCACACTCACAACTTTTCTCTCTTAAAGCCTTTGCTCTTTGATCTGATCTCTTTTGATTAATTTTCTCTTTTTTTCTAGGTGATTACAATAAATACCTCTTAAAGGTCTTACTCAAATAGGTTTCTCAAACTCTTTTATATAACAAATACATACACTAATCATTGGACATTGCTTTATTTCCATAAAAAGAATTTTCCATAAAAAGAATCAATTCCAAAAACAAAACATGTCTTTTTTGGAGCATTGATTAATTATAGCACTTGGTCAGTCAATTGACCTAAAATTTTCATAACATTTTTAACTTTTAATCTTCATATTGCTTAGTCTCATTGATTGATTACAAGCATAATTAGGTCAACCAACCTAAATTCTTTATAGCTTTCACTTTTTGAACTTGATATCTTTTAATTACCTTCGGTCAACTACAGTTATGATTAAGTTGACCAATTTAAAATTTCTATTTCTTTTTATACTTAGTAACCTGATTCTTCTTTAATGTTTAGTTGACCATATATACTAGTCCAATTAATTGACCTAATTTTTCTTTTTTATTCTACTTTTCTTCGCTTCATTTTATATTGTTTGGTCGATGACATAGGTCAATTAGTTTAAATTTTCTTCTAACTTGAATGTTTACAATTTTTTTCATCTTTTCTCGAGATCTCTCAAGATCTCATTTAATATTCTTTTAAAAATAAAAATTTGATAGAAGATAAAATATTGGTAAGAATGTTAGCTTAATTCAAATTTGTAATTCAAATATCCTACTAAAAATAGTATATATAGAAAAGTTAATTGTCTATATATAGCTCATATGCTTGTCAATCAATCAAACAAAGATATAGAAATATAATTCAAATAAATTAACATCAATTAAGATAAGGGACATATTAAAATACAAAAGATATAACATATGATCCACTATAATCATAATAACCAATGCAAACTTATATCTTGCTTTCTTCTGGATTTTGCACCAAAATTTATTGATGCATGTGACAAGGGATCATCGACTTGTACAATGGTCATACCTTATAATCTCTAACTTTGTTGTACGTAGTTTTATAGGGTTAAAAAAAACAACAAAAGTATAATTAAGTCCATGTACTCTTCAAAAGTTACCAAAATTTTCTTTTATATTTTCATTATATGTTTGTATCAAAGTTATTGACATATTTGTAATCCAAACATAATTTTTGCTTTTTCAATTCAATTATTCCAATATTGTGAGGACAAATATTTAATTGGATACAATATACCTACCATAAGGTAAAGACTTAATTATATATGCCTTTTTCCTAGTTGTATGCATATAAATACAAATACTGCACGTCTTTAACGTCAATAGAAGTTAAGACTAATGACCTACTAGTTTTCAAAAGTGACCTCGGTGGATGAAGATACAATTATCATGTTAGAGTTTCAAATTTCAATAAAATTAATATAATTTTCAAGAATTTTCACTTGAAAAAGTTCATATTAACAACTTAGAAGTAGCACTATGTCATTTGGTCATTGAATGAACTAATGTAGTCCATCAGTGGCAAAATTAACCATAAGGCTACTTTAAATGCAATTGCATTGGACATAACTATAATGAAAAGACAAAAACATGCAAATCTTGGAAGCAAATCCCAGAGAGAAATGGCTATTGCAGTTCCAAAGGTGGTAAAATTAAGAGCCTAAACAAAAGCATGAAACAATAAGGGTTGTCCTTGAAGATGATGGTTAGAACTAAATTCTAGTCATTTGTCACATGGACACCTCTTGTCCAGCCCACCAAATATGTTAGAAGACAAGAAACCGGGCTACGTTGAGTCTTTATGGGTTGCTAGTATTGTCCAATCCCCTTTGCTACCTAAATACAACAATGGAAGGATCTAGAATTGTGTAGAAGTACCTATCTCTAGAAACTTCCTGCAAAGAACATTAAGGAGACTTCTATAAGGGACTGTCCTAAATGACATCTAGAATATTCTTTGTAAGTATCTAAGATAATCTATTCTAGGACATTCTTTTGAGCAAGTATAAATAGGCCATATCTCTCATTTGTATAACACGCTTAAACACTTAAACATTCCAAGCTCTCTCAATAAAACTTTCATTTATATAGCTCTCTTGTGCTTTTTACTCTTCTAATGCTTTTCGCTTATTCTCTTAACTCTTTAAGGCTCACCTAGTTCATCTTTTCTTGTAAGATTGACTAAGTGTCGCATGAGTTAACATGATTGAGGTCTAACTCTGTGATAGGTGGTGTCAGAGCAATGGTTTCATCCCAAGTACAACCTATTTGTTGTTGAAGCTTTGAGCATGGCCAGCAAGGAAGGCCTCATCATGACCATTATGAAAGAGCAACAAATGAAGGAATAAGTGCGTGGGCGAGAAAAGCAACGTGTCCTGTCTAACCATGGTAGATCCAAGGCCCCAGCAAGAGAATCAATGGAGTCTCATATTGTTGGCTTGGAGAGTACCATCACCAATTTGAACGCTAGAGTGGACAAACTCAACAAGCAAGTTAATAATGTGATCCATGAGAATTCTGAGATCACGAAGGCTGCCAAATTCATGATTGAAGAGTTTGGTCACTTATTTATGGGAGAACTATGCTCCTTGAATCAAGAGTTGTTTAACATACAGGAGTTTGTCGAAGGAAAAATTCATGACCTCCGTAGAGAGATGGAGTCTCTCTATTAGACCAGGCCACCTTCTGTTAGTACAACCATTACTAGAATTACTGTTATGCATGACTTAAAGGTTACCATTTACAGCAACACCCGAAACGCCACTAAGGTGAAAAACTTTCTTTTTGACCTTAAACAATACTTTAAGGCCATGGGGGTTGTTGATGACCTTGCTAAGGTAAGCAATACCCCAATTTTCTTGAGGGATATTACCCAGCTATGGTGGAGGTGGAAGCATTCTAAAAGGAAAAAAGGCTTGCATGTCCTCAACACCTGAAAGCAATTTAAGGCCACACTATGCAAACACTTTGTGCCCCACAATGCGAACAACAAAGTTAGGGGAAAGTTACATCACCTAAGCCAAATAAGAATTATTTTTTACTATATCAAGAAATTTACTACCCTCATACTTGAAATTGATATATCCAATAGAGAACTTCACTTCCACTTCAAGGATGGCTTGAAAGATTGGGCGAGAGTAAAGCTGGATAGGCACAATGTGCAAAATCTAGATGTTGTCATTATCGCTGCCAGGACACTCATCAACTACTTTGCCCACCCCAAGAGTAAAAAGCCAACTCTAACAAAAGTGGGGGAAAGAAAAATAGGCAGAAGTAGGATACAAGCCGTAAGGAAGGTAAACACCAAAAATCCTCAAATAGCAATCCCAAGCATGGTTAGAATTCCTCAAGTAAACGTAACGTAGGTAATCCCCCGAAGCCTTACTTCATTTGTGATGGACCGTATTGGGTACAAGACTACCCCAACCACAGGGCAATGAATGCTATGATGGTAGAACTCAACAAGGAAAAACCCAAGGATGAGCCTTAGGCCGACATAAAAGCTATCCAGTAATTAGGTAACCTTTCTAAACTTTTCTCTCCATCAATCCCAAAGGAGAAAGGACTGTTGTATGCGGATGTCACCATCAAAGGAAAAATCGCCTATGCGATGTTAGACATTAGAGCAACGCATAACTTTATAGACATACAAAAGGTCAAGTGTTTAGGCCTCAAACTTGCAAAGGGAGATGACACCATTAAGGTTGTCAATTTAGAAGCAAAATCTATCTAAGGCATAACACAAGGAGTAATTCTACGAATCAAAGATTAAACTGATAACTTAGACTTTACCGTTGTTCCTATGGACAATTTCAAAGTAGTGCTAGGTCTTGCATTTTTCTGCAAAGTTTTAGCTTTTCTTGTTCCAGCCTCGAGGTTTCTTATAATCCGTGATGCTTGCAATATTCAAGTGATTCTTTTGAAAAGTATGGAGAAGTTGAAACCATCAATAATTTCTATCCTATAATTTAAACGGGGTTTTAAGTTAGATGAAAGTTACATTGCTACCATACGAGAACTTAGCGATGGGGGAAATATAGCAACTCATACTCCTGTATTACAGCAATCTATCTAGGTTGTCCTTGCCAAGTTCAAGGACATAATGCCTTCTAAATTGCCCAAAAAGCTACCTCTTAGATGAGATATGGATCATCACATCAAGCTAGAACCCAATGTCAAATCTCCTTCCATGGACGCTGATCACATGGTACCTCCGAAACTCGCCAAATTGAGGAAGCAACTCCAAGACTTGATTGATTTGGGCTACATTCGACCATCAAAAGCCCCTTTTAGTGCTTTAGTCCTCTTTTAGAAGAAGAAGGATGGTTCGCTAAAGATGTACATTGATTATCAAGAACAAGTATCCAATACCTTTGATAGTTGATCTTTTCAACCAACTGGGGAAGGCAAGGTACTCCACCAAGCTAAATTTGCAATTAGGTTACTACCAAGTTTGTATTGCTCAAAGTGATAAGCCAAAAACTACTTATGTGATGCGTTACAGAGCATTCGAGTTCCTAGTCATGCCCTTTGGTCTCACTAACACACCAACTACCTTTTGCACTCTCATAAACAAGTTACTCCATCTCTTTCTTGACAAATTTGCAGTGGTTTACTTGGATGAAATTGTGGTATACAACAACACCCACGAGGAGCACGTAGAGCACCTTCAACAAGTCTTCCAAGTTCTCTAAAAAAATGAGTTGAATGTCAAGAAGGAGAAGTGCTTATTTGCCAAGCAAGAGGTAAACTTCCTTGGCCATAAGATCAAGGATGGTAGGTTGATGATGGATTCGGCAAAGGTGCAAGCCATCCAAGTGTGAGAGCCATCAACTAAGGTCACAGAACTACGATCCTTCTTAGGGCTAATGAACTACTATCATCAATTTATTAAGGGATATTTTGCCATAGTGGCACCCTTAACCAAACTATTAAAGAAGAACAACACTTGACATTAGTTGAGAAAATGCTAAGCTTCCTTTGAGAGATTAAAACAAGCAATCTCCAGGGAACCCATCATGGTACTGTTGGACTACGAAAAGCCTTTTGAAGTCGTAGTCCACACCAATGCATCCGCCTTCGCTATTGAGGGAGTCTTGATGCAAGATAGGCATCTCACAACACAAAAAGGCAGTATACCATCCAAGACAAGAAGATGACTGTCATAATTCATTACTTATGCATTTAGAGACATTATCTCCTCAAGAGTAAGTTCGTAATAATGTCTGATAACATTGCAATGAGCTACTTCCAAACACAGAAGAAGCTTAGCCTTAAGCAAGCTCATTGGCAAGACTTCCTAGCTGAGTTTGACTACACATTTTGGTACAAGCTAGGTCAAGCCAATGTTGTTGCAAATGCATTGAGTTGAAAGGTGGAACTAGTTGTCATATCCACTGGTATGCCTAAAAGTAACTTCCTTGAATAAATCAAAGAAGGCAAAACACAGGACACTGGTAAAAAACCTACTCAAGTTAGCTAGTGAGGGGAAGACTTATCGATCCTAGTTGGACAAAGGAGCCCTAACAACCATTGGCAATCAAGTCTTTGTGCCAAAATGGGGAAACTTGCAGAAGAAGATATTCAAGGAATGTCACGATTCCCTATGGGCTAGTCACTCAAGTATGACACATACCTTTGCTCTTATCCAACAACACTCCTATTAGCCACAAATAAATGTCGATGTCGAGGCATCTGTGAGAACCTGCCTAGTTTGCTAACATGATAAGGTAGAATAGCAACACTAAACTGGTTTACTTGAGCCACTACTTATTATTGAGAGACCACAAGAAAATGTCTTCATGGACTTCATTGTGGCTATACCTAAGTCTGATGGATTTAGGAGCATCATGGTCATTATCAATCAGTTTAGTAAGTACAGAACCTTCATTCAAGCCTTTACTAATTGCAAGGTCAATGAAATTGCTTGCCTATTCTTCAAGAACTTGGTAAAGTTGTGAAGGGTTCTTAAAAGTATTATCAGTGATAGAGACCCTTGTTTCACTAGCAAATTTTGGCACGAGCTATTCAAGTTACTAGGGACCGATTTGAATTTCTTAACAAGCTTCTACCCTTAAGGTAATGGCCAAACTGAGTTAGTTAATGCCTTGTTAAAGCAATATCTAAAACATTATGTTAATGCTCACCAGCAGAATTGGGTGAAGTTACTTAATGTCGCCTAATTCTCATATAACCTCTACCAGAGTGAGACAACAAACAAGAGCCCTTTCGAGGTTGTCATGGGATAACAACCATTAACACTAAGTGTTATTGCCTCTCCTTACATAGGGAATAACCCTTCTGCTTATAAGTTTGCGAGGGAATGACATGAGGAGGCGAACATAACAAGAGTTTCTCTCAACAAAGCAGCCAAGAGGATGAAGAGATGGACTGACACTAAGCGACATCCAAAGGAGTATGCAGAGGGAGATATAGTGATGGTAAAACTGCTACCTAACCAATTCAAGTCCCTACGCAAGGTGCACAAGAGCTTGGTACGAAAGTACGAAGGGTCGTTTCCTATCATCAAGCGTGTAGGAAAGGTTGCCAATTAAGTCCAACTCGCACCAAAGGCAAAGATCCATAACATCTTCCATGTAAGTTTTCTAAAGCTTTTTTATGGAGATGGTGAGGATCCAAGTTGAAGTGAGTCCAAGCGCACACCAACTGTTGTAGTCACTGCATTTGACAAGGAGGTGGAGTATATCCTTGTTAATAGAGTGATCCGAAGAAGGGAAGTTCCTAACTACACTAAGTACTTGGTAAAATAGAAAGATTTGCTTGATCAAGAGGTTAGTTAGGAATGAGAGGACCAGTTTTGACAATTTGTTGACCACTTTTGGCAATATAAAGATGAAAATGCGATGAGGACATCATAGGATTGAGTAGGGAAGGGTGTCATGTGGACACCTCTTGTCCAGCCTACCAAACATATTATAAGATATGAAGCCGGGCTAGATTAAGTCTTTGCAGGCTACTAGCATTGTCCAGTCCCCTTTGTTGCCTAAATACAACAACGAAAGGATCTACAATTGTACAAAAGTACCTATCTTTAGAAAATTCCTACAAAAAACATTAAGGAGACTTCTAGAAGGGACCGTTTTAAATGATTATCCATAATATTCTTTATAAATATCTAGGATAATTTATTTTAGGACATTCTTTTGAGCAAGTATAAATAGCCAATCTCTCATTTGTTTAACACACTTAAATGTTCCAAGCTCTCTCAATAAAACTCTCACTTATATAGCTCTTTTGTACTCTCTACCATCCTAATACTTTCCGCTCATGTTCTCAACTATCTAAAACTTACTTGGTTCATCTTCTCTTACAAGATTGACTAAGTATCACGCGAGTTAGCACAATCAAGGTCTAACTCCATGACATATTGCTAGCTTTTCAAAAGGGAATTGAATAAGCAAGAATGCTATTACAACACACCTTACATAAATTTCCTCACGGAAGTGGGGACTATCCGTAGCAAGTGGGGACTAATGGAGTTGCGAAAAGGAGAGATGGAGAGGCAGGGGAGATGGAGGAGATAGAGAGAGGCGGGAGAAAGAGAGGAGCCATCCAATATTCACTCACAATCAACAATCAAATATTCACTCACACCAACCAAACTCATCAGTACCTAGTTTGGTACCCTTAATATCAAACATGTTGCATCATTAAAAATTTTCAAAATCTTACAACTTTTTTCGATAAAAAAAACAAAACTTTCTTTCTATAAAGAAAATACACACCATTCAACATTTCATATGTCCAATTCTAAAGAGTAGTAACGTCCTTTGGGAATTTTTTTGGGACATTTATTATGTTGTCTACAACGAGCACCCCATGCCCTTATTACTTATTTGCGGGCTCTCAAAAAATAAAACATCTGCTTAATTGATATTATTTTGTTGCGAAGGCCTTTTAGCGCATTTTGCACACTTAAATTTAAAATATGATATATACATCTCTCGTGGTCACACTAACAATTGGTAAACGGTTAACAAACTTTTGGCAATTCATCAAGATTTTTAGCATTGGCAAAAACATTAGCAAATCCAATTGAAAAGATTTTATTTAGCAAATTATATTCGGTCAAAATTATAGGAATCATGTGATGAATATCAAACAATAGTATGACATTCATCAAACAAACGAAATGCAAGAAGAAATGTCAGAATATATGAATACATGCCCATTAAATGTTTTAAAAAAACTAGCTAAAGCCACTTCGTCTTTTTAGTAAGCTTTACAAAGTATGTGCATTAGTATGGTCTTAGGTGCACGCTTGGTTGCAGAATATAGAACTCTTTTACAATATTTTGAAAGACCAATTTTCTTAAACAAAACTCAAAGGCAAATGATCAGCAACAACTATCCTGAACATCCCATCTCTATCTGTAGCATCAAAAAGAATGAAATAATGTACTAGGGTTAGAAATATCATACCCAACACTCTGCATTTGTGACTCTTCTTTATCCATTAAAGTTGGATGCTTTTTTTTTTTTTGTCCGAGTGTTTAGTAGGCACACCGTACCTACTACCTTTGACCTATTTCTATCTTTTTGTGGCAATTATTGCATTTTACCTATATTATGTATGACATTTGTTAGATAAACGATAAAATAATGCTTAAAAATTACTAGTATTTCTTAAAAAATTAAAGTTTGCAAAAAAAAAAAAAATCGAAAAAATTAACATATCATCATATTATCTTTTGCTTCAACGTCCCCTTCTGTCAAACGTATTGGAAAACCATTAAATTGATAACTAGATTCTTCAATTTTGGTGTTGATTGGTTGACTTTCTTGAGTTTCTAAAACTAAAGCATCGCAATGAGGAGGAGAGGTCCGAGTATAGTTGTTTTGCTCATATCAATCAAATTGAAAACACGGATAGAAGCTTTCCTATTAGTATTAACCTTACACTTGTTCTTGCGTCTTGTATTTGTCGATAAATAAATAACTAAAACAATACTTGAATCTGAAAAAAAAATAACAAAATTTAAAAAATACAATTATTTTCCAAAAATAATGGCAAACATAACCTGTATACAAAAAATTTAATTTATAAGCAATTAACTTGTAATAAACAAACTGACCAAAATATTTTTCAATAATAAGAATAAATTAATAGTAATAAAAATTTTATACAATAAGCAATTAAAATTTTAGTGAGAGAGAGAGAGAGATAGATTAGTGTGAAGAATTTTGGAGGTTGTATTTGTAGGGTTTTTTGAAAAATAATTAAAACAATAACCAGTTAGGACAAACCGTCTAATGAATTGATTGTTGTTCCCTTTTTTATTTTTTATTTTTATTTTTTTAAGCAGAACAAGTGGTTGAACCAAAGCCACTAGTTCAAGGTTCCTTAAAGGTGGAACCATAATTGAATTGCCCCTCTATCTGTTTCTAATTTAAACTAAAAGCATCAAAATGATTGGAACTGCTTTCGGTTCAGCTCTAGCTTTGAACTAGTTTGGTCTTGATTCAAATTGAAACCATGGTCATGTCTACTTGTGAGGAAACTTTATCACGTTAGAAGAAAGAAGCTCTATAAAACGATTGCAAGTTTTGGAGGTGGAATGACAACTGGTTCAAGTTTAAGTTAAACATTCTCCATTCCGTAAGTTTGTGTTTCTCTCTTTATTTTGTTCTTTTGCATGCTCAGACTAGAAGTTAAACTGCTCGTGAGAGAACCTTTATATGACTTTATTTCTTTTAAGTGCCAGATAGTTATTGACGTTGTATTAAAGTGCTTCTAAATTGCTATAGTAGTTACTTCTAAACTGATCTTTCCTTCAACTCTTGTGACACCTTGTTGAAATGGCATGTGCCATAAATAGTCATCACGAACTTTGGTTTCTAATGCAATGTTTCCTTAATAACTTCCAATTGCATGTGATTGGTATTGTTTTATTAAATGACCGTGAGCTTTTTCCTAATCTCTCCCTTTCACCCTTTCTCTCCTTATGTGTGATTATTTTACTCTTTGCCGATTTAATGTTGATCAGACCAGGAAATTGAACGACATTTTCTTCCCCATTGAACGTACATCTGTTTCTTCTCTTTTATGTTATTTTGTATATTTTTAATACTATTTTAGGTCTTTGATTGGCTGGTAGTTTAACAAACACTTCATTAAATATAACCAAGTTACCTAAGAATAATCATCAACCAAGGTAACAACGAATCAAAAATTAAGTTTATAGACCACTAAACATGGACCCCAAACATCAAATGTACAACTTAAAGGGGGACATAGCCCATTTATTGACCCTAGGCTCATAAGATACACAAAAAATATATGGTAAATTGACATGACTCACAATCTAAAGAAGAAAAAT